>CAVLJG010000005.1:7855687-9055687 GCA_963669975.1 Acanthoscelides obtectus
TGGTAGCATGACGTGCTCGGTATAAAATCAGGATCTCTTGACGTTGATGGCATATCTTCTTCCTGACGAATCACTCGATCGCCATGATCTGATTCGTTTTCTGATTCGCAAGTGTAGGATTCTGGGGGTTTTGGAATAGGATTTTCGTCACTGTGAGCACAGGTCTCATCGCAGATGGTATGTTTGGGTAGTTAATAACCGATTTTTTTTCTTGGACATACCTGTGGCTTGTCCAACACAAGGTACCATGCAAAAGTAACAATCATTAATATGATTTGTAGGCTCTCTCCAAACCATTGGGACAGCAAAGCGCATAGACCGTTTTTTGCCATTTAAGCAGCTCCTCAGACTTGAAGCACATGAATTACAGCAGATGTGGGGTGTCCACTGTTTGTCTTGATCACCTAGTTTACAACCGAAATAAAACTGATATGCCTTTGTTATTAGTGGAGCAATAGACCGTCTCTGAGACGCAAAAGTCACATCACCACACACGTAACAAAACTGATCTGGATTGTTTACACACTTTCGAGACATCTTGCATGAACGCTGTCAGCCAACTGAGGAAAAAATGGCTAATATAAAACAATATAATGTACACGTATGTATAACGTAACACAATCATGCCGATTACAACATCTTTCCTTGCCGAATATAAAAATGTAGCACGTGCATTCTTGTGAATTACAGTATATTAACACTGTCACAGCAGGAACACATGTAATTACCCTATCTCTAAAACTTGAACTAATATTGAAAACATAATTTTCATTCCGGTTTTAGCACATTAAAAATAGTAATATTTTGTTGATTTTATTTAGGATATTTTTTGGCTGTTGATCAGTGTATGTATGCTTATTTTAAACACTGGCACCTCTTCTAAGCAAACAGAACTTGTATTTTTACGATCCCCTGTCACATAACAGAAGGGCGAAAAGTTCGACTGGCATAAAACGAAAGCGTGCAATAAAATGGAAGGCTGCCTACTTAACTGCCTGCTCAGAATATCCAGATTATTTGGAATATGTTCCGGACGTAACGACTGGAAAAAATCATCGACTTATTGCAGAATATATGTAAGCGGGACGAATTATGTGATGAATACGAAAACACTTTTGCGTAGGGTGTGTTTTCGATGTGGTTTGAAAAGACGTCGGTGTAAACCTTCAATATTGAAAGAGAATATAATCTAAAAAAGAACATCGCTCATTTTCCACAAACATTAGGATTTATACGAGGCTTGTAAATTAAGTGATGAGACTGGCAACGTAGCTTTCGATCCGCGACACTGGAAACGTCGGACTCGGAGGGGAGACAGGGGAACTGCTCGGTCAGGGGTTGCAGTCTCTATTAATCAACATGGGTTTATGAGGGGCTGATCTACGGTCACCAACTTGCTGGTACATTTCTGAAGTACTGGACGGTCAGGGACAAGTTGATCATCTACACAGATATGCAGAAGGTGTTTGATCAAGTTGATCATTATGCACTTCTGGATAAGCTTAAAACAGTGGGTATGTCTGATGCAATGCTGTCGCTCACGAATTCATATTTGAGGGATAGAAGGTATTTGTCGAGTATGGTGGTCTTAGGTCGAGTTACTATCGGGCCACGTCCTGGGGTACCTCAAAGGTCAAATCTAGGTCCATTATTGTTTTTAATATTTATTAATGACTTGTCTTTTGAACTGAAGTTTTTCGCTGATGACCTAAAATCTGCACGTCAGTCAAGACAGTCGAGGATTGCGTCATGTTGCAAGATGACTTAGCTCTAATTTCGTCATGGTGTTCACGAACTGTCCTCAGTCTGAATGTTTCGAAATGTAAAGTTATGACTTATACAAGAAAGTTAACTATTTAATTTATGATAATTATAACATCAATGGTCAGGTTATAGACAGGTGCACCTCTTATAGAGCCCTTGGAGTCATTTTTGATACCAAGCTAACGTTTACTGAGCATATACTCAATATCTCGTCGGCTGCCACTCGACTACTTGGTTTCTGTATAGAAACTGGAAGGGTTTCTCCATGTTGATACATTAATGACTTAATTTTTTACTTTTGTCAGGAGCAAGTTTAAGTATGCGACTATGATCTGGTCTCCTATATACCAAAATTCTGTCGTAATCCTTGAGGCCATTCAACCTAAAGCTTTAAAGTATTTCACCTTAAATGCACAGGTTCTTATCCAGAAAGAGGTTGTGACCATAGTGCCCTATTAGAGTTTTTCAATGTGGATTCACTGTCAACAAGACGAAACATATTTGCTTGTCGTTTTTGTATGGCCTCATTCACAATAAAATTGACTGTCAAAATTTACTTGAAAAAATATGTTTCCGCGTTCCAAGGCTACGGAGTCGACAACAAACGGCATTCTATTGTCAAGCTGGCCGTACAAATGTTATGACAAAATCGCCAATTAATCTCATGTGCTGCGTCATGAACAGTGTTACTGAATCGTGTGATATTTACGGTGACAGTTGTGCATCGATTATTAACTGCTATAGATCATCCAATCTTATTTAGAATGTGTGATACTATAGATTTAAGTCCAAGAACCCTGCACAACAAGTCAAATCGTGGCGGCAATCAAAAAATCATATCTACACACCAATGCCAATGAGCGAACCTACCGCTTGCCGAAAAAATAAATAAAATCGAGGTGAAAGTCAAATGTTATGATGCTCCAATTTGACCAAAATTTTTCTTCTTACCTTACTAATGAACCCACCTGCCACCTGGTATACGCCAAAATCAGAAATGAACTACAAACTAACTATATTCATTATATATAATTAGGAAAAGTTAGACGGCAGCGTGAAGTAACGGCCGCCATATAAAACACGTGTGCACGAGGCATACGGGGTGTGGGATCTCACCTTAACTAATTTTATTAGCGAACTTTGCGGTTTTCAGGATGTTCTGCTGGATGTGTACAACTCCGGTTAAGTTTCTTCCAGAAAATAACGACGTTATAATACGGGAGATCGTTCCGGAGTTATATTCTTTCTCTCGTACGACTTCAGACCTTTGGGACTCGTTACAGAACTGGGGACAAACGACGCATTGATTTCTCAGGCTAGTGCTAGAGAAACCCTATGAGAATGCACAGGGGCGGATTGTCCCATATAGTATAAAAGTGAGTAAACATAAGAACACTTGCCACTGAATAACTTTTGTTCACCAGCAGAATGAAAACGCCCAAAAACGTTATTCCCCTTTAAAACAGAGAATTACGATTAAATTAGGTGATGATACTGACAACGTAGCCTTCGATCTGGCAACACTGGAGGGCCTGGAGGGGAGACAGGAGAACATGTGAACGGCCTTCAATACAAGTTTGATCTCGCTCGAGTCATTTGGTGGCCGGTAGCGGTTTTTTTTTTGTCTAACATCAAAACATAATTGATTGAATAATTTAATACTGCTGTTCCTAAAACCAATAGAAGAATTTGTATAATAATTAATATACAGCCAAAATCACGAAAGATGACTATTATGTGATACCATAAATTGTACTGAAGTAATCAATGGACGTCTATGATAAAATCACAATCTCATGAATTTATATTATGATTTTGCAAAGTTAAGTTATTTCACTGGTTATTTTTATTTTCACTTTATTTCATGGTTTAAGTGATACCTTAATAATAAGGTTAGTGGGGAGTTTTTGTTTTTAAAAAACAGTTATGATTAAATACACCTTAAGGCATTAACAGCAAAGACCAAATTATTATTCGAAAACAACCTAACCTGCTTTAACATAAACTAACTATTCATCTTTCAAATATGTTCGATCATGCAACATGAAAACATCGTCTATCTTTGTCGGATACGTGCAAATTAGCGATACAGTTTGCTTAGACAATAAAATTAGGTTTGTCTCTGTCTAAGATATGTGAAACTTCATTAAACATATTCACAAATCGCTGAGGTTTGTCTTTACTACAGACTAAAATAATGACGTAATCGTCATCTTTCGTGATTTCAACTATACTAACTATAATAATACAAATAGAGGCCATCTCCTTCCGAATAATGTTATTCATAAATAGCCAGCAATTATATTGTCTGATAGCTAGAGTTCCTGAACTAACAAAGTTCCTTGAGGAACCAAATAGGTAAATATATGTATTGTATAAAAAAATATAAAAAAGTAATATCACAAATGCCGACCGAAGAGCATTAAGAAGAATAATCGTGAAAAACCGGCGTGCCAATTATTTACAATTAAGAGCTCTGTAGAGTGACGCTGTTGGAAGGAGAATTTCGAGGTCCGCAACTCATAGAGAGGCCGACACACTGGGATTTAACACTTGCAAGGTAAGTTTTTTTATAAAAAAAGTGAAGTAAAAACCCTAATGTTGCACAACTTGTTTATAGGCCAAAGAAAAGCCACTGTTAACTCCACTGCAAAAGAAAAATCGGATTAGATGGGCTAAATACCATAGACAATGGACACCTCAACAATGGTGTGCAATACAATGGAGTGATGAGGCCCGATTCGAAGTTTGTGTTGGTGACAGTCGCAGTAGAGTTTTTCGCAAAAAAATTAAGCATTCCATGTTGACTGTCTAAAAAGGAAAGTGAAATTTCCAGCATCCATTATGATCTGGGGCAGTATGTCATCAAAAGGAGTAGGAAAACTTCATTTTATTGATGGAAATGTGGATACAAACAAATATTTGGCAGTGATGGAAGAATGTTTGACATCCGGCCAAGATTTTGTGTGTCAGCAAGATGTTGCAGCGTGCCATACCTCAAAAAAGGCTATAAAATGGATGGAAGAAAATAATGTACCACTTTTGAAATGGGTTTCTAGCAGTCCAGATCTGTCACCTATTGAATCTTTGTGGCACGAGATGAAAAAGGTTCTACGACAACATCCTCCAATCATATTCATAATTCATGTACCTCTTCTTGACCGTAAAAACTTACAGTGTTTCTGAATTGTATCCGTTAATGATAAGGAATGAATTAATAAAGATCCCAAGCAATTTTACTTTGTAATTTGAAGAAGAAAGATTTTGCTCCAATTTAATCAAACTAAGTAACAATCCGCATTTATGTTTTTAATTACTAAACAGGCACATGTAAGCCATCTATGTTGGAAAATTGTCCTCATATTCACTTAAAATACTGTTAATACTAATATTTCAATTGATATTAAAGACTGCAAGCAGATTGAATTATCATTGCCTTTACTTGAAAGTAATTTTAGCTCTTTAAATCCTTCTTGTTACCAAAATCATTTGGAAATAATAGTTCATACTAAGTTGCAAAACCTTTCTTACGACTCTTACAGCTTTGGAACCATATTGTAACTGTACATTGAATTTTCTCTATGTTGGAGACCAACTTTTCGTAGGAGGGAGGAGTTATGGAATCCTGTTGGTAACATAACTATGCGGTACAAGCCCATTATTCCAACAAATTGAATTGTATGGCAAGCAAGCCCATTAAGAAATATTTACTTTTTACTTCTTTTTTTTCGATACAGTTCTGTTACTTTTCCTATAAAGATTAGAATTATATCGAGGCACAGACAGATTTTGTTCAATACTTGTAACTACTCTTCTTTCCTGCAATAAAGTCTGTTATTTTTTTACCACACGACGTGTGCATTCTTTATCTGATATTATGTTTAAAGGATGATTCTCTTCCGACGAGTCGCCACTGATGTTCCGCCACCGTACAGTGTTTGCATGAATCGAATCGCATGCAAGGCGTATGAGTTTAATGTATCAATTAGATTGCTCTAAGGTGCGCACGCCTTGTTAGAGGTGTTGGAGGCTCAAAACAAAGGCAAGAGCTGTGCTTACAAGGCAGCCATTTACAGCGTAACTGCATTGATGGGCATAGAAACTTTATGAATACGTTAAACCAGGTCTGACGGAAATTACAGGCGAACAGTAGGGGTAGTTTTACTAATGTCGCTTCTACGTCTTTTGAACATGGTACCAGACTCAAGTTGCTAATGGAGATGTGTTTTTATGGGAGTTATGAATATAGCTCTCTGGGAATATTATGGCCGGTATCGCACAGCAACCCACTGTTAGATGCACGTATGACTTTTGTTCTGCGCTTCACAAAGCAATTGAAAATCAAAAGTGTCTGTCTTTCGTCTTTAAACTTCGAGTGATTTATTTTATTCAGAACTTAAACCTTTGCGAATCCCTAATCCTGCTAAATAGTCAAATCATATTAGACGAAAATACCCCTGGTTTGCGGAATAATCGTAAAGCCTCGTTTTATTGATGCAAGCTGTTCAAGGTGGTATAGTCGAAATCACGAAAGATGACGATTACGTCATACCATAAATTGTAACGAAATAATTACCGAACGTACGTCGATGATAAGGTTACGATGTCAGGAACATGTGATCGAAGTTAGCTGATTTCAGTGATTATTTTTATTTATTCTATTTCATGATTTTAAATTATCATTATCCGTGCACAAATTTACATTTTAAGACTTCTATTTGCAATAAAATTACATATTTATTAAAAAAAAACAGCATTTCCTCTGTTTACAATAATAGTACGTATTTTGAACCTATTTTTCATCTAATATTGTTGAGTCCCTAGAGTTCTTACCAAAATCATAATAATACATTGGTATCAGCTACATTAAAACGACCAATTGATTTCGAGAACATGGTTTTATTTTATAAAAAAAAATACAAACACAAATAAGCATACCAAGGAGAAAATATTTTTGTACTATTTCATGTCATGCCATCCACTATCCATTTTAGCATAAGCTACAAAATTATATAAAACATATATCAAATAAAATAAACTGTACATTTCAATATGTTCTTCCATTACTTATGATCAAATTCAGATTAAAAATTAATCGCTACTGTCAGATTCAGTATCGCTATCTGAATCAAATGAGATTATCAGTGGTTCTATTTCACGAGTAATAGTTTTGTTGTACCACTCTAAAATTACGTCATGGGTATGCTTCACACATTTTTTCCAAACCTCTGGTGTAATTTGTGACAGAGCTTCATTCCACATAGCTAAAACATTTTCATCACTATGACCACATCTTCCAATATGTCTATCATAATACTGCTTAGCATTGGCCCATATTAACTCGATGGCATTAAATTCACACTGGTACGGGGGGGTACGAAGAACTTCATGTCCATAACTTCTTATGATTTCATCTATTAAATACTTCTTTGCCTTACGATTTCTTTTCACTATATTCAATAACTCCACTTTAGTTAATGTTGGTTGGAACACAATTTCATTTTTAACCAGCCAGTCAATAATCTCTTTTTGGAGAACTTGTGTTTGGAGTCTTTTCCAATAAAATGCTATGATAGGATGCATTATCCATAATTATCACTGACGGCTCTTCCAAGTTGCAGAGGAGTTTTTCTTTTAACCACTTAATGAATGTCTCGCCGTTCATATCATCATGGTAGTCTGCAGATTTAGACTGTGAGGAAAATAACAGACTTGCTACATCAACAAATCCTTTTTCGCTCCCTGCATGGACAACAATAAATCGCTTTCCTTGAAAGCCCAATGGTCTCCTTACACTTTTTATTGACTCATCTTGCCGAGACTTTTTTGGACTGCCTTTTGAAAATATCCATGTTTCATCCATGAAAACAATTTGATGCGAGGCACTGTTCACATAGTCATTATAACTTCTCAAAAAATTTGGTGCGAAGTAAAGCAATACTGGATTGCTCAACTAGAAATCTTCTATTACCATCTTTTTTATATTTAAAGCCTATGGTGGGCAGCACTCTTTGTAAAGAGCTATTGCTGATAGAAGCAAGCTCTTTCTCTTTAAGCGCTTTATTCAAATTTGCTATTGTGACATGTTTCTCTGAAACAAAACAAAAAATCAATAATTTGGAATGTACCATCTCACGCTCATTATCATTACTTTCACTATACATTTGATACACTGTATCTCGTATATTACGCCTGACTGCATCAGATAAATCTGTTGTCTTAGACTTTTTTCTGGGTCTCTTCTTTCCAGGTGATCTTAGGACATTATCATTAGATGATAAACGGCGCTGTATTCTGGTAATAGTGGACAAACTGATACTTAGTGCCTGAGAAACCCTCTGAAAAATAATATAGAATAAATTGTCAATCATATGACCATATTTCTAACTATTACAAACCTCTTGGACAGCTAACAATGGTAATAGAGGCCCTCCATTATCCTTTTCTTGTTGAAAATAATTCAGCAAGGATAGTACCAAGCCCTGTGATTGAGAGCTAAGAGTTTTGCCTTTCGTAGCGAAAACTAGAATTAAAGTCTTAAATGATGCTCTTATGTTGGAAATTATTTAGTTTCTACCTTAATAATAATTTTTATGAGGAGTTTTTGTTTTGAAAAAAACAGTTATACACACAACAGAATACATCTCAAGACAGGAACACCAACGACCAAAGTATTGTTCGAAAACAACCTAACCTGCAACGAACTGTCAACACGCTGACATGACATAACCTCACTTGTCATCTTTCAAATGTGATCGATCACGAAACATGCAAGAATCGTCTGTCTTTGTCGGATACATGCAATTCAGCCATTCTACTTGTTTAGACAATAAAATTTTGTTTGTCTCTGTCTAACACATCTGAACCTTCATTTAAAAATATTCACAAATGGCTGTCGTTTATCTTTACTACAGAATAAAATGATGACGTAATCGTCATCTTTCGTGATTTCGACTATATTCAAGACATGGACGCAAAAAAACATTTTATTCGACAACCAATAATGAGAAAACGTGCTTTCTGGGAATCAGTCGACAGTGTTGACAACAACGAAAACGCTTTTTATACACGGTGACGCATCGAAAACTAAACAGACGCATTTACTGGCAGCTCAGTTTTTTTTTGAAAAACGCTCAGACTCGTCGATTTTGTTTTCGAGGGGGCACAAGTTTGGCAAAAAACCACGTGTTAAAAAAAACTTAGTTGCCAGTAAATACGTCTGTTTCGTTTTCGATGCGCCACCCTGTATAAGATTTTTGGGTATTTATTTTATATTTTAATGCGACGATGGTTTCTCCCAGGTATTTGAAATTCTTCAGATTCGTACTTCTAAATAACCACAATAAAATTGGAGTGGATTGATCAAGTAGTTTTTGAGAATTTCTAATTGTTTATCCTAAAACAGCTGTTTTCCGGCCATCACAACTAGTTTATTGAGTAATATACAGGGTTAGTTCAGTTACAGTTCCACTTTTTGTGTCATTTAGTATATATAACTGCTTGTCAACTGAGTGTGAAGACTCCAGCCTAAGCCACTTTAAAAAAAGGTTAAAGATGACGTTAAAGCAACTGGATGACTGGAATTTAACTTAACGCATCTCTACCGGTAATTAATTGTTTTCTTTCTCTGTGGAGTGGAATACGTTATGCTTTTCTTTTTCGGTAATCGACGTTATCTACAGTATATTCAGATAAGAGATAGATCGGACATAAACAAGACCACGTGATCATCGAACGCTGTAACATTCGGCAGGGACGTATTAAGAGTCACGCAGTACATATTTTAGATAGTAGATGCTGCTTAGCGTAACTTTGTAGTAAATTAGCACAATTCGATGTGTATACGATTGGTGATGGATATAGGATCATGTGGGGGTGGGGTAAGAAATATATAATGATGTAAATATACATAAGGGTTTCAAAATTTTCGCTTCGATTTCCAGCTTCGGATGCCGCCTGATGTTTGGTGAAATACAGTCGAATATAATCTCAAAATGGCGTTTAAATTAGCCTAAATTAAAAATAATCGTATATCTCTTAAAATTGCTTTTAGAATATTGATTAGTATATTTTTTGATTTCTAGGTAAATATGTAACCAAATTAAAACGTTCAAAACGTAAAAAAATGTGCATGGTTGAACATTGTCAGAAAGTAGATTCTTGAATAGGTTTTGCCAAAATGGGTTCAAAAATGTCAATAATTAATTAAAAAATACAGTAGCTTCATAATTACTTATAACTTACCGAATTTGATGAACGACATCTTTTATTGGAAAGATGAGCTTGATGAGCTTTCATCATCGCTACTGCCTGAAGCACCAACGTCAATAATGAATGGCTCGACTTGTTCCTCTAAAATATTGTCCAGTTCCCACATTCTCTTTTCAACTTTGTCTTTCACGTGCTTAATACAGTTTTCCCATTTTTGCGCTGTTATTAATTCTAGTGCTTCTTTGAAAAGTCCTTTGAGGACACAAAATTTAAAAGTTGTATTGTGCTTAGCTATATAATTTTTAACCTCTGCCCATATGAGCTCAATGGGATTGAGCTCGCAATGGTATGGAGGTAAACGGAGCACAGTTTTATTTTGACTTGCTGCCATTTCGTCAATGGCGTATTTTTGATATTCCGCCTTGTGATCCTTGACAATTCTTAATAATTGTACTTTCAGCATTGCTTCTTCAAAGTTGATATTTTTCGAGCGGAGCCAATTTTGAACATCAACTTTCCTTGAAGCCGTTGTTGGGACCTTCTCCATTCTTCGAGAATGATAAGGCGCATTATCCAACACAATTACTGCGTTTTCCTCTAAGTTCGGTAAAATTTTTGAAAACCACTGTTCAAACGATTCGCCATTCATTTCCTCGTGGTAATCTCCAGTTTTCTTAGACTCAAAGCACCACAGACCGTCAACAACAAATCCATCCTCACTGCCAATATGGCAGATAATGAGCCTTTTCCCTTTACCTGGAAATCGAAGTACTCACTGGTGTAGATTTATTTCAATAAGCGAAGCTTTTTCAAATGTTTCCATCACATTCAGCGAAAAAACATTGAGACATGAGTATCAGATTGCTATAATTGGGATTATTTAGTCATATTGAAAGAAAGAATATTGAACGTCGTATGATTACTCAGCGCTTCACAATTTAATTTAAAGTTATAAACCTTTAAAGAATGAATGATCAGGAACCTGAAATACGCGCAAATATTAATATTAACAAATTATAACTTTATAAAGCTTAAAGTATGAATTAAAATGATTAGAAATATTAGGAACGGTACACAATATAAAACTTAATAACTTTTTTAAGTTTATAATATTCGACATATTTTAAGATTATATTAAAAAATTATTGAAATATCGAAAACACATAAAAACATGGCTTAAAAAAGTTCTAACAAATGAAAATGACAATAAAACATCCACGCATTTTATCGAAAGTTATAAAAGTTTTGTTACTTGTAATATGTTTTATCTGCCCCCTGGAATTAATGTTTAGAACCTTGTTCCCAAGGTTTGAAAAACATCCGATTGTTGTCTATTACTCGTATTTACCTGCTGGATTTTTTAATCCGGTGGACAGTCCATCTAGAAAGGCCCTCCTGGATGAAGTTACAGAATCATCAACCCATACTTTACTTGTAGTGTGTCCTGCGTTTACCCACGTTTCATCAAGGTAATAAATCTTCCTGTTTTGATTTCTATATTTCCCAATTTTTGTTAAATAATCCCTCCTCCATAGCACAATTTCTTCTCTATCCAGTAGTAAACTATTACGACCCCGTTTTTTCCATTAGAAATTTAAACGCTTCAGTAACGCATGGAAAGTTGATTGTTTGAAATTTGGCAACGTTGTATCTCCATTTACCTCCTGCAGTACTTTATCTATAGCAGGTATTTCATTCCTAAAGAAGAATTCATGCACTTTCCTCCTAATCGCATGCTTATCAGCTTCATCCAATGATTTAACAATACTTTTGCGATGTTTACTGGTCATTGGCTCAAAAAAGGTGTGATTTTTTTTGTATTGTCTTAACACATTAATCACTGATTCGCGACACACCCCAACTTTGTGACAAACCTTCACAACAATTTCTTTGATGGTTGATGCCTCGTTCTCCTCGCGCTCGATCTTATATATATTCAAAATGACCTCTTTCATTTCTGCACTCAGGTGTCTTTTTTTAGAGCGTTTCCTAGGAGGACTACAGGAGTTTACAACTTCATGGCAGTATCTGTACTACTGGGCATTTTGCGCAAGCAGTTGATAACAATAACAATCAATAACAAGATATAACGATAACAACGACAAACTCAACAACTTAATAAGATAACAAACGAAAACGTCCAAAGAAATATCAAATTGCAATGATGCACACGACATACGTAACACGTCTGAACCTGAATGTGACTCTGCCTTGATACGACTGCTCTGCCGCTCGGCATAGGCATTTAATTGCGAATTGACCAATGAGGGCTCCTGTTTTACGTCGAGACGGCGGCGTTAGCGTGAAAATCACCCGAACCTTTTGTTTACATCCGGTCTATCTCTTATCTGAATATACTGTAGCAAATATATGTACTTTTCCATTGTGCCTTTAGCTCGGGCAGAAAAACAACGTAAACAGACACTGTTCTTCACTTTTTCTTCTTTTTGTAATGTGACGTAAAAAGTCGTTTATTATTATTTCGATACATTTTTCTGAGCTCCAGCTTATCACGCCAACATCGCACTTTCCCATTAGCAAGTTTCCGAATTAACTAAGTGATGGCATCGGTGCATGTATAACCGATTTACACGTAACTAGGTGCACGGCAAATTGATATAGTTGCCGGTGCACCGAAGATTACCACCAGAGATTACACGCATTCGCTCTTATCTAAGTTTATACGTATTGGCAAGACAGTTCCACAAGTTGTTGCACCTTCCACCTCGCTTCCAATTCTGTTTACAGGCTATTTGAGCTTGCACATCCCGTCGTATTTGAGACTTTCCGGAGCGGTGTTGTTCAGGTTAGTCTTAAGAAGGCTAGTTCACTTACATAACACTGGACAACAAATTTTAGTTTTTAATTGTATCTTGTGGGAAAAGTGCACTTCTTTGTTAATTTTGGGGCGCTAAATCTAAAAATGACAATGAAATAAAAAATTAGTTGCGGTTTAGAAAAAAAACTTTTTATTTTTAAGGATATATTAAAAAAAGTAACAAGATTCATATATTTACAAGGATCACTATATGCGCTGTCTTTTTTCTGTTCTTTTATGGATCGCTTCTGGAGCATCTCTATCAAGAGTCCAACAGTAGTCTGCAAGCATGGAAGGATTCCACTTTCCCTGGTACCTTTTTTCCATTGTTGAAATATCCACAATTGTCAGGAAAAAAGTCCAAGTGTGAGTGTAGGAAATGTATCTTAAGAGACATATTACAGCCCATCTTTTGATACGATGGCAGCATATTTTTGACAAGGGTTTTATAGTTGTCAGCTTTTCTGTTTCCCAAGAAATTAGTGACCACCAGACGGAAATCCTTCCAAGCAGTTTTTTCAATACCTGTTAAAGTGTTTTCAAACTGTGTATCTTTCAAAATATTTGGAATCTGTGCCCCAACAAAAATACCTTCTTTAACCTTTGCCTCACTTAGTCTTGGAAATTTCTGACGCAGGTATTGAAAAGCTGACCCATCTCTATCTAATGCCTGGACAAAGTTTTTCATTAGGCCCAACTTGATATGCAGTGGTGGCAATAAAATTTTTTTCGAATCTACTAATGGCATATGCTGTACATTTTTTTGACCTGGCTCTAGAAATTGACGAACAGGCCAGTTTTGTCTGGTGTAATGAAGTGCCTTTGCCCGACTGTCCCATTCACACAAAAAACAGCAAAACTTTGTGTAGCCTAGCTGCAACCCAAGTAAAAGTGCAACAACTTTCAAATCGCCACAAATATGCCATTGGTGCTCATCGTATTTTATGCATGTCAATAGGTACTTCATATTGTCATATGATTCTTTCATGTGAACTGCATACCCTACAGGAAGAGATGGTAAAATATTTCCAATATGCAATAACACTGCCTTTAAACTCAATGTTGAACTGTCTATAAACAATCTCCATTCTTCTGGGTTATAGTTTATATTTAAAGCCGCCAGTAAGCCGTTAATGTTACTGCAGAAAACCAAGTTATTCTCCATATTGAAAAATGGTTCTAAGTCTTTGTGGCGTTTACGAAAAACACATACCGAAACATCGTCTTCTAACAAGTTCCACTGCTGCAGTCTTGATCCAAGTAACTCTGACTTACATTTTGGAAGTTCTAAATCTCTTACAAGATCATTTAACTCTGACTGTGTTATTTTGTGCGGTTGGTGGCATGAGGTGCTCGGTATAAAATCAGGATATCTTGACGTTGATAACATATCTTCTTCCTGACGAATCACTCGATCGCCATGATCTGATTCGTTTTCTGATTCGCAAGTGTAGGATTCTGGGGGTTTTGGAATAGGATTTTCGTCACTGTGAGGCACAGGTCTCATCGCAGATGGTATGTTTGGGTAGTTAAAAACCGATTTTTTTTCTTGGACATACCTGTGGCTTGTCCAACTCAAGGTACCATGCAAAAGTAACAATCATTAATATGATTTGTAGGCTCTCTCCAAACCATTGGGACAGCAAAGCGCATAGACCGTTTTTTGCCATTTAACCAGCTCCTCAGACTTGAAGCACATGTATTACAGCAGATGTGGGGTGCCCACTGTTTGTCTTGATCACCTAGTTTACAACCGAAATAAAACTGATATGCCTTTGTTATTAGTGGAGTAATAGACCGTCTCTGAGACGCAAAAGTCACATCACCACACACGTAACAAAACTGATCTGGATTGTTTACACACTTTCGAGACATCTTGCATGAACGCTGTCAGCCAACTGAGGAAAAAATGGCTAATATAAAATAATATAATGTACACGTATGTATAACGTAACACAATCATGCCGATTACATCATCTTTCCTTGCCGAATATAAAAATGTAGCACGTGCATTCTTGTGAATTACAGTATATTAACACTGTCACAGCAGGAACACATATAATTACCGTATCTCTAAAACTTGAACTAATATTGAAAAAATAAGTTTCATTCCGGTTTTAGCACATTAAAAATAGTAATATTTTGTTGATTTTATTTAGAATATTTTTTTGGCTATTGATCAGTGTAATGGGTGTTGCGCGGTTTTTGGTGGATACGTCAGAATATTATACGAATCAGGTAAAAAGGTTGACTAAGGCTCGATTTCACTAACCTTTGGAGCTTAAAGCAATGGGAAAAGACCTTGTTGAAATGCAATTTGAAGCTGTCACAGCTATCTGAATATCAGTGATTTCTATTGAATTATTCAATAAAATCGTGAAAAAGCGATTGTATTATGAGCAACAGCACTTTTTCATTCCAACGTGAAGCTTTTCTACAGAGAAAACTTTAATGTATGTTGATTTTTCTTATGAATATACATATACCTACCGACAAAAACTCTCCATCGTACAAATATTATCAGGAACAACAAAACTTAAGGATACTTTTTTAAAATTCAAGTTCATCTTTTACTACTCCTATCTCTAAAGAGGACCTAAAAATGTCAGTAAATAAATACATTAATGATTTCCAAATTCCAAGTATTGCAACAAATATAGCACAAAACGTCTATGAACTTAATTTATGTACACAAAATTCTGATGCAAAATTTCGAATTTTTAATATGAACATAAGGAGTATAAAACACAACATTGATTACTTAAAAATACTACTCGACCAAATATGGTACAATTTTGATCTAATAGTTTTAACTGAAACGTGGCAAGTGGCTGATATTTCTTGCTTCAATCAGCAGGGATATGACACGCTGTATAACTTTGGCACTTATAACCAAAACGATGGGGTGATAGTTTTTGTAAGAAATAAACTGCAATATAATCATGATACATTCACTTTCACCGATGCAATCAAAATTTTAAACATAATGATCCAAATTAACCATAACAAAATTGAGGTATCTGCAATTTATCGTCCGCCATGTTCAGAACCCCACGAGTTTTTAAGGAATATCGAATATTTTTTTCAAATTCAGAATAAAGTTCATTTAAAGCAACATATTTTCTTGGGAGATGTCAATATAAATATTTTGGACGATGATCCCATCACAATTGAATACTTGAATATCCTATCAAGTAACGGATTTCTGTCCTATATAAACCTACCTACAAGGTCCATCAGTGGCACATGTATAGATCACTGCTTTGTGAAAGACCTATCCAACAAAATTACTTGTATACCGATAATACTAGAAAGCGATATTACTGACCACTTCACCACAATTTTACTGATATCTTCAAATGAACAACGTTCTAACATCCCTACCGTTAGTAACAACCAGGAAAATTACAAATTTTTTGTCGACAATTCAAAACTAATATCATATGTCAAACAAGAATCCTGGGAACAATTATACTCTATAAATAATATAGACAAAGCAACGGGACTATTCATAGAGAAAATAAAAAAACTAATAGATATTAGTACCAATAAAGTAATAATTAGTCACAAAGAGAAAAGCAGAAATGCCTGGATTACCAAAGGATTAATAACATCGGCAATAGAAAAAGAAAGACTATATAATGTAATGAAACTAACGCCAACTCCAGAGAATACCGACTGCTACAACCAATATAAAAATAAATTTATAGAGCTTGTAAGGCAAACCAAACGAAAACATTACCTAAATAAATTGAATAATAACTTAAATGATCCTAAGCGGCTTTGGACAACTATTGATGAGATTACTGGGAAAACAAAAGTTAAAGAGTGTGTCACTGAGTTAAATACAACATCGGGAACAGTATTAAAAAATACTTAACAGATATGCTATGAATTTGTACAATTCTTTACTGACATAGGCGAAAATTTAGCAAGTAATATACAAGCAAATGTACAAAATACTCAGCCTCCAAAAAGAACTTTGAACTCATTTATTTTGGATAAAGTGGAGCAATGTGAAGTATACACCACTGTTATGTCCTTAAAAAATCGGAAAAGTCCTGGGTTCGATGGTATTAAAAGCGAGCATTTGAAAATTATAGCCGAGGACATAACAGAACCACTCACTTACCTAATCAACAAATGCATTGAATCTGGCATATATCCCTCAATTTTAAAAAAAGGTAATATAATACCGATACATAAATCAGGAACAAAAACAGATGTTAACAACTATAGACCAATATCAATAATATCCAGTGTAGCAAAAGAAAAAGTTTTATCTACTAGAATGATTCGATACCTCACAAAATTCAAAATTTTAAGTGCAAATCAATATGGATTTACAGAAGGGAAGGCTACATCGGACGTAATAACTAAAATTGTAAATCAAATACATCAAAATATTGATAACAGAATCCCTTCAATCTGCATTTTTGTTGATTTAAAGAAAGCTTCCGACACAGTTAATCACAAATTATTATTAGAAGCATTGGAGAGAATTGGTTTCAGAGGAAACGCGTACTCACTGATCGAAAGTTATTTTTCAAATCGCCCACAATCTGTGCAGATATCAGGATCATTTAGTAAAGAAATGTATATTAAGTGTGGTGTCCCACAAGGAACTGTCTTAGGTCCGCTGTTATTCAATATATATTTAAATGATATTTTCCAAATTAATTGTGTTGACAAAATAACTAGTTTTGCAGATGATACTGCAATATTATATGAAGGCACTGATTGGTCTGATCTGAAAAATGTAATTGAAAATGATTTTATCAAAATTATTCGGTGGTTTAACAGTAGAAAATTAAGCATTAACTACTCTAAAACACATTTTTTACCATTTGGATCTTATGCTAGACATCTGCCAAATTACACAAATTTCTCCTTCAATATTAATGATCAAAAAATGCAAATTAATAGAGTGCCCAACATAGAATACCAAGACCATTTGGATCCTCACTTACGATGGGACATCCATGTCAATTATGTTTTAAAGAAAGTTAGATTTGTATCCTACAAAATTAAATACCTTGAGAATATATTGACAGAAAAATATCTTCGAACATTATACCATGCACTGATTGAGCCTCATCTCACATATGGTATATTAGCATGGGGAGCTGCATGTTCCTCACATATCTATAATTTAGATGTTTTTCAAAAAAGTATTCTAAAAATGATATTCAAAAAACCGAAACTTTATCCCACTGAAAAATTATACGCAGATGTTCGAATGTATGATATATGACAGCTTTATTTCTTACACAGTATCACTCACTACCATAAATTTGTAAACACCGACCAAAAAATTAAACATAATCATTATACCCGGTACAAAATTCGTGGCACAGTAGTTCCTCAACCGCATAAATCTATAATGCAGCGATCATATCTCTATTTAGCGCCTAAATTTTATGAAATTATACCTAAAGACTTAAAAGATTTACGTTTCGGAAATTGTTTCAAAAGAAATTTAAAAAAGTGGCTACATTCTGTATCTAGTACTGAAATTCATAAACTCATAAATACGAACATCAACTAAATACATAATCTACTGTAGCTAATTTTTGTCCTTTTTTGTCATTTGCATTCTCGAGTTTCAACTTAAATTTATTGGTCTATGTACAGGCGATGCCTTCTATTGTGCCTGTTTTGATTTTATATTTATTTACTCATATTGTTTGTTATCTTTGTACATTGAGTGAATAAATATTATTATTATTATTATTATTATACATCGGTTATTCCTTTAGCCAATGAGAGTGCAAGAAATAATAGGTCGATATTAAATTAACAGCAGGTTTGGACGTTTGTTAATGCACGGCAATCTTGAATTTGTCAAGTTCAATATACTGAGTGTTTATATGTTATTATTATAGCTACATACCAGTTGAAATATGCGGATTTGTTTGTATTTTGCCTGAAAAAAGAATATTAAATGTATTCCAATCAATTTCTCAGCTTTCGTTACATCATAGTAATAATCATTGAATTTCTTCAAAGCAATCAAAACAGTATGTACTCTCCATCCTAAAACACCTGCCTTAGAGATAAAACGTGTCAATTCCTACATCGGCCCGAGTAAAGATAACATGGCCACGCAAGACAACTATTGAAATATACTCTACTAGACTCTGGAAGACTATCCGTAGCGAATTTTTTCTCGAAATCGTTGCACACTGCTTGAAAGATGCAAATGAAGATTGGAAAACTGCCGCTTGTACATACGACCTAGTCTGGCTGCGAAGTTGAGTTCCTGCCTGAAGATGTATTAATGCACCTGCGAAATCTGAAGACCTCTTCCTCCCCTGGTAAAGATGGGATGACGGCTGCTGTACTTAAAAACTGCTCTTCAGCACTGGCCCTACCATTAAGCTTGATATTCACATCGTCTTTTAGATCTCATACCCTACCCTCATGCTGGCTTAGTGCTTCTGTTACCCCTGTATTCAAAAAGGGCGACAAATCCTCCGCTAAAAATTATCGACCAATAAGTCTCGTTACTATCGCCGCCAAAATAGCTGAAAGAATCATATTAGATAAGCTCCTGTCATTTGCTTTTGAAAATTACCTTATCCCTAAGAATCAGCATGGATTTCTCCCAGGTCGATCAATAATGACCAACCTTCTCCACTCTCTCAACGATTGGACTCAGTATCTGGACACAAAGACTCCTGTTGATATAATCTACTTAGATTTTTCTAGGGCTTTCGATCGCGTACCACATAGAAGGCTTCTGTTTAAGTTGGAATGTATGGGAATAAGAGGCGAGTGGTTACTGTGGATTAAGGCTTTTCTCACCGGTAGGACTTTCTCTGTGCGCGTCAGTGATAGCCAGACTCACCTTCATCATGTAGCAAGTGGAGTTCCTCAAGGCTCTGTCTTGGGGCCAGTGCTGTTCCTTCTGTATACAAGTGACCTGCCCGCATTGATTTCCTCCACATGTTCAGCTTATGCCGACGACACCAAGATTAACAATACTGTCGTAAATTGTGCTATGCTTCAACGAGATCTTGATATTGTTTGTCAATGGTCAGTCAGTTGGCTTTTACCCTTAAATCTAATTAAGTGTTGTGTCCTTCACCTCGGGAAGACAAATCCGCGATTTACGTACAAGATCTCTGACCACAACATCGAAGCAGTTTCCAGCCACACTGATCTGGGCGTTGTAGTCAACGATCGTCTTTCCTGGTCAGAGCATATTCACCACGTAACATCAAAAGCCAAGAAACTTCTATACATGCTGGAGAGGTCTTTCAAAGGATCCGATGTCAACACTTGCGCCTACATTTACAAGCCATTCGTGAGGCCAATTCTTGAATTCGCTGGCCCGGTATGGGACACTGTGCTTCTGCGCGATAGAAATCTCGTCGAATCAGTACAGCGTCGGGCTACTCGTATCCCTTTTGGAGCACGAAGACCAAGCTATGAAGATCGCCTTGAATTATTCAACCTGACCTCATTCTCTGAGCGAAGACTTCGTGGCGATCTTATAGTTACGTTCAGGATACTTCATGGTTTGATGGGCACCAACCTCATGCATCTATATTGCCTGTCGCGCAGCAATCTACGCGGACACAGCTTCAAACTGCATAAGGCGCCATTTAAAACAACAGTCCGACAGTGGTTTCTTCCCAACCGCATATTCAATACCTGGAATAGTTTACCTGAAAGTGTGGATGGTGCTACTTCAGTTAATAGCTTCAAAGTGCAGTATGATAACTGGAGGAGTGTACAAACTTTATAGCTATGAACTGTCTTTTTTTATTTTTTCTATTTGATGTATTTGTGTTACGTGTCCGTACACTATATTTACTGCATGAGCTTATAGTACTGTGTACTCTGCTCATCTCAATTATCATAATAATAATAATAATAATAATAATGTATCATGTTTCCCTCATAAGAGTTGGAAGTAGACCTAATTTCCCGTTTTGGAAACACTTGACACCAACGTCACAACACTAAAACTCCAAAGCACCACTGAGAGGCAATCGAGAACCTTATAGTGAACACCACTATTAAAAAAATAGCTTAACCGAATAAAGCTCTGCACGGAGCTGTGAACGCGTGGACATTGCACTGCGCCGACGGATGCCGAGTGACTGAAGCGTGTGTGTGCCATACCTCGCTGCGGCGATACAGTACGTTGACGGGAGCGGGCGCGCGGAGTGGGAGCTGGAAAGGAGCGTGGCTGTACTACCCGGCCGTACCGTCTCGCCGCAGCGAGGTACAGCACTCACACGCATCAGTGTCTCGGCAACCGTCGCCGCAGCGGAATGTCTACGCGTTCACAGCTCCGCGCAGAGCTCTATTCCGTTTAGCAACTTTTTTTTAGTAGTGGTGATCACTATAGGGTTCTCGATTGCGTCTAAGTGACGTGGGTGTCAAGTGTCTCCAAAGTGGAATTAGGTCTACTTCCAACTCTTCTGAGGGAAACTGGGTATCTGTGCAGCAAACTAGGTGAGCCTTGCATACTCATCACTTGTGTGCTAGGATTGACATTCTATGTTTTTTAAATAAATTGCATACACTGAGAGATTAGGTATATACTGAGGTATTCGGGAAAAACTAAAATTTGGCCGAATCGTTTTTATTTTTGTCTGACTTTATTTTAAGAGATGGCAAGAAACTGATGGCACTACATGATGGTGTTTTGAAATGTGCCCGAAGTGCACAATATTTGAAAAAGTACGACCCGGTATCTAAAAGCATCTTTTTCTACGACTTCAACGATGTATCACGTCACATTTGTTTATAAACAAACGTGTTTTTTACCAGTTTTTCGTTTTATTTAGGTACGCATTGCAAACAAATGCTTGATGTAAGATTGTGTGATTACTGAATTCAATCTAGTCTGATCCTTATCTTGGCCACCCTGTAATGCATTAATATAAAAAGAAATTCACAGAAACGTGCACTAAGTATTCTTATGTACGTACATTCATTTCTGAAAAATCTCAATACTATTAGCAAAGCCTCAACAAAATACTATTTTTAGTCCAAGGAATTGGTGATCGTGCTTTGGTACTAAGCCCTTGGCACTATGTTATATTAGCTCTAAGCACGTCATTGAACACCTAAATAGTAGGGAAACAACGTTTTGTAAGAGAATCAAATTAAACGAATATCATTCTCAATGGTCCGGTAAAAAATGCGCGTTCTGTAATTAATTTATGTTGTATCACCACACCAAATTATTTAATAAATAGGTATGTGACAAAAATTACCGAAATAATTTGACTGACCTATAGCAGTCCTAGTATCAGTTATGTTGTTAGCAATGCTTGTATTATGACGCGTCCGCTTCTCCCTCAAGTGAAAGAATAGGTACATCAGCTAAGCTTTGACCTTTTATAATGTAACCATTATAAATAAACACGAATTATTATTATTTATTATAACGAAAACGACTTTTCTGATTTTTTTTTTCAATGCAGACACCTGGCCATGTCTGGCTGAGGTCAAGCTCCCCTCATATACCGTATCTCTATCAGGCAGCAATAAAATCGGAACCTCAGCACGTAAACTGTGGGATTCGGCTTCGCAGCTCTTCTACACTAGCATTTATCAACTCCTGGAGGCGAAGACGTATGAATTTACTGCCCCCAAGGGATCTGCCGGCACCCATATATAATCAATAGCACGTACAGATGCCCGCTAGGGATCTAGGGAATGGACCACGGAGGCTGCAAAGACTAGAAAGGGCAATGTCCAATTATTGGAAACCGTAGCGTTCAGGAGAGCCAGAAATTATTCAAATGAGACGATTTTGTTTAGTAATAAAAATAATAATGATAATAATAGTAATAATAACGTGCCTATTATCACCGGTCGAAGAAATCGGCCTGATATTGTGATTCACAACAAACAGCAAAAGACCTGCCTTCTGCTAGATATCGCAATACCTGATGACTCAAACGTGCTGCTGAAAGAATCTGAGAAGATCTCAAAATATAAAGACCTAGGGATAGAGATCAGTAGAATGTGGCATGTTAGAGCTAAAACTATACCCATAGTATCTTGGGCGCCCTGGGAACAATTAAAATAGGTCTAAACAACTACCTTCAAATGTTACCAGGCCTGCCCAGGGAAACTGAAATCCAAAAGATTGCATGGTTGAGTACCGCCATATCCTCAGGAAAGTGCTAGGGTAAATACCTCAGAGCTCTTGTCGAGCTCCGTGTTTACTAATGAAAACCGTCCAGAGACGAGAGAAAACAAACAACACCAATAGTAATAATAACAATACTGATAATACTTACTGACTATGATGACCATGGAAGATAGGAAAGAATCCCGGAAGAGAAGGGCTTTGCATGTAAGATACCCAGCAATTCTAGACTTTGAAAACATTAATAGGAGGTGGTTACCTCATTATTAATACGCTGGCCGACATCGTCGCCATCCAGGACCAGGTCATACCTACAAGAAATTACCTCAAATATACTAAGTGACATATAAATCCGAACACCCAGTTTAAATGATTTTATTTTAATAAAACTTTGTATAAGTACTTAATGAAGCATAATACGTAAATGATAAAAAATTCAAAATGATTGCACTGCTTTAAAGCCCTTTGACCTTTAATAATGTGTGGATGCACCCTGATGTGCTACGCATTCTCCAACGCGCCTAGGCATGCTTCTGATCAGGTGGTCAATGTCCTCCTGTGGTATCTCATTCCAGGCAACCACCAACTCCTCTCGAAGCACTTCTAGAGTCTGAGGAGGACGTTGCAAATTGAACAATCTCCTACCCATCGTATCCCACACGTGCTCAATTGGGGATAAGTCGGGAGATCTTGGTGGCCATGGTAACAATGTGACATCATTATGTTGAAAGAAGTCTATTGTGACTCTTGCAACATGTGGTCGGGTATTATCTTGTTGGAAAGTTGGATCTGAGAGGGTGTTGTCAAGATAGGGTAAAATATGGGGTTCTAGAACTTCGTGGATATAGATAACGCTGCGCGTTCATATTACCTCTGATGAAGATTAAAGGTGACCTGGAACCATAAGCTATAGCACCCCAAACCATAACTCCAACAGTGTGATGAACATGTCTTTCAACAAAAAACTGTGGCTTCCTCCTTTCACCACGTCGCCTTCTAGCCCTGGCACGACCATCGTGCATACCTAAACAAAATCGAGACTCGTCACTAAAGACAATACTGTTCCATTCCTGATCCCAGAGTGACCGTTGTCTGCACCACTCAAGGCGATTACGTCGGTGTTCTCGAGTTAAAGGGAAGACCCAGTGTGGCCGGTATGAAAACAAGCCAAAACTTCTCATGCGTCGGTAAACACTTCGCATGCCAATAGGTCTTTCGTGTTCTGCAAACCATTAATTTGCAATGGACCTGGTAGTGGAGAAACGGTCCAAGGCCAATAATGTTAGGCGGCGATCTTCACGGTCTGTTGTTCTACGGCGGCGTCCAGTGCCCCTTGCTCTTTGCGTACGGCCTTCTCGAAGCCATGCCTGACAACACCTAACCACAGTGTCTACACTTCTTTGCACTCTAACTGCAATTGCCCGAAAAGAAAGTCCAGCTTCCCGAAGTCCCACTATACGGCCCCTATCAAACTCACTAAGTTGACGAAATCGTACAGGTCTCCGTACTCTAGGCATCGTAACCGATCGTAAAGGATGTCAAGAACCAAAATCCGCCAACGTTGATTCTTTACTGCATCTGAAATATTCATTTTTAGAGCGTTAGTGAATTAAAAAAAAGCAGTATAAAAACCGGAATGTCCAACTGATAAGGCTGAACATTTTTTCACTTGTTATTTACAGTAAGATAAATACATTCACCAACTTTAATTAAAATAAAACCACTTAAACTGGGTGTTCGGATTTATATGTCACTTAGTATATATTGTCAAGGATTCAAACATGAAGACAAATGCAGAATATGAAGCCATCGAGCTCATCACAGGAGGATGCTAGCAGCTACAGACTACAAACGACAACGTAATCCTGCAGGAAAGATAGTTCACCATGTCATCATGCTGTTAGGCACAATCTTATCCAGGAGAGTCGGTTTGATTATAAGTATGTACCGTCCAGTATGATGTGTAATCAGAAGTACAAGTTGTATTGAGACAGATCCATCCTTACAGACAGAACTACCCCTGCAAAGAGACCAGATCTACTATTATGGGATATTGAACGAAAAAAAGTTTCGATAGTAGACTTCGCTGTCACCAATGACAGTAATATAGAGTCAACTGCCAGAAACAAGAGAAATATATGGAGCCAGCTCATAACCTCAAAGAGCAATGGGGCCTCGCACAAGTAGGAATATTGCCGATGATAGTATCTGCCTCTGGCCAAAAAAATCTCTAGTGAAACTGGATCTTATGCAAGCATTGAATGCTGTGTGTTTAGATAGCTCTTACTCTGAGCAGATCACGCCAAAGCTTGGGAACGACCTTACCGATTTCATTCATCTTTTTTTTCAAGTTTCCTAATGCTGTATGGAATGTTCTTACGGAAAGAAAATTGGGAAATCATTGAAAACGTAATGATTATTTAAGCTACGCACGTTTGACAGTTAGCTTGAGCATAGAGCACGCACAGCAAAAGAGATATCTCAAGTACCAAAAGAGACAGGCAATCCTCTTCGCCATCTTTACTAGTCATATTTGGAATTTGAATTGAAGACCGTTAGTTCTAAAACGCCCTTTCCTAAATGACAGCCCTTCAGCGCATATCCATCTCTTTCCAGTTATTGTAAACTTCTATGGCAAATGCCCTCTCGACGTGAGTGCTTCAATTTCGAACTGAATCATTATTAAGGGGATACGAGGGATGTCTATGTATACAGGATCCCACGGGATAGGCTAACCGACTGGCCGAATATATACGTAGGAAAGTACGGAGAATACGCAAATGAAGAATAATAGGGATACGGGTAGGTGAAATATGAAAGGTAATACAAAGGTTTGGGACTGGGATATGTTTTTATAGGAGTACGGTTCGTAGTTTCAAGATGAGATTGTTGGAAAAAATGCAAATATGGAACGGTCAAGTCGATTTACCGGATAGGGAAGCAATGTAAAAAGTAACTGAAGATTTAGATGGATTAATTTTTAGTTTATGAGAGTACTAGCCTCATTAAATCTTTGTTGATAAATGGGTCTGCCATTTTAAAATCTTTATGTTGAAAACTATAGTTATCATCGGCATAGTGATTGAATGTACGATATGGACAAATTGATGGAAATCTGATATATGTATACCGAGAAAAGAGTAAAGGACCCAATATGGTACCTTGAGGAACACTGTACTAAATATAAACACTTAATTCTGACTTTCTTCAACCTGATAGCACCTTTTGATTGCTATTTGGCAAATAACAGCGTATCAAGTTGACTGCAGCGTCAGTAAAACCATAGTAAGCAAACTAAAGTAACAACATTTCAGGGCATATCAGATCGAAAGCTTTTGTTTAATCTATTAGAACCAAACAAAGTGACATTTCCTTGATCAAAGCCTCCTTTAACAGCATCAGTGATATTGGCTAAAGCAGGTGGGGGGCTGTTGTTTTCCCTGAATATTGACTGCATTGATAATATATAATAATATAGGTTTATTCACGTATGAAGTGTTACAGTTTATTGAAAATAAATATGCATATAGCGTGTTCAACCTCTCCTGCCCCGGGATTATGAGCCCCGAGTTGCTTTTTGTCGCACAATGTTAGAAAGACACAGGAAAGATCCACAGTTCTTTGAAAAAAATTTATGATTGGATGAGACCACATTTAAGAAAGATGGGTACATGAACCTGCATAACTTACACGAGTGGCACGTAGCAAACCCACATTTGATGAGAGAAGATAAATCTCAATATCGCTTCAAGATAAACCATTGGACAGGAATTTTAAATGGTAAAATAATCGGTCCGTTTGAGTTCTCAGAGACTTTGACTGCTGAAGTTTATTTGGATTTTTTGAAAAATCATGTACAAAATTTATTGGTGGACTTGCTACTGAGTATTTACAGGGACATGTGGTTTCAGCATGATGGCTGTCCAGCGCACTATGCACTCTCAGTGAGAGAGTATCTCGATCAAAACTTTCCAGGCAGATGGATAAGGCGGTCTGGTACAATACCGTGGCCAGCCCGATCACCTGATTTGAATCCTTTAGATTTTTTTACTGGGGAACTTGAAAAGAAAAAGTGTATTTCAAGCCGATTCAAAATGTAGCTGAGCTACGGCAAAGACTATTGGAAGCAACTGAGTTTGTTAATAACCGTGGATTCGCTCGTTTAATAATCCGATCTTTTTTAAGAAGATGTCGAGCGTGTATTGCGGCTGAAGGAAAACAGTTTGAGCATTTGCTGTAAAGATAAATCATCATCAGCAGCATTCTGACGCCCATTGTTGTGCAAACAGTTATCCTTAAGGGTCCTTGTGCGTTTTCATAATCGCTGTTTAATTAGGAAATTTTGAAAAATTTTCATCAGTTTTTTTTTTAATAAAAATTGTGCATAAGTTAACGAGTAATCTTCTAACTGTTATACCATTTTGGAATCGTTATTAAATGCGCCAACTTTTAAGGTTACTTGCCAAACTCTCGTAGTACATTTTTTTCCAGTACAGCCAGTTAAAGTTGAGCAAAGTTTTACTTTGGAATACTTAGTTGGGAAATAAGTGGCAATTTTTCCTGAACGAGAAAAGTTGGCAGTAAGGTTGAGACACCAGTTTGAAGATGCATTATTCATCATTACATTGTAAAAATAAAATCCAAAAACAGTTAATATTTGTAGTAACAGGAGTTGACAGACTACCGTAGGGTGTGAAATTTCTATATTATTTTCAAGGACCTATAATTTTCAAAACACATACATAAATTTTTTTTAGATATTTTTCTGACAGCTGTTATGACTTTGCCTATCACCCGGTTTCGGCTTGACGTCGACTATACGCAAATTAACTGAAATAATGATGGAATTATTGTTCGAATTTCGAGCTTCTGAAGAAGAATAGCGACACATTACAGAGTGTCCCGGATGTAACACGCCAGAATGACACGGGAGGTATATTGGCTGACCTTAATAGAAGTTTTCTAGATTTCGAGATATTTCCACTTTTAAGCTTTTTCAAAAAATCATTACTTTTTGCTCCTTTTTTGCCTGATATAGATAGTAGTTTAAGTATCCAATGTGAAGTAATATTTTAAGTTTCCTGCATTAAAATGTGAAAAAGCAATATTGTAAAAAGGGGGAGATGTCTCATACAGCCTTAACTTAGTGTGTGAGTTGCTTTAGATAGTTTGTCGAAGCGCCGCTCTCTTAAAATCTAGACGTCACTGGTGCATGTACATATTAAGAATAAACTCAAATAATAATTAAAACAAGGAGTGTTTATTAGTATGCTGATAACAAGCATATAAGAAACTGGCTTTTTTCTTTCGCTGGGCCTGTAACAACAATTGTAGATTTCCTCCCCCCCCCCCCGCCCCCATTTTATTATTGAGCAGGAAAATTCCGCAAGAGGAATGGTTCCGAAGAACGAGAAACGTCGAAACAAGCGATTCGCATGAAACTTTATTTTCGCTTCGAGAACTTTTACGGTCACTTTGAATCAGCTTTATATCGGAGAGAGTCAAACTTTTTTTATTAACTGATAGATGAGTGGCACGGCTAGCTTCATAAAAAAACGAGCATCGCTGACGGCTGCGAAGTTATTGGCATGTTAGCGCGAGCAAAAAAATGACCGATGACGTAACATAAAAGCTTTGTCTCGTTGCAAATTATTTCACTGGAAATGTTGGAAATATCATACATCATCTACTTTTTAGATCAAGCGAAAACCTCGCACATCCCTTACTTCGATATCAATAACAGTAATCTTTATTTGCAAATACAAATGCTATACAAAACTCATCCCTTACTTCGATAGCAATAACAGTAATCTTTATTTGCAAATACAAATGCTATACGAAACTTGTGATACAAATAGCGTCAATTAAACAGAAGAGAATTGTGTATGGTCCTAGATTTATTATTATTTTGAAAGTTTTTTAAACGCACTTACGAGCCTCTTCCCACTTCAGTTGGCCCACTTCAGGGTTTGTACCAAGATATGCCTTTATAAACTAAACATGACGAAACTATTTACTTCTAAAACAATTTATTTTCTCATAACATTTTAGATACACTCTAGTCGTAAAAAATACATATTTGAAATCACTTAGACCTATAACTAATAGAACATCTGAACAAATAAGCAATATGCGAATAAATGCGCGAAGTTAACATTTGAAAGATTACCATTGGGTAACATGACCTTTATTTTTTATTACGGCTGAGATTCTTTGGGGCAAAGTGTTAACCAAGTTTTGGCAAAAATTTGGTGTAAAACAATCCCATATTTCTTGAAGCTTTTGTCTCAGTTCGGTGATTGTACGAGCAGGATGTTGTCGTGGAACCTTTTTCATCTCGTGCCACAAAGTTTCAATAGGTGACAGATCTGGACTGCTAGAAACCCATTTCAAAAGTGGTACATTATTTTCTTCCATCCATTTTACAGCCTTTTTTGAGGTATGGCACGCTGCACCATCTTGCTGAAACACAAAATCTTGGCCGGATGTCAAACATTCTTCCATCACTGTGAAAAGCGATTCTTCTAAAATTGAAAATTATTGTTTGTATCCACATTGCCATCAATAAAATGAAGTTTTCCTACTCCTTTTGATAACATACGGCCCAGACCATAATGGATGCTGGAAATTTCACTTTTCTCTTCAGACAGTCAACATGGAATGCTTAATTTTTTTTACGAATAACTCTACTGCGACTGTCACCAACACAAACTTCGAATCGGGCCGTATCACTCCATTGTATTGCACACCATTGTTGAGGTGTCCATTCTCTATGCTCTTCAGCCCATCTAAGCCGATTTTTCTTTTGCTTGGAGTTAATAGTGGCTTTTCTTTGGCCTATAAACAAGTTGTGCAACTTTAGGGTTTTCACTTCACTTTTTTTTACAAGGAAACTTACCTTGCAAGTGCTAAATCCCAGTTTGTGGGCCTCTCTATGAATTGTGGACCTCGAAATTCTCCTTCCAACAGCGTCACTCTACAGAGCACTTAATTGTAAATAATTGTCACGCCTATTTTTCACGAATATTCTTCTGCTCCTCGGTCGGCATTTGTGATATTACTTTTTTTCACATATCGTGGCTTGATATTAACTGAACCAGTTACGTTATATCTTCTAACAATATTTCTCACACTGTACCACTATATTTCTATCAAAGTTGCAATTTCTCAGTTTGATTTCCCAGAATTAAAAAATTTAATTATCAGTAACCAAATTTCCTTACTAATAACCTTTGCTCTACCCATTTTGAAAACCTTAACTACCCAAAACTATTTTAAACGTATTCTGACAGCTGTGATTAATAAAAACAATTGTCATGGCTTTTATTTTTGACAGCCACCTATGCGTCATAGACTTATTTTGCCTTGAAATGAAAACAGGTTGATATGCTATAATCGCAACATGTGTTATTTGTATGCTGCAAATTTAATTAGGGAGTGATAAAGTTGGTGTTTTCTACTATATATTATCAAAATATTCATTGTTAATATTTTAAACCTGCTTCATTTTTATTGTGTTTGATAAGAAAAAAACTAAGATTTCAATAGTTGGGCCAACTGAATTGGGAAGGGGCTCGTAGTTTAGTTAGGGACCTTAATCTAGATTCAAACTTCAAATTTCCCCATCCAAATATTTAGCAATAATTCTTATTAAATAGCATACCTTATTGAACATATTCCTTGAATAACTTATACTGAGTGACTCTTGATTTGACTCATTCAAAAAATAAGCTTGATGGGCCTTTTTGAAAAACACCGTATGTCGACACCTTCCGTTGTATTTCTGTGGGGATTTTTGGCGTGTCGCTTCCCAAGATCCTATGTTCCTTTACAAAATCGTTTTACAAAAAATATGCGTTCAACAACACTGACATCGCATGCCTCACCAAACCTTCTCGACAGGCTTTTATCAGAGTGCTTTCCATCCCAAATCCCTGGACCGTGATCTTTGCAGTTATGCTTTTGATCGCATCTCCTCTTCTCATGGATTCTGCCTTGACAATCGTCTCTGAAAGCAACGGCAATGCCTTCAAAGCAGACTGCTCCTTTACGAATGTACTACGGCGTTCTGAAACTGCATTAAAATTTTACACCCGTGCTCTGCTAATCATTTATTTAGGGATGCCGTCTACTCTTGCATCAAATATTCACCGCCTTCCCACCACTTCATTATATTTATTCAGTCTCAGTACCTCTGGCAGTGCCACCCTTTTTTCCAGGCACTTTGACGACTTAAGTGTCTTTCTTTGGACCTTGTTGAATCTAATTCGAAAGGAGACAGATATCCGTAATTAAATTAGTAGATTATGGCTGATTCTACTGAATCTGTCTCTGTCTCTTCTATACTGAGTGATAAAAAAAGGTAAACACCTACGTATGGTTTTCCGAATTTTTGGCATATATTATGTTCAGTGTCCCTTACTAGTAAAATGAGCTTGATTCGTTAACTGACTGCAGAAGCTGGTTCAGTAGTGTAATGAGGAGCCACGATTTCTTATACACTCACTGACATGCCTGGACATCGTGCTGATAAGGTGGTCGATATCCTGTTGGGGTATCTCATTCCAGGCTACTACAACTTCCTGAGTAAGAGCTGCTAAAGTCTGTGGATAGTGTTGCAAATCCAAGAGCCTGCGACCTATCGTGGAGAAAGTGCGAATGCTGAAACCCAGCCACGGCTCCTAATTCACCTCTCTATCTTAGCGACAGACTAGGTCCATTTTGCCTGAAACGAGTTTTATATGTTCATGACAATATTTTGAATTTTCATTTGCTACTCCACCTACCTGAAATAGAAAAGTTACGACTATGAAGTCGTTAACAATACAATAAAAATATTTCTAAAGCAGTTACCTCAAAACTCCTTGTTTGGCGTCGCTAAACTTAGCTCATATATTCTTATTTATATGTCCATCTTGTCATCAATCAAAATTCATCTATCTTACATCACGGAGTTATTTTATTTATCCTGACCTGGTAGCGATCCTTGCAGAAGCGTTCCCAAAGTTGTTTGGATAGGGGACAATGCCGAAATCTCCCTGCAACCTTATGGATCTCAAGTAATTTAAAGCATGTCTGACTTTTATCATTTTCATAGATATGATTTTTTTTTATATATACTAAGTGACATATAAATCCGAACACCCAGTTTAAATGGTTTTATTTTAATAAAAGTTGGAGAATGTATTTATCTTACTGTAAATAACAAGTGAAAAAATGTTCAGCCTTATCAGTTGGACATTCCGGTTTTTATACTGCTTTTTTTTTAATTCACTAACGCTCTAAAAATTAATATTTCAGCCGCAGTAAAGAATCAACGTTAGCGGATTTTGGTTCTTGACATCCTTTACGATCGGTTACGATGCCTAGAGTACGGAGACCTGTACGATTTCGTCAACTTAGTGAGTTTGATAGGGGCCGTATAGTGGGACTTCGGGAAGCTAGACTTTCTTTTCGGGCAATTGCAGTTAGAGTGCAAAGAAGTGTAGACACTGTGGTTAGGTGTTGTCAGGCATGGCTTCGAGAAGGCCGTACGCAAAGAGCAAAAGGCACTGGACGCCGCCGTAGAACAACAGACCGTGAAGATCGCCGCCTAAGATTATTGGCCTTAAGGGTCCGTTTCTCAACTACCAGGTCCATTGCAAATGAATGGTTTGCAGAACACGGAAGACCTATTGGCATGCGAAGTGTTTACCGACGAATGAGAAGTTTCGGCTTGTTTTCATACCGGCCACACTGGGTCCTCCATTTAACTCGAGAACACCGACGTAATCGCCTTGAGTGGTGCAAACAACGGTCACTCTGGGATCAGGAATGGAACAGTATTGTCTTTAGTGACGAGTCTCGATTTTGTTTAGGCATGCACGATGGTCGTGCCAGGGTTAGAAGGCGACGTGGTGAAAGAAGGAATCCACAGTTTTTTGTTGAAAGACATGTTCATCATACTGTTGGAGTTATGGTTTGGGGTGCTATAGCTTATGGTTCCAGGTCACCTTTAATCTTCATCAGAGGTAACATCAACGCGCAGCGTTATATCCACGAAGTTCTAGAACCCCATCTTTTACCCTATCTTGACACCCTGGCAGATCCAACTTTCCAACAAGATAATGCCCGACCACATGTTGCAAGAGTCACAATAGACTTCTTTCAACATAATGATGTCACATTGTTACCATGGCCACCAAGATCTCCCGACTTATCCCCAATTGAGCACGTGTGGGATATGATGGCTAGGAGATTGCTCGATTTGCAACGTCCTCCTGAGACTCTAGAAGCACTTCGAGAGGAGTTGGTGGTTGCCTGGGATGAGATACCACAGGAGGACATTGACCACCTGATCAGAAGCATGCCTAGGCGCGTTGGAGAATGCGTAGCACATCAGGGTGCATCTACACATTATTAAAGGTGAAAGGGCTTTAAAGCCGTGCAATCATTTTGAAATTTTTATCATTTACTTATTATGGTTCATTAAGTACTTATACAAAATTTTATTAAAATAAAACCATTTAAACTGGGTGTTCGGATTTATATGTCACTTAGTATATATTTTATTTTTGCTAACATAGCCTCGGGGTCAATCAGATTCGTCGAATAAAAGCGGTCAGTGACGGAACATACGGATTAACCCTCGTATCGTCTCCGTTAAGAGATAAGTCATAAACGGCTATATGGGGACGTAATTCAAATGAAACCAAACAGTAAGCAGCACTCAATCTTCCGGTTGGCATGCCGTTGGAAAAAGCGTATTTCATTGAACAAATAAACGGCGTTCTACTGAGAAAAACATCGAATGGAAAAAAAGAGAAAGATCTAATCGGGATTACGTACAGCTCGACGACCAGCCTGCAGAACTAGAGGGATTTGTAGGGACGTAGTCGAGGCGAAAACGACGCATTCGCGGGAGGTATTTTCCAGCTCAATTTTTAGTTCCTACGGCACTGTCGTGGAAACATTTTTGCAGTGGGATATTATATTTTTCAATCATGCCACTAACTGCCTTGGTCTCCGCTAATCGTTGTCCCGCCTATAAGTTAGAAAATACTAAATCAAATTTGATAAAACTTTCACACACAAGTCCACTGCTACGCCAAGGACGAAGAAACCGGTCCTGTAACGGCGGAGATACCGGCAAAAAAACGAAAAACATTAAAATTACCGAAGGTTTTTTTTTGTTCAGAATGCTACCAAAAACCTAATAAGGTTTTGTCTGAACTGAAAAATCAATTCAATTCTAATTGATAAAATAATTGTATACAAAGGGGCATCCAACAAACGTGGGTATGAAAAAGTGACGTCAAATCGGTTGACTCTGCACTTTCCACGTAAGGCTGTCATCAGTGAAAAATTAAATGGATCAAGTCAGTCAAATGGACATATACAGGGTGGTCCATAAGTCCTTTGAAATTTCAAATTTGAATAAAATTTAACGGGTGAGCGCGAGCGGCGCGGGCGAGGTGGGGGCAGTATCTTCAGTGTCTGGGAATTCAGTCGCCATGGAGTGTTTCACTGGAGCGGATCGTGCTTTTTGTGTGCGCGCGTTTTATCAAAATAATGATTCGGCAACCATTGCGCGGCGTAAATATCGAGAATACCACAATTTTACAAAGTGTCCAACAGCTCAAACGATTAAGAACTGGGTTGCTAAGTTCGAAGAGACTGGTTCGACGTTAGATAAACAGCGGTGGGGTCGACCAAGGACAACTCGTATTGAAGAAAACATCAACATTGTGGCACAGTCTGTTCGTCAAAATCCTACCCAGTCTACTCGTAAGCGTTCCAGTGCACTAAACGTACCCAGAACATCTTTACAGCGGATCTTAAGGAAAGATTTACGTCTGCACGCTTACAAAATTCAGTTAGTGCAGGAATTAAAAGATAATGACGCTGTTCAGAGACTAAACTTTGCGAATGAAATGTTGAATCGATTTTCTTCGCTCAATAATGTGTTGTTCTCGGACGAGGCTCACTTCCATTTAAACGGGCATGTAAATAAACAAAATTGCCGTTATTGGAGCCCCGAAAATCCAAGGCGTAAGCATCAGAAGCCCTTACACAGCCCTAAAGTTACAGTTTGTCAGCGCATGGCATCGTAGGTCCTTATTTTTTTGAGGACGACAGAGGTCGCGCATTAACTGTTACTTCGGAGCGGTATGTAGCAATGATAGAAGAGTTTTTGACACCAGCGTTGCAGAATTTTCCAGGCTATAATACGCAGACCTGGTTTCAACAGGACGGAGCAACTGCCCACACCTCCAACACTTCTATGCCCGTCGTCTGTCAACTTTTTCCCAGCAAAGTAATTTCTCGAAGAGGAGACATTTCCTGGCCACCACGTAGTCCAGATTTGACCCCAATGGACTTCTTTTTATGGGGCTACCTCAAGAGTAAAGTGTACGACACCACTCCGCGATCAGTTGATGCCCTGAAAGAAAATATCCGAAGAGAAATGGCAAGCATTACAGTGTTGACTTGCCGCGCAGTCATCGACAATTTTAGATGACGTTTATATGAGTGCCGTGATCGTAATAGATTGCATTTAGACGATGTGATTTTTAAAACATAATTCCCATTCAATAAAGATGATAACAAAATATAATAATTCTTCATAATGTAACTAGTTTGGTTTTATTCCTTTTTTTTCCAGCTCAAAGGACTTATGGGCCACCCTGTACAATTAGTTCATAGTACCGTCACATTTGTTAAAGTATCGATAGCTGTAAGGTATCGATTATCTTGGAGCGATGCTGAACCACACCCGTCAACCATGTCAGCGCTACCAGACGTACAATAATTATCATTTTTGCATGATGATTTTAAGTATAGTACGATGTACGACAGCAGCTAAATGTACGATATTTTTCTGAATCGGCCTTTTTACTTTTCATATGAATAAACTCTACCATTTCATTCAGGTTCACATGTCTCCTCTCTCCCCAATTAATTACCTACTCTTCAAATATTACGCCGGACCCCGCCTCTCTCCCCCACACTCTGTAGCCAACACTCTCCGATCCTGACATGAAAATCTGCCTGAACATAAATCCTGAGACCACCACAGATAAGTGCATGCTACGCCACTGTGTATCATAATGTATATTAGTTCAGATGCGCTTGCACAATTTATTATATCTCTCGACGAATCTAGCAAGACTCAAGATCGAGAGCGCCACCGATGCGGTCAGACGCAAATGGAACTTGCTGCATGAAGAATGCTGTGAGACCCGACACACGAGACGCACTTTTAAGGCCAACACACATAAGATAATAATAATAATAATGTTTATTGTCACAAAATACAAGTAAATATTAAGTATTGTGCACAAATCGCCCAAAAAAGTTTTCACTTGTGTTTGGGTTTGTTAAAAATAAAAACTAAAGGTACAGTCAGTGTATGAGAACCGTTAATACTGTATAATTTGGTGAATTGAATTATTATCATGATTTTAGGAAAACAATTATAACTAAAGTAAACGTAAGGATGTTAGTGTAGTTGATAATGATTTTCTCAATTTTTTTTTCTACAATTTGGTTGATGTAGCACCTTGGTTGTTGTAAAATCCATTTTTTTATTTCTTTTTTAAATGATCTTTTTGATTTAATTGCTTTTAATGACTCTGGTATGAAGTTATAAAACTTTGGTCCCAAGAAAAGATAGCTGTGTAATGGTTTTTGATGTTATAATACACATTGAATTTTGATTAAATCTTGAATGGTACGATTTAAGCATTTCGAATATTTAATATAATGTATTAGACCACAATGAAATAAATTTGTCTGCAATCTAACAGCTGAACATCATCATATAGAGAATCACTTGAATAAGTAATCTTCCTATGGAGGATCAATTTTAGAATTAATTTTTGGATTACATCAACCTTTTTGTAATTACTATTCATAACTCCTCCCCAAGCTAAAATTCCGTAAAGTGATAGAGGATAAACAAGAGCATAATAAAGATTATATAGCTATTTCTTATCCAGAATATCTCTGAAGTACCTGAATTTTGGAATAATACATCTCAGTCTCTTCACAAGTTTTTTAAACTGTGGTGAGAAAGAAATTTATAAATGTTTTGAAATCATTTTCGATTGTGGTTTTTAGTGTATCCCACTGGCTACTTTCATAGAGAATAGCAGTATCATCCTCAAAATCGATAACTTTACCTATGCTACTTATTTTGAACAAATCGTTGATAAATAGATTGAATAAAATGGGTCCTAATACTGAACCTTGAGGTACACCGTACGATACGACATGGGGTTCACTAAATGTATTATTAATTTTGACACATTGTTTTTTTCACAAATAATTTTCTATATGTTTGTCTGTTATTCCACATTTGTGAAATATGTACTGCTTCCAAAAAAATAAGATATACCCTACCCCACCCTCTACAACTGCTAGTTAGTAAGCTTGCAAACATTTTTCTGGAAAAGTTAAGGAGCCTGTAAAACAAGGTTTGGGCATAGTACTAGCCTTTTGTGAAAATTTCATTAATATCCTACCACTATTTTCCAAGTTATTGGCGTGCCAATGATTTGTGGACAGACAGACCAACCGAAATTAGTGACATGATTTTTCGTTTTTTATTCCATTTTTGAAATCTTTAGCGTTCGCAATATGTCCTCGTCAGTGGTCGTGGGAAGAAAAAAATTTCTTGCACGAGCGCGAGGTTTTCTCTCTCTCTAATACGAACAGGCCGATCGCCGGGAAACCCTCCAGCTTCTATCACCACTACCCAGGCCAGATTACGTGGGAACAGCTACAAATAGACGCCAATAATTACTTTTCCGACTAGCTGTGATAAAAAACGATCACAATGATATCAACCAAGAGAGATACGCTCTGAATGCAAACGCATTTAAGTCCGAAAAAACAAATAGTGGAAAAAACTAGAATTCTGAGAATGGAAGATATTTCTAGTGCAGGTATGTCCAAAAATAACACGAAAAAAGTTAAATAAGCGTGGGTCCCGTGATGATGAAGTTCACGCTTTGACTTCTTCTGAGGTGAACAGCTGATCAGCAAATGACGTGAATCGGGTGTAAATCTAGTAAACCGTGTTTGTAGCATTTTGTTTGAACCTTTTTTAATAATATATAAGAAGCACGTGGATCACAAATCCAGCCAAAACGAAGACGACTTTGAAGTAACGGATATTAGGAATATGGTCGATTTCTTGTGAAATGTTTATTCTTTAACATACATCTCGCGCCCTCTACTGGGCAATAGGGCAACTACTTCTAGCCTTGCCATTGCCACCATCTAATTAGTTTTTTTTGCTAAACAAGGTGATTTATGAAGCATTTTTCTCTTAATATGAAAGTTGGGGGCCTACCCAATTAGTAAATACAAAGTTGGGATTTTCATTTTCAGAAACAGCTGCCCTTGAAATAACAAAGGTAATGTGTAGTGAAACGAGGGCGACCAAGTAAAAAAAAATAAAGGAAAAAGTACTCACTCTCCAGTTGACGAGAAGGGCTAAGTACGTCTCTGCCCGAAATCATACCGCTCCAACAGAAAATGAAATCAGCTGATGCGCTACCGAGCAGACGCAGGCGGTGGTGCAGACCACGAACAGAGGTAACAAATATGACGTCGTTGCCGCGTTTTCAGTTTTTAGGTAAACGTCCTTTATAGGTATTGTTCGAAGTTATCGCCGTTTGATTCAAAAACACAGGTGCGTGCACGACGTAGCCAAGCATCGGTGCAGGCTTTGAGAATGGAGTCCCTCCCCCGAACGAAAGCACCAGCTAGTTCAATTCTGAGACGAAGTTCGTCAACCGTATGCACTTCAGTTTTGCACACTAAGCGTTTCATTTCTCCCCAAAGAAAAAAATTACAAGGTGTTAAGTCTGGAGATCGCGGAGGCCACGCTCCGGGTCCATTACGTCCGATCCACCTATTCGGAAATAATTCATTCAAATACTCACGCACTTCGCGTCTAAAATGGGGCGGTGCACCATCGTGCAGAAACCACATTGATTGTCTTACACTTAATGGCACATCTTCTAACAAGGAAAGCAAAATGTTGCGTAAAAAGTCTAGGTATTGCATCCCGTCCAATCGATTTGGGAGAATAAATGGTCCAATGAGCATACCGTTCACCATGCCAGCCCAAACATTCACCGAAAATGTTTGTTGAAAATGTGCCCGACGGACAGCGTGCGAATTTTTTACTGACCAAACATGAGTGTTGCGAAAGTTATTCACCCCATTACGCGTGAACGTAGATTCGTCTGTCACCAATATGCACTTCAAAAAGTCCGGATTATTGTCATGTTGATGCAACAACCACTCACAAAACCGCACTCCTGCTGGAAAATCGTCAGGTTGAAGGCTTGTACACGTTGGACGTGAAACGGATACAGCCCCTCTTCACGCAGCGTTTGCCACACTTTAGTTTTTGATACTTGCACTTCTCTAGCCACGTCTCTAGTGCTTGTTGAGGGATTCTCGTCTACGCGATTACCTCTACACGCGTGACCGTAACCGTCGGTTGCAGGTTGCGTACTGACCTGACACACTGACCCCGACCCAGTTCTGTCGTCGGGTTGAGCCAGTGACCTTGTACCACTCGGTGATGTCGCGGGTCGCGGCTACAGGACGGTATTCAGATATTTTTGATGTTGCAGAGCCCTTTATCTCGGTTCCCTTAAGACATTGGTGTATATGGTACTAAGAAAAATTGCTTATTTTTTCAAGATCTACACGTCGTGTAAAGGAAAACCCCAACTTTGCGGACACCCTGTATTTGTATTTTATAATGTTAGATTGTCCGCGGTATTTTATTTTAGAATCTCTTTATTACTGCTCTTAGAATGTAGTTTTGTTTTAATAAAATAAATAATAAATAATAAAATAATTAAGGTTTTATGAAGTATTTGGTGTATAAGATCGTTCTTAGAGCAAAAATATAAGACAGTTCTGCGACATATTTTAATACTGTTCATAAACGTTCGCACAACAACTGGCTACGACATTTAAGCTTTCTGAGCTAATATGTTTTATGATAGATTTGTACTGGTATTATCCGATAAGAATTTATTGATTTGATTAAAATTGTTTTATTAGCGCTCTGTGGGACAATTAGAAAATCAGTTTATTAATTAATATTTTGTTTCTGACATTTTCACTAGCAAAAGCACATTGCACTCCCGACTTTCCAGCCTGGAAAGATATTTTATAATTTTCAACTGTCTGAATTCGGTTAAATTAAGGGAAGAATGTGGATTTCGATGCTCAACCACAACCCGTTTAAAAATCAAAAAGATTTAAAGAAGTTCCAGAAATATCCGGAAAAATGAATGCTTGATTCGTTTTCGTAAATACATGTGTATATTTATAAATGCTGTTGTACCCTCACAAGGTCCTGTCGTTTTACGATAATCATATATTTTTTTTAGGTGCATATCGGATAGAATATATTAATAAATAATATTTGCAGATGTTTTAATGATGTTCGCAAACGAATAAGCTTGTTTCAAATAGCACCAATATAAACCTACTATGACACAACGTTTTTCAGTAGGCTTAAATGTATAAAATTGTTGTGTAAATATTTATGAAACGATATTAAAATTTGTCGTAAGACTATTTTGTATTTTTGAACGTTTTTACGACTATCTTATAAAGCAAAATACTTCTCGAAAGCTTAACTGTATTATTGGCAGTTAAATTAAAACAAAATTTCGTTGCAAGAGCAGTAGTAAAGTAATTATAAAATGAAGTAGCATAAACAGTTGAAAATTATAAAATATATTTCCGCATTTCTGCCTCAATTTACGTACCTTTAGCTTTTGGAAAAAGATAGCAATGCATCGAATTTGTAACACTATGTATATCCGCATGGGCTTTTTTGACACAAACTTTTTTTTCTGCAATACATCTATGTTTAACTCAATTATACACATAAATTAAATATTTTATTGAAATGACTTGTATAGCAAAAACGTTTTACAAGAACTCTCAACAGTTCATTCAACTTCAGTCTACGACATAGTCTAATGATATTAGATGAAAATACCTCTGGAAATAATTGTAAAGTCTGGTTTTATTGCTGTTCTTCAAGGGGGTAGTTAGAACATGAATGGGTACACCATTGTTTGTGGTAAAACTTTTTATTCGAGATTGTGGAACAACATAGCAGCCTCGGTGTCCTGGCATTTAGGCTTCTGCCTGCGCGGCTGCATCGGTATAAAAAAAATAATAATGTGTTTTTTGAGATTCAATCGGAAATGTTGGCAGGAACGGCAAAACTCTCTCAATAAGATTTTTAGATATTTGTGAGACCTACAAAATGAGACCACACGTAAAAAGATTCGACTAATAGCAAAAAAGTTATGGCCGAAAACCGATATGCAGGTTTTGGCACTTGTTGGTAATGCAACGATGATTTCTCGCAAATATTTGAAATTCTTCAAATTCGTAGGATTCGTATTTTTAAGTAACCACAACAAGATTGGAGTAGATTGGTCGAGTAGTTTTTGAGATTCTCTAATTATTGCTTATCCCAAAACACCCATTTCCCGGCCATCACTGCTAGTTTATTGCGCAATATACAGGATTAGTTCAAAGGGCATTTTATAGCTAAATACACTATACTATAACTATCTAAAACTGTAATGATTCATCGATGTTCACGTGAACATCACTTAACTACCAGTAGTCGGCTGTTCATGGGCGGGGTATGAATGTTTAACATGGGTGAAATAGATTTGTCACATGCTTAATAAAGAGTGGTTTGAAACATATTGTAAGTCAAAAATTTGGGAATTACCTTTATTCATCGTCGCTTCCACTTACATCTGACAGTAATAAACTGTCGCTATCACTTTCCTCGTTGAAATTGGCTATAACTGGCTCTATGATGGTGTCGATGTGGTGGTCAAGCTGCCACATTTTTGTTTCTTCCTTCACAACATGACGGATAGCATTCTGCCAAGCTTCGGGCGTTACTAGCTGTATGGAAGTCTCAAGTAAAACCTTAACGTCTGGTAATTTAAAGGTTGTGTTATGGCGCGCAATATAACCCTTCACTTGAGCCCAGATGAGCTCTATTGGGTTCAGTTCACAGTGGTAGGGCGGTAACCGCAGCACAGTGACACCACACTGACGGGCCATCTCATCAGTCACGTAACTAATGTTCGCAGGTTTGTGCTGTTTAATTTTTTCATACAATTCCGCTTTCACACATGAATCGTCAAACGGGATTCCTTTTTCGCGCAACCATTGCTGCATGTCACTTTTTCGAGATCCCATAGTCGGTACACGTTCGGCTCGACGACTATGGTAGGAAGCATTATCCATGACGATCACAGAGTTGGGCTCAACTCGCTGAAGCACCCCTTGAAACCAGCTCTCGAAGCAGCTGGCATTCATTTCGTCATGGTAATCACCTCCTTTCTTAGAGACGAAAATCAAGTCACACTCTTCTAAAAAGCCACTATCGCTACCAATATGAGTTACGATCAATCTTTGACCTTTCCCTGGCGGTCCACGAAGACCTGTTGACAAACCTTCAATGCTTGCTCGTCGGTTACTCACTACGTTTTTGTCTATCCAGGTTTTTTTAACTGTGTGACCTGCATTTACCCATGTCTCGTCCAAATAATAGATTTTTCTGCTTTGTCGCCTATATTCAATCATTTCGCGTGGGTATTTTCGACGCCAGGCGATTATTTCAGGTCTCTCTATCAATACTGACTTCCGATTACGCGTTTCGTAACGAAAATTAATTTCGTGCAGGGATTTCCTCATTACCTGGACGCTCATTTGAGGTATATTTTCATTTTCCTTGATCGCTGCATGTACAGCCTTGAGGGTTGGTATCTCATTCCTAAAGAAGAATGAATGTACGGTTCGCCTTAACGCCATTTTGCTATCGTCATCCAATTTAACGGCCTTTCGTCCCTTCAAATTAAACTTTGGATCAGTAGTAGCTCCAGTTTTCTTCTTTTCATGCACCACCCTGCGAATGGTCCACTCTGGAACGCCTGTCATACTTTCAGAACGCGCGTGTGCATCTCCCTGCGACATAGTTCTGTTCAGATAATTGAACACGTTGAGCACGATTTCTTTCGCGTCCCTCTTCAGTGCTTTACGAAGCCGTCTACTTGTTCCCTGGCTTTCAGTACTTCCACTCGTGCCATTTGTACTCTCCATGGTTAAGTATAACCAAAACAGTAACCACAGAAACCACAACAATAACAATCACACAACAATTCTTATAAAAACACACAATATGCGATCGCTCAACGAAACACGTTCCAATGCGTTGCCGACGCCTATGAGTCTGCCGGTCGAGGCGCGTCTTTGATTTCATTGGTTCTACCGGCGGAGAACAATCAGCCATTATTTCCATCTCTGTCTGTGCTGTTGACCACCGCAAAGCCACAGAAACGACATATGTCGTACGGTATACGGTTGTACTGGAAGGAAGCCGGGATCGAGCTCTGATCACGTGTTGATCACGCGTATGAATCATTACAGTTTTAAATAGTTGTAGTAAAGCTCGCCTTGCCGATATGAATCGCAAATCATTCCGGAAGATAAATTCTATTTTTATTGCATTGTTTATCCCAAAACACCTGTTGTTTGTAAAGGATTAGTTCAAAGAGCATTTTATAGCAAAATACACTAGTTTACCATGCCGATCTGAATCGGAAACCGTTCCAGAACAAAAAAGTTATTTATATTCAAAAAAGGATGGGTTACGTTTTTTCTTCTAAACAAATTCAAACATATCGTATTTGTGAGTAATTCGCAACAAATGATGATAGAGACATCCGCTTTATTTTAAAATGTGTATAGTGACGAACGTTTTTCGACTATCGTACCGCATTTGTTCAATTACTAGCAAATACGAAATGTTTGAATTTGCTTAGAAGAAAAAACGTAATCCTCGTTTTTCGCATAAAAATAACATTTATCTTCCGGAATGGTTTGTTATTCATATCGGCAAGGTAAACACGTGTAGTTTGCTATTGAATACTCTTTGAATGAACCCTGTATATTGTTCAATGACCTAGTAGTGATGACCGGAAGACAGGTGTTTTGGGATGAACAATTGAGAATTCTCAAAAAACTGCTTGACCAGTATACTCCAATTTTGTTGTTGTTATTTAGAAGTACTACCATCGATCATAACATTTTTGATACTTTTTACGTGTAGTCTCATTTTGTAGGTCTCATAAATACCTAAAAATCTCATATGAAAAGGTTTTTCGTTCCTGTCAAAACTTTCGATTGAATCCCAAAAAACACGTTTTCTCATTGTTTGTTGTCGAATGAAAAGTTTTCCCACAAAAACTGGTGAACCTGTTTTAAGTTTTAAATGCCCCCTTGAACAACTTGCACCAATAAAACCAGACAACTATTTCGGGGAAATCTGCGAATATGATTAGACTAACAACTATTTTTAAGTGTGTTACAGAAAAATCATCCTTTAATAAATTCTATTTTAATGTTCATATAATGGTATAAAGTATAAATTCGGTAGTTGGGCATCTTGTACAAATGGAATAACGTTTCGCTAGTTTACGAAACATCTCAAAAGGAATCGACCAAATGCATTAGATCAATTACTTCGCTACTACTAAGACGCCTTCTCGTTGGACCAATTTGTGCCATAGCACCGATCTATGATAAAATGGCACCTAAAACGCCCGCACTATAAATCCATGCATGCAGTTTCTCCATCAAATAGCAAACTGCACCAACAACAACAGCAATTAAGCCGCGCGATCAAGTGACCTGTGCATGGATGTGCAGCAACAGCTACTGTAGCAGCTGAAGCTGTGAAGCTGGAGCTTAGGCGGCGCACTCCACATTTTGCGCCTCGGCGTCGCATCTCTGACGTTAACAATCAAACTTTCCGCCGCTGTTGCTGTCATAAAACTTTCATCCCCTTCTCTCACCCTCAACTCTCAACTGCCGGATATTACACAAAGCTCCTCCTCAGATGTTGAGGATATTGTGCGGTTAATGGGAATATTTGATTACCATGGAGATTCGGTTTTAATAGGCTACTTAATTTTAATGAGTCTTTTACATTTTTTTCGTCGCCTATTTTTACAGAATATAAATGTAAATGAACATTTTTGACAAATCCCGACATTCTGATGGACACAAATAGAGGTACTTATTATTATTGTTAAAGCTTTGTTCCATCGAACAAATATACAAGCAGTTTTGACCTGAACAGGGCACTAACAGATCGAAATTACCGTTCCAACATTTCCAACAGAAAATGGTACTGATTCCGTAACTGACAGTTTCACTTGGCCCTTCATGGCTGGGGTGCTGGGCTTTGTAGCTACTATTTTGTGCCTTTTCTAAATTGTCAATATTTTCATATTGTTATCTACCTTTTTATTTATTTATTTATTTATTTATCTACACCACCAACAGATAAACCAATTATTGGTGGGAGACCAGAGGTTAACATAGTACAAACCTGAAGTAATTAATATACATAAGAAATATAACAGTCACAAAACTACACAATTATATATCAGATTTGAAGAGGATCTTAATAGAGGTCACATTTGTATACTAAGTGTCATATAAATCCGAACACCCAGTTTAAATGGTTTTATTTTAATAAAATTTTATATAAGTACTTAATGAAGCATAATAAGTAAATGATAAAAATTTCAAAATGATTGCACTGCTTTAAAGCCCTTTGACCTTTAATAATCTGTGGATGCACCCTGATGTACTACGCATTCTCCAACGCACCTAGGCATGCTTCTGATCAGGTGGTCAATGTCCTCCTGTGGTATCTCATTCCAGGCAACCACCAACTCCTCTCGAAGTGCTTCTAGAGTCTGAGGAGGTCGTTGCAAATTGAGCAATCTCCTACCCATCATATCCCACACGTGATCAATTGGGGATAAGTCGGGAGATCTTGGTGGCCATGATAATAATGTGACATCATTATGTTGAAAGAAGTCTATTGTGACTCTTGCAACATGTGGTCGGGCATTATCTTGTTGGAAAGTTGGATCTGCCAGGGTGTCAAGATAGGGTAAAAGATGGGGTTCTAGAACTTCGTCGATATAACGCTGCTCGTTCATGTTACCTCTGATGAAGATTAAAGGTGACCTGGAACCATAAGCTATAGCACCCCAAACCATAACTCCAACAGTGTGATGAACATGTCTTTTAACAAAAAACTGTGGATTCCTCCTTTCACCACGTCGCCTTCTAACCCTGGCACGACCATCGTGCATGCCTAAACAAAATCGAGACTCGTCACTAAAGACAATACTGTTCCATTCCTGATCCCAGAGTGACCGTTGTCTGCACCACTCAAGGCGATTACGTCGGTGTTCTCGAGTTAAAGGGAGGACCCAGTGTGGCCGGTATGAAAACAAGCCAAAACTTATCATTCGTCGGTAAACACTTCGCATGCCAATAGGTCTTCCGTGTTCTGCAAACCATTCATTTGCAATGGACCTGGTAGTGGAGAAACGGTCCCTTAAGGCCAATCATCTTAGGCGGCGATCTTCACGGTCTGTTGTTCTAAGGCCGCGTCCAGTGCCCCTTGCTCTTTGCGTACGGCTTTCTCGAAGCCATTCCTGACAATACCTAACCACAGTGTCTACACTTCTTTGCACTCTAATTGCAATTGCCCGAAAAGAAAGTCCAGCTTCCCGAAGTCCCACTATACGGCCCCTATCAAACTCACTAAGTTGACGAAATCGTACAGGTCTCCGTACTCTAGGCATCGTAACCGATCGTAAAGGATGTCAAGAACCAAAATCCGCCAACGTTGATTTTATTAAAATAATACCATTTAAACTGGGTGTTCGGATTTATATGTCACTTAGTATATTTCTGGATAGATACCATCTATCCTGTAGGACAGATATTTCAGAAACTTGCGTTGTATTTTTTCTAATGAGTCACAAGTCGTCGCATAGCAGGGGGTCCAAATTTATGCTGTCAAAATCACGAGAGTTGCGCAATACAAAACCCAGACTTTTATTTACAGAATTTAGAAGGTAATTTATATGCGGATTGAAACTGAGGGTTGTGTCAAAGGTGACTCCAAGGTCTTTGAATTCTCTTAGATTTGGCAGCGTTGTTTGATTAACCTTATAATGATATTCTACGGAGCGTTGTTTTCTGGGATACGGCATGCTGGTACACTTGGACGCATTCATCGCACCAAATTATTATTCTGTTGAGATTATCTTGGAGACGTTCGCAATCGGTGCTGTTGCTAACCTGAGTATAAATTTTAAGATCATCGGCATATAAGATATATTTGCAATCAATAACGTCACAAATGTCATTGATAAATATGATAAAAAGAAGTGGTCCCAGCGATGATCCCTGTGGAGCACCTGATGTTGGAGTAAACTTTTGAGATTTGGATCTCTTGAATTCGTTCGGCGTTGGATAAACCGAAAAAGTTGACATGCATGTAGATCAAAGGATTACTAACTGTTGCCAAGTGCAGCTGTTCACCATAGAGCTATAATGGCGTTGATAATAAGCACAGTATTAAAAAATGAAGCGCCATCAGTACCTATTGTACTAGAAAGAAATACAACTAAAAGCAAATCTAAGAAAGGTGCTTGTGAGTGGGGACCAGGATGCTATACAAATTAGATGTCCTGTGAAATACATACTAACAGATAAAAAAACTTGAATAATCAAAAACTTGGCGTTACAATTCCATTAACAATATTACCTGAATATCTATTCGATCATGAGCACTGAGAGGATGGCATACATGGTTTAGATCTCAAAACATTTGACTGGAGTTGATCAAAACTGTAGTGGATGACAATAGAAATCGGATCAAATTATACAAAGGTAAAATAAGTGTGAATCATGCTTAAACGTGAAACTTTACATGTGATGCATGTATGACAATCGAACACATTCACCAAATTGACTTAAAACGGTTGACTCAAATTCACCAACACAAATAAGAGCAAAATACATTATAAACCATTACTAGTAACATCCTTACTTACAAAAAAATAAACGTGAAACAGATATATTTGTGTTATTCGTATAGGGAAATCACCGAGACATTTTCATGATTTTTCCCCGGATATCCAATGGTGTCCTTAAATACGACCTTGACAATGACCTTCAAGATCATTTGAAGGTCAACTCTATTTTAATCAGACGCTATACTTTTGACCGCGTAACTAGAGAAAATGAAAAATTGAATGTTCGAGTACGTCAAACTCGACCTTGGACATCATCGAGGTCAAACCCAAGTTTACTTAAATCTCTTGATGATTTAGAAAACTGTGTTATCAACAGATAATCTGACTTCACTCTGCTTCCAGGATTGTTGTCTGGCTGCACAAATCGACTTGACCTTGAAGGTCGCCATTAGCTACCCTGGAAAGAATCATAAAAATATGTCTTGGTAGTTTCACCCTACAACTTTCAAATTACCGTGAGTGGGGTTGACCTGGACCATGACCTCTTAAGATCAAAATTTTGAGAATGTTAAAGTTAAAGTAAAATTTTCATTTACTGAATAAAAAATGGAGGGTTTTATTTAAAAAAAATCCACTTGACCTTTAAACGACCTTGAATGTCATGATCAAAGCAAATCCAAGGTCACAATTAGATAGCTGAGGCAAACTCCTATCAATCGCGAAACTGAGTTTTTTCATACCATTATTACTTTATAATAAATTTTCGTGGGGTTACCTTTCAGATAATATAAGTCAATATCGTAGCTTATAAATCTTGACTGTACTGTCTGAGCAACGGTGTTTGTAACAATGAAACGCAAATCAATAACAAAGTGTAAGACATAATAGACTTATAGACCTAATAAAATACGACTGGAACATAAATCTTGATGGTGTCGGCAATACAAATTACGTAATTACTGAGCTACCCCCATAATTCTGCGAAATGTTCCCACCTCCTCCCTCCCTTCACCCCCGTACGGCGGCTAATAAATTAAAAGCCCACCAGAAAGATCCAGAAATTTCAAAGGACGCCTCAAGGTAGGCCTTAGGCCGATACGAAGATACGGCGGAGAGAAAATTAATTCGGAGACGTTTCAAATGGCTTCAGAATAAATTAAAATTATTACTGAATACGTTGTAAGATTCTTATCCTTATCTACGTGTGTAACTAAAGAACGAACTGAGTTTCTCCTATGTATAGATGTTAATATTAATAGATGGTAAAGTTGAATAAGCGGAGGCGTCTTTGACAGTTTGGAATGTGAAGATGCAGACAAATGCCTGGCAGATCAGGAAGAATAGGAAGGCAGGGTATCGATGTAGATACTGAAGACTCCATAATACATCAATAACACTGATCAACAGCCAAAAAATATCCTAAATAAAATCAACAAAATATTACTATTTTTAATGTGCTAAAACCGGAATGAAACTTATTTTTTCAATATTAGTTTTAGAGATACGGTAATTATATGTGTTCCTGCTGTGACAGTGTTAATATACTGTAATTCACAAGAATGCACGTGCTACATTTTTATATTCGGCAAGGAAAGATGATGTAATCGGCATGATTGTGTTACGTTATACATACGTGTACATTATATTGTAAGCCATTTTTCCCTCAGTTGGCTGACAGCGTTCATGCAAGATGTCTCGAAAGTGTGTAAACAATCCAGATTAGTTTTGTTACGTGTGTGGTGATGTGACTTTTGCGTCTCAGAGACGGTCTATTACTCCACTAATAACAAAGGCATATCAGCTTTATTTCGGTTGTAAACTAGGTGATCAAGACAAACAGTGGGCACCCCACATCTGCTGTAATACATGTGCTTCAAGTCTGAGGAGCTGGTTAAATGGCAAAAAACGGTCTATGCGCTTTGCTGTCCCAATGGTTTGGAGAGAGCCTACAAATCATATTAATGATTGTTACTTTTGCATGCTACCTTGTGTTGGACAAGCCACAGGTATGTCCAAAAAAAAATCGGTTATTAACTACCCAAACATACCATCGGCGATGAGACCTGTGCCTCACAGTGACGAAAATCCTATTCCAAAACCCCCAGAATCCTACACTTGCGAAATAGAAAACGAATCAGATCATGGCGATCGAGTGATTCGTCAGGAAGAAGATATGCCATCAACGTCAAGAGATCCTGATTTTATACCGAGCACGTCATGCCACCAACCGCACAAAATAACACAGTCAGAATTAAATGATCTTGTAAGAGATTTAGAACTTCCAAAATATAAGGCAGAGTTACTTGGATCAAGACTGCAGCAGTGGAACCTGTTAGAAGACGATGTTTCGGTATGTGTTTTTCGTAAACGCCACAAAGACTTAGAACCATTTTTCAATATGGAGAATAACTTGGTTTCCTGCAGTACATTAACGGCTTACTGGCGGCTTTAAATATAAACTATAACCCAGAAGAATGGAGATTGTTTATAGACAGTTCAACATTGAGTTTAAAGGCAGTGTTATTGCATATTGGAAATATTTTACCATCTCTTCCTGAAGGATATGCAGTTCACATGAAAGAATCATATGACAATATTAAGTACCTATTGACATGCATAAAATACGATGAGCACCAATGGCATATTTGTGGCGATTTGAAAGTTGTTGCACTTTTACTTGGGCTGCAGCTAGGCTACACAAAGTTTTGCTGTTTTTTGTGTGAATGGGACAGTCGGGCAAAGGCACTTCATTACACCAGACAAAACTGGCCTGTTCGTCAATTCCTAGAGCCAGGTCAAAAAAATGTACAGCATATGCCATTAGTAGATTCGAAAAAAAGTTTATTACCACCACTGCATATCAAGTTGGGCCTAATGAAAAACTTTGTCAAGGCATTAGATAGAGATGGGTCAGCTTTTCAATACCTGCGTCAGAAATTTCCAAGACTAAGTGAGGCAAAGGTTAAAGAAGGTATTTTTGTTGGGCCACAGATTCGAAATATTTTGAAAGATACACAGTTTGAAAACACTTTAACAGGTATTGAAAAAACTGCTTGGAATGATTTCCGTCTGGTGGTCACTAATTTCTTGGGAAATAGAAAAGCTGACAACTATAAAACCCTTGTCAAAAATATGCTGTCATCGTATCAAAAGATGGGCTGTAATATGTCTCTTAAGATACATTTCCTACACTCACACCTGGACTTTTTTCCCGACAATTGCGGAGCACGACGAACGTTTTCATCAGGATATTTCAACAATGGAACCAGGGAAAGTGGAATCCTTCCATTCTTGCAGACTACTGTTGGACTCTTGGTAGAGATGCTCCAGAAACGATCCATAAAAGAACAGCAAAAAGACAGCGCATATAGTGATTCTTATAAGTATATGAATCTTGTTACTTTTTTTAATATATCCTTAAAAATAAAAGGTTTTTTCCTAAACCGCAACGAATTTTTTTATTTCATTGTCATTTTTGGATTCAGCGCCCCAAAATTAACAAAGAAGTGCACTTTTCCCACAAGATACAATTAAAAAACTAAAATTTGTTGTCCAGTTTAATAATAAAGAATGTGTAAATAGATATGTTTTAATCCACAGAAGGATAATGGATGAGTTGTATGCTGAAACGTGTGACGTACCAAAAACCGAAAAAAGTTGAAAGAAGTTTGAAAAAATTATATCAAAAAGAAAAAAATGGAAATTGATTAATATTTTCAGAACCGCTTCAGATCTTGGATGCGCCATTTTTCAGTAAAAAAATAAAAACCGTTCTGTTGTCCGAGAAAATTATTGTAATAATTGAATAATGCTCTGGAATATGTCACTGGCTTTTGACATCTGACAAGTCTCTGATATTCAAATCTGTTCGCTGTGACATCTTTCTCATTATTTAGTTTTTACAATCTTGTTAATTATTCAAATGCAGAAATGGCGGAAATGCATTACGTATATGGCCTTGCCGACCATAATGGTGAGCAAGCCAGACGGATTTATCACCAGAGATATCCCGATCGTGCTTTGCCAGATGGTCGAACCTTTTCTAATATTCATCGTCGTCTTGTTGAAACTGGGGGCCCTTTTCAACAATTTTTGTAATCATTTCGTTGGCTTTAATGTTATGTTCATGTTGTCAGTTGTTGTTCTTCATTACCTCTAATGTGTTTAATTTTTCCAATTAAATTAATAATAATTTTGCAAGTTAGACAATAGAACGGCTTTTATTTTTTTACTCAAAAATGGCGCATCGAAGAAAAACAATTCAAGAAAGATCATCAAATACCACCCTTACGCATACCACTGTTGAAGCTAAAGATTATTTTTGCATTGAAAAATATGCAACTTTATTAACTTTCAGTACGTTAATTTTAATGAATATTCTCTTCCTATTGAGCATATCATTTTGACAATTTCTTTTGAAACTATATAAATTCCGAAATTTAGTCTTTTAGTAGGTGTTCATATAATTTTGGAAAGGTGCGATTTTATCTCACTCATTGTCAATATTGTGATAATGACTGATAGCATATAAGAAATAAAGTTGCTTGATATTAAGTAATTTTGTTTCGTTGTATAAATCATTTGTTGAATATAATTTTCTGTAAAACTTCCATGTAATTGAACATGAACATTCTCGTAAAATGTTGCTGTAAATAGGTTGTTAGCCCATGGCGATTTATGTAGAGAGCTGCCGCACTTGTTCCATTTTCAACGCGCGCAGGCACGTCTTCCAGAAGCCTGCCGAAAAGAAGTCCAATTTTGACAGAAGGATGCTCCAACAATTCAGAAATTCTGTTTTCCAAGAAAAATATCATGGATTGGACGAAATCAGTTTTTATAACGTTGACACCAATATCTACGAATCACGAGACAGGTCCGCTATCAACACCGATTTCGAGACAGATTATGAACTAGACTAATGAATATTAAATTCATTCGCCCATTTTAATTATTTTATAGTCTTTAACACTAAAGATTCCATTTCGCCCCAAACCGAAAGAGAAATCACGAAGGATCTGTATGCACTCGCGAAGCCTCGGTAGCATATCGAAGTCACTCACTGCAAATTAAAATAATATAGACTCCGGTCTTGCTGTAAAAATACGGCAATGTTTAAAACCGATGCCGGATTAGGTTCGATTTAGGTCTGATTTTTTTGTGGAGCCTAACATCTCAGTAATCTCAACAGTTTGATGTATACGTCACTATAAAAAATCTGCTTATTTTTCTAAGATCTATACGCCGTCCCGTTTGTAACAAAATACACGTCACACATATAGTACAATTGCTCCGTCATAATCTTTGAAGCCTGAAGTATTTCTCCTCGATTTTCTTTCACGTGTGTGTGTGTATGTTCGTAGAACGTCGGTCGGTATGTTTGAAAGCCGTCCTTCCTCCTCCAAACGGCTTTTAAACGTCTGAGACGTGACTCCTCAACGTTCTTTCGCTTGGCGTTTCCACCGCCATAGCAAGAAGCGTGCTCTCAACCTGACTGCTTGCTGCTGGTTCTCTGACATTTTGTGAGTTACCGCTAGTCATGTGGAAATGGCTACTGATACTTTGACGTTAGTGCATCTAGAGTATATCGAATACTGATAGTAGGGTCGCTCCGCAGTGCTACTATAATATATTTAAGTCCCATTTTGCTTGAATAACCCCCTGCCGAGATCAACTTTCTGATATCAGTCACCGTGCCGCAGGAGCGGTTCGCCTCGGCGATTTCGATGCCGATAATGAGCTCTGGTTTGGCTATAACCCAAGGGCATCAGCGTTGAGAATCTGAGTGTTATTTATACATTTAGATAAAGATAGAAGATCCCGGCAAGCATTACGTGACTCAATGCCGGTGGTGTAAATAGATTTTCCCTGGAGAGGATGACCTTGGCGTTGCCATAAGACCTTTCATCCGCCTGGTAGAAGTATCTGACACGGTGCTAATGGCAAACAAAGCGGTCCGTGCAGTAATCTGTGGAGCTTCGTCAGCAATGATTAGTGATCGGTGAGTGATTACCACCAGCCGGCGCACAGTGCGAGGATCGTTTCCGCTTCTGCCACAGTTGCATTTTTCCAATTAGCACCATTTGGATTCCCCGCTTCTCCTCTTCCATTCCAATCAATGCGACGGATATAATCAAACGCGTTCAACTCATTAAACTAGAAATGCCGGTTGTCTATCTCTATTTTCGTTCTATACTCATCTCTTGCTCATTTGCAATCCTCTTAAATTCTGCCGTATATCAATAACCTAGGTTGCACTTGGTGTAGTGGTCCGTTTAGAAGATTGCCCAGACATTGCAACTTCCGTTGCAATTATAAAGTTACGCATGACTTATTTGGTTCATTGTATTTGTGATATTTGGAGCCAGCAAAAGGATCAAAGGTGGTCGATTATTGCTGAACTGGTGCCAGTAGGGGGATAGGCGTCAACTTTTTTTCGGTGCCGAACTAAGGGAGGGAGGTTGACCGATAATGTCTAGATATTTCATTGTGCTTACTTGGTCCTTACGTTAAAACAAGTTGCAAATCAGCGACATGATATATTTACACAAAACATGTGTTGTAGATTCATCTATACTAAGTGACATATAAATCCGAACACCCAGTTTAAATGGTTTTATTTTAATAAAAGTTGGTGAATGTATTTATCTTACTGTACATAACAAGTGAAAAAATTTTCAGCCTTATCAGTTGGACATTCCGGTTTTTATACTGCTTTTTTTTAATTCACTAACGCTCTAAAAATGAATATTTCAGCCGCAGTAAAGAATCAACATTAGCGGATTTTGGTTCTTGACATCCTTTACGATCGGTTACGATGCCTAGAGTACAGAGACCTGTACGATTTCGTCAACTTAGTGATTTTTATAGGGGCCGTATAGTGGGACTTCGGGAAGCTGGACTTTCTTTTCGGGCAATTGCAGTTAGAGCGCAAAGAAGTGTAGACACTGTGGTTAGGTGTTGTCAGACATGGCTTCGAGAAGGCCGTACGCAAAGAGCAAGGGGCACTGGACGCCGCCGTAGAACAACAGACCGTGAAGATCGCCGCCTAAGATTATTGGCCTTAAGGGACCGTTTCTCCACTACCAAGTCCATTGCAAATGAATGGTTTGCAGAACACGGAAGACCTATTGGCATGCGAAGTGTTTACCGACGAATGAGAAGTTTTGGCTTGTTTTCATACCGGTCACACTGGGTCCTCCCTTTAACTCGAGAACACCGACGTAATCGCCTTGAGTCGTGCAGACAACGGTCACTCTGGGATCAGGAATGGAACAGTATTGTCTTTAGTGACGAGTCTCGATTTTGTTTTGGCATGCACGATGGTCGTGCCAGGGTTAGAAGGCGACGTGGTGAAAGGAGGAATCCACAGTTTTTTGTTGAAAGACATGTTCATCACACTGTTGGAGTTATGGTTTGTGGTGCTATAGCTTATGGTTCCAGGTCACCTTTAATCTTCATCAGAGGTAACACGAACGCGCAGCGTTATATCTACGAAGTTCTAGAACCCCATCTTTTACCCTATCTTGACACCCTGGCAGATCCAACTTTCCAACAAGGTAATGCCCGACCACATGTTGCAAGAGTCACAATAGACTTCTTTCAACATAATGATGGCACATTGTGACCATGGCCACCAAGATCTCCCGAGTTATCCCCAATTGAGCACTTGTGGGATATGATGGGTAGGAGATTGCTCAATTTGCAACGTCCTCCTCAGACTCTAGAAGCACTTCGAGAGGAGTTGGTGGTTGCCTGGAATGAGATATCACAGGAGGACATTGACCACCTGATCAGAAGCATGCCTAGGCGCGTTGGAGAATGCGTAGCACATCAGGGTGCATCCACACATTATTAAAGGTCAAAGGGCTTTAAAGCAGTGCAATTATTTTGAAATTTTTATCATTTACTTATTATGCTTCATTAAGTACTTATACAAAATTTTATTAAAATAAAACCATTTAAACTGGGTGTTCAGATTTATATGTCACATGGCATGTTTCCTCCTCATTGGGTTGGAATTTACTGATCCCAGATGCGTACGACATCAAAGGGTATACATTTTATCGAAACTTGTTACGTAAAGACGTTACATTTAGCATTTCCCAAAAACTTCCGAACTGCACGAGCAGCTGCCAATAAAACTCCTTTCTGCATCTTTCAAATATTGTCATTAAGTCTCAATTTTTCTCCAGCAGCGTTCTTGGAATTACTCTGGTTGATGATAAAATTATCGGCAAAGTATCTCCTTCAGAAAGGCTGGGGTATTTCTAAATGTCTAGTGTTCCGAATCAGCGTCAGCGGCCCTCCTATTGTGAGGTTATGTTTTATTTTTGAAATGTAGAAAATTTCAGGCTAATAAATCAAATGATAAAAATCAAAAGCGTGAACAATTTTATGCAAATAGATATTTGTAAGATAACCTCAAAATAGGGCTCTGGAAATCAAGGAGGCCATTGTAGGGACGACTGACGATACGACCGCTAACACTAGCATTCAAAATCGATTTATGAACTAGCCCGAAACTAAGTATAACCCAAAATTGCATTCTTTTCCACATATTTGAATACCAATCTTGTCTGTAGATTAGATGCAACTATTTCATCACTTGTAACATACATCTCCTGGTAATTAATATTATTGCTTAATTAAGCTAAATAAAATATAGCAAACAGTCTCAAAGGAAGCCAAACAAAACAGAACATACACCTTAGGAAAAACCATTGTTATACATGGGAAATCATTTCTTGGCAACAGCGCAAGGGTTCGTCTACTTTCATCGCTATTCGTACATATTTCCTACCGTTAACCGCAGACCTGTATCACGAATGAGAATAATAGGCAGATACGCTGTGTTGCCAATTTGAGTAGAGCTTCCCGAATTGTGGGGAATTTAGAGTTAAGTGTTGATTCATTCAAGCTTTTAATCAGCATGGCCTAGACGTTAGAACTTCATAAAGATAACATTGAAGCTGAATGCTGCTGGAGTATAGTGTTTCGAATATTCAAAGCGGAGTGGGACACTATACTCGTTCAATGGGTCATCAAGCCACAGTCTTTTCAACAAAGAAATTATTTTACGAAAATGCGTTATATTTTTACGATTTTGTCGTCACCAAATCTCTGTTTCTCAAAATGTACGTCTATTGTAGAATTTTCAGCAAACTAAGCAAGAAACGTGATCTAGTATTTACTCAACATTACGGATTTCTCGAAATACATTAAAAAATGTGACCTAGATACCTAACTGTCCCAAGCTCTTTAAATATAACACCTTAAACCAGGGTTACCAGGTGCTCAGTCACGTTGATTGTCATGTTGTACTGCGCAAGTCAGCAAACAATCTGGCGTAATAAGAGGAATCATCAGGTATTGCCAGATTCCCGAATACCGGGCACCATAGTAACCGTTATAGTTGTCCTTCAAAGTTGTCAAATCGCCCCTATGGCGCAAATTCGCCACACCAGGCAACTGTGCTATAAACAAACCCTGTTTATCACTACTATTTGATAGTCATATGGTAGTTGTAGCCCTATCTAGCGGTCCATGATTTCTCTCAATACTGTTGTATCTCTACTGGCAACAAGAATAGGGATTACAAAATCATTTATACAACAATATACAAACATGAAAAATATGATTTGAACCATGATACATTAATACAATTTTAATAGTTTGAACTTTTTTCATTTTTGGAATACTCTTATGTAGAATCCGCAGCTATTTTTCCCGAAATTTGGGTAGACTTAGATTTCTTAGAAATATGACATATTGGTATCGGCAACTGGGAGATACAAATCGCATTTTTTGAGCGCATCCGTCTAAGCGGTAGGCGCCAGCGCCCGTTCTGCCATCTCTCTCTCTTTTATCACTCTTCTACTTTACCCCGTTGTCCGTCACACTCTGTCGCTGCCAGATACGATCCTACAATCGAGTGTCTTTCACGCACCTACATACATACTATATATTTCCATCTCTCTTCCTCATCATAATGTATAATAATGGTTTTTCCCATACTGTATATGCCGTGTCGGGCAGAGCAAAAAGCACGCGGAAAAACAAGATGATCTGTAGCAACAAACGCAGGTCGTGTGAACGGTGTTATTACTGATCGCCTGTTAATCCCATCAGGTTGGCGTTGCTTTACGAAGCACGGCACGTGCGAGTTTGTAGGAGCGCTTTCAGAAACAAGAGTCAAAGCAGCTTAGATCCATTCAGGATACTGTGCGCTACAGCAGAAAAGACTTCTTGATCAATACGTACAACTTTTGTTCGAAGATCAAAATTGTTTGCAGATCAGATGCAGAGTCTTCATCCCCTGTAACACATATCTCCTGATAAGTAATATTTTTATTTAAATACACTAAATAAAATATATACTCAAACAATCTCAAAGGAAACCACGCTGATTGCGAAATCACAAACACAAACATATATATCATTTCAATCACAGGAAAAAGCACACAGAAAAACAAGCTGATCTGTCGCAACAAACACGTGCTTTGCAGGCTCCTTTCCGGGAACAGCAACAGCAGAAAATTAAAACTTCGTCGACGAACCTTGCGGAATTCCTGTTTATAAACAGTTTAACGTCGAGCGCATGAGTCAAGTACGGCATTACGGCAACGGTACGGCAGTGGTACGAAACGTGAGAGTTTATAAATCGACCTTTAGCCAATCACCGCTACTCTGAACATCATCAGCAAATCAGCACAGATACCGGAAACTGCATCAGTATTCAACGCGTCTGTTCCCTCTGTAGCTTCTCCTTTCGTGTCACGTCCACTTCGATCTTTGCATCGGAGTTTGCCATGTCAGGTCGTGTGAACGGTGTTATTACTGATCGCCTGTTAATCCCATCAAGTTGGCGTTGCTTTACGGAGCACGGCGCGTGTGAGTTTGCATGGAAGTCAAATGAAAAAACCTGATGGACGTTGGAAGACCGAGAAACGGCGTCTTAAGGGTCAAAGGAGGCTAGATGCGTTCAAGATACTGTGCGGTACAGTGGAAAAAACTTCATCAATATCCCCCACTGCGACTCTTTGGTCTGTTGTGTTATTTTTTCAAATGTCTCAAACGAAGAGGCCAAAACACTATGGTACTATGTGTAGGAATGGATATATGCCTTTTGATAATTGCATAATGTCAGTTTTGCTGCATCAGTAGAAAGGAATATCCATAAAAAAGACTTCTTAATCAGAGAGAGTACTGCTTGTCTTTGTTCGAAATCAGGATCTCTTGTGATGTACCATAGCAATATAATATTTTACGAAAGGGTGCGTTCTCCAAAAAGTGTTCTCGTTTCGTTCTATGGTGTCGAGATTCTAAAATATTTTGCCCGAGATATTTCCCAGTTCTACTAACTTTAGCCTTTTTAAAACTCGGAGTAGCAAGGTACGTGTACGTTGCTTATACGTATAGCAGTCGCTGTACCTCGGCATTTAGGTTTCTGCCTTGGCGACCGTACCGGTATAAAAGTAGATGCACAAAATCGCACATGAAATCACGTCGTATCCGTTCCCCGGCTTCTGGAGTCGTTTAAATTAAATTAAGACCTTATTCGTTGTGAAATAATTACTGCAATTTAAGAGCTGATGCTAGATATATGAGCCCCCTCCCACTTCGGTTGGCCCACTTCAAGATTTGTACCAAAATATGCCTTTATAAACTAAACATGAAACTATTTACTTCTAAAACAATTTATTTTCTTAAAAACATTATAGATACACCCTAGTCGCAAAAAATACATATTTGAAATCACTTAGACCTATAACTAATAGAACATCTGTTAACAAAGTAACAATTAAAAGATTACCATTGGGTAACATCACCTTTATTTTTTACTACGGCTGAAATTCTTTGGGGCATACTGTTAACCAAGTTTTGGCAAAAATTTGGTGTAAAACAATCCCATATTTCTTGAAGCTTTTGTCTCAGTTTGGTGATTGTACGAGCAGGATGTTGTCGTAGAACCTTTTTCATCTCGTGTCACAAAGTTTCAATAGGTGACAGGTCTGGACTGCTAGAAACCCATTTCAAAAGTGGTACATTATTTTCTTCCATCCATTTTATAGCCTTTTTTGAGGTATGGCACGCTGCACCATCTTGCTGAAACACAAAATCTTGGGCGGATGTCAAACATTCTTCCATCACTGGTAAAAGCGATTCTTCTAAAATTGCCAAATATTTGTTTGTATCGACATTTCCATCAATAAAATGAAGTTTTCCTACTCCTTTTTGCCCCAGACCATAATGGATGCTGGAAATTTCACTTTTCTCTTCAGACAGTCAACATGGAATGCTTCATTTTTTTGCGAATAACTCTACTGCGACTGTCACCAACACAAACTTCGAATCGGGCCTCATCACTCCATTGTATTGCACACCATTGTTGAGGTGTCCATTGTCTATGTTCTTTAGTCCATCTAAGCCGATTTTTCTTTTGCAGTGGAGTTAATAGTGGCTTTTCTTTGGCCTATAAACAAGTTATCCAACTTTAGGGTTTTTACTTCACTTTTTTTTATAAGAAAACTTACCTTGTAAGTGCTAAATCCCAGTTTGTGGGTCTCTCTATGAGTTGTGGACCTCGAAGTTCTCCTTCCAACAGCGTCACTCCACAGAGCACTTAATTGTGAATAATTGGCACGCGTGTTTTTCTCGATTGTTCTTCTTAATGCTCTTCGGTCGGCATTTGTTAAATGACTTTTTATCACATATCGTGGCTTAATATTAACTGAACCAGTTACGTTATATCTTCTAACAATATTTCTCACACTGTACCGCGATAAGTCTAACAAAGTTGCAATTTCTGAGTTTGATTTCCCAGAATTAAAAAAATTAATTATCAGCAACCGAATTTTCTCACTAATAACTTTTCCTCTACCCATTTTGAAAACCTTCACTACCCAAAACTATTTTAAACGTATTCTGACAGTTGTGATTAATAAAAATAATTGTCATGGCTTTTATTTTTCACAGCCACCTATGCGTTATTGACTTATTTTACATTGAAATGAAAATAGGTTGATATGCTGTGATTGCAACATGTGTTATTTTTATGCTGCAAATTTGATTAGGGAGTGAGAAAGTTGGTGCTTTCTACTATATATTATCAAAATATTCATTGTTAATATTTTAAACCTATAACACCCTGCTACATTTTTATTATTTGTGTTTGATAAGAAAAAAACTAAGATTTCAATAGTTGGGCCAACTGAAGTGGGAAGGGGCTCGTACAATGCTTTTATACAAAAGCACACATTCTATTGGATCAAACATATTGTTCAAGAAACTTAAATTGCGCTACAATAATTTTCCCGCCAAGCATTTCGTTGGAACTGCCTTGAAAGAAAAGACAAGGTTTTTTAAATTGTTTTCATAAAAAAAGAATACTAACCTCTGCAGTGTTCAATGGTTCCAGATTCCACTATCCACTGTTTACAGAAATCCTTGCTACAAGTACGTTTCTTCAAATCCCGCACTTAATGGTGACTTTTCTGTGTGTAGTGGTAATATTTGTCCAAAACTGTAATCTGCCTATTGAGCCGACAACGTCGCCGTTAAGCACATGCTAGGGCTAGAAGCTTTTACATGTAACACGTAATGGTGCCGAAATTAACAAAGATGCAGTTGTGTTAGTCTAATCAGCCATTATATACAGGGTGACTTCGAAGTTGAGTCATTTATTTTAACAGTGAGTAGATCTGATCAAAAGAAATGTTTTTTCCTTTACCCTTTTTCTGGTAAAATTAAAGTAACAAAGTTATAGCCCTTTGGAAGTTTGAGTACCGCCTTGTCTCAATAATAATTTTATGTGCTCGTGTTTGGCAACAACGGATATAATCCGCCTTATCGGTTCATCGCATTGGAAACAAAAAAGCGAAAGAATTTGGAACGATGTTTTTACAATTATTTTATTCAGTTGTATACAGTCAGTGTCAGTCGGTAACGCGTGAGTGAATAGTGGTGTCTGTTGCGTGGCTCAAACAAAATAAAAAATGGCACATGTTTATGCGGATCGGTTTCCCAATCGAGTGCAACCAACCCCTCGTGCCTTTGTTAATGTAGTACAACGGGCTCGTGAATCAGGTGACTTAAGACCTCACAGGGGACGGCATGCCGGTGCTCCAAGACCTCATGATCAAATACAGGTCCGCACTGAAATACTTGTCGGGAGGATACTTTATAAAACAAGGTAAAATTTTTTTTTATTTTTTTTTATTTTTTTTTATTTTTACACACATATTTTGGTTTATCTTCCTTCTACAATCATTATCTGAAAATTAATGACTCAACTTCAAAGTATATAGCATTGTTCTACAAACTCCTCTCTGTACATATAACAGGTGTACAAAAGTCTGGGGACGGTCAAATATACTCAGTGACAGAAGCGTAACACCCAATAACAATAATTTCTTCAACTTGACTTTTTGGTAATTGTCTTACATCAACGATGAAACGATAACATACGAAATTTTATTGACTGCTTGTGGCACCTCATTCCAAGCAACACGAACTTTGTGGATTAGCTGTGGTGGATTGTACAAAGTGGATAGTTTCTTCCCCATCATATCTCATACATGCTCGATGGGATTTAAATCCGGTGAACGGTGTGGCCTCGGCAAAACATTATCGCATGTTTCTTGAAGTTGTCTTGCTGTGACAGGGGCATTATGTAAAAAACCCAAAAATACGACAATATGTCACTTTTCAAGATATGTAATACGCCTGCAGGTATCCGCAATATCCAAGCTCCCACTCAGATCATTCATGGCCAAAACATCAGGGCAAGATTTCAAAAAGACGAGAATTATATATATACTAAGTGACATATAAATCCGAACACCCAGTTTAAATGGTTTTATTTTCATAAAAGTTGGTGAATGTATTTATCTTACTGTAAATAACAAGTGAAAAAATGTTCAGCCTTATCAGTTGGACATTCCGGTTTTTATACTGCTTTTTTTTAATTCACTAACGCTCTAAAAATGAAAATTTCAGCCGCAGTAAAGAATCAACGTTGGCGGATTTTGGGTCTTGACAACCTTTACGATCGGTTACGATGCCTAGAGTACGGAGACCTGTACGATTTCGTCAACTTAGTGAGTTTGATAGGGGGGGCCGTATAGTGGGACTTCGGGAAGCTGGACTTTCTTTTCGGGCAATTGCAGTTAGAGTGCAAAGAAGTGTAGACACTGTGGTTAGGTGTTGTCAGGCATGGCTTCGAGAAGGCCGTACGCAAAGAGCAAGGGGCACTGGACGCCGCCGTAGAACAACAGACCGTGAAGATCGCCGCCTAAGATTATTGGCCTTAAGGGACCGTTTCTCCACTACCAGGTCCATTGCAAATGAATGGTTTGCAGAACACGGAAGACCTATTGGGATGCGAAGTGTTTACCGACGAATGAGAAGTTTTGGCTTGTTTTCATACCGGCCACACTGGGTCCTCCCTTTAACTCGAGAACACCGACGTAATCGCCTTGAGTGGTGCAGACAACGGTCACTCTGGGATCAGGAATGGAACAGTATTATCTTTAGTGACGAGTCTCGATTTTGTTTAGGCATGCACGATGGTCGTGCCAGGGTTAGAAGGCGACGTGGTGAAAGGAGGAATCCACAGTTTTTTGTTGAAAGACATTTTCATCACACTGTTGGAGTTATGGTTTGGAGTGCTATAGTTTATGGTTCCAGGTCACCTTTAATCTTCATCAGAGGTAACATGAACGCGCAGCGTTATATCCACGAAGTTCTAGAACCCCATCTTTTACCCGATCTTGACACCCTGGCAGATCCAACTTCCAACAAGATAATGCCCGACCACATGTTGCAAGAGTCACAATAGACTTCTTTCAACATAATGATGTCACATTGTTACCATGGCCACCAAGATCTCCCGACTTATCCCCAATTGAGCACGTGTGGCATATGATGGGTAGGAGATTGCTCAATTTGCAACGTCCTCCTCAGACTCTAGAAGCACTTCGAGAGGAGTTTGTGGTTGAATGGAATGAGATACCACAGGAGGACATTGACCACCTGATCAGAAGCATGCCTAGGCGCGTTGGAGAATGCGTAGCACATCAGGGTGCATCCACACATTATTAAAGGTCAAAGGGCTTTAAAGCAGTGCAATCATTTTGAAATTTTTATCATTTACTTATTATGCTTCATTAAGTATTTATACAAAATTTTATTAAAATAAAACCATTTAAACTGGGTGTTCGGATTTATATGTCACTTAGTATATAATATATAATAAGCATAACGAAGTTTTTTTTATTAAAACTGAAGTTGTTACCCAAAATTTCTTTGCCAAGTTATGAGATTACAGATCAAACAAACATGTATGATCAAAATATGAGAAAACCAAAACGTACTTGTTTTCTGCCTTCACCGATTCTACCAGTTTGGTGCCGTTTGGATTACTCAACAAAATTTTAAAATTTAAACAATTTCCATAAAAGTTTTATCTCATTAGTAGTTCGCTTTTAATTAAACCTATTTCCACTCTTTCGAATACATGTCATCTAATAAACTGGTCACCCTTTCACAATATGCATTGCTTGTTAGGATCTATAAGACAAATGTTATACTGCTTTTTCAATTTTTGGCGTCACAAAAAAAAAAATATACCCACATATGGTCACCAGACATATTGCCCTTGTCTTTTGGAATATACTTAAATATCTCTTTGGACCAACAGTAATCAAATTACAATAACCCTAATCTGAACCGATATTCATCAAATTTTGTCATGATCGTAATCATTCCCGATCAGATAATGATACGAGGGTAATCTCAAAAATAAGGTTCGCATATTTTTTTCAAGCACGAGGAATTCACCATTTGAGGACATGTTTCCCATATATTTCACTCAACCGGCGATGAATCTCTACCAGAGAAACAACTCTAGTAACTGCGTTGCTAATAAGTTTTAATTTTTTTCAGAAATAACGCTATTTTTTCAATTTAAATGAAAGATATGACCAGACTGTGAAAAGTCCGGAATCAGTGTAACAGAGAATTTTTAGTGGCGCAAAAATACTACTGCCCTCCACAATCCCCAATTTTCAGCATAGAAAATTATCGGAAGCCTCCGAAGCGTCAAAAAACGAAGATTGGCCGATTTTAATTTTCTCTGTTTTATTTTCAAAAGCTGCACAGCTTTTCTTTACTTTATTTGTTTTGTCTAAGTATAAAAGCCTACAAGAGAACATTTGAACATTAACATAATAACTGCCAGAAAATTGAAAAATTGCACAGATCAACTAAAATACTTATTTTCCCAAAATAACTTTAGAGCGTAAAGGTGACCCTCCCTTTCATCGTAAGACGATAACTGAATCTCCGAGTCAAAAAAGTCCCCGCTTGGCTATTATGTAGAAAACCTATAAAACGTCAAAAAAACAATAAAATGTCATCTTGAAGACTAGGTAGTTTTTAAGGTTCAAATAGTTCATTTCACGTTTGTCGCTGTGATAACTGAGAGCATCCATCAACTACGCGCATTGTTGGTTGCTGAAAGCAAGTATATGTTTTGTGAACAAATTTTCATGTGTAATTTCCAGACTTACAACTTAAAGCTTAGACCTCCAATAATGCCATATCTGAAGCAGATTTTTCATCACATTAGAGCTAAACATTGATAGCTGAAGCATCATGAAGTTTAGGCAACACGTACAACTACAAAACGAGTTTACAACAACCGTCCATTATCTAGTGCTCACACACCTCGTAGCAATACCTACATAGTGTCGCAAATATTTCATTTCTTATTTAAAAATGAAAGATTAGGATGTAACTTGCACGAAAATATATTTTTTTCTTTTCTATCTTATAGCACTTCAAAGTTACATGTTGGGTGGTAATACTATAATATAATGATAGTATAGAATACTCCTTTATAAGCTGTTTTTTTCTTGTTTACACAAGAGAATGCTCAACATTATATGAATATAGCATAAACTGTATATTTCTGTGACGGTGCTCATCGCAACAAAGTAATTTTGGATTATTTTAATGATGAAAATAGAACATTGTTAAGTAGTAATTTCTTTTATTTCAGATAAATATTCCAATCGCTATCATAATTTCTGCATCTAGTTGCGATGTTGCCAAATCATGGATAGTAATAAAACTTGATTTGGTTTGGCAAATTCTTACTGATATACTAAAGCAGAAATGTGTAATCAGCACAGGATTGCCATGAAAATGCGATTTGAAGGTGTGGCCAGCATGTGATACTGTACTAAATCTACCTCGTGTCCTACGATAGCGTTAGCTAAATACACTATTTTGAAGAATGCCGTATGCCTTGCACAAAAATACTTCGGTTATTTTTCTTCCTATATTATAGTTATAATCTATTTACTTTTTGTATGTACATATGTACTTGAAGAATTATTTAAAGTGAAGCTGATGTCACAAAATATACATAATTAAATATGATATAATATGAGAAATTACTAGAAAACTACCTATTGCCAGTCACTAAATAATGAAAATCTTAACAAAGAAGAACATGCAAGTTTTTTGCTGATTTGATGGAATGGCCGTTAATCTTTATTTAACCTTAATGTTAAACCATCATTTGCGGCATGTATACTAAGTGACATATAAATCCGAACACCCAGTTTAAATTGTTTTATTTTAATAAAAGTTGGTGAATGTATTTATCTTACTGTACATAACAAGTGAAAAAATTTTCAGCCTTATCAGTTGGACATTCCGGTTGTTATACTGCTTTTTTTTAATTCACTAACGCTCTAAAAATGAATATTTCAGCCGCAGTAAAGAATCAACGTTGGCGGATTTTGGTTCTTGACATCCTTTACGATCGGTTACGATGCCTAGAGTACGGAGACTTGTACGATTGCGTCAACTTAGTGAGTTTGATAGGGGCCGTATAGTGGGACTTCGGGAAGCTGGACTTTCTTTTCGGGCAATTGCAGTTAGAGTGCACAGAAGTGGTTAGGTGTTGTCAGGCATGGCTTCGAGAAGGCCGTACGCAAAGAGCAAGGGGCACTGGACGCCGCCGTAGAACAACAGACCGTGAAGATCGCCGCCTAAGATTATTGGCCTTAAGGGACCGTTTCTCTACTACCAGGTCCGTAGCAAATGAATGGTTTGCAGAACACGGAAGACCTATTGGCATGCGAAGTGTTTACCGACGAATGAGAAGTTGGGTCCTCCCTTTAACTCGAGAACACCGACGTAATCGCCTTGAGTGGTGCAGACAACGGTCACTCTGGGATCAGGAATGAAACAGTATTGTCTTTAGTGACGAGTCTCGATTTTGTTTAGGCATGCACGATGGTCGTGCCAGGGTTAGAAGGCGACGTGGTGAAAGGAGGAATCCACAGTTTTTTGTTGAAAGACATGTTCATCACACTGTTGGAGTTATGGTTTGGGGTGCTACAGCTTATGGTTCCAGGTCACTTTTAATCTTCATCAGAGGTAACATGAACGCGCTGCGTTATATCCACGAAGTTCTATAACCCCATCTTTTACCCTATCTTGACACCCTGGCAGATCCAACTTCCCAACAAGATAATGCCCGACCACATGTTGCAAGAGTCACAATAGACTTCTTTCAACATAACGATGTCACATTGTTACCATGGCCACCAAGATCTCCCGACTTATCCCCAATTGAGCACGTGTGGGATATGATGGGTAGGAGATTGCTCAATTTACAACGTCCTCCTCAGACTGTAGAAGCACTTCGAGAGGAGTTGGTGGTTGCCTGGAATGAGATACCACAGGAGGACATTGACCACCTGATCAGAAGCATGCCTAGGCGCGTTGGAGAATGCGTAGCACATCAGGGTGCATCCACACATTATCAAAGCTCAAAGGGCTTTAAAGCAGTGCAATCATTTTGAAATTTTTATCATTTACTTATTATGCTTCATTAAGTACTTATACAAAATTTTATTAAAATAAAACCATTTAAACTGGGTGTTCGGATTTATATGTCACTTAGTATATTTTGAGCTGTTATTATAGCTTATTACACGGCTATTTTTGGACCTTTTTTTTTCAAAATCGATTTTTTATAGTTTCAAACCTATTTTCATTAAAAAATGGTAATTTTTGCTGATATCTTCAAAGTTTTCCGAAAAAAAAAGAATTTCGACCTTTATGGGCTAAAGTATACTCTTAACACTTTGGCTGCCCCCATAAGGGGTCATTTTCATTTATTAGAGGCCAAAGCCAAATTATCACAAAAGCATGGTTACGAAAGCTTTATTGGCATAAAAAACGTATAAACAACTCAAAAAAGATGTTTTTTTCTGCAAAAAATTAAAATCACCGGTGATACACCTGGCATACAGGTTAATCGGTATTTCTCCAGTGCCATCAGTATCACCGGTGATCACAGAAGAAATAGAAAATAAAACTAATGTTTTTCAGTGAAACAAGTAAAACATAAATGAATATTGCATTGCCCGCACTTGGTAGAGACCAGTTTAGCTTGTTTCATTCCCACAACTCGTCCTCCTTCTCTGGCTTTTTTCTCATAACATGAAATGCATCTCTTCCTTTTCTTTCTCCCGTCTGCTGTTCTTTCTTCTGTACTGATCAGACTATGTTTATCTTCATGTACTGGGACACTTGGGACTTGAGTAAGGCTCTCAATGAACATCTCTCTAAAAGCACCAATTTGTATGTTTTGTTTTTTGAAGTGCTTGCAAATATTAAGAGAATTGATGACAGCCGTATTCAGGAGAATTTCGAACATTAGTTTATGATACCATCTAATTGTTTTCCGGAGTGGCGAAAAGTAGCTAGCCATTTGATCAGAAACATCTATACCATCTTTACCAGCATTATATTCTAATATGGCAGAAAGTTTCTTTACCTCCTCGCTCTTTCTGTGTTTCTTCCCAGTGGCCTTTATATCCAGCGTGTGCTTAGTACTCAAGAACGGAACATCCCTTTTGTCTTTCCATTTACCTATAACGAGTCCTGTAGTGTTTTCCTTCCCCACAATTTCCCCTCTTTTTAGCTGTGCACTCATAACCCATAAACCGCAAAATCTGTATAAGAACCAACCCGAATATAGTAAAAGTGCAGTCGTAAATTTACCCTACAAAGGTAGGCAACCAGTGATTTGATATATCTCAATGAGTTGTCTATATTATCAGTATGCCACAGTATAAGTAGTTAAACCTAATTCACAAGCCAAGCGGATATATCTCTAATTTAGAAGTATGCTGCATGTGAAACACATGTGAGTCACGTGGCCTCTGAGTTAAACATGCCTGTGTATCACCGGTGTTTCACATGGCAGCCAATGTGTTAAAGGTATGTATTTGGAACTGTCATTTCAGCTTATTATACGGCTAGTTTTTAACCTTTTTCCTTGAAAACCAACGATTTTTTACAGTTTCACATCTATCTTCCTTAGTACCTACTATACAGTGTATCTTATATTCTTATAATTTGTAGCATCCTCTTGCACAAAAAAACAGCGTATAAAACAGTATATTCTAGAATATCACCACCAAAATTGTAACTTTGAAGTTCTAATGGGTGATTTTTTTGCTAGTATCTTTTTGGCAACACTGATTTTGACAAATGACGCGTGGTTCGTATCTTGTGTCATTGTCAAACTTATTCAGTTTGGTCTATAATTTAACCATGAAACGATTTATGAACCAACAACGCTTGCAAATTATTGAATTTTACTATCAAAATTCATTCTCGGTTAAGAGAGTGCATCGAGCACTGCTTCCAATTTATGGGCAATTTGGTCGGCCTACTGAGGGAGCTATTCGGAAGCTTGTGACTAAATTTCGAACCCACTTTACATTATTGGACATTAAACCACCAACACGCAGACGTAGAGTGAGGACTGAAGAAAATATTGCGGCTGTATCCGCCAGTGTTAGTGATGACCGTCGTTCGCAGCAATTGGGCCTCTGTTACTCCACTACGTGGAAAATTTTGCGACAGCATTTGGGTGTAAAACCTTATAAGATACAGCTGGTGCAAGAATTGAAGCCACACGACCTCCCACAACGTTTCCAATTTGGCAAAGTTGGAGGAAGATTTTTATCGAAAAATTGTGTTCAGCGACGAAGCTCATTTCTGGTTGAATGGGTACGTTAACAAGCAAAATTGCCGCATCTTGAGTGAAGACCAGCCAGAAGTATTGCAAAAGCTACCAATGCATCCCGAAAAAATCACTGTTTGGTGTGGATTATGGGCCGGTGGCATCATCTTCTTCAAAGACGACAATGACCGGAACGTAACTGTGAATGGCGAGCGCTACCGTGCGATGATAACAAACTTTGTTTTGCCCAAAATGGAAGAGCTGGACTTGGCTGACATGTGGTTTCAACAAGACGGTGCCACATGCCACACCGCACACGAAACAATGGCCCTATTGAGAGGCGAGTTCCGTGAACAGTTTATCTCACGTTTGGGGCCCGTCTATTGGCCGCCTAGATCGTGTGATTTAACGCCGTTGGACTATTTCTTGTGGGGCCATGTTAAGGCTAATATTTACAGGGATAAACCAGCAACGATTGACGCACTGGAAGCCAATATTGAAGCATTTATTCTTGAGATACCGGCCGATATGTTGGAGAGAGTGTGCCAAAATTGGACCTTGCGCATTGGCCATCTAAAGCGGAGCCGCGGCCAACATTTACATTAAATAATCTTTAAACATTAAATTATATCGACCGTACTATCGACTCAAATAAAGATTTAAACGTTTTTTCAAATTTTTTGTGTTTTAATAATATACCTCTTAAAAAATCACCCGTTATAAAATAGCAAGCAGAGGGTTCCTTAATGAAAAAATGATATTTCCTTAAGTTACATCCTAGTCTTTCATTTTAAAATAATAAATTAAATATTTGCTGTATGCGCTAAAGTATAGTCTTACCAAACAATATAATGTCAAAAAAAAACGTTACATAATGTCACCCGTGCCGCAGCGTCTATTGAGTTTCCCCTTATTTTTACGTGAGTTGTACCCCCATGGCTAACCGTTCCTTGTTCTATTTTGTTGCAGGGCTCTACTGTTACAAGAGAAGAACCGTCTTGATGAGGCAATTCTGAGCTATCAGCGAGCCATCCACTTCAGGCCGTCGTTAGCGCGTAAGTTTTCAAACTAAACTTTGACTTTGTTGTCGCCTGCCTTCGAGCTTCACTATCTCCTGCGGTGTGGAGTGCTCGAAAATAAGAAAGCTGGAAAAAGTTGACTTTTAATGTCGTCGCCGTCGACCCGCAACCGCTTCAACTTTTGCCGGGGCTACGATAAAGTTACAGCAAGGCGCGTGGGTAGGTCAGAAGACAAGCCACCTCGTTAATAAAGACGTTGTGGTGGAATAATCCAGTCACTTTATGAAGTAATAAATACGTAATGAAGGATGCGAGGTACTGTACCTGAGAACCTATCCGTCGCAGAAGCTTGCGACAAAAAGTTTTTTTACCAAAACGGCCCAAAGAAAAACCTGAAAAATATTTTCAAGTTTCTGAAATGACTGCTAGGTGGCGTAACTGCAATCTTGAATCTTAAAAAGCGATATTTCTGTGAATTCCACTATACAGGTCTTGTTACCAGAAGACTATCCTCGTAGACTAACATTCTGTCAGTGGTTTTTTCACAAAAACATTAAACATTTAACGCGAGATGGGATATTAAATTTCTATAACACTCACACGTGGGCCCAAGAAAATCCTCATACCATTCGTGAAGGTCACTTCCAACAACGTTTTAAAATAAATATTTGGGCGGGTATTCTTTACGATCAAGTAACTGGCCCTTTCGAGTTACCCCCGAAATTGTCAGGAGAAGGATACCTTAGCTTTCTAGCCAATAACCTACCAGAACTTTTGGAACAGACCTTAGACAACATGCCATCACAACGGAGACAGAATTTGTGGTTTTTTCATGACAGGGCACCACCACAAATTTTTAGAGGCGTCATTCAGTATTCGAATGCACATTATCCAAATCGCTGGATCGGTCGAAATGCTTCTGATCCTCGAAAATGACCAGCAAGATCTCCTGACCTCAATCCGTTGGATTTTTGGTATTGCGGAGAACTTGAAGGGATGGTTTATGGGGCTGGTCCAATAACATTTGAAGCACAACTTCGCGAAAAAATGTTTAATGCGGCTGAAATAATAAATGGACAACTACGAGGATCGAGAGTAAGAAGAAACTAGGTTCGTTGTAATGAAGCTTGTGTGGCAAGTAGAGGACGACATTTTGAACACCTCCTTTTAATACAAAAAAGTGCAGTGTGGGTTTTAAGAAGAAAAACAATGTATGTATCAAAATTGTGTTCCCTATTTATAAGTGGTTTTTTTTAGTGGTAAGTCCGTTCTTTTAATTGTTTGCATTTTACTAGTACATTATCAAATAATTAAATAATACCTAAGAGCCAAAAATAACAAGCTACATCGTTATTTACACTGCGTTCCGTCGTAATTTGCTTCTGGCATTGCGGCGTTGTCAGATTTTATTTTACTTTAAAGTCGCTTTTCTCTAAAAAAATGCCGTTTTGTCCCCCATGTTATATGAAACTTTTTGCTTCTTTAAACCCCCTCTATCACTCATTAAGTAATAACTATCATAACGTTTACACCCTGTATTAACCAAACAACCTAAAATGTAAGGTAGGCCAAAGAAAATTTTATACGGAAGTCCCTTAAACTTTTATTTTCTTAAACTAATTTGTCTGGAATTCTTTTTTATTCATCACCCTTTTGGAAAACATTACAAAATATCGCTAAAAGGTAAGTAACCTAATAACAAAAAGCATATTTTTTGTTGAAATGCATATTCAGATGCAGGCCATGAAATACAACAAAACAAATACCTAATCAAAACATAAATAATCCTCAAATTGTCAATAGATGTCAATAGTTTTGCCTAACTTTGAGAAATTTTTGTTAGAGGATATGAAAAATCGGATTCGTAATGCAATACGTAACATACCGAGAGCCAAAATTGAGGGAAGGGGAAAGACATGATGGAATGGAATAGCAAGGAGGAGTAAGTGCGTCCGTTGGAGGCGTGCCTTGGCATTGTTAACTCAGTAATTTTAAATTGATCAAAAAATTCACTCAGTAATTTGTATGTGAAAAATTGTAGTTTTGGTTGAGCCTAACGGTTTAATTTTGTTCACAGTGCGAGCCGCGGTCTTGGGTGCTTGCGAACTTGCTCGACTGTGTGGTCTACTCGTTTACGCAACAGAGGGTTGTTTTCAGATACCGCTTGGCCATAACGCAACTACGTCTGTTCCTAAAAATAGTCCCTCGATGTCTCTGTGAAGGGTCTCGTTGGAGATATCCCTGGCCTCATTGGCTCAGCATCCTATTTTGTCAGGTGGAAATAGTAGCCTAGACAAAGACTATCTATCCGCTGTATGCGCGATGACAGCGCCGCCTAGCGACCATAATTATTTGGGACTCAGAATTTGTAATTTCTTGGCAACTTTATGTTTTGATAATAAGGTGGTTGACCGTTTTTAAGTAAATAGTTTTGTCATGTTTAGTTTATAAAGGCATATTTTGGTACAAATCTTAAAGTGGGCCAACCGAAGCGGGAAGGGCGTCGTATATTCCAATACTACTTTGTAGTCAAATGGAAATAAAACTTATTCTATTCTTAAAATAAACATTATAGAGGTGCCAAATTGAAATTGAAGACCCTAAAGACAACTATGAGACAACAGCAGAACCAAATAGTCTCTTTTAAAGGTAGATACCTAAATTCATTTTTGTGTTTTGCTGCTGTCTGATAGATGGCGGTAGTATCTTTTACCCCTTTTCCTTCAGGTAAAATGTGATAATCGATGGTGAAATATATGGGGTTGTCCAAACCGTTCGCAGGAAAGTAAACGCATATTAAAACGAGAAAGATTGATATTCAAATCAAGTTGGGTACTTTATTTTGAAGGTTCATTTATACCATTTATGTATGAAAAATAATATCACTCAAATGTTCATCACGACTGGATTTACAGACGTCCACGCGATGGTCGAAATTTTCAATGACATTTTGCAACATGGTCGGTTCTATGGCATTTATCTCGGCAATGATGTTGTTTTTGAGTCCTTGTAGGGTGGCTGGTTTGTTGACGTAGACTTTGCTTTTCAAATATCCCCATAAAAAGAAGTCCAAGGGAGTCAAATCGCACGACCTTGGTGGCCATGGCACATTTTCTCTGCGCGGAATCACGCGATCACCGAAGAAGGACTGCAATCGATGGATATTGACGTTGGTTGTGTGGCATGTTGCACCGTCTTGTTGGAAATAAACATCGTCCATATCCATTCCTTCAAGTTGCGGCAAAAAATAGTCCTCTATCATCACGTGATATCGCTCAGAATTGACGGTAACGGCGTCCCCGGCCGCATTTTCGAAAAAGTAATGTCCGATGATGCCTTTTGACCACAATGCACACCACACAGTCACTTTTTGAGGATGCATCGGCTGCTCTTGATACTCACGGGGATTTTCGTTCGCCCAGATGCGGCAGTTTTGCTTGTTTACCGTCCCATTCAAAGTGAAATGCGCTTCGTCGCTGAACATGATTTTTGATGAAAAATTGGCATCAATTTGGCGGTTTTCAAGGAGCCAATCTGAGAACGTTCGGCGCGAAAAATGGTCGGCCCGACGCAGCTCTTGCGTCAATTGGATCTTGTAGGCGTGTACATTCAAATCCTTGTGGAGAATGCGGAGCAAACTGGTTCTCGAAATGCCCAATTCTTGGGATCGACGCGTTGTTGATTGTTTCGTATCGTCTCTCACACTCTCCTTCACAACAGCAATATTTTCCGGTGTGCGAACGCTCCTTGGCCGGCCAGAGCCTGGCAGATTTGCCACAGAACCTGTTGCCTCGAATTTACGCATCAGACGACCGATGGTTGTTTCGTTTGGGCGGTTGCTGCGACCGAAATATTCACGAAGCGCGCGAAACGTGTTTTTTATTTTTGCACCATTTTTGTAGTGCTCTTGAATAACTTTATTGCGGTCTTCAATCGAATACGACTCCATAGCGATCAATGGTAAACATTCAACTAACAAAATGACATGTCGGTGACAGAAAACAAAGATGGCGTCCTGCGTCCCTATACAGGGTTATCCAAATTAAGTGTCCACCATTAGTAACTTTGTTATTAGTGAAAATACAAAGTTGTTTGAATTAGCAAACTAGTAGCATTTTTAACGCTGGTAAAAATGAGAAATAAAAAAAAAACAATTGAGAGTCGTTATTTTGATTTTTTTCAGTAAAATAACATTTTTTTAAATAAAAACCCCTGTATATTATATTTTTTTCTGTTAAAGCATCAAATTTTAAACAAAAAAGTTCATAATGACTTTTCCGCTAAAGTCAAAAATAAAGTCAAAATAACGATAAATATTTTTAATTATTTGCAGTATCATAATATTAAGACGGCTATGAAAACAACATGGCGTTCGCGATTTGACAGCATTAAGATAAGCGACAAATTGTTAAACTGGACATACTCGCAACTAGAAGGCTTTGGAAAACAATGATAAAATCAAATAATGTCAAACATTAGTGTAAATACTTGTTTATAAGCTTTATTGTGTCATTAATTTAAAGAAAAATGTTCTCCCATGAAGAAAAGTGTGATATGTTAGAATGCTATTTAGTGTGCAGAAAATCCTCCTTGAGAGCAAGAGAATACTACAGTGAATTATATCCCGCTCGCATTCAACCGTATGAACGATATTTTCTGAGACTTTATCGAAAATTTAGGGGCAACGAAAATGTTTTTGCTAAAACAAGGGCAAAAAAAGAATTCATAATAAGCGAGGCCACGGAAATTGCAGTTATTGGATATTTTGAAGCTTATCGTGAGAATTCAATAGCAGATATTCTCAAGGACTCTAATTTCAGTTATGGTACTGTTCAAAGGATTTTAAAAAAATACAAATTTATTCCGTATAAGTACCGACCAGTTCAAACGCGTTTGGCAGGGGATCCAGAGAGAAGACTTGTTTTTTGCCATTGGTATCTTAGCTTCTGTCGCCAAAATGTAAATAACTTTCGTTACCTTTTATGGACAGATGAATCAAATTTTTCAAATTCTGGAATGTTTAATAGAAAAAACCACCATTATTGGTCAAGAGAAAATCTTTTGTTAGTACATCCAAGAGGCCCACAAGTCCGTTTCAGTTTCAACGTTTGGTGCGGTATAATTGGTTCAAAAATTGTTGGCCCGTTCTTTTATGAGGGAACCCTAACTGGTGAAAGATATGTGGAATTTATGTCAGAAATTCTGACTAATTTCTTAGAGGAATTGGATCTTATAAGTAGACATCATCTGCATTTTCAGCAAGATGGCGCACCTGCCCACAACTCCAGAGGTACTTATCATTTTCTAAGTACTACTTTTAATGATCAGTGGATAGGAACAAATGGCCCAATACAGTGGCCTCCCAGATCACCAGATCTAAACCCACTTGATTACTTCTTGTGGGGTTACTTAAAGAACCAAATTTACAAGCGAAGGTACGATAACCTTGACGCGTTAAAGACTGCAGTTAGGGAAAAGATAACCCAGATAGATGGTAGGACCATACTTAAGACAGTTCGAGCAGTTGAAAAACGTGCCCAAAAATGTATTGAAGAACAAGGTGGTCTTTTCGAGCATCTTCTTTAAAAAAAATTGTTATTGTATTTTGTAAGATTATAAGTTGATGTTGAAAATAAAGTTTGTCGATACAATTTAATTGTTTCAGATTGGAGGCCATAACTTCAACAATTTGTAACCTAGGAGAAAAGTTATTGTAAGCTTTTTTGTTTAAAATTTGAAGCTTTAACAGAAAAGAATATAATATACAGGGGTTTCCATTTAAAAAAATGTTATTTTACTGAAAAAAATCAAAATAACGAATCTCAATTGTTTTTTTTTATTTCTCATTTTTACCAGCGTTAAAAATGCTACTAGTTTGCTGATTCAAACAACTTTGTATTTTCACTAATAACAAAGTTACTAATGGTGGACACTTAATTTGGATAACCCTGTATACGTGCAGACCCTAAAACGGGTAGTTCTCTCTAGGGCGTACGTATTTCAAAGCATCAATATGGCAAATCGCCGTATGCCTACGTGTCGCTTACACCCTCCAAACTTTGGTATGAAATACGTGTATCATAAAGTTCCGAACATACACTAACGCATGCCGAGTAGACCCGCGGAAAGAGGAAAAATTGTAAATAAATCTTGTTACCAAACGCAGACCCGACCGAAAGACTCAGTCGAAAAATAACCGTCATTTATTTCACTTATATCGAGCGAAATGGCGGCGTAACGGGAGCGTGGGCTGGCTAAGGCAGATTGACAGACAGGGCAGCACTTTTGAGCTTTCCTTATTGCGGTTTACGCCTGCTTACCTACACATATGAGAACTGGCTGCCGACAAACCGGATACAACACAACGCCAGCACTCCACATTTTTGCCAGTTAATCCTAGAATATCTGTTCGATGAAATTAAACAGTGGGTCAAAGTGTCAGAAACGACCGCTGATTCCGGTAATACGTCGGAAGCTGAAACCAGCCTGTCCCAGAGTTCTATTTGGAAAAAAAGGAATTCTAGTACTGACAATATCAGCGCTTTTGAAATACTTTACTTACATGAGATCGAAACTTGAATATGCCAACATTATACAGTGTGAGTCTTCATAAAGTGCACATATCAAAATCAGGGAAACTACACTCTACTTCATCGACGGATAAATCATCAAAAAAGCATGAATTTGATTTTTTATGAATATATGAATATTTTAAAATTTTTAATAGCAGCTTCTAACCATATTGAAATAACTCGTTACAACTTTTAAACAAAATGTCCTATCACATTGGAATACATTTTGTTGTGATTGCTGGTAAAAGGACGTGCCTGAAAAGTGAAGAATTCCAGGAAAAGTAATGACATCCACTTAGAATAAAGAAAATTTTGATGAAAATCTGTTTTTTTTTTCATCATTTTTACAATAATTTCAAATTTTCTATAAATATCGTCCCTTGTACCCTACCTTTTTTTATTTGTCAGTTATTCTACATGTTATCATCTTTACAAAAGTAAAAATTGCATGTTTATTAATCAAATGTAACAGTTTCTATGAGCGTTTATAAAAAAGCCCATGCGCATCGTCTTGCTAGCCACCACTGTTTATCATGTAGATACCTTTTTTTGGTGATTCAATGTAGAGTCGCGTAGGCTGAAGTACGAGTGGGCAGGCGGGCCCAGTTGAAAAACAATTGAATGTTGGGCAGTTAGGCAGCTATTTGTATTTCTCCTGCCAACTTTATCAATTTCGTTTGCTACATATCACGCTTTCGCTTTTTGGTCTCGATGCCACGTATAAGTGATTTCCCCCCGGCACACATTGCCGATAGCCATTATTATTATGGAATGTACCGAGGGAGTGCTAGAGCTGCTTGCACAGCTTATCTAGCTGCATTTCCAAATCGACGCCCTGTTCCATCAGCCCGTAACTTCCAAGAAGTACATAGAAGACTGGCTAACACTGGACTTGGTTTGCCTCGAGATCGCCGCGAACCAGGTGTTCTTATTCATGTTGCTATCGAAGAAGCCATTTTGGATGATTTGTTTGCTGGCCCGACTACTAGTACGAGACGTTTGGCGTTACGTCATAGCGTATCCCAGAAATCGGTTTGGCGCATCTTGAGGAAAGCAGGGTTGCATCCATACCATTATCAAAAGGTGCAGCACTTGCATGAAGATGTAGATTGGCGTCCAAGGTGCGTTATGTCTACATGGATTTTAATAAAAACAAGAGGCAATCCTGAATTCCCGAAAACAATTCTGTGGACAGATGAATCTCAATTCACGAGAGACGGCATCGTGAACTGTCGTAATTTACATAAGTGGTGCCCAAAAGATGAAAACCCTAGGCTGAAAAGGGCTTCAACATTTCAAGTGAAATTTTCTGTAAAAGTGTGGGCCGCACTGATTGACAACTTTTTGATTGGTCCAATAGTACTCCCAAGGACATTAAACGGAGAGAGATTTCTGGAGCTTTTGCGGACTGAACTGCCCTTGCTGTTGGAAGAAGTGCCGCTGCAAACCCGTTGAAGAATGATCCTTCAAATGGATGGATGTCCTGCCCATTACTCGCTGATTGTCAGGTCTTTTCTTAACGAAAATTATCCAGGCCGCTGGATCGGTCGACAACGACCTGTTGGGTGGCCGGCGCGTTCCCCAGATCTCACACCTCTCGACTATTTTTTATGGGGGACAATGAAACAAAGGGTGTACAGCAGTTCCATAAACAGCGAAGCGGAACTTGAAGAAAGGGTTTTGCGTGTTGCAAACGAAATCAAAAATGATCCCGAGATGATTCGTAGGGCAACTCATCAAATTTCACTTCGCGCTACAATGTGTTTGCAGCAACGGGGTGGCCATTTTGACCATTTGATGCATTAAGCCAAAATGATTATCCTATAGACAAGTCTATTTGATTTTATTTGTTAAAGATAATGAATGATTCATGTAGGTTAATACTGTTGTTTTATTCCTACTCTGGCGTTGAACTGAGTTCACTGCTTTTTGAAACGCTGATTTAAAAACTTGTATCTAAGTAATAAACTTGCAATTTTTCACCATTAGGAAGCTAATAACATGTAGAATAACTTAACATTTAAAAAAGGTAGGGTTCATAGGACAATTTTTATTGAAATTTAGCAATTGTTTTAAAAATCATTGAAAAAATAGTGAGTTTCAGCATATTACTCTTTATTTTAAATTTATAGCATTTAATTTCGTGGAAATTTTCATTTTACTGGTGCGGCCTATTATTTGCGATCACTACAAAATTTATTCCAAATGATAGGACATTCAGTTCAAAAGTTGTTACGATTTATTTAAATAGGGTTAGCAGCTGACTCTAAAAATTTTAAAATATTCATAAAAAATCAATTATTGTTTTTAATTTTTTTTTGAAAATTTTTCCGTCAATAAAATAAGGTGTAGTTTCCTTGATTTTGCTATGTGCACTTTATGAAGACTAACACTGTATAGAATCCATATTATGAGGTGTATCTTTTGTTGGACGAGTTCAGTATTGAATTTCTTTTGAAATAGTTCCCGAGCTAGCTGGCTCAGGTTAATGGATAGAGATGGCGTTATCACTTTATTTGCTAACATAGAGGCCTCCTGGCCGATTTACAACATATAGCGATTCGAGGAAATAAAATAACGTTGAAAACAAGGCTCGTACGTTCATAGGGCTGAACGACGAGATACGTGCACCAAGGTCCTACTATATGCCTTCCAGTGATGCCAGGTGGAGTCGGTAGAATTGTATGGAATTTCTCGGTAGTTTTCCCGTAGATTGAATACCGAACAAAACAAACTTAAAACAATTTTATTTAACTCAAAATATACTCTAAAACAGAAAGACAAAAAAAATAAACAATTTATATCTCACTTTAGCTAAGTAAAGATAAAATATTCGTAATGAAAAACAGAAAAAGTATAAAATAAAAAATGTGTAAGCTATATTGGATAATCATTCTTCCGATTCATTTTTGTGTACGTTTTTATCAGTCATACTAATTTTGCAGGAATGTAAAATTATGCTCGGTCAAAAATGTGTTCAAACAAATTTCTCCTGGAAATAATAAAATAATCTATATAATCTCAAATCTTCTCAAATAGATTAATTAATTCTACCTTCTTTAATATCATTTTCTAATTTCTTTGATGAACCTGCAACTGCAAATTACCACAGTTTTGGCTGTTCTGCTATGGTTTGCACTTTTTTATGACATTTCCCATTTGCGTGTTTTATTTATTTATTTATTTATTCATTTATTTCCAACAGGTGAAACCCAATTACAGGAAACGCTAAAAAAAATAACAATTAAAGAGACATGGTTCTTGGACTTAAGTCTATAGTATCACACATTCTAAATAAGATAGGATGATTTATAGCAGTTAATAATCGATGCACAATTGTCACTGTAAATATTACATGATTCAGTAACACTGTTCATGACGCAGCACATGAGATTAATTGGCGATTTTGTCATAACATTTGTACGGCCAGCTTGACAATAGAATGCCGTTTGTTGTCGACTCCCTAGCCTTGGAACTCGGAAAATATTTTTTCAAGTAAATTTTGACAGTCAATTTTATTGTGAATGAAGCCATACAAAAACGACAAAGCAAATATGTTTCGTCTTGTTGACAGTGAATCCAAATTGAAAAACTCTAATAGGGCACTATGGTCACAACCTCTTTCTGGATAAGAACCTGTGCATTTAAGGTGAAAATACTTTAAAGCTTTACGTTGAATGGCCTCAAGGATCACGACAGAATTTTGGTATATAGGAGACCAGATCAGAGTCGCATACTCCAACTTGCTCCTGACAAAAGTAAAAAATAAAGTCATTAATGTATCAACATTGGAGCAACCCTTCCAGTTTCTGATACAGAAACCAAGTAGTCGAGTGGCAGCCGACGAGATATTGAGTATATGCTCAGTAAACGTTAGCTTGGTATCAAAAATGACTCCAAGGTCTCTATAAGAGGTGCATCTGTCTATAACCTGACCATTGATGTTATAATTATCATAAATTAAGTAGTTAACTTTTCTTGTATAAGTCATAACTTTACATTTTGAAACATTCAGACTGAGACAGTTTCGTGAACACCATGACGAAATTAGAGCTAAGTCATCTTGCAACATGACGCAATCCTCGACTGTCTTGACTGACGTGCAGATTTTAAGGTCATCAGCGAAGAACAAATGGAAACACTTCAGTTCAAAAGACAAGTCATTGATAAATATGAAAAACAATAATGGACCTAGATTTGACCCTTGAGGTACCCCAGACGTGGCCCGATAGTAACTCGACCTATGACCACCATATCCGACAAATAACCTTCCATCCCTCAAATATGAATTCATGAGCGACAGCATTGCATCAGACATACCCACTGTTTTAAGCTTATCCAGAAATGCATAATGATCAACTTGATCAAACGCCTTCTGAATATCTGTGTAGATGACATCAACTTGTCCCTGACCGTCCAGTACTTCAGAAATGTAGTGAGTAATTAGAGCCAAGTTGGTGACCGTAGATCTGCCTCTCATAAACCCATGCTGATTAATAGAGACTGCACCCCTGACCGAGCAGTAAACCGTTTCATAAGCGATGACCTCAAACAACTTGCTGAAATTGCACAGGATTGCTATTTGGCGATAGTTGGAAATATGAGAGATATCTCCACTTTTGTGAATAGGACGTATTTTAGAGGTCTTCCAGATATTTGGATATGTCTCTGATTTTAGAATTAGGTTGAATATGGAAGTCAGCGGTTTCGCTAGTATATGAACGCAATCTTTAACGAAAAAACTTTGAATACCATCACATCCAGATGTCATTTTGTTCTTTAATCTTTTCGAAGCCCTAATTACGTTTTCTTCATTATATTTTTTTAAGAAACGATATCGGTAGAATTATTTGTTGGAGGAGATGACCCTAGTAGACCAGACGGGATAAAAACTGTTGAAAAGAAGGTAGCAAAACTGTCCACTATATCCTGAGGCGTATCGCAGACATTGCCGTTAAGCGTCATCCTTGGGGGATTCTAGATTGCTGTTTTTTGATCTGGGCAAATGACCAGAATTTGCTAGGATCATTGACAAAGGCATCCTCAACCGATTGGACGTAAGCGGAGTAGGCAACACTGATCTGGTTCTTAATGAGCTTCCTAAAATTACTGAACTGATCATAAGAAAACTTAGTACCGTCACGTTTCCAGTTCCTTCTTGCTATGTCCTTCTTCTTGATATTAAGTATAATTTCACGTGTGGACCATGGGGGATACGAAAACATTTTATTTTTACATTTAGGGACATGGACCTCAAAGATGTTATTGATAACTGAACACAAGGCGGTACAAGCGACATCAACATTAACTGCACTGATCTCTTCCACTTTTGATATTAATATCTTTATCACAGACCATGCATTTCACATAATCGCGCCCTTTATTGCTTTTTTAAGCCAGCCTTGGAAATCTGGCAATTATTCCCTGTCTTCCTTATAATGTTGGGCACACGCATGCGAAAAAAGAATGACTGGAAGCCAGGCAATACTAAACTAGCCGAATTCGGAATTACTAAGTACACGAAATCATACAAATCGTACATTACAGGCATGGACTTGTCACGAGCGGCTAGGCCTGGGCGATGTGGCCCAATCATCGAGTATCTTCGGTGATTCCATAGATGCTAAGAATCAGCGTATGAAGCACACCAATGTCAGGCAAAGAGAATAAAAATATATCTGGTCTAATACGACTAATAATAGTACTTTTGTCATTCTTTTTATCGCTATGCATCAGAAATATTTCTTATATATAGGGAACAAAAATTATTCAATTGAAGGAAAAGTCCACTTTTCGGTAGATTTTGCTTTAAAATCGGTAGATCGGTAGACCAGGACCAAAATCGGTAAATCTACCGAAAAATCGGTCCACCTGGTAACACTGATGCCTTCCTTGGCACCAATGTTGCCAACCGCATCCGAGAGAAAACCGGTATATGAGCTTGAAAAAAACTATCGATAGTTTTAGAATATTATTTAAAGAACAGTAAATCTACAGCTTTCCATTTACAGTATTTTCACGAGTACCTATCATAGACCAAGGTCAAAAATTGACAGCTTTGCATTGCTCAAGCAATTTTTTTTTTGAGCGGTTGTGGTTCTTGTTGGCCTTGAGTGACATAAAAATGACAGAATTCCCATCCAAATTCATCCAAATTCACTCAAGACTAACCAGCACCACAACCGCTCAAAAATAAATTTGCCTTTTGCATGCATGATCAGCTGTCATTTTTTGACATTGTTCCGCGATAGATGCTCGTGAAATATGGTATATTGCTTGCGAACAGCACACTTCTGACTTATCTTGGATCAAGCTCTTTTCGCAGGCCGATCTAGTCTGGTTGACCTTAAGTGACATGAAAATGACAGAATTTGAATCAAATGTCAAAAAATAAATTACAGCTGATCATGCAATTTGATCCAAAGTAGATCTTACGTATAACTCGTTCTGGCAAGTAGTAGATTTTACTAAGACCGAGTTATTCTATGGACTACCGATTGAGAAGTAAACAAACAGGTGGCGCGAGAATTTTGAACGAAAAACTGTAGATTTGAGGAACCGAACAGAAGATTTTTGAAAAACTGCAAATCTACAGTTAAAACTGAAGCGATGGCAACAATGCCTCGCACACTGACACGCACTCACACAGTGGTCGCGCTGCTGCCAAACCTCATCACTTTTCCTTGAAGTTGACGACATTTATCCCGAAAGGGGAATCAATAATAATTATAAATTATGTAGTAGACTTGAAATACTTAGTTTAGATCATAGACGGCCCTTTACGGCAGCGTTGGTTTTATATAAATTGCTGCATGGTATGTTGATTGTTCTGTTCTGGGGCAAGTTGGTTTTGCAGTGCCTCCATATTGCGTCACTCAAGATACCTAGAGCTAAGACTAATATGGTACTTAAGCCTCTAGTCTATGTGATGTGTGATAAATTAAATTGTATGTTGTGATATATTTTTCCGTTCAGTGAATGAGTTTATCCGAATAAGTAAAAAGGTTATGAAACTGATTTTGAGTTCTTGTTTTTGGGGTAATTTCCTGCATCTGTGTTTAGGGATTTATTATTATAAAAAATTTATTATTCTTTTCATTATATTGTTTTACTAACGCACAATGGCACACAACATAATTTAATTGTTATTAAATCCCTTAAATGAAAGACCCATGGATAATAGAGCCATTATTATCAGTCTCTATATATCTGTTTCGGGTTTTCCCAACAAATTTTCACCACTATGCGCTTAAACCTTATGGTAAAATTTCCATTTTGATCGTCCATTACTGGTGCAATTGTTTGTGTGCAGAATATTACTTCTTCGGATGAAGATAATTGTATCTTAAGTTTTATCCTACGTTCCCTATCCTCCTCCTCGTATTTCAGCCCTCTCCTAAGAAGTGAACATTTTAAATGTATACAAAATCAATATATTTTTGAGTGTTGTTTATGCATAAGGCAAAGGCATCAGATGTAACATAATCTAGTAAAATAATTCGTGACAGCTCATGTCACTATCAAGTAGAATAGGTTATCTTCCGGTTAGCAGCGAAACTGCAGCTAACTTGCAATTGAAAAGCCGGGCCTAAGTTGAACATCATGGAACCAAACACCAGCCATGTTTCCTATTACGTTTGCGTAACAATTTGCCACACAATGTAACCGATGACGTTCGAGGAATTTTAGCAGAAATCCAACGTACATATACAGAGATATAGTGGCAGATGTTATGTTGGTAGACAAACATACCCAGCACTACTGACGGGTTTAATATTGCTGCAACTCGCAGAGATTGTATACACAGGAAGAAATAGATGTCAAAGTCAAACCAGAGCTCACTATAGTTCTCGAATCGAAGCTCGGAGTTTACTCTGTATTGCATGTGGTGTTTCAAGGGTTGTTATAGATAGGCATCTCCTTTTCTGTACGATCTATTCGACCCAGAGCTTTGCTGATGACATCACTCTACATGCAGGCATCTAGAGTGACAAGCCGACCCCTGCCGGTGAGGTGAAGAATAAAGACTAGCTGAGACTTTATCTCTGACGAGCGACCTGGAGATTGTCAACGCTTGGGGATGAAACAATCTGGTACAGTTCAATGCTTCCAAAATACAGAAATGTACCTTGACCAACAAGAAGCATCCAGCGTTCATCCGATTTCAATTCAAGTATTGTTATCAAGAAATAACATTCTGTCCATAAACAATACTCAAACGGCTTGGAAAATGCTGATGGTTTGGTCACTCGCTCATGATTTCGCATTAACCTTGCCACATTTTAGAGTCTTTGGGAATTCTCCTGTACAAAAGGATGAATCTATCAGAAAATCGAAAGATTTTCCTATAGATAAATAAATAGATGCTTGATTGTCTTCGGCTCATAGGTATGATATAAGACTCGTCAGACATATCTCTATAAGTACATTATTATCTACAAAATTTAAAAATATATTTAAGTATAAATTTATAAACTTGTCGAAAAAGCAGCGGTTAAAATGGAAAGAATCACAGTTAGTGGAAATATAGCTCAACATTTTTTTAATTATTTAAATTAACTCAACGGGTCCCGAATAATCCTTTTCAATTTTTGATCGACCAATTTAGGGGAATCAGTATCTTCAAGGGGATATAATATCATCGAATTTTGATGAGTTTATTACTTACATCCCAACGATCTCGTTTACACTGCAAAACGATATATGACTATCATCATCAATTCCATCTAACTTGCTGGTCGAATGACGATATCGATTGGCTCGCTAGATTCTCAACAAAATATTTGTTTCCCATCCAACTTTTGGATGCCCTTAAGGTATTTAAAAAAAGTCACTGGGAAGTAGGGATCTACACCTCACACACTGATACGCACCTATTGCGATGGTACCGCATCTTTTGCAACTTTTATTTGCGATGATAGCTCAACTCTTGTAGTTTTTGTTGTTCAATCCATCAATTTCGTAAAAAGTGTGGTTCATTAAGGCGCCAGCCTCAAAATTGTACAGAAGAATATACTAACTATGCAAATGTTAGTTGTATGAGTGTGTTTGACTAACTTGATCCATTTAATTTTTTGTTTATGCATGTTCTCCTCAGAGGGGCCAACGTGTGCCAAACTTGACGCCATTTTTTTCTATCAATAAAAAAATCCAATTTTGCACAGTTTCCGTTACATTTCTCTCAGTGTACCTTGATCCTTCATCAGTTTGATACCTGCGCCAGTGCAAAGTGCGTTCGGTTCGGTTACGCGTACAGTGGCGGCCATTTTGGAACCGTGACGTCAGCATCTCCCCTTTACAGCCGGCGCTAATTGTTTCCGTTTAATTATGAACGTTTGTTTTACTTGCACCCTTCCTAATTAAGCCACGCTGATGAATGCCTACTATCGCACAATCCCGTTTACTACCTCAATATCGAGAAGTTTAAGGTGCAAAGTCGCTACTCACGACTTCACTTGATACCTACCACTTCAGCATATTTGTACTGACTTATGAGTATACATATTTGCTATTTGGATGAATCCCCTAAAAGGTCTAAAGCAGTGGCTTCAATCCGTCAATCGCGAGCTACAAGATCAGAGTTCCCCAAACTTTTTTGTATCGTAGACCCCTTGCCATGTTTTTCCGTCTTGGGTAGAGCCCCTACTTACCTGATATTGATTTCCTGTAAATTTCTAACTGTAGTGAAGTTTAGTGTTGAAAACTTAAAGTAAAAACACATGTTAGTTTATACATTATTAATTGAATTTAAATTAAAACTACTCAAAATAAAATTTTGTATCTGTTATGTAAAATATACGTAACATTAAATAAACACTTGTCTGAACAATAAGAGGAATAAAATAAAAAAAAAGTGAAAGATAATAAAAAAAAACTTTTTTACTTAAAATAGTATGATAAGTGAGTTCGTTTATTAATTATAACATAAACGTATGTTCTACAATAATTTCACTGTTAGTTTGATTAAATTCCGCTTCTTATACGTTTAAGTTATCTACAAATAGGCAAAAAATTAACGAATTTTAGTGTGTACCTATCCTTGAATTTTCAGAATAATTTAAAAAAAATATTTTCTATAAACGGGGGTTTTTTAGAAAAATCAATGCAGGCACTTATTCCCAATGCGGGCATTTATTGGTCAGACACCATGACATTCGTTTCTTCCATGTCACCATATAGATTAATTATCCACGGTGGTATTACCATAGTCAAAATATCCTCAAACCTAGATTCAAAATCTAAATAGAGGGCATTTAAATGTTGAACGTAAGTTGAAACATCGTTTGCCTGGCAGCTTGTCTGTGACAAATTGGGGAACAGAAAATATTTTGCTTCATTAGTTTAACTCTGGCAAGAAACGCTGATAAGATGGACTTTGTTTTAATCAAATTTAAACTGTCGCCTTGTAATTGCAAATTAACCATATCAAATTCTGTAAACAAATCTGTTAAATAGGCGATGTCTGTTTTCATCTTCATTAAATTTTCTTTTAAAATTTTATCTTTAGTATCCAGAAATTCTAAAATAGTCTCGAAAGGTGCAAAAAATCTTGTCAAACATAAGCCTTTCGACAGCCAGCGTACTTCAGTGTGAAGGAGTAATTGATGAAAGTGTTCGTCATTTTCTTCACACAACTGCGCAAATAACCGTGTATTCAACGCGTTGCTTCGGATTCGGTTTACTGCATCAATGACTAAATGAAGTGATTCATGCAATCTAACACTCAAATTTTTAGCAACTAAATGTTGTCGATGGATGACGCAATGTATTGCTAACACTCCTGACACATTTTGTTTTAAATAGCTTATAAATCCACGATAACATCCAACCATGGCAGGTGCTCCATCTGTAGCTACTGATATTATATTTGATAAAGGAATTGCTTTTTCAATGAAGTAATCCTTCAAAACATGAAATATTGATTCACCTTTAGGGTCGGTTATCAAAGTTCTTGCGAAGAGCAGTTCTTCGTAGATTTCTTGATTCATAATAAAACGAACATATGCCAATAATAATGCTGCATTATCAGGTAAAGTTGACTCGTCCAGTTGTATAGAGAAATGGGTCGTTTGCAAATAATTACATAAGAAGCTTTCAATATCAGAACTCATTTCATCAATACGTCTTTCAACAGTATTGTTGCTTAAGGGAATTCTTTTAATGATATCAGATGCAGGTTTGTGTAAAACAGTTTTTAAAACCTTTTCAACGGCTGGCAAAATTAACTTCTCTCCGATAGTATGCGGTTTTCCGGATTTTGCTATAAGTAACGAGATATTGTAAGACGCCCGCAAACCATCATCATTTCTTTGTGACGTCGAAGCGAACATTCTGTCCAGTGTAGGTCTCTTCTGAAATTTATCGTTGAGTGTTTGAAAGTATTTCAAATCTTTCTCTGTTTTATCAGGATGACATCTTCTCAGATGATCTTGCAGTTTAGATGGTTTCATAGCGTCATTGCCCAAAACTTTGTTGCATAAAAGGCACATAGGCGATTGTTTGTCCGGCAATGACGGAATGAAGCCAAATTTCAAATAATCAACACTGTACTGTCTACATTTGTTTTTAGATTCGGACATGGCATCAGTCATCTGTGGGCAAAATTAAATTGTTTAAATAAGACAGAAAATCCAGCAGCTTTATATTAAAAATATTTTTTGATTTTTCCGAACACATTCCATAATTCGAACATCTTCTTGCAACAATTAGCTCGAATTACCGAGATTGCACTCTAATTATATTACGGATTGCTAAAACGTTCAAAAAGAAACTATTGAGGAGTACTCGTGTAATTTTGCATGATTGAATATTTAACTACTAATAACTAAAGTCATGATTGGCGTAATTTATCTATCTTTGCTAACTATGAGTACAAAACTAAAATTTAATAAAAAATAATGTACTTACTTTTCTCCAGCACTCTCAAACAAAATTGATGAAGTCATCCAAGCTTTATTATTCCCAACATAATCGGCGGGAATTGTTTTTACATTTCTGAAACACCTGGGATTCTTAACTTTCCTTGACATAAAAAAAAGGTCATAAATTCTTTGCAGTGCTGCCATTGAATATCAAAAAAATTAGAACATGAATTTCTATTCATTTACTACCTATTCACTGGACAACAAATTTTAGTTTTTTAATTGTATCTTGTGGGAAAAGTGCACTTCTTTGTTAATTTTGGGGCGCTGAATCCAAAAATGACAATGAAATAAAAAAATTAGTTGCAGTTTAGAAAAAACTTTTTATTTTTAAGGATATATTAAAAAAAGTAACAAAATTCATATACTTATAAGAATCACTATATGCGCTGTCTTTTTGCTGTTCTTTTATGGATCGTTTCTGGAGCATCTCTACCAAGAGTCCAACAGTAGTCTGCAAGCATGGAAGGATTCCACTTTCCCTGGTACCTTTTTTCCATTGTTGAAATATCCTGATGAAAACGTTCGCCGTGCTCATCACTTACGGCTCCGCAATTCATGAAAAAAGTCCAGGTGTGAGTGTAGGAAATGTATCTTAAGAGACATATTACAGCCCATCTTTTGATAAGATGACAGCATATTTTTGACAAGGGTTTTATAGTTGTCAGCTTTTCTATTTCCCAAGAAATTAGTGACCACCAGACGGAAATCATTCCAAGCAGTTTTTTCAATACCTGTTAAAGTGTTTTCAAACTGTGTATCTTTCAAAATATTTCGAATCTGTGGCCCAGCAAAAATACCTTCTTTAACCTTTGCCTCACTTAGTCTTGGAAATTTCTGACGCAGGTATTGAAAAGCTGACCCATCTCTATCTAATGCCTTGACAAAGTTTTTCATTAGGCCCAACTTGATATGCAGTGGTGGTAATAAAATTTTTTTCGAATCTACTAATGGCATATGCTGTACATTTTTTTGACCTGGCTCTAGGAATTGACGAACAGGCCAGTTTTGTCTGGTGTAATGAAGTGCCTTTGCCCGACTGTCCCATTCACACAAAAAACAGCAAAACTTTGTGTAGCCTAGCTGCAGTCCAAGTAAAAGTGCAACAACTTTCAAATCGCCACAAATATGCCATTGGTGCTCATCGTATTTTATGCATGTCAATAGGTACTTCATATTGTCATATGATTCGTTCATGTGAACTGCATACCCTACAGGAAGAGATGGTAAAATATTTCCAATATGCAATAACACTGCCTTTAAACTCAATGTTGAACTGTCTATAAACAATCTCCATTCTTCTGGGTTATAGTTTATATTTAAAGCCGCCAGTAAGCCGATAATGTTACTGCAGAAAACCAAGTTATTCTCCATATTGAAAAATGGTTCTAAGTCTTTGTGGCGTTTACGAAAACCACATACCGAAACATCGACTTCTAACAAGTTCCACTGCTGCAGTCTTGATCCAAGTAACTCTGCCTTACATTTTGGAAGTTCTAAATCTCTTACAAGATCACTTAATTCTGACTGTGTTATTTTGTGCGGTTGGTGGCATGACGTGCTCGGTATAAAATCAGGATCTCTTGACGTTGATGGCATATCTTCTTCCTGCATATCAAGTTGGGCCTAATGAAAAACTTTGTCAAGGCATTAGATAGAGATGGGTCAGCTTTTCAATACCTGCGTCAGAAATTTCCAAGACTAAGTGAGGCGAAGGTTAAAGAAGGTATTTTTGTTGGGCCACAGATTCGAAATATTTTGAAAGATACACAGTTTGAGAGCACTTTAACGGGTATTGAAAAAACTGCTTGGAATGATTTCCGTCTGGTGGTCACTAATTTCTTGGGAAATAGAAAAGCTGACAACTATAAAACCCTTGTCAAAAATATGCTGTCATCGTATCAAAAGATGGGCTGTAATATGTCTCTTAAGATACATTTCCTACACTCACACCTGGACTTTTTTCCTGACAATTGCGGAGCCGTAAGTGATGAACGGCGAACGTTTTCATCAGGATATTTCAACAATGGAAAAAAGGTACCAGGGAAAGTGGAATCCTTCCATGCTTGCAGACTACTGTTGGATTCTTGGTAGAGATGCTCCAGAAACGATCCATAAAAGAACAGCAAAAAGACAGCGCATATAGAGATTCTAATAAGTATATGAATCTTGTTATTTTTTTTAATATATCCTTAAAAATAAAAAGTTTTTTTTCTAAACCGCAACTCATTTTTTTATTTCATTGTCATTTTTGAATTCAGATACAATTAAAAAACTAAAATTTGTTGTCCAGTGATAATTGGAGTTCTTATGAATGTTGGAAAAAAATCTAGTTTGAAAATTTTTTTAAAATCTGAATTTTGAAATTTCAAAAAAATGAGTTCGAACATTGGAAAATAATTGGTAAATTCGGAAATTCGGAAATAATTTGAGGAATTGAAAAGCATTTGGAAATTTTGGAAAAACTTTCATGATTTCGAAATTTGAAAATTTTGAAAAAAATTGCCAATTTTGAAATTTGGAGAAGAATTTGGATTTACAAATATGAACAAAAAATTAATGTTGTAAAAATTTTAAAGTTCTTGATCACTTAGTAGTAGAAGTAGAGTACTTTTGTTGTCATTTTGGAACTGAAAATTCAGAAAACCAATTATAGCTTAAAGACTTAAAAAACACGCTTTAATATCAAATCCTAATAAAAAGTAGGAAATAATGTTTTTAGAAGGTGAAAACATCGACAGCTAATTTTTCCATAGCACCAATCGTATCCGAAATATCATAAAAATTCACGTGAAACCCGCCAGAGTGATGGACACGCCTTTTGTGTATGTGAGCGTTTTTAATTTACATTTGCATTTTTCTGTGTTTGCCATATTGTTGAACAGATTAATCCGATATAGGACGGCAACAACAAAACCAAAACAAAAAAATGGAAAAAGGTGTATCGCACGAAAATTGGAGCTTTGTATTTCGTGACCGGAAAACCGTAATGCTAATGCAATCAAACTGAAATACGTGCAAAAATATGGACGATGCACAGAATGGATGTTCGAAGACAAATACGTAAAACTCGTTGCAGTTTGATTTTTGGCTTTAATACAACGCTACACAAATGGGGAAAAACAGATTTTGCGCTAAAGCACTCAAATGCACTCAATACAGGGTGTCCGCAAAGTTGGGGTTGTCCTTTTCAGAAACAACTACCCTTGAAATAACAAAGGTAATGTGTAGTGAAACGAGGGCGACCAAGTAAAAAAATAAAGGAGCAAGTACTCACTCTCCAGTTGACAAGAAGGGCTAAGTACGTCTCTGCCCGAAATCATACCGCTCCAACAGAAAATGAAATCAGCTGATGCGCTACCGAGCAGACGCAGGCGGTGGTGCAGACCACGAACAGAGGTAACAAATATGACGTCGTTGCCGCGTTTTCAGTTTTTAGGTAAACGTACTTTATAGGTATTGTTCGAAGTTATCGCCGTTTGATTCAAAAACACAGGTGCGTGCACGACGTAGCCAAGCATCGGTGCAGGCTTTGAGAATGGAGTCCCTCCCCGAATCAAAGCACCAGCTTGTTCAATTCTGAGACGAAGTTCGTCAACCGTATGCACTTCAGTTTTGTACACTAAGCGTTTCATTTCTCCCCAAAGCAAAAAATCACATGGTGTTAAGTCTGGCGATCGCGGAGGCCACGCTACGAGTCCATTACGTCCGATCCACCTATTCGGAAATAATTCATTCAAAAGCTCACGCACTTCGCGTCTAAAATGGGGCGGTGCACCATCGTGCAGAAACCACATTGATTGTCTTACACTTAATGGCACATCTTCTAACAAGGAAGGCAAAATGTTGCGTAAAAGGTCTAGGTATTGCATCCCGTCCAATCGATTTGGGAGAATAAATGGTCCAATGAGCGTACCGTTCACCATGCCAGCCCAAACATTCACCGAAAATGTTTGTTGAAAATGTGCCCGACGGACAGCGTGCGGATTTTCTACTGACCAAACATGAGTGTTGCGAAAGTTATTCACCCCATTACGCGTAAACGCATACACTTCAAAAAGTCCGGATTATTGTCATGTTGATGCAACAACCACTCACAAAACCGCACTCTTGCTGGAAAATCGTCAGGTTGAAGGGCTTGTACACGTTGGACGTGAAACGGATACAGCCCCTCTTCACGCAGCGTTTGCCACACTTTAGTTTTTGATACTTGCACTTCTCTAGCCACGTCTCTAGTGCTTGTTGAGGGATTCTCGTCTACGCGATTCAGTAGTTCTTCCTCAACTTGCACCATTCGTGGTTGTCTAGGCCTCCCACTGTGCCCACCTCGAAATTCCTCCAAATGGCCTGTATCCCTGACTCTCTGGACCAGGTACACAAATCTGCGGGGCCTTGGATGATGTTGTCTAGGGAAACGATCTGCATACACTCGCGAAGCCTTTGTAGCATTTTGAAGACATTCGCCATAAATTAACAACATATCAACGAGTTGATTATTGGTGTATGAGTGTGCCATTATTATTATTTTTTTTTCGATTATACGGGTTCGTTTACCTCTACACGCGTGACCGTAACCGTCGGTTGAAGGTTGCATACTGAACTGACACACTGACCCAGACCCAGTTCTGTCGTCGGGTTGAGCCAGTGACCTTGTACCACTCGGTGATGTCGCGGGTCGCGGCTACAGGACGGTATTCAGATATTTTTGATGTTTGTGGTTCCCTTAAGACATTGGTGTATATGGTACTAAGAAAAATTGCTTATGTTTTCAAGATCTACACGTCGCGTAAAGGAAAACCCCAACTTTGCGGACACCCTGTATATTCAAACAGCCAATCAGCTTCTCCAATGATTTTTAACCCAAGATGCAAAAAGGAGGGGTTTAACATGCAGGGTAGAGATGGCTCAACAAAAATCTGAAAATGATCCGCAAGGACCGATTCTTTTTTTGATTTACATCAATGATCTGATCAATCCTATGTATTCTGAGTGACATATAAAATGCAACACCCAGAATTATTTTTTACTTTTTGATGAAAACTTGTAAACGTATTTGCTATCATGGACGTATACGCTGATAAAAGCCGTACTTTTTTCGCACAGGCTTTGTCATATCAGGATCCGGACAATAAGATCATGTTTCCTTAATATTAAGGGATTTTTCTGTGTTGGTTCCATTTGTTTCATCGTTGTTTCATTGCAATATCATGCCTAGAGTTCGTAGACGGTTACATGAAGCCGTACGGGGACATCTATGATGAGTGAAATGTACCTGATATGTACGTAGAATTACTCTCCACCCCTTGCAACGTCTAATCCCCAGTTTTTAACCCATACAAAAAAAGTTCCGAACATTTTACTGGATTTTTGGTCAAAAATGATCTGAAGTATCGCAAACGTCAAAAAACGAAGCTTAGCAATTTTTATTTATTTTTGTTGGCGTAGTAGCAACATTGTGTGAAAATTTCATCAAAATCGGACAGACAGCCAACGGAAATGAGTATATCTCATTTTAGAAGTTTTTGGTGTAGGAAGAGAAAACAGAATTATCTAATAAGAATCTCAGGTTACTGTTATTATAAAATGTCACCTTTTTATAGCGTTTCCTCGGAACAATTCCAAAACCTTACGGCTGCCGCATTACCGCCCCCACGTTTTCCCAGGGGGCGGTCCGTCGCAAAGTCCCAACGCAAATAATGGAAGGGTGTACCGAGCATCTGAATAATTACACCATGATAAAGCGACGGAGGGGATTGAAAGTACCGAGCTGGAAAGGCAGTGTGAAAAAAAAAGGGAGAAGAAACGGGAGACCGGAATATATTCATCTTGTTTGCACTCCACACTTTTCCTGCTGTCCAGAGGGAAATATATTGCCCTGGCAGCCAATATTTTGATAGAGAAGGTGAACCTACGCATTTTCTTTTTCCGCACGAGCCAAACGACAAAGGTTCATATAGATATTGAGTAATTTTTCACATAACGGATAAACGGAGACAGATATCTGTACATTCAGGATCACTTCGGATTCAATATCGGCGACCCACACAATGCGAACGGTACATTTCTACCCTAGGTAAACTGTGATAGATTCTTAGGTATATAGAGCTTCTTTGGCTTGCTGGGCACAAAAATGAAAGGTTTGAGGCGAGATTTGGTGACAGCAGATTCGAAAAAATATTATTTTAATAAAAGTTGGTGAATGTATTCATCTTACTGTAAATAACAAGTGAAAAAATTTTCAGCCTTATCAGTTGGACATTCCGGTTTTTATACTGCTTTTTTTTAATTCACTAACGCTCTAAAAATGAATATTGCAGCAGCAGTAAAGAATCAACGTTGGCGGATTTTGGTTCTTGACATCCTTTACGATCGGTTACCATGCCTAGAGTACGGAGACCACCTGTACGATTTCGTCAACTTAGTAGGTTTGATAGGGGCCGTATAGTGGGACTTCGGGAAGCTGGACTTTCTTTTAGGGCAATTGCAGTTAGAGTGCAAAGAAGTGTAGACACTGTGGTTAGGTGTTGTCAGGCATGGCTTCGAGAAGGCCGTACGCAAAGAGCAAGGGGCACTGGACGCCGCCGTAGAACAACAGACCGTGAAGATCGCCGCCTAAGATTATTGGCCTTAAGGGACCGTTTCTCCACTACCAGGTCCATTGCAAATGAATGGTTTGCAGAACACGGAAGACCAATTGGCATGCGAAGTGTTTACCGACGATTGAGAAGTTTTGGCTTGTTTTCATACCGGCCACACTGGGTCCTCCCTTTAACTCGAGAACACCGACGTAATCGCCTTGAGTGGTCACTCTGGGATCAGGAATGGAACAGTGTTGTCTTTAGTGACGAGTCTCGATTTTGTTTAGGCATGCACGATGGTCGTGCCAGGGTTAGAAGGCGACGTGGTGAAAGGAGGAATCCACAGTTTTTTGTTGAAAGACATGTTCATCACACTGTTGGAGTTATGGTTTGGGGTGCTATAGCTTATGGTTCCAGGTCACCTTTAATCTTCATCAGTGGTAACATGAACGCGCAGCGTTATATCCACGAAGTTCTAGAACCCCATCTTTTACCCTATCTTTACACCCTGGCAGGTCCAACTTTCTAACAAGATAATGCCCGACCACATGTTGCAAGAGTCACAATAGACTTCTTTCAACATAATGATGTCACATTGTTACCATGGCCACCAAGATCTCCCGACTTATCCTCAATTGCGCACGTGTGGGATATGATGGGTAGGAGATTGCTCAATTTGCAATGTCCTCCTCAGACTCTAGAAGCACTTCGAGAGGAGTTGGTGGTTGCCTGGAATGAGATACCACAAGAGGACATTGATCACCTGATCAGAAGCATGCCTAGGCGCATTGGAGAATGCGTAGCACATCAGGGTGCATCCACACATTATTAAAGGTCAAAGGGCTTTAAAGCAGTGCAATCATTTTGAAATTTTCATCATTTACTTATTATGCTTCATTAAGTACTTATACAAAATTTTATTAAAATAAAACCATTTAAACTGGGTGTTCGGATTTATATGTGACTTAGTATAAATTCACTTACGACAAAACTGAAACTTGGCACCTTATTGAAAAACAACTTGTATTCTAAGGATAATTCAGAAATGGTCTGTTTTATAAGCATGTAATTTGGGTGCTCATTGTCAGACTTCATTAAATTTGACGGACTCCTTATCTACGTTAAGTTTTTTTTTCTGATATGAAAATATGTAAAAGTAAATTATGAATGTCGAAAAAGACCGCAGGCCACACAGATAAATTTATTTGATCAAAAGGGGGATACCTCGCACATCAAAAATTACATGCTATTGACACGTATTAAAGTTATTGTTATATACCTGATTGCCTTGAATGTTAGATAGCCAACTATTTTGTGATGTGTACTTGTGGTTGCATTTCTAGAATTTTACATTTTGACTTATGACGTTTGCCTTATATCCGTTTCAGTTTTGGCCCCATGTGCATTTTTCCGGGAGTCAAGCCCAATAGAGTAAAGTACAGGGTGCGGCAGAGAGGACGGACGTTTTTGGGATGGGTAGTACACTCCGCCTCCGTCTACGAGAGAGGTGGGGAGGGTGCCGTTTGACTCGTGAGATCCTAGCATTATTTTACCAGTTGTCGTTATGGAGCCTTGGACAGTGGAGCACCGCGTTTTCGCCTATGATTATTTCGTCCAAAATAATAAGTCAGTCATCGTCGTACAGCGTAAGTTTCGTCGCCACTTCAACATTCATCGGAATAGAGCTGTTCCCTCTCGGAACACCATCCTTCGTTGGGTTGAATCACTTCGCAGGCGTGGTGGACTGCTCAACAGAATACCATGAGGAGCGCCGCGAACAGTTCGAACTCCTGAAAATGTTGAACGCGTTCGACAGGTCTTTCTTCGCAGTCCGACTCGATCTGCCCGGAAACATGCTGCTGCACTTCGCCTTAGTGATCGTTCGGTAAGGCGAATTTTGCATATGGATCTCCGCTTTCATCCCTACAAATTGGCCATTGTGCAACAGTTACAGCCCGGATATGCACAACGAATGAACTTCGCACGTGAGATGGAAGCACTGATCGATCAAAATGAGAACCTCATTTTGTTTATGAGTGACGAAGCCCACTTTCATCTAAACAGCGTGGTTAACCAGCAGAATTGTTGTTATTGGGCTAATGAAAATCCGCAACAGTTACCAGAAAGACCGCTGCACAGCCCAAAAGTAACGGTACGCGCTACGTCGACATGATCACCAACTTCTTTCTCCCTGAATTACGACGAGGACGTGTTCCAATCCGACGTGTGTGGTTCCAGCAGGATGGGGCGACCGCCCACACAGCCCGAGCATCCATGGACGTTGTTCGCCCTCTCTTCCCTGGTCGCCTTATTTCCAGGTTTGGCGATGTTCATTGGCCTCCTCGGTCCCCAGATTTATCCATACGCGTTTTTTTCATATGGGGACACCTCAAGGCTAGAGTATACGCGAACAAGCGCCGAACTCTGGACGAATTGAAGGGCGAAATTCGCGTGGAAGTCGCCCAAGTTGAGAGAGCGATGTTGGAGAGAGTCTACGCGAACTTCCAAGAACGCCTCCAGCACTGCATCGACGATTTCGGCCACCACATGCCTGATTTGATTTTCCACACTTGACCGTCTCAAATGCTATTTCCTTGTGAACCTGATTCCATCAATAAATTTGTTTTCGAGTAAAAATTAACTATTTTATGATTTTTTTAGAACCGTCCATCCTCTCTGCCGCACCCTGTACTTTTGTAAATTAGCAAATACGACCATCTGCAATTACAAGAGTATTTCCGAGGACTCCGTGCTTTATTTCTTCGAGCACAAATACATTCTAAACTACATACACAACAGTTAGACGGCCGATGTAGAGTTTACTTTATAACTGAAATCATTGTTGTTGATTGTATTTATTTATCCGACAGCTTAAAGGACCCATGTTACTGGATAAAATGCAGTATTTTAACATGAGAGAGAAAACGAATGATGTATCCGTAGTATCTTCTATCTTTGTCTGGCTCTGTCATGTAGCAGCAGCGTCTCTCTCCTTCATTCTGCGGTGCATACATTTTCTGTGCTTTATTCTAACAGCGTTGCCGGACGTGCAGAAGGTCCTCAGATATGCTACATTCCTAATTCCAATCAAATTTAATGTGGTAGTCATTAGAGAGGCTAAAAATGGGATCAAAGATACTAACGCAATTTCACATCCCTTCTTTGACGCTGAAGTACAGTATACGGTTGATCATCTGCAGGACTGTGGTTTAGGCAATGAGTGAAAATTGCGTCAAGCAGATTGACTCTATACTTGCCAAGCCTTCATTGGAAGAGTCAGATTGTTTCAAAAGGCAAAATCAAATAGTGATTAGGTAGGTTTACTTAGGCACCATGGATCTTCAAACTTTACCTATCAATGTATATGAAATGAGTCTCACATATTTCTGTTTCCATTGCAGATGTGACTCATTATGTCTAACAGGTGCATAATATTACCTGGATCAACAGTTGTTTAATAACAAAAGGTCTTTGACTGGCACCATACAGGCATTCAGCTTGAAACCTACAATAGTCAAACTCTCCACACAATGCCAGAAAATGGGAATCTCTGAGACGCAGTTCCGCCGCCACTAAATCAATTTTCAAAATCTACGACTACCTAAACGATAGAAGTATTGAACTCGCGAACTTCATTTACTTCATCACATAAGTCTGTGCTTCTGGTTTATATCGGTTTGTCTGTTCTATACAAAGTTGGGGTTTTCCTTTACACGACGTGTAGATCTTGAAAACATAAGCAATTTTTCTTAGTACCATATACACCAATGTCTTAAGGGAACCGAGATAAAGGGTTCTGCAACATCAAAAATATCTGAATACCGCCCTGTAGCCGCGACCCGCGACATCACCGAGTGGTACAAGGTCACTGGCTCAACCCGACGACAGAACTGGGTCGGGGTCAGTGTGTCAGGTCATTATGCAACCTTGAACCGACGGTTACGGTCACGCGTAAAGGGGTGAATAACTTCCGCAACACTCATGTTTGGTCAGTAGAAAATCCGCACGCTGTCCGTCGGGCACATTTTCAAAAAACATTTTCGGTGAATGTTTGGGCTGGCATGGTGAACGGTATGCTCATTGGACCATTTATTCTCCCAAATCGATTGGACGGGATGCAATACCTAGACTTTTTACGCAAAATTTTGCCTTCCTTGTTAGAAGATGTGCCATTAAGTGTAAGACAATCAATGTGGTTTCTGCACGATGGTGCACCGCCCCATTTTAGACGTGAAGTGCGTGAGTTTTTGAATGAATTATTTCCGAATAGGTGGATCGGACGTAATGGACCCGTAGCGTGGCCTCCGCGATCTCTAGACTTAACACCGTGTGATTTTTTTCTTTGGGGAGAAATGAAACGCTTAGTGTACAATACTGAAGTGCATACGGTTGACGAACTTCGTCTCATAATTGAACAAGCTGGTGGGGGAGGGACTCCATTCTCAGAGCCTGCACCGATGCTTGGCTACATCGTGCACGCGCCTGTGTTTTTGAATCAAACGGCGATAACTTCGAACAATACCTATAAAGTACGTTTACCTAAAAACTGAAAACGCGGCAACGCCGTCATATTTGTTACCTCTGTTCGTGGTCTGCACCACCGCCTGCGTCTGCTCGGTAGCGCATCAGCTGATTTCATTTTCTGTTATTGCGGTATGATTTTGGGCAGAGACGTACTTAGCCCTTCTCGTCAACTGGAGAGTGAGTACTTTTTCCTTTGCGGACATCCTAAACGCATAGTAAGTCCTGAGTCAATCTACTTGACGGGATATTCATAGAAACATGATATACTGAGTAACACAAATCAAAGGTTAGGCGAGATGGGTAAGTACATTTGAGGATCATGAAATGCATAAAAATATATGTGTAGATATAAAAACAGTTTAGCCATCATTTACAAAGGCATCGCAGAACGCTAAAGTGATACGTACTCCTAATACCCAAATATTCCTAAAATATATAAATATTCCCCTGTAGTTAGAGTTAGTTACCTATTGCGCTATATTTTTTCTTTTCTCGTCCACTACTACGCCGCCGCTGGACCGATTTTCAAAATTTATACATTTTTTTTATTTATTTATTTTTAGATTAGTAGTATCCGATTGGTACTTTCCCCGTCATAGTGGTGTAAAAGCATCATATGTCGTTTTCTAGATTTATCACGATTTCAATACTTCCTCGCCCAGTGACGTACGCACTAAAAATCGACACTCTCATAATGTTGCCATCCAAATCGGTTTTAACGACTCGGCTGAAAGCGACCACCGTAAAATAGGGCAACAGCAAAATCTGATAAAATTTTCATGGTAACGCGTATGAGATTAAACGCGGGCATCATTTTCTCGGGTTCCAGCATCGATGGCACTGCCATTATGCACTCGCTGCTGTATACACGGCACAGAGGCCAAGAAGCTTTATGAATTGTTAATCCTTATAGCCTCGGGAAATTATCTACCGGACAAGTTTTAAGTATGGTCGATGAGCCCTTTAGTTGCTTGGTATGAGTAGAATTAACAATAGATTGATGTTGAACCTGCTTTACGGAAACTATTATAAACAATAAGACTATAAAACGTCGGGTACCACAAATATTACATCTTCCCTGACGGTTTGCTTGCAAGGAAAACGTACGATTAGTATGAGTCTCTATGCCAGCCTTTACGGTATGCCTTCATAAGTCTTGGTATTCGTGTTGACGCTGGGATACGCATCATCCCCAAAACCGAAGACGATTATCGCAGGATAATCCGTCTTTTCAAAGAGAAAAACAGTCCTCATCACACTTTCCCTTTGCCAACTGAACGCAACATCCATGCGGTTATCAGAGCGTCAACCAGCGAACAGGAGGTCAAAGATGAGCTAGAACAGAAGGGTTACGCTCCCGTTCACAACATTCGCTTAAGGCGCAACTGCGACGTGCCCATGCCCTTGGTGGTGGTGATCCTGCCTTAGACGGAGAAGTCACAGCAAGTGTTCAACGAGCACGAATTGCTGGGACTCTCTATCAGAATAGGAGTTCAGAAGAACTCTCGACTCGTTGGGCAGTGTCACCGCTGCCAGAAGTATGGACACGCACAGTCGTATTGCACTGCGCCGCCACAGTGTCTAAAATGTGCCCAAGACCACATGACACATCCGAACTGTGGGGAGGACCATCCGGAAAATAGTCCTACCTGTAGATTTACTCCTAGGAGAAATCTACAAGTCATCGCACATCGGCGAGCAAAGTCATACGCGGACTCAGCAAGAGATGACACCTCAACTGCCCCTGCTGTTTCGAGCTCATCTACGACTACTCAAAATGTGGACCTAGCAACAGCGCGCAGGTCCCTATGATAGATTATTAGTCCCTTGATTAGCGCCACTCAGCCATTGCAGGCGATCTTTCCGCTAAATGGCTAGGTACAATAGCAGACAGCCTGCATTCATCAAAATCCTTTTCTGGAATTGTTTGTGTTTTAGGGATGTCCCCAAAAAACGGGAATTTCATCAAGCTCTTTTGGATGAAAGCGTAGATGTGGCTCTACTGCAGGAAACATTGCCTAATCCGGGAGATCGCCTAGCTTTCTCGAATTATGTTATCAACGCTGATAGATTAACTGGACGGTTTGGCAGTGTTAGTAAAACGTGGTATTGACTATTACAGAAGCACAAACGCTGAGATGCAGAGCATCGAGGCAGCTTCCGAGGTAGTGAATATGACGGGAGGTATATGGTTGAAAATCACATCGGTTTATGACAGATGTGGTGCCAGGCTGCAAGAAACGGATCTGGAAGTCCGCTTATTGTAGCAGTGAATTTCAACTGTAAACATCCAGCATGGCATTCTAGGTTGAATTCCACCAGTGAGATTCGACTTTACAACCATGTGATACGTAACGACTACCTCATACACAGCACTGAAGAGCCGACCCATTTAATCACCTTCAGGCACAATATGTCATTGACTTAGTGATATCTAGAAACTGTAGATACAGTGTCACTTCTCGAATCATGTATGAAGTTTCGAGCGATCATCTTCCTATCGTACTGGAAGTGGGTAATGAACAAACCTTGGAAGGGGAAACTCTTCCAGGGAAAAGGGTTGATTGGGAGCTATACAAGTCGCTCCTTAGAGAGTTCCCCAATATCCCGATCATAGATGATGAGAACGGTATAGATGCTGCTCAAGCGGAGTGCAGCTGTACTACCAGTACAACGACACGGCAGACCTTTTCTCCCTGCAGACATTCGTCAGGAAATTTCTGATAAAGGAGCTGCAATTAAGCAAGCGAAGAGGTCTTGTCACCCAGATGACAATCCCGGAACAACGAATCTTGTTCATGAAGTGATAAATGCTCTTCATGAAATCCTTAATGGGAAATGGAGCCAATTTCTGTCGGGGATGCTTGACTCACGTATTCCTCTCTGGAAAGTTGCGAAGTCGCTTAGAAACGGAAAGCGAGTTCAACTCCCGCACATCCACGGTCCTGGGGGCATAGTCTATAGGACAGAGGAAAAGGTCGAGGTTTTCGCTGATGCAATGGAAAGTCATTTCTCTCCCAAGGATGACCTTGGTCTTCAAGATCATATTAAAGCCCTCCAGCTGCGTAAAGCACCTGGAAAAGATCGAATCACTAATAAGGCGCTACATTCGCGGAAATGCTTAACTTATCTCGTGACAATAATCAATGCCATGCTAAGGACCCAGCACTTCCCAGCGGCGTGGAAGACCGCTGATGTCATAGTGATTCCAAAGAAGGTAGGTTCGATATTCCCTCAGGATTACTGTCCCATTAGCCTACTGTCAGCTCCTTCTAAGCTCGCTGAAAAGCTACGTCACCTTGTAAATTTCTCGTCAGACCACAATGTGATTCCTGACGTGCAATTTGGCTTTCGGTCTTAGCATAGTACGGAGCTACAGGCCATAAGGCTTGTTGAACGAGTAACCAGGAGGTTCACCCGTAACGAAAGTACTGGCATTTTGCTTCTGGATGTCTCAAAGGCATTTGAGGAGGTGTGGCACAAGGGCCTTCTCTACAAATTGATCCCTTCTGGCTCCTAAAACTTTTGAAATCCACACAGTCGAGCGAGTCCGCAAGCACACAAGGCCGCGACTCGCACTGGAACAAAATTAAATCGTGCGACTTTAGGTCCAACCAAAATGATCATTTTTCTTCAACAACAATCTCAAAATTAATTTTAGGATCAATTTAAAATTGCCGAATAGTAATTAGTAATGCCAAGGCGCTTCTTTTTTCTTTGCTCTCCCTCCTTCCTTCCTTTCTTCTTCCCTTCTTTCTCCCTGACTTTGTTAGGCATCTGGGCAACCAGACCTGACCTACTGACTTACAAGACTTTAACCAAGAGCAAAGGTCCTACGGACCGCTCTGACAGACAATGACGAATAGAATAGCCTTTACGGTCAGATTTTTCTAAACTTCATTTGTTCTCCTCTACCGACGTCTATGACTTCAAGCGATCCGCTGTCTAAATAGGACGATGTAGAATGGCGAATGGAAACTAAAGGAGTAATCAATTCAGTTTGCAGCAACCACTTAGCGGACAATGAATGTTTGATGCGCTTTTTATTAGCCAAGGCAATTACCCCTTACTATGTGGTTACTTTGCATCATTCCCTGGCTCTATGAAAATGTATCAAGTTTACGAAAGTGGAACGTAAACTCGGAAAATTGAATTTATAGATGTGCAATTTCGCTGCCGGTTATTTTATAGTGTATTGAGAAGATTGGATATGATGTGCAGGACACATAAATACTAATCCTAGTAAAAGGTCTGATATCAGCAACTTAAGTAGCAACTAAACGTACATTTTGAGATTGGAAGGTTCCAGATTCTCAAGTTAGTTTTTGCATTTCACGTTACTGTTTTAGTTAATAGTAATCTTTTCAGCATATGTGGTTTCTAACATTTACGGGGTGTTAGGACTAATTCAACTGCCTGGTCTCATTACACGGCATTTCCTTCCGCTTTCTAAATGTCTAGCAGAATACACCACAAAACATATGACGTGGCTTGTTCCGCTTCGGTTGACTTGACTATCCTGTGGTCCCCATTGCTTAGTGCATGTTCAGCTACTGCAGACGTCTCAGTTTGTCCTAGCCGGCAATTTGCTTTGCGCTCCTTGAGTCTCGTTCCCATTGACCTTTTCGTGGTTCCAATGTGTACTTTGCCACATGAGCACGGTATGCGGTAGACTCCTGCAGCTGGGAGTGGGTCCTTCTTGTCCTTTGCCGATCTGCTTGTAGGCTTGAAGATTGTTTTATTGTCATGTCTCTTCAGGACTCTGCCAATCCTGTCCATGACTCTTGGCACAAATGGAAGATACGCTTGAGAGGTGGTGGGACGCTGTTGATCTTTCGATGTCTCATTGCTGTGTTCGAACGCAGTTTTCAGGTGTTCAAGTTCTGTCTGGAGGTTCTCCGGTTCGCAAGTCTTTCGAGCTCGTTCTGTCAGAGTTCTGATGACTCCATACTTCTGACTTGGGTGATGATTGGACAAAGCGTGCAGGTATCTGTCTGTGTGCGTTGGTTTCCTGTACACTGTGGGACCCAGCTTTTTACCTCGCTTCCTGACTAGTACGTCCAAGAAGGCCAGTTGTTTTTCACTCTCTATCTCCTTGGTAAATTGTATGCTTGGATGCCCATCGTTGAGGTGCTGCAGAAACTCGTTTAGCCATGTTTCCAAATCACGAATGTATCGTCCACGTACCGGAAATGGAAGGACCTCTGAAGAGCGACAACTTGTTTGTAAACGCGTAGTTACCGGATTACTTTGCATATAGGTCACGTCAACTGTCAAAACTTGTCACGTCAACGTCATCTAGAGCCCAAAACGTCGTCGATGATTCAGAATTTTCTACAGAACATCTGCTTTCCTCAGGAGTGCCTCAAGGATCGGTGCTTGGTCTACTTACACTTCGCCTTATATAAAAGTCGTTTATTGAATTAAATTGATTTTTTTTTTGGATACGTGTTTATATGAACCTGTTTGTTTCAGTGGCATACGTGAACCTCGGCGCAGCCCTAGTCGCCAGTGGCAGGTGTCAAGAAGCAGCTGCCATTCTGAGACGAGCCACGAGGCTCGACGGAGCAGAAGTGAGAGACAGGCGGGAGCACGAGGCAGCTAGGATAGCAGCCTTGTTGAGGCTAGGTTCGCTCTATGCTGAGCAGGGGAGACTACAGAGGGCGCTGGCAGCGTATAGAGAGGCCGCTGATTCGCTGCCGGATAACTACCCTAAACAGGTAAGTCAGATAAATATGAACAAGTAGTAGTTAGCATTGCACGCATATTCGTTGTTATATAGACAACACACAACACAACGTCCATGACTCGAAATTAAACATCTGAGACGGAGATTCGACCGCGCGAACCCCAGATTGCTAGGCTGACGTGCAAAACACCAAAAGTATGAACAAAGTTGAACACAACTGCTAAAAATAGTACAAAAACCAATAAAATGGCATCTTGCAGACTAGACATTTTTTAGGGTGCAAACAGTTCATGCCACGTTTGCTCGCTATCACCGCGTGAGCGTCCATCTATGGAGGAATGACTCAACTACGCGCACTGTTGGTTGCATATGTTTTGTGAAACCGGGTAGTCTGTAGTTTTCATCTCTAAAAAGATGTGAAACAACGAAAGTTGGTTGAATCCATTTTTCCATGCGCACTTCGTATATTTTATTGCCAAAAGTCTCAGTGACTCAAAGTTTCCAGATATGCTGTTTACCTCAGCAGACGTCAAAACATAGTGGATACTCGTGAACAATAATTATCACTGGACAAAAAATTTCAGTTTTTTAATTGTATCTTGTGGGAAAAGTGCACTACTTTGTTAATTTTGGGGCGCTGAATCCAAAAATGACAATGAATTAAAAAAATTAGTTGCGGTTTAGAAAAAAAACTTTTTATTTTTAAGGATATATTAAAAAAAGTAACAAGATTCATATACTTATAAGAATCACTATATGCGCTGTCTTTTTGCTGTTCTTTTATGGATCGTTTCTGGAGCATCTCTACCAAGAGTCCAACAGTAGTCTGCAAGCATGGAAGGATTCCACTTTCCCTGGTACCTTTTTTCCACTGTTGAAATATCCTGATGAAAACGTTCGCCGTGCTCATCACTTACGGCTCCGCAATTGTCAGGAAAAAAGCCCAGGTGTGAGTGTAGGAAATGTATCTTAGGAGACATATTACAGCCCATCTTTTGATACGATGACAGCATATTTTTGACAAGGGTTTTATAGTTGTCAGCTTTTCTATTTCCCAAGAAATTAGTGACCACCAGACGGAAATCATTCCAAGCAGTTTTTTCAATACCTGTTAAAGTGTTTTCAAACTGTGTATCTTTCAAAATATTTCGAATCTGTGGCCCAACAAAAATACCTTCTTTAACCTTTGCCTCACTTAGTCTTAGAAATTTCTGACGCAGGTATTGAAAAGCTGACCCATCTCTATCTAATGCCTTGACAAAGTTTTTCATTAGGCCCAACTTGATATGCAGTTGTGGTAATAAAATTTTTTTCGAATCTACTAATGGCATATGCTGTTCATTTTTTTGACCTGGCTCTAGGAATTGACGAACAGGCCAGTTTTGTCTGGTGTAATGAAGTGCCTTTGCCCGACTGTCCCATTCACACAAAAAACAGCAAAACTTTGTGTAGCCTAGCTGCAGCCCAAGTAAAAGTGCAACAACTTTCAAATCGCCACAAATATGCCATTGGTGCTCATTGTATTTTATGCATGTCAATAGGTACTTCATATTGTCATATGATTCTTTCATGTGAACTGCATACCCTACAGGAAGAGATGGTAAAATATTTCCAATATGCAATAACACTGCCTTTAAACCCAATGTTGAACTGTCTATAAACAATCTCCATTCTTCTAGGTTATAGTTTATATTTAAAGCCGCCAGTAAGCCGTTAATGTTACTGCAGAAAACCAAGTTATTCTTCATATTGAAAAATGGTTCTAAGTCTTTGTGGCGTTTACGAAAAACTCATACCGAAACATCGTCTTCTAACAAGTTCCACTGCTGCAGTCTTGATCCAAGTAACTCTGCCTTACATTTTGGAAGTTCTAAATCTCTTACAAGATCATTCAATTCTGACTGTGTTATTTTGTGCAGTTGGTGGCATGACGTGCAAGTGTAGGATTCTGGGGGTTTTGGAATAGGATTTTCGTCACTGTGAGACACAGGTCTCATCGCAGATGGTATGTTTGGGTAGTTAATAACAGATTTTTTTTTATTGGACATACCTGTGGCTTGTCGAACACAAGGTACCATGCAAAAGTAACAATCATTAATATGATTTGTAGGCTCTCTCCAAACCATTGGGACAGCAAAGCGCATAGACCGTTTTTTGCCATTTAACCAGCTCCTCAGACTTGAAGCACATGTATTACAGCAGATGTGGGGTGCCCACTGTTTGTCTTGATCACCTAGTTTACAACCGAAATAAAGCTGATATGCCTTTGTTATTAGTGGAGTAATAGACCGTCTCTGAGACGCAAAAGTCACATCACCACACGCGTAACAAAACTGATCTGGATTGTTTACACACTTTCGAGACATCTTGCATGAACGCTGTCAGCCAACTGAGGAAAAAATGGCTAATATAAAACAATATAATGTACACGTATGTATAACGTAACACAATCATGCCGATTACATCATCTTTCCTTGCCGAATATAAAAATATAGCACGTGCATTCTTGTGAATTACAGTATATTAACACTGTCACAGCAGGAACACATATAATTACCGTATCTCTAAAACTTGAACTAATATTGAAAAAATACGTTTCATTCCGGTTTTAGCACATTAAAAATAGTAATATTTTGTTGATTTTATTTAGGATATTTTTTTGCTGTTGATCAGTGTTATAACATGTAATAGCTAGAGACAACCAAAAAACTTGAACCTGGTTGGGCAAGGAAAGTGTTAGCCTTGACCTGACAAAATATGTGGCTACTGAAGAATGTGGACTCTCAATAAGCACCTTGGGTGCCTTAGAAATGCGTGGTCGCATACAATACTGAGTAGGCAAGGCGTTAAAGGCAAAATAGCTACGTGAAAATGTCAAAAATAAATAAACAATATAAACCTAGGTCCGAATATTCTATTTTTATGATACAGGGTATTCAAACTTTATGTTTAAGGAGGCAACGTACGTCACCAGTTTTGCTAAAACAATTGTTTTGATGCTTCCTGAAATATTCCGTTATCTACGTTGAAAACATGCGAATTGCTACTTTTCAATAATCTTAAACAGATTGATTTTTGATTCTCAGTCTTGAACCACTGCGACTGAACGAAAAATAGGAGGTTTTTGTTCTGTTGTAAACTTTTGTGACTGTAATAGTGTTTTATTGATCTTGTGTATATTTCTTTCATATTTATTGCTGCTTTGTTTATTTTATTGCATTATTTTATTTCTTTACTTCTGCAAAAACGTACTATTATCTAGTCGCTATAGAATTGAAATGAATTCAAAAAATGAAACGAAGCATTTCCGGACTTCTGTCAATATGCACCTCTTTAATATATTAACCTGTTGCATCTGCCGTTTAATTTTCCTACCAACATTATGTGGCACCTCCATTCAAAATATAAGTACGCGCCGACAAGGCACATGTCAGGCATAATTTGTTACATATGCATTTTCTAAAATTCCCAGCCTATAAAAGTGACTGTTGACTTTCAACTGGAAGAAAATAGACTAAAGACATGGGTGGCCGTGATCGAGCTGATCGAATTATCCACAGAAGACCAGCTACTTTGTACCATAACAGGGGCACTACATTAAAAAGTAATTGGTAAAGAGCACGGAAGCAAGTAAGCTGAAGCGGAAGCTTTGATGTTTTGATACTGTTGATGCTTGGAGTTGAGTGATTGAACAGTATCATTGAGTTTAATGACGGTGATGTTTGCTTGGGAAATAAGGTTTTGATGTGGCTAAATATCAACGCTTTGAAATGTAGCAAAAATATTTATTTAGGTTTTATGCTTTAGGATATGTAATCTCAAAGTTAAGAAATTCTAAAATCGTTGACTACGTTAATTAGAAATATTTCCCTTTTAGACCTAGCATCGAGTATTGCTTACACGTTTGCCCCGCCGTCATCCAAGCCGCGTCGAGCTTCGTTTATCCAGAACTGGCAGGTATGACCGCTCCTTTGTTCATACAGTGTCGAGATTGCGAAACATTCTGCCTGAGAAGGCTTTTTCCCAGTACCACTAGTTCTACTAACCTCAGGCAGTTCAAATACCAGTGTCTTTAAGCTCCTAGTATTTAGGCTAAAAACGCTCAATTGCTCCGGTTAATGCCTAAATTAGTTAAGCATTATGACCATTAATGCTATAACTTCTAATTGATTTCCTAGTGAATAGAACTGCGGCATTTTCTGAGTTGAAGCGGAGTACTTGCTTATGCAGTGTATAATCGCTAGAAGTAAATTTTCGTTATCGCAACGCCGGCACCGCTGCGCCAACATTGAGACGTTCCCGTCAATACCAGGAGCGAGAAGAGATTTTCTGTGTGGGACTGACGACGATGAATTTTAAGGACGTAGACTGTCGAGGAGGAGGCGAGTGGTTGGTGCAATCACAGAATATGTACTATAATAGATCAGAGCAACTCATTTCGCCCAATGAATTCTTAGGCATTGTTCACACCAAAAGCTACCCGAAGACAACTGGAATTCAAGCCGACTGCGACTTCAGTAGCATTGCTCTTGTGATCTTGCCATAAGCAACTACTCAGTTACTGCCATCCTCATTTTAAGGTTGTAGAAAGAATTGTTAACTACATTCTTGCTGGTAAGGGTATGGAATATAAAAAAGCTGATTCTACTCTTCAAACTTTATGTAATATTATATAAACTCTGCGTAATGAATATAATGTGCAAAAGGTAACACTTTGTACGAAAGCCTTATTTCTGATGGTCACTTATGTTCGTACATAGAATTTGCTTGTCACTTTTTATACAGTTAAATGTCACGCTACTGATTGTTTTTATCCTATTTCTTTGTCAAGAAATTGGACAAATATAAAATTTCGAATAACTCCATTTTTAAAATTTTCAAAACTGAGAAGTTCAAAATTTTTGAAAACTTTCAAAATTTTGAATATGTTGACAGTTCTAAGAATACTGAAAATTTTGAATATTTTGACAATTCTAGCAATATTAAAAGGATTGAAAATTTTGAAAATCATGACAGTTTCAATTTAAAAAAAATAGAAAATTTTGACAATTTCGAAATATTTGAAAGTTTTGTTTTGAAAATTCTGAAGATATTCCAAAATTTTGAAAATCCTCAAGCTTTAAAATTTTGAAAATTCTCAAAATCTGCAAATACAGTAGAAATTTAAGGAAATAGAAAATCTTGAGATATTTCAAAAAATTTTAAAACTGAAAATTTTGAAAATCATGAAAGTTTCAGGAATATTAAAAATATTGAAAATTTTGAATATTTCGAAATATTTGAAAATTGAGTTTTGGAAATTCTGAAGAAATTCAAAAATTTTGAAAATACCAAAGTCATGAAATTTTGAAAATTCCCAAAATCCAGGGAATATTGAACAATTTGGAAAATTTTGAAGATTTAGAAGATTCTCAAAATTTAGAAAATATAGAAAATTTAGAAAATTTATAAAATTTGGAAGATTTAGAAAATTTTAAAGATTTTAAATATCTAAGTTTTTAAAATTTTCCAAATTTTTAAAATTCTCCATACGCACTTCCACCAATTACAAAACAAACGTCTTGATGCTGCATACCATCATTTTTGTCATATTATCCAAATGTTTTTTCAAGATTTTGTTTACCTTCAAAATTTTGATATTCCTCAACATTTTCAAAATTTTCAATATTTTCAGAATTTTCAAAATAATCAAAATTTTCTAAATCTTCAAGATTTTTAAAATTTTCGAGTTTTTCAAAATTTCAAGACTATTAGGTAATTTCAAATTTTTTGAATTTCTTCAGAATTTTCAAAACTCGAAATTTTCAAATATTTCGGATTATTCAAAATTCACAATATTTTTAAAATTCCTGAAACTTAAATTATTTTCAAAATTTCAAAAATTTTCAATTTTCAATGTTTTTTAAATATCTCATGATTTTCTATTTTTTTAAATTTGCACTGTTTTCCAGATTTTAAGGGTTTTCAAAATTTTAAAGCTCGAGGATTTTCTGAATCTATAAAATTTTCCAAATTTTTCAATATTGCCAGGATTTTGAGAATTTTCAAAATTTCAAGACTATTAGGTATTTTCAAAATTTTTGAATTTCCTCAGAATTTTCAAAACTCAAAATTTTCAAATATTTCGAAATATTCAAAATTTTCAAGATTTTCAAAATTCCTGAAACTTTCATGTAATTGGTGGAAGTGCGTATGGAGAATTTTAAAAATTTGGAAAATTTTAAAAACTTTGAATCTGTAAAATTTTCTAAATCTCCCAAATTTTCTAAATTTTCAGAATTTTCTAAATTTTCTATATTTTCTAAATTTTGAAAATTTTCTAAATCTTCAAAATTTTCCAAATTTTTCAATATTCCCTGGATTTTGGGAATTTTTAAAATTTCATGACTTTGGTATTTTCAAAATTTTTGATTTTCTTCAGAATTTCCAAAACACAAAACTTTCAAATATTTCGAAATTGTCAAAATTTTCAATGTTTTTTAAATTGAAACTGTCTTGATTTTCAAAATGTTCAGTCCTTTCAATATTTCTAGAATTGTCAAAATATTCAAAACTTTCAGTATTCTTAGAACTGTCAACATATTCAAAATTTTCAAGATTTTCAGGTTTCCAAAATTTTCACTTTTGTAATTTTTCAAAAATCGAATCAGAGCCAAACCATGATAGCTCAAGCGTCACGACATTTAGGCACCACGTACCACGAGTGCTCATCAAGTAAACAACACCTAGTTCCAAATTGACATCTTAGTGGAAAGCCTACATAATGACACAAAAAACCTATATAATGTGAAAAAAAATCGACAAAATGTCACTTTTCAAGATACGTTATACCCCAGCGTCAGAAAATACATAGAAATATCATGGTCTGTCTCACGGATTTTGACCCTTTTTGTGGAGCTGTGCTATCGGTAGTTGAGTTGCTGTGTCATCTCGTGTATGCTGTGGTGCAATGGCGCTGCTATTGGTTCCTAAGAAGACGAAGCCGCGGCCTTCTACTCCATCGGATACCCATTCATATTCATAATTAAGTATCGCGACCAACTTCGATGGCGAGACGGTCTGTGTTCAGTTTGAAGGAGAAAATTGATTTTGGCACAACGACAGCTGCTGGTATTCAGAACGTTTAGTTGGCGGATTTGTTTTTTTATACCGACGCAGCCGCGAAGACAGAACCTAAATACCGGGGGTGCTATAAGAGTCTTTGATCCTAAATTCAGGCGGGTCTGTTTGACAGACCCATCGCGCGGCGGTAAGACGGGGGAGAACTCTGAGGAGCAAAGCTCGATGACTTAGCGGTAGAGAAGAGTGCGAAAAAGTTTCGAGGTAGTCCGTTAGAGAAGATTTTGCTAGCTCTCTCGCATTGTAATTAGCCGTTGATTTCTAGTATCTCTTGTTCAAAATTTTCACAATTTTAAAATTTTCAAAATTGACATTCAAAATTTTCAAGATTTCCAAAATTTTCAATCATTTTGAATTCAGAATTGACTAAATTCTTAAAACGCACAGGGTTACCAACATTTTCAAAACTTTCAAGATTTTCAAGATTTTTCAAGATTCAAAATTTTCAGACATTTCATAACTTTCTAAATTTCCAAAATTTTCAAAATTCTCTTATTCTCCAAAATTTTCAAAATCGCCAATCATTTCAAAAATTTTTATATTTTGAAAATTTCCGACGTTGCCACTTTTTTTACTTTTTGACACTGACAATTCTACGTTCGATCACGTATTAAGATCAAGATCGTCAAGGTCAAGTGTATGAGGCTTAGGAGAAAGTGCTAGAAGTTTACCAGGGTTACTATCAAGAAAGATCGAGGTCAGACTTCTACTAATTTTCCAACAAGTGGTTGAATTGTGACCTTGGATTTGACCTTGAACCCCCACTTCTAAGGTTATTTTAAGATCAACTTGTTTTTTAAATTAAATGCCCACATTATCACACTGGCAATCGAAAAAGCGAAATATGTCCGAATATGTTTCAAACTGTAAGATCAAGGTCGTCAAGGTCAAATGTGGAAGGCTTATAAGTTTACCTGGATTATCATCGAAAAAGATCATGGTAAGGCTTTTAGTAACTTTTAACAATGATTTCAATATCGACCTTCAAGCGTGACCTTCAGTGTCATAACAAGAACGTATTAGAACGTAAAATTTCCTATTGCCGGTATGGAAGTGGGATAAAGAAAACTAACCTTGAAATGAGTTTGAAGGTAAGGTTCGATTCCTGGTTAAACATTACTTAAAAGCTGTGGTTCATATTTTTTTTAATCATAAATTCTGCTGAACTCGCAATTTTTCGTAGCCTCAGAGGTGACGTGACCTTGATATCAGATTTTTAAACATATTAAATATATATTAATATATATATATATATAATATATTAAATTGACCTTGAAATAACTTCAAAGGCTCACAGTTAAATCCAAGGTCATCATTGAACTCATTGTTCAAAGTTAGTAGAGGCCTGACCTTGAGTTTTTTCAAAAACGCGTTGTCTGAAAAAATACAGGGTTATCCCATTACTTTTGTTACAACCGTACAAGTGACAGAAGTTCACTTATCTATTCAGAAAAATTGAAGAGCAAATTCAGAAAATTAAGAATAACTGGAGTTTAGATTGCTGATATCAAAAAGTAACGATATCAGATATTCAAAAGTAATGTCTAATTGTTTGTGTATCATCTGTATTACCTACATTTAGGGCCGTATCGTCAGTCGTTCCTACAGTTATTGTAGACTACCTTGATTTTCATAGCCTTTTCTTTCCTTCAGCAAGGCTGGGGTATTTCTAGATTCCTACTGTTCCGTGTAAGCCTATTGTGAGGTTATGTTTTTTTTTAATTGCAGGAAATTTCTGGCTGATGAACCAGATGAGACAAATCAAACGCATAAACAATTCTATGCAAATAGATATTTGTGACATAACCTCAAAATAAAGCGCAGACATGAAGCAGTAGAAAACTATGGAAATGCGTCGACTGTCTGTTCTTCAATAACCGAAATTATCCACGTCGGAATGGAGGACTACATCCCTCACACAGTGAAACCAGGGTCCAACGGCTGGTTCAACAAATCGTGTGACACTGCTCGCCAGGAGAAGATCAAGGCCCACAGAACCTACTTACAAAACCCCACTGTAGAGAACAGACAAGCCGACGTCGAGTCCAGAAACAAATATAACGAAGCGGTTCGCAATGCCAAAAACCAGCATGATATAAAAGTTAGGCACAGGGTAATATCGCAGCGCAATGGCAGTCGGTCTTTCTGGACGCTGGCCAAGCAGATTGAAAAGAACTTCTCACACAGTAGCCTTCCACCACTTACGTGTCAGGATGGAACTATTGTATTCGACTCAAAGGCCAAGGCGGAAGTGCTAGCCAAGATCTTTGCTGCCAACTCCACCAACGCCCAAGTGCCGTCAATTCAAAGGGTTCCCCACACTATGCGGGAGGTAACATTCAGGCATAAGACCGTAAGACGAGTGCTCTTGTCGCTCGACATCAACAAAGCTTCTGGTCCGGACTTGATTCCTGCCATTGTACTGAAGAGATGTGCAGCGGAGCTTGCTCCAGTTCTTTCGCGTCTCTTCCAGATATCTTATGAATCCGGCACCTTCCCAGAAAACTGGAAATTTGCTCATGTACAGCCCATCCCAAAAAAAGGATCTAAAACCGACCCTTACAACTACAGGCCTATAGCTCTGCTTTCTGTTATAAGTAAAGTGATGGAGAGGTGCATAAATCGCGAGCTTCTGGACTACCTCGAACGTCACAGCTTGATTAGCGACAGGCAGTACGGTTTCCGGCACCAACGATCCACAGGGGACCTCCTAGCTTACGTCACGCAACTGTGGAGTAAACTCATCCAGTCTCATGGTGAGGCACATGTCGTTGCTCTTGACATCACGAAAGCGTTCGATCAGCTGTGGCACGCTGCCCTCTTAAGCAAACTTCCATCCTACGGCCTCCCAGAAAAGCTTTGCAGATGGGTGGCTGACTTTATCTCTGGCCGCAAGATATCCGTCGTAATTGACGGATTCTCCTCTTCATCCCACAACGTCAACGCCGGTGTTCCCCAGGGATCGGTCTTGGCTCCAACACTGTTTCTCTTACATATCAACGACCTCCTTTCCTGCACGATCAACCCAATCCACAGCTTCGCTGATGACAGCACTCTACGTGCAGGAATTCAGAGTGACAAGCCGATCTCTGCCGCTGAGCTGGAAAAAAGAAGACTAGCGACGACTTCTTCTCTGACAAGAGACCTGGAGGCTATCACTGCTTGGGGACGCAACAATCTTGTACAGTTCAATGCTTCCAAAACACAGACCTGTACTTTGACGAACAAAAAAGCGTCCTAGCGCTCATACAGTTTCGATGGACGGTCGAGTTCTACCAAAGAGCCATTCATTTCGGCTGGTCGGAGTCCAGATCACCGAGGAGCTGATCTGGCACGAACACATCTCTTCAATAACTGCAGCTGCTGGGAAAAAGCTAGGCTATTTGTTTAGGGCTAAGAAGTACTTTTCTCAGCATTACCTTCTCACTCTATACAAGGCCCAGATAAGGCCTAGCCTCGAGTATTGCTCACACATTTGGGGTGTTGCCGCCCCGACTACATTGTCCATGCTCGATGCTGTCCAGAGGAGGGCGGTCCGACTGATCGATGACTCTTCTCTAATAGACAGTCTCGGGACTCTTTCGCATCGGCGGGCCGTCGGCGATCTAGCTCTTTTCTATCGCTACACCAACGGGCTTTGCTCCTCAGAGCTCTCTTCTATGATGCCGCCGCGCGATGTGCCTGCCAGACAGACCCGCCTGACTTCTTCGTCCCATCCTAACCGTGTCAAACTTCGTACATCCAGAACTGGCCGATACGACCGCTCCTTTTTCCCGAGGGTGTCTAGATTGTGGAACAATCTACGGGAGGAAGCTTTTCCCAGTTCTACTAACATTAGGCAGTTCAAAAATCGTATTAACAAAATTTCTTTGGGATCATCATAGCAGCCGCGGTGTTCCGGCATTTAGGCTTCTGCCTGCGCGGCTGTTTCGAATTAAAAAAAAAATAAAGGCATCCCTACAATTATAGGAACGACTGACAATACGGCCATAAGAGCCGCCTGAACACGGTGCTTCACGTGAACCTTTCCATATATAATATCACCAATATGACTGTACTATTGTAAAGCGACATCTGTTTCCGGAATGTTGCGGAGCGGGAGCGTACTCCTGACGATTTCCGGTCGAGCTCGCAATGTTTCCGAGAAGGTAGTATATTTCCGATTTTATGGGCGACGACAATTCCGCTTGAAGCCAGTAACCGATCTCCACACATTTTTCTGTTTATTACCACTTCGAGGGAAAATTAGAACGGGCGATTGGATATTGATTATTGAAACTGGAGAGTACGGGTCTTAAAGGAAATGGTTATTGATGCATTCTGAACTAACTTATAATAGGAATTTCAATGTGTTGGTAATGTTTCAGTATGTGCTGCCCAACGGAGCATAGTTCCAATTACAGCACAACTTGAACAATGAAGAAAAAATATACCAAATATGAAACTAGAGCAGAGGTCAGAATTTCTAATAGGTAAAAGTAAGAATAAAGGAAACATAAATAAGTATGTCAAACAAAAATATTTCAAAAAGTTGAACTTCACGCAATAAGGAGGTTAGAACAAGTAGCAATAAGCCTCAGTTGCGAGGATAAAATACCATATACAGTGTGTCCCAGAAGTCGACGTCAAGCCGAAACCGGGTGATAAAGTCATAGCAGCTATCAAAAAAATATTTAAAAAAATTTCATGTATGTGTTTTGAAAATTATAGGTCTTTGAAAAAGATATAGAAATTTCACACCCTACGGCAGTCTGTCAACTCCTGTTACTACATATATTAACTTTTTTTGGATTTTATTTTTACAATGTAATGATGAATAATGCATCTTCAAACTGGTGTCTCAACCTTACTGCCAACTTTTCTCGTTCAGGAAAAATTGCCACTTATTTCCCAACCAAGTATTCCAAAGTAAAATCTTGCTCAACTTTAACAGGCTGTACTGGAAAAAACTGTACTACGAGAGTTTGGCAAGTAACCTTAAAAGTTGGCGCATTTAATAACGATTCCAAAATGGTATAACACTTAGAAGATTACTCGTTAACTTATGCACAATTTTTATTTGAAAAAAAACTGATGAAAATTTTTCAAAATTTTCTAATTAAACAGCGATTATGAAAACGCACAAGGACCCTTAAGGATAACTGTTTGCACAACAGTGGGCGTCAAAATGCTGCTGATGGTGTTTTACCTTTACAGCAAATGCTCAAACTGTTTTCCTTCAGCCGCAATACACGCTCGACATCTTAAAAAAGATCGGGTTATTAAACGAGCGAATCCACGGTTATTAACAAACTCAGCTGCTTCCAATAGTCTTTGCCGAAGCTCAGCTACATTTTGAATCGGCTTGAAATACACTTTTTCTTTTACAGTTCCCCAGTAAAAAAATCTGAAGGATTCAAATCAGGTGATCGGGCTGGCCACGGTATTGTACCAGACCGCCTTATCCATCTGCCTGGAAAGTTTTGATCGAGATACTCTCTCACTGAGAGTGTATAGTGCGCTGGGCAGCCATCATGCTGAAACCACATGTCCCTGTAAATACTCAGTGGCACGTCCACCAATAAATTTTGTACATGATTTTTAAAAAAATCCAAATAAACTTCAGCAGTCAAAGTCTCTGGGAACTCAAACGGACCGATTATTTTACCATTTAAAATTCCTGTCCAATGGTTTGCATGGCAGCATTTTGACGCCCACTGTTGTGCAAACAGTTATCCTTAAGGGTCCTTGTGCGTTTTGATAATCGCCGTTTAATTAGGAAGTTTTGAAAAATTTTCATCAGTTTTTTTTCAAATTAAAATTGTGCATAAGTTAACGAGTAATCTTCTAAGTGTTATACCATTTTGGAATCATTATTAAATGCGCCAACTTTTAAGTTTACTTGCCAAACTCTCGTAGTACATTTTTTTCCAGTACAGCCAGTTAAAGCTGAGCAAAGTTTTACTTTGGAATACTTGGTTGGGAAATAAGTGGCAATTTTTCCTGAACGAGAAAAGTTGGCAGTAAGGTTGAGACACCAGTTTGAAGATGCATTATTCATCTTTACATTGTAAAAATAAAATCCAAAAAAAGTTAATATTTGTAGTAACAGGAGTTGACAGACTGTCGTAGGGTGTGAAATTTCTATATTTTTTTCAAAGACCTATAATTTTCAAAACACATACATAAAATTTTTTTAAATATTTTTCTGATAGCTGTTATGTCTTTGCCTATCACCCGGTTTCGGCTTGACGTCGACTTCTGGGACACCCTGTATATGAAACTTTGAAAATTTTGGAAATTTTTGAATCGTTTAAAATTTTGAATATATTGAAATTCGAATTCGAAAATTTTGAAGATTTTGAAAATTTTGAGGATTGGAAAATTTTGAAAACTGAAAATGCTGAAAATTTCCAAAATTTTTAAAACCTCGAAGATTTTGAAAATTTTGGAAATTTTAACACTTGGATAATTTTAGAAATCTTGCAAATTTTGAAATTATCAAGGCCAAATCCAATGTTACCAATAAACTCCTAGTACAGAGCTGGTACACACCTGACCATGTCCTTTTTCAAATATACGTTATATATTTATACAGTGTCCCGAAAAAAGTGTGCAATATTCTACCAGCGGTTTCTAGCGCTTAAAATAGGAAGAAAAGTTTACATAAACATAGGTCGACAAACATCTCCTAAGGGCGCTACGGTCTTTTAAAGGGGCTTCCCTGAATATGGTTTTTCCTTAATATTTCCGAAACGTGTTGAGATAAAGACATAAAATTTGGTATTCTAGCCTATTTTTTTATGCTGGATTTAAAAATATTAACAATTTTAGACAATTTTGTTTAGAAGCGTATGTAACAGGGGCGGACTCAAGTTATTTTAGCCCCAAAATTTTTGTGTGATCCTTTTTTTGAAATTCAATTATAGAATTTCAAAATTTAGGGTTATCTACATAAAAACGGTACTCTTATTGAATATCGATAAATTGTGCCATTTTTGAATAGAATCAAACTAAAAAATTTGTCACATGATAGGAAATGTACTGCGAATTTAAATGAACTGTTGATTATACATAGTTAGCCATGACTGCAAACAAAAGTTGTTTTGATTTGTTATGACTTATTTTGACATTAAGCTGACATTGTTAGAAGTGTAAAATTACTAGATTAAAATCAAAATTTCTATTAAATCGATTTAAAATGCCAAGATTTACAGACAGAGAACTGACTGAAATGCATTTTGTCTACGGGTGTTGCAATGGCAGTTCATTGGCAGCCGTAAGAGAATATCAAAGAAGATTTCCCAATCGCATAGTACCTGGAGTCGAGTGTTTACTGATATTTACCGGAATTTGTCAAAACATGGAAGTTTTCAGCGCATGCATGGACGGCCACTGGGAAATCATCGTATGGATATTGCTTTAAATAAGTTTGAAAATAATCCGCAAACAAGCATACGAAATGTTTAAGAAATTATGGATATACCTCGATCAATAGTAAGAAAAATTTATGAATACCTATTTGATAGTTATCCTAACAATAACAATTTTAGATAGGAAGAATGACAAGAATGCAAGGATTACATATCATTTTAAACGGGTGCAGCATTTAACGGAGGCAGATTTTTTTACCACGAATCGAGTTTTGTCAGTGGATATTAGCCAATGAAAACACTATTCCTAGAATATTATTGTCGGATGAGTCAATATTTACTAGGAATGGTGCTTTTAATTTCCATAACATGCATAACTGGTCAGATGAATATAAAAAAGTTGTTCGCCGTACAAATTTACAACATAGATTTTCATTGAACTTATGGGCAGGAGTAATTGTAGATCAAGTGATTGGGCCTATTGTACTTTCCAGTCGTCTTAATTCAGAGGTGTATCTGAACTTTCTTCGGAATGAGCTCATGGATATAATACGTGCGCCAGCAGATTAAAGAAAATATGTTTTTTCAACATGATGGCGCCCCTGCACATTTTGGACGCAATGTTCGAAATTGGTTGAATGTCAATTTTCCAGACAGATGGTTAGGCCGAGGAGGTCCTATAGCGTGGTCGCCACGTTCACCTGACCTATATCCATTGGATTTCTATTTTTGGGGGTCATTAAAAGAACTAGTTTACTCGACTAAAGTAAATACTCAAGAAGATTTACTTCAAAGAATCAATCAGGCTGCAAATGAAATAAGGAGAAAAAAGATTTCCACTTTTCGGGCTGCGCAATCATTAGTTCGTCGAGCGAGACTCTCTATCCAACAAAATGGTAATTTATTTGAACACTTATTGTAAAGCTAGTTTTAAGTATATCCAACTGTATGTCTTCTTTTTTAAACAAATTTCAATTTCGTTCGTAGAAAAAATTTATTTCTTTTGTTTTTGCTTAAATGCTATGTTGCAATAGAAATATTTATTTATGTAATATTTACCAATTATTGAATTAGCTTTTTGGTTGACATGGCTAATTATTCAACAGTTCATTTAAATTCGCAGTACATTTCCAATCATGTGACAAATTGTTTAGTGTGATTTTATTCAAAAATGGCACAATTTATCGATATTCAATAAGAGTACCTTTTTTATGTAGAAAACCCTAAATTTTCAAATTCTAAAATTGAATTTCAAAAATAGAATCATACAAAAATTTTGGGGCGAAAATAACTTGAGTCCGTCCCTGTTCCAAACAAAACTGTCTAAAATTGTTAATATTTTTAAATCCAGCATAAAAAACTAGGCTAGAATACCAAATTTCATGCTTTTATCTCAACACGTTTCGGAAATATTAAGGAAAAACCATCTTCAGGGAAGCCCCTTTAAAAGACCGTAGCGCTCTAGCCACCGCTGGTAGAATATTGCACACTTTTTTCGGGACACCCTGTATATGTAGCGGTTCTGTTACTTTGTCACACCCGGTATAATTCTTGTTTTAAGTAAACTAACAATTATTATTGTATCTCCAATATATTATTGCTCCCCTAGAAGCACATCTTCTACTACTGCTAGTGCTACGAAAAGGGCAGATCGATGTCTTCCTAGTTCTGTGGAGGTCGTACAGAACGATTTCCGGCCATTGCTACTTCTTTTTTAATTTTGCTGCTCCGTTCTATCCCTACGGCCAAATAAAATATGGTCGTCTTTAAATTGTCACGAGCATAGATTTCATACCAATGGCGTACAACTTCCTTATCGAACCTCAAATATTAAGCTTTCAACTTGTAACAAACCGGCCGTTAGGCCTTGACTTTACAAAGTTGTGGAGCGCAATGAATTAGGACAGGATCTTTCATAACCGGGAGCACTGAACCATTATCACCTTGGCCAAGCTCTAAAGGAATGATCCTGTCCATCTTAGCAGTGTGGATCATCGTACCTCCGTGTGACTGTAACCGCAAAGTTGGGGTTTTCCTTTTCAGAAACAACTACCCTTGAAATAACAAAGGTAATGTGTAGTGAAACGAGGGCGACCAAGTAAAAAAAATAAAGAAAAAAGTACTCACTCTCCAATTGACGAGAAGGGCTAAGTACGTCTCTGCGCGAAATCATACCGCTCCAACAGAAAATGAAATCAGCTGATGCGCTACCGAGCAGACGCCGGCGGTGGTGTAGACCAAACAACTAAGACGGCGTTGCCGCGTTTTCGGTTTTTAGGTAAACGTACTTTATAGGTATTGTTCGAAGTTATCGCCGTTTGATTCAAAAACACAGGTGCGTGCACGACGTAGCCAAGCATCGGTGTAGGCTTTGAGAATGGAGTCCCTCCCCCGAATGAAAGCACCAGCTTGTTCAATTCTGAGACGAAGTTCGTCAACCGTATGCACTTCAGTTTTGTACACTAAGCGTTTCATTTCTCCCCAAAGAAAAAAATCACATGGTGTTAAGTCTGGAGATCGCAGAGGCCACGCTACGGGTCCATTACGTCCGATCCACCTATTCGGAAATAATTCATTCAAAAACTCACGCACTTCGCGTCTAAAATGGGGCGGTGCACCATCGTGCAGAAACCACATTGATTGTCTTACACTTAATGGCACATCGTCTAACAAGGAAGGCAAAACGTTGCGTAAAAAGTCTAGGTATTGCATCCCGTCCAATCGATTTGGGAGAATAAATGGTCCAATGAGCATACCGTTCACCATGCCAGCCCAAAAATTCACCGATAATGTTTGTTGAAAATGTGCCCGTCGGACAGCGTGCGGATGTTCTACTGACCAAACATGAGTGTTGCGAAAGTTATTCACCCCATTACGCGTGAACGTAGATTCGTCTGTCACCAATATGCACTTCAAAAAGTCCGGATTATTGTCATGTTGATGCAACAACCACTCACAAAACCGCACTCTTGCTGGAAAATCGTCAGGTTGAAGGGCTTATATACGTTGGACGTGAAACGGATACAGCCCCTCTTCACGCAGCGTTTGCCACACTTTAGTTTTTGATACTTGCACTTCTCTAGCCACGTCTCTAGTGCTTGTTGAGCGATTCTCGTCTACGCGATTCAGTAGTTCTTCCTCAACTTGCACCATTCGTGGTTGTCTAGGCCTCCCACTGTGCCCACCTCGAAATTCCTCCAAATGGCCCGTATCCCTGACTCTCTGGACCAGGTACACAAATCTGCGGGGCCTTGGATGATGTTGTCTAGGGAAACGATCTGCATACACTCGCGACGCCTCTGTAGCATTTTGAAGACATTCGCCATAAATTAACAACATATCAACGAGTTCATTATTGGTGTATGAGTGTGCCATTATTATTTTTTTTGAAACGCAATCGATTATACGGGTTCGTTACCTCTACACGCGTGACCGTAACCGTCGGTTGAAGGTTGCATACTGACCTGACACACTGACCCCGACCCAGTTCTGTCGTCGGGTTGAGCTAGTGTCCTAGTACCAGTCGGGGATATCGCGGGTCGCGGCTACAGGACGGTATTCAGATATTTTTGATGTTGCAGAACCCTTGATCTCGGTTCCCTTAAGACATTGGTGTATATGGTACTAAGAAAAATTGCTTATGTTTTCAAGATCTACACGTCGTGTAAAGGAAAACCCCAACTTTGCGGACACCCTGTATAATGTGGAGTATCCGGTAAACAGGATGGCAATCTAACTCCCAAAAGGTTTCTGACATAAGTGGACAAGTGTGAATGTAAAGCTAGTGTTTTCACTTTTTATAAAATGAATTACTCCGAAACATAGGCAGCTCTTTAACAGAAAACTGTTTCTTTGTATCCCAAATCCTATTAAATATAAGAAACTATTCAGATCAAGTGTTAAACAGCTGACGATTGAAACATTTGATCCGATTATGGTGAGATTGTCAAGTTGTTATTGTAGTCAGCAGTTCCACATTCATAGTGCTAGTTCTATTTGTCCATGTGAATATACGCTTCTTGGTTCTTACTAGTTTCAGATCGAATAGTTCTTTAAAATGGATAGGTGAATTCGTTTTTTAAATCTGGTAACTGCGGTTTTTCAGCAACATAGATGAGTCACTGCCAAGAATTTCGTACTCCATGGTGGTCTGGTTAACGGTGTAGAGGTCTGACGTGCGATACATATTTCACATCTCAGAAAGCTGCATCCGTTGAGCCCCAGCTTCTGCACGCTTTCGCATCCGAGGGTGTGTAACCCCCATTGTATTGCCTAGAAACCCAAATAATCCAATTTCGTCCCGCCGCTGATCTATACAAATTACACGCCGGCAATTATTCGGACAGGCGGGGATTTTGAAGCAGTTAAGGGAAGACGTGCTCGTGTTCGCTTTCGTATTGGCGCGGAGTTATTTTTTTAATTAGAGTTCCACCACCAGCCAGTCGGACAGGGATGGCTGTGTGTGTCGCTAGAAGGGAGAAAATAATTGTACATGGCTTTGAAGATGTTCCTGCATACGTTTGCTGCCTTTTGGGTGACAAGCACATCTCAATTCGAGATTTTAAAATGACAGACCACGATATTCAGAATTTGCGATAAAAAATTGTACAACAGAATTGTCTTCTTAAAGGTATATAGGGTGTTCGTTAATGATATGTGAATATTTAACGGTGTGAATCTAGATGAAAAATTAATGTTAGTTTGCTCTTTCAACACCCCGAGTTTTTGTAAGGAAACATTTTTGGACCATAGTTTATAAAGCAAACTAACATTAATTAAAAAAAAACTGAGCTGCTAGTAAAGACGTCTGTTTCGTTTTCGATGCGCCACCCTGTATGTATATGTAAAGGCGTTTTATCAAGAGATTCAGCAAATTTTAAAATGTATCACTCTTCCTATACAAAGTTTTTTGTCGAGAGTAAATAAATTAATAAACAGCGCTGCGTGGTAAGTGTCACCCTACTTGGCGCCATATTTCATCTCTACGTATTCAAGCAATTTCCGATTCTCAAAACAAATCCATGATTCTCACGTCGCGCTCCTTTCTGTCTGTTCGTTAATTTATTCTTCGATTCCTCTTTCTATGAATCTCCGTGCGAAATAAAATATGTGCGCGTTTAAACGTAGACGTGCGCCATTGCCACATACAAATGGGACGGAGTGCGATTGGTAAGAGAGAAGAGAGACTCTTTCTCGACGTCATCGTAAATGGGCCAAGGATTACGTCGGGCGAGGAGCCGTTAAGGTCGCAGCTATTGCCGGATACAGACAAATTACAGAAAAACCAGCGACGTATCTACGTCAGGATCACAAGAAGGAATGGAATTTTCAGTTCTTGTCGAAACCACAGCTTAGATAAAAATAGCTATGAGCCTCTCCTGTCAGTGTCAAGAACAGCCGCTATTTAGGCGGACAAAATCGCATGTAAATTCTTCTAGTAGAACGATGAAGGAGGTTTTGGGCCGTATCGTCAGTCGTTGCTACAATTGGACGGCTTTTTGCAGAAAGGAACCAACACACTGAATATGAAAAATCTAGAATTTAGGACAATAAACTATTACGAGCAATACCATTGACGTCACAAATACTAAGTGACATATAAATCCGAACACCCAGTTTAAATGGTTTTATTTTAATAAAAATTTGTATAAGTACTTAATGAAGCATAATAAGTAAATGATAAAAATTTCAAAATGATTGCACTGTTTTAAAGCCCTTTGACCTTTAATAATGTGTGGATGCATCCTGATCTGCTACACATTCTCCAACGCACCTAGGCATGCTTCTGATCAGGTGGTCAATGTCCTCCTGTGGTATCTCATTCCAGGCAACCACCAACTCCTCTCGAAGTGCTTCTAGAGTCTGAGGAGGACGTTGCAAATTGAGCAATCTCCTACCCATCATATCCCACACGTGCTCAATTGGGGATAAGTCGGGAGATCTGTTGGAAAGTTGGATCTGCCAGGGTGTCAAGATAGGGTAAAAGATGGGGTTCTAGAACTTCGTGGATATAACGCTGCGCGTTGATGTTACCTCTGGTGAAGATTAAAGGTGACCTGGAACCATAAGCTATAGCACCCCAAACCATAACTCCAACAGTGTGATGAACATGTCTTTCAACAAAAAACTGTGGATTCCTCCTTTCACCACGTCGCCTTCTAACCCTGGCACGACTATCGTGCATGCCTAAACAAAATCGAGACTCGTCACTAAAGACAATACTATTCCATTCCTGATCCCAGTGTGACCGTTGTCTGCACCACTCAAGGCGATTACGTCGGTGTTCTCGAGTTAAAGGGAGGACCCAGTGTGGCCGGTATGAAAACAAGCCAAAACTTCTCATTCGTCGGTAAACACTTCGCATGCCAATAGGTCTTCCGTGTTCTACAAACCGTTCATTTGCAATGGACCTGGTAGTGGAGAAACGGTCCCTTAAGGCCAATAATCTTAGGCGGCAATCTTCACGGTCTGTTGTTCTACGGCGGCGTCCAGTGCCCCTTGCTCTTTGCGTACGGCCTTCTCGAAGCCTTGCCTGACAACACCTAACCACAGTGTCTACACTTCTTTGCACTCTAACTGCAATTGCCCGAAAAGAAAGTCCAGCTTCCCGAAGTCCCACTATACGGCCCCTATCAAACTCACTAAGTTGACGAAATCGCACAGGTCTCCGTACTCTAGGCATCGTAACCGATCGTAAAGGATGTCAAGAACCAAAATCCGCCAACGTTGATTCTTTACTGCGGCTGAAGTATTCATTTTTAGAGCGTTAGTGAATTAAAAAAAAACCAGTATAAAACATTATAAAAACCAACTGATAAGGCTGAAAATGTTTTCACTTGTTATTTACAGTAAGATAAATACATTCACCACCTTTTATTAAAATAAAACCATTTAAACTGGGTGTTCGGATTTATATGTCACTTAGTATATTTCGATTTAACCTAGTGCTGTAGTATGTTTGACCGAAATCCAAAAACAAGCAACGAAATAGGTATAGATGAATACTACAAATGCTAAGACTATCATTTAGCTCATATCGCAAATACTTCATTTCGTACTTTAAAATGAAAGATTAGGATGTAACTTGCACGAAAATATCATTTTTTTAAGGAACCCTCTGCTTGCTATTCTATACAACTTCAAAGTAGCATTTTTGGTGCTAATACTCTAGAATGGATTACTGGTATATACGCTTTTTTTTTGCTTTTCGCACAAAATGATGCTCTAATCTAAATTATAAGAATATAACTTATACCGTATAGTACTAAGAAAAATACATGTGAAACTGTAAACAATCGTTGTTTTTTGCAAAAAAAGGTTCAAAATCAGCCGTGTTATTACCCATTAGCTTACTAGCTAAAATAACATTTCAAAATACGAAGGATGTCTTTTAAGTTTTACATATGGAAATAAAACAACACGGTAGGTAGTTTTACATGTCTTTATTGTTTTTCGAAGTATTTTCCACGAAGATTAATACACATCTGCATGCGCTCGAACCAATCTTCAAAGCAGTTATTCCACTCGTTTTGGTTAACACTTAAAAATTCACTGTAGTGAGAACACTGCACGTATAGTTGTGAAACTTTGCGCGCGGCCTACTATGTTTCTATATGCAAAACATAAAAGACATCCCTCGTATGCCAATTTTGAGCACTTTTTGATAAACAAATAATGAACCATGAGAATGACAATCCCAAGGTTTTGAGTACGGGAATTTGGAACTTCTAGAAGAACCCTTTTATCTATTTCCGAACGCATGGAGCAGGTACGTCGAACAATAATTACGGACACGAAAACTGCTACAGGGTACACTTAATAAATCCTAAATTCAGGCTGTTGCATGTATTCAGAATTTAAAAAATTACTGTCAGACCACTGTACATGAAGGAACACCAGCTGTCTGAAGTACGAAGTGACCTGACCATCATCAACCACTGCGATACTGAGACAGCAAGCTTTCAGTTGGAACTGCAGCCCAGTTCGCGTTTGACAGTCGGTTCACCACACTAAATAAATTCTTTTTCGTATTGTTACAGAGCGTGTTCAACGTATTGGGTGAAACACTGGCTCGTTTGGAGCAAGATGAAGAAGCAGAGAGGTGGTACATTGCAGCGCTCCACGCACAACCTGATCATGTTCCTGCTCACATCACCTACGGGAAGCTGCTGGCCAAAAATGTAAGAACATTTCTAACTTTTAATGATCAATTTGCTGCTTTTAAATAAGGTGAATGTGCAACTGTTTACAGCATGTTTGTATGTATTTCCATGCCGCACACTTTCACCATTTTTCGTACAGATGAATAAAATCCTTGGTCGAGAGGCATTCGCCATTTTTCATACTGTCATTAGCGAACTTTTGGTTTCGAACAGTTTCGATTTTGGCAAAAAGTCGCTCGAAACTGCAACCGTAACTGAAACTGTGTTGTATGGTTTCGGGTAAATTTAGTCAGACCAAGGTCAAATCTGCTAGAGAAAAATGTTGATAAATTGTTATTCATGTCATGTAACATCAGACTGTTCGATTATGTTTATCAGATTGCGTTCTAATGGCCCATTGCACCAACATTGAAATTGAGTTTTGTATGCCCACAGATATCTAGGGACCTTTTGATGTAATTAAAATCTTGGAGAATTCTAGTTTAAGTGGAATATTCAAAACTGTACAAACTGATTTCCTTAAAAAATGCCATTAGTTAATAGTTCAAAGAAACATAAATCTACGTTTAAAATATAATGACCAATAAAATCCATTTATTAAAACTAAAAATGTAGTTAAGCACACTTCAACAAAAGCTGAAATCGTTTAAATTTGTGCAATATAAATCTTCAACTTAAACTAATTTTTCGTCTACACTAAGGTTAAATAGTATTGTTGTAACAGGCCATAAGTTGTTATTTTCGTTTTATTGTCTGTTTTTTTTACAAAATATTGGAAACAAGACGACTTTATTTATTTTGTGTTTTAAGAGATCACTGTAGGTACTTTCAGTTTTCTTTACCTAAGCCTAATAATATTTGATAAAGACTGATCATTACCATATTATATAGTTTGTTTTTTAACAGTAAACTGCTTTTATTATTATTAATATTAATTGTTAAAGCCTGAATTTGTTTTTTCTTAGAGTTACAGTACTATCTTACCTCCCGATCTCCCATACAGTTGGAAGTTTTAGTTTTGGCCGGAAATAAAATTGGACCAAAATTTCGGTTTTAGTCAGAGAAACTGCTATCGCTGCCTCTAATTTTTAGGTATTTTGCTTTGTCTTCATTTATAAGAAGCCCAAAAACGTTAGTCAATTTCTTATAACCTTCTAAACGGCCTTTCAAGTTCTGCTTTTATCTCCTTTTATCTCCATATCATACCCATACAGACTGAGATGTATTATTCCAAAATTCAGGTGCTTCAGAGATATTCTAGATAAGAAATATCTATATAATCTATATTATGCTCTTGTTTATCCTCTATTACTTTACGGAATTTTGGCTTGGGGGGGAGTTATGAATAATAATTACAAAAAGGTTGAGGTAATCCAAAAATTAATTCTAAAATTGATCCTCCATAGCGAGATTACTTATTCAAGTGATTTTCTATATATGGAGGCTCAGCTATTAGATTGCAGACAAATTTATTTTAATTGTGGTCTAATACATTATTTCAAATATTCAAAATACTTTAATCGTACCATTCATAACTACCCAACAAGATTCAATCAAAATTCAATGTGTATTCCAGAAACATCAAAAACCATTACACAACGATCTCTGTTTTTCTTGGGACCAAAATTCTATAACTTCATACCAGAGTCATTAAAAGTAATTAAATCAAATAAATCATTTAAAAAACAACAAAAAAAATGGATTTTACAACAACCAAGGTACTCCATCCACGAAATTGTAGATCTGAAAAATCATTATCAAAATCAATAATATTTTACTTACGCTAACATCCATACTTTTACTTCAGTTCTAATTGTCTGGATATTTTTCCTGACATTACCATAATAATTCACCAAATTATAAAGTATTAACGGGTTTTTTCTTTTTTTTTTTCATACACTGACTGTCCTATTAGTTTTTATTTTGTACAAACCCAAACACAAGTGCAAACTTTTTTTGGGTGCTTTATGTTTATTGTGCACAATATTTGATATTTACTTGTATTTTGTGACAATAAACATTATTATTATTATTATTATTATTGCTGTATCATAGGCATAAGCAATCAACTGGTGTTTTCTATAGCAAACGGGAATTGCAGTTGCTAATTCTAAATATGGTGAAGGTGTGATCGTTTACAGCATGCGTATATGGATGCATATTTCCTGCACTTTCACCAATTTTCGTACAGAATGAATAATACTACTGAACGAGCATTCACCATTTTTCATAGTGTCATACATTGCACGGAACTCTAATAGCTTAGGAGCCTAGTCAGCATTTTTACGTTGCATTGTTTGTCGCAAAAATTACGCAGTTTTAGTGCATACTTTCGGCTCATTTGCTTATCAATGCCCACCAAAGTGACAGCGTAGTATCAACATAATAACCGGTGGAAACATCTACCTACATTAGAGCCTTTGCAAATTATGTAAATAGTTCGATGTCTTGAAATCATCTAACACCACAATTACCTGCAAACACGCCCACTTTTTGAAAGTAACACGCATCTACAGACAGAGCTGTGAAAAAAATGACTTATGTCAAGAGCACTTTGATACTCACTACAGACTATGAGAATCAGGATGGCTGTTTTTACCTAGCCTGAATTCATTGTTGCGTCCAGATTTTGGAAAATAATTTGTGATGGTAACGATGGACATTTTCTCTATATTGGCATATATTGATGACCTTTTTCAGATAAGCAGAGCTCAGGAGGCCGAACAGTGGTTTCGTAAAGCTCAGCGATTGGCGCCTCAAGATCCAGGAGTTTACCATCACTATGGTAAGAAGTTGTAATTGTATACTTATTTTGCTAGTTCTAACGTATAACAATAATTTCCAATGAATCATTCTTCTTAAACTGGCGTCATAGGTTATTAATTCTAGACGTTTCGCCATGGCCAGTGGATAACATCTGTAGAAGTGGACCGAAGCGGCGTCCTCCCAGTAACTGACCGAGCCTTTTTTTTTTTTTTTTGGTGAGGGGGGAATGCGTTTACGCACCATACCATAGCCCGAGCTACGGCGTGTGTGGGACTCCAGGTTGTCTTGAGGAGACCACCTAATACCCACGAAACCCTAACCTCCGCGTGGCCCGACTCATCAGCGTCTCGGTAGGCCATGTGTTGTGCGTGACCTGCGGTCTGCTACAACGTCTCCTCATGTGTTTCAGTCTCTGGGAACGCCGGGTTGGTTCCCTTTACCTCGCACATTCTATCGATGTCGTTAAGCGATCATCGATAGAGGGTCTGCTAGGTTCTCTTGAAACTCTTGTTTTCGAAAAATCAAGAGTTTCAAGTCCTCTTACCTATATATTGTTCCTAGTCCTGGTCCTGAAGGGTCCTGGTCCTGGTTGGTCCTGGTCCCGGTGGGTCCTGGTCCCGGTGGTTCCTGGTCCTCTGCATCCACGCCGTGGCGGGAGGAGCAACCGCGGGTTCTCCTAGTCTCCTAGTCAAGGTTCCAGTTAGCGGGTGCCAACTGGGACCTTGGTCTAGGGTACCTGGTTCTGCGGTTGCGAGGCCTCTCGTCCGGATCGTAGTCCATGAGGAATCGTAGCTGCTCGTTCGGGTGGTCCTGAGCTTTCTCGAAGGTCTTCTCCGCTTTTTTCCTCATGTACTCGTGGATGGTGTCCCAATGCAGGTCTCTACGCAAGGTTGAGTTTCTTACGTAGGATGGTGCACTGGTGGCGATCCGGAGTAGCTTCATCTCTAGAGCAGCAAGTCGCTTGCGGTAGCTGGGGGCAGCGTACCCCCAGACCGCGGAGGCGTAAGCGAGCTGAGGTCTGACGATGGCCTTGATCAGCCGTAGCTTGGTCGCTAGCGGCATCCGGCTGTGTCTACCCAGTAATGGGTAGAGTTGAGCCATGGCAGCTCTGGTCTTTGCGATGACAGCTTCTATGTGGGCTTTCCAGGTGAGGGACTTGTCAAAAATATGATCCCCAGATATTTGACTTTGTCGCTCCACTGGATATCTTCGTCGAAGATGGATGCTTCGGGGGGTCTTGCAATCCTTCTTCGTTGAATGAAGATTGCCTGCGTCTTCTGGACGTTGATGCGGATTTTCCATTTCACGCACCAGTCCTGGATGTGGTCCAGTTCATCCTGTAGTCTCCTACGGATGATCTCGGGTCGTCGATGCTTGGCGGCTATAGCAGTGTCGTCTGCATATAGGGCCAGCATTGTGTCAGCTGTCTTCGGCACATCGTGAGTATAGATGTTGTAGAGCAGGGGGGCTAAGGCTGACCCCTGGGGCACACCTGCTTCCAGCTGTCGTCTTGTTGAATGGCATGTACCAATCTTCACCGTGAACCATCTTTGTGTTAGATAGCTCTGGATCAGTTGGCACATGTTCGCATCGATTCCGGCGGCTTCCATTTTGGCGATGAGTCCATCGTGCCAAACTCGATCGAAGGCTCGTTCCACGTCCAGCAGGACGAGACCGAGCCGAGGTCTGCGATCGGTATTTATACCTGCTCCAAGGTCAAGGGTGTGTCCCTCCTACCTATTACTGGCGTTTTCTTGCCTATCGTACGGTAGTGTTTTTATGTTTCTAAGTATAGGTATGTTCTGTTAGCTTTATGTGTTTCACCTTTTCCGATGATTTGTTATTGTGCTCAACGGCTTCTGTATTTAGTCAGTATAATAGAAATATGTCGTGTCCAGAACTTAAGTTCCCTCGAACTTTACCCTTTCTAAACGTCTATAGGCGCTATTTCGAGCTTCTTCTTCTATCTTTTCCATCAAGTAATTGGCTACCAGCAGGCTTAATTTATTTTCCTAATGTACTTATGAAAAACGGCCTCATCTGCGGAAAAAGGAGAGTCTGATTTACTCAGCTGTTGCCACGGCGAAAATCCCCGAATTACGGTTTGAACTGCTTGACCATCCGCCTCACTCACCAGACCTAGCCGCAAGCGATTTCTTTTTCTTCCCTTATGTAAAAATTTCGCTCGGAGGACAGAGATTTTCGTCAAATGAAGAGGCAATCACAGAGAAAAACGCCGAATGCTATTTGGACGGGTTACAGAGATGAGAGCATCGGAGGCAGAAGTGTGTATAGTTACGAGAAGACTATATTGAAAATTTAAAAAGAATCAGAAAAAATGTTTTGCAACTTTGTTAGTGTAACGCTATTTCCTGAATCTCTAGCTCAGTAACTCCTCGGGCGCCAGCCTCCTGTTTATAGTGCGGAGACAACACTGTAGACTGTTCACTAATTTGAAGTTTTACGCTCAAAGAGTCAAACTCGAGATACTTGCTCTTTACTTTCTACTTCTACTACTTCTCTTTATGTATCTCTTACTTCAAGCAGGACGGTATTTGTGATTAAAAGCAAGACTTATAACACAATCTGGTATATTAACAGCAAATATACTAAATGACATATAAATCCGAACACCCAGTTTAAATGGTTTTATTTTAATAAAATTTTGTATAAGTACTTAATGAAGCATAATAAGTAAATGATAAAAATTTCAAAATGATTGCACTGCTTTAAAGCCCTTTGACTTTTAATAATGTGTGGATGCACCCTGATGTGCTACGCATTCTCCAACGCGCCTAGGCATGCTTCTGATCAGGTGGTCAATGTCCTCATGTGGTATCTCATTCAAGGCAACCACCAGCTCTTCTCGAAGTGCTTCTAGAGTCTGAGGAGGACGTTGCAAATTGAGCAATCTCCTACCCATCATATCCTACACGTGCTCAATTGGGGATAAGTCGGGAGATCTTGGTGGCCATGGTAACAATGTGACATCCTTATGTTGAAAGAAGTCTATTGTGACTCTTGCAACATGTGGTCGGGCATTATCTTGTTGGAAAGTTGGATCTGCCAGGGTGTCAAGATAGGGTAAAAGATGGGGTTCTAGAACTTCGTGGATATAACGCTACGCGTTCATTTTACCTCTGATGAAGATTAAATGTGACCTGGAACCATAAGCTATAGCACCCTAAACCATAACTCCAACAGTGTGATGAACATGTCTTTCAACAAAAACTGTGGATTCCTCCTTTCACCACTTCGCCTTCTAACCTTGGCACGACTATCGTGCATGCCTAAACAAAATCGAGACTCGTCACTAAAGACTAAAATTCCTGATCCCAGAGTGACCGTTGTCTGCACCACTCAAGGCGATTACGTCGGTGTTCTCGAGTTAAAGGGAGGACCCAGTGTGGCCGGTATGAAAACAAGCCAAAACTTCTCATTCGTCGGTAAACACTTCGCATGCCAATAGGTCTTGCGTGTTCTGCAAACCATTCATTTGCAATGGACCTGGTAGTGGAGAAACGGTCCCTTAAGGCCAATAATCTTAGGCGGCGATCTTCACGGTCTGTTGTTCTACGGCGGCGTCCAGTGCCCCTTGCTCTTTGCGTACGGCCTTCTCGAAGCCATGCCTGACAACACCTAACCACAGTGTCTACACTTCTTTGCACTCTAACTGCAATTGCCCGAAAAGAAAGCCCAGCTTCCCGAAGTCTCACTATACGGCCCCTATCAAACTCACTAAGTTGACGAAATCGTACAGGTCTCCGTACTCTAGGCATCGTAACTGATCGTAAAGGATGTCAAGAACCAAAATCCGTCAACGTTGATTCTTTACTGCGGCTGAAATATTTATTTTTAGAGCGTTAGTGAATTAAAAAAAAGCAGTATAAAAACCGGAATGTCCAACTGATAAGGCTGAACATTTTTTCACTTGTTATTTACAGTAAGATAAATACATTCACCAACTTTTATTAAAATAAAACCATTTAAACTGGGTGTTCGGATTTATATGTCACTTAGTATATATACACTTCATGCACGGTCTGGATATCTCAAGTTATATGTACAAATGAGATAAATCCCCATCTGAATCTAGCTGCGTTAGCGATAGAGCGGAGAAGGACTGATGCATTCCTGACGTCCTGAATCCCGTCTAGTGCTACCGCAACTCTTAAAAATCGTTTCATTCATTATAATAAATTCTAATACAGAAAACGAAAAACATCAGTTTCTGTCTACTTCTGTGTGTAACACATGGCAGCAAAGACGACAGTGGTATGTCATAAAAACATCGTTTGTTTGAGGATTCGAAACTCTTTATAGGAGACAAAATAATATATAGAACAGAGCACTATCCCAATTTTAGAATAACGGAGCTATTATTAGTGATTAATCTAAAATTTAACGTCTTCGAGAAAACGTGACTACGAGGGGAGGTCAGAAAGTACGCAATTCACAGCACCGGAAAAAACTTCATTACATTAGCTAGGAAACTTTCCAGACCACCCTCGCATTTCTTCTTTTTGTTTCAAGGATAAATGTACAAAGAAATCTATGATGACTGAAATATATCTGATAGAACTACCGCAGCTGGAGGCTTATAAATATACGGACCGCAATCCCCTGGAACGTCAAAAAAAAAGTTTAAGCATTTTTTATTTTTTACTTTTTTGCACCTCCATTGAATCCATTTTCAAAAACTATTAGCCGTTTTCATCAGTGGCATAGTAGCAACCTTTCGTGAAAGTCTGATCAAAACCTGAGCGGTACATACAGACAGACAGACTGACGGAAATGAGTTTATATGATTTTTTGTGAGTAAATGTCATATATCATAAAAAATATCTCATTTCCGAAATTTTACGCGTCTACAGTACTGCCTCGCCAGTGGGATAGGAGGTAAATAATTGATCCACTACAAAAGATCCACCCTGTAAAGTGCTAGTTCATTCTCGGCTTAAAATTATCAATCAAAACAATGATAATCAAAGCTAAATAACATTTTAGCTTATAAATCGTCTGTCACAAGTAGAAAACTTGTTATTTACACCAAATTTCAGCCAATTTAGTTGGAACGAGCTTTTTTCCATCTAACTAATTCCCAATTCCCTCAGAGTGTCTGTGTCGGCGATCCTTCTTGTCCGAGGTATACGTTACACAGTCGTGTCTCTGTCCTGATTTGATTAGATCCTCGGAGAGTCCTTTCTCTCGTCCTGTCTCTTATCCTGGTTGGCACGCCACAGGACAGAAGGGTCGAAACAACTTCGTCACCGGACACCGACAAACTAAATTACAACCACCCTTAAAATAATTTTCCGAATTTAGCCGGACCGACGTACTACCCCACACTTTTTCGGGCACAGAGAGGAGTTTGGAAGGGGCGTGTGATGGATTTTCGGTGACCGTGCCCTAAGGAAGTTATTTTGGTCAGGTTGGAGGAAGACATTTTGAACAATTGTTGAGATGATATCATGTACAAAAGGCAAACATTAAATGCATTAAATTCTATTTAGGCAATTCATCGTCTTTCTAAATATTGACGCGTCTTAGGGCCGTAGTGACACTTTTCCGGATTTGGGTCCCTATACTCAAATGTTTTCTACTGTTACACTGAATAACCCCTACAAGTTTGATCCCATAGTTCTGAAACACCCTGTATATTGGAGATACAATAATAATTAAAACAATGAATTATACCGGGTGTAACAAAGTCACAGAACCGCTACATATATCTAACGTATATTTGAAAAACGTCATGGTCAGGTCTGTACCAGCTCTGTATTCTTATTGGTGACCTTGGATTAGGCATCGATACTTTCAAAATTTTCATAATTTCTAAAATTATCCAAATATTTAAATCTCCAAAACTCTCAAACCTTTTGGTTTACAAAATTTACAAAATATTTACAAAAGTTACAAAATTTACAAAATTTACAAAATTTACAAAATTTACAAAATTTACAAAATTTACAAAATTTACAAAATTTACAAAATTTAACAAAATTTACAAAATTTACACAATTTACAAAATTTACAAAATTTACAAAATTTACAAATTTACAAAATTTACAAAATTTACAAAATTTACAAATTTACAATTTACAAAATTACAAAATTTACAAAATTTACAAATTTACAAAATTTACAAAATTACAAATTTACAAAATTTACAAAATTTACAAAATTTACAAAATTTACAAAATTTACAAAATTTACAAAATTTACAAAATTTACAAAATTTACAAAATTTACAAAATTTACAAAATTTACAAAATTTACAAAATTTACAAAATTTACAAAATTTACAAAATTTACAAAATTTACAAAATTACAAAATTTACAAAATTTACAAATTTACAAATTTACAAAATTTACAAAATTTACAAAATTTACAAAATTTACAAAATTTACAAAATTTACAAAATTTACAAAATTTACAAAATTTACAAAAATTTACAAAATTTACAAAAATTTACAAAATTTACAAAATTTACAAAATTTACAAAATTTACAAAATTTACAAATTTACAAATTTACAAAATTTACAAAATTTACAATTTACAAATTTACAAAATTTACAAAATTTACAAAATTTACAAAATTTACAAAAATTTACAAATTTACAAAATTTACAAAATTTACAAAATTTACAAAATTTACAAAATTTTCAAAATTTACAAAATTTACAAATTTACAAAATTTACAAAATTTACAAAATTTACAAAATTTACAAAATTTACAAAATTTACAAAATTTACAAAATTTACAAAAATTTACAAAATTTACAAATTTACAAAATTTACAAAATTTACAAAATTTACAAAATTTACAAAAATTTACAAAATTTACAAAATTTACAAAATTTACAAAATTTACAAAATTTACAAAATTTACAAAATTTACAAAATTTACAAAATTTACAAAATTACAAAATTTACAAAATTTACAAAATTTACAAAATTTTCAAAATTTACAAAATTTACAAAATTTACAAAATTTACAAAATTTACAAAATTTACAAAATTTACAAAATTTACAAAATTTACAAATTTACAAAATTACAAAATTTACAAAATTTACAAAATTTACAAAATTTACAAAAGTTACAAAATTACAAAATTTACAAAATTTACAAAATTTACAAAATTTACAAATTACAAAATTTTACAAAATTTACAAAATTTAACAAAATTTACAAAATTTAACAAAATTTACAAAATTTACAAAATTACAAAATTTACAAAATTTACAAAATTTACAAAATTTACAAAATTTTACAAAATTTACAAAATTTACAAAATTTACAAAATTTACAAAATTTACAAAATTTACAAAATTTACAAAATTTACAAAATTTACAAAATTTACAAAATTTACAAAATTTACAAAATTTACAAAATTTACAAAATTTACAAAATTTACAAATTTACAAAATTTACAAAATTTACAAAATTTACAAAATTACAAAATTTACAAAATTTACAAAATTTACAAAATTTACAAAATTTACAAAATTTACAAAATTTACAAAATTTACAAAATTTACAAAATTTACAAAATTTACAAAATTTACAAAATTTACAAAATTTACAAAATTTACAAAATTTACAAAATTTACAAAAATTTACAAAATTTACAAAATTTACAAAATTTACAAAATTTACAAAATTTACAAAATTTACAAAATTTACAAAATTTACAAAATTTACAAAATTTACAAAATTTACAAAATTTACAAAATTTACAAAATTTACAAAATTTACAAAATTTACAAAATTTACAAAATTTACAAAATTTACAAAATTTACAAAATTTACAAAATTTACAAATTTACAAAATTTACAAAATTTACAAAATTTACAAAATTTACAAAATTTACAAATTTACAAAATTACAAATTTACAAAATTTACAAAATTTACAAAATTTACAAAATTTACAAAATTTACAAAATTTACAAAATTTACAAAATTTACAAAATTTACAAAATTTACAAAATTTACAAAATTTACAAAATTTACAATTTACAAAATTTACAAAATTTACAAAATTTACAAAATTTACAAAATTTACAAAATTTACAAAATTTACAAAATTTACAAAATTTACAAAATTTACAAAATTTACAAAATTTACAAATTTACAAAATTTACAAAATTTACAAAATTTACAAAATTTACAAAATTTACAAAATTTACAAAATTTACAAAATTTACAAATTTACAAAATTACAAAATTTACAAAATTACAAATTTACAAATTTACAAAATTTACAAATTTTACAAATTTACAAAATTTACAAAAATTACAATTATCAAAATTACAAATTTACCAAATTTACAAAATTTACAAATTTACAAAATTTACAAAATTTACAAAATTTACAAAATTTACAAAATTTACAAAATTTACAAAATTTAACAAATTACAAAATTTACAAAATTTACAAAATTTACAAAATTTACAAAATTTACAAAATTTACAAAAGTTACAAAATTTACAAAATTTACAAAATTTACAAAATTACAAAATTTACAAAATTTACAAAATTTACAAAATTTACAAAATTTACAAATTTACAAAATTTAACAAAATTACAAAATTTACAAATTTACAAAATTTACAAAATTTACAAAATTTACAAAATTTACAAAATATACAAAATTACAAAATTTACAAAATTTACAAAATTTACAAAATTTACAAAATTTACAAAATTTACAAAATTTACAAAATTTACAAAATTTACAAAATTTACAAAATTTACAAAATTTACAAAATTTACAAAATTTACAAAATTTACAAAATTTACAAATTTACAAAATTTACAAAATTTACAAAATTTACAAATTCACAAAATTTACAAAATTTACAAAATTTACAAAATTTACAAAATTTACAAAATTTACAAAATTTACAAAATTTACAAAATTTACAAAATTTACAAAATTTACAAAATTTACAAAATTTACAAAATTTACAAAATTTACAAAATTTACAAAATTTACAAAATTTACTAAATTTACAAAATTTACAAAATTTACAAAATTTACAAAATTTACAAAATTTACAAAATTTACAAAATTTACAAAATTTACAAAGTATACAAAGTATACAAAGTATACAAAGTAACAAAGTATACAAAATACAAAGTATACAAAGTATAAAAAGTATAAAAAGTATACAAAGTATACAAAGTATACAAAGTATACAAAGTATACAAAGTACAAAGTATACAAAGTATACAAAATTTACAAAATTTACAAAATTTACAAAATTTACAAAATTTACAAAATTTACAAAATTTACAAAATTTACAAAATTTACAAAATTTACAAAATTTACAAAATTTACAAAATTTACAAAATTTACAAAATTTACAAAATTTACAAAATTTACAAAATTTACAAAATTTACAAAATTTACAAATTTACAAAATTTACAAAATTTACAAAATTTACAAAATTTACAAAATTTACAAAATTTACAAAATTTACAAAATTTACAAAATTTACAAATTTACAAAATTTACAAAATTTACAAAATTTACAAAATTTACACAATTTACAAAATTTACAAAATTTACAAAATTTACAAAATTTACAAAATTTACAAAATTTACAAAATTTACAAAATTTACAAAACAAAATTTACAAAATTAACAAAATTACAAAATTTACAAAATTACAAAATTTACAAAATTTACAAAATTAACAAATTTACAAAATTTACAAAATAAACAAATTACAAAATTTACAAAATTTAACAAAAACAAAATTACAACATTTACAAAATTTACACAAAAGTTTACAAATAAAATTTACAAAATTACAAAATACAAATTTACAAAATTTACACAAATTTACAAAATTTACACAAAATAAAATTTACTACAATCAAATTTACAAAATTTACAAAATCTTACAAATTACAAAATCTACAAAATTTACAAAATTTACAAAATTTTAAAATTTTCAATCTTCAACGTTTTCAACATTCTTTAAAATTCGCAAAATTTTCAAAATTTTCTACATTTTAGAAATTTTCAAAATTTTCAGGGTATTTTTGCATAAAGTGAAATGTCTTGCACCCGAGAAAAGATTGAGGCACTCATTGAACGTTATTACCTCCAGTAGCGTACAGTAAAAGTTTGCTACTTTGACATTATGTAATTTATTTGTAAATTTTACTATGCAATTAAACAGCTTAATGAACAAATCCAAGTTACTGCTCTTAATATAGGGGTGTATTCCAGTGGCGTAACACCAAAAGCATTTTATTGTTTGGTAAGAAGTTTAAAAACTTGAAAAAAAACTGTTTTTCAAAATGCTTGCCAACACTGCTATTCATCTTTTATCTGGAATTCTTTATCTTTCTCATTCAACATTGGCGTACGCGTCTTCATTGAAGATATTTCCCAATAGGTAATAGACTCTATCAAAATTTTAAACAACATCAAAGGATTTCTTGCCATTAACAATGTGTAACATTTTAGAAAAAAATTTAAAACCAGTTAATTACTTAAATTATTTACAATACAACAACAGTTATTCCAAACAATATTGCTAGTACCTTGTAGAACCACCCACACATCGATCACAGCCTGGCATCTTCGTGGCATACTTCCCAGAACGTTATTAATAAATTCTGGGGATACGTTTTCCCACTCCTCCTGCACGTCCTCAGCTCTTCCATTGTTTGAGGAGCATTTTGTCTTGACCGCACTAAAAATTTTAGCCGAGATCACGCATGCTCAATTATGTTCAGGTCTGGACACACTGATGGCAGAGGCAATAAGGTATTAATAAGTATATAAGTATACAGGGTGGCGCATCGAAAACGAAACAGACGCATTTACTGGCAGCTCACTTTTTTTTTTTTGAAAAACGCTCAGACCCGTCGATTTTGTTTTCTAGGGGGAGACAAGTTTGGCAAAAAATCACGTTAGCACGTGCAGCCCCCTAAGCGGGGGTGACACCACCCCCAAAATCTTAAATGGAAAGGGGGGTCGAGTGATACCTTATTTTAAAGGTCTTTCAATTCCCTTTATACTGATATAAAATTAATGTACTTCAGTTTAGTAGTTTTGAAGATTTATTGATTTAAAGCTTAAAGTAGATTAGTAGTACTTTCAGAAGAAATTTGACTAAAAGAATTTACTTAATAAGTAAATGCTTTTCTTCACTACGCCCATGGTTTGTTTATCATTTTGTTGTTGAAAATAGCTATTGGAGCGTTTTTTTTTTGTCGCAAAAAAGTTATTTCTTGAAGAAAGATAAGGAAATATCTCGTACTTATTGGGGACTGCACGTGTTAACGTGATTTTTTGCCAAACTTGTGTCCCCCTCGAAAACAAAATCGACGGGTCTGAGCGTTTTTTCCAAAAAAAACTGAGCTGCCAGTAAATGCGTCTGTTTCGATTTCGATGCGCCACCCTGTATAGTATAAACTGCAGCATTGACAAAAAAAATTATCAAACTTTATTAACAAAACGCCGCGCAATAAAAGCACAATAATATGATACTTACTTTTTGGCCCAGGAAGGTCCACTCCCACGAAGAGAAATTTCCCAAGTAATCTCGGGGCAGGTAAAATCCCACGTGTCGACCCATCTAATTTTTATAAACCGGCGGCGAATAATACACCTTTGCAGATTATGCAGTTTCTATCGACCTACATGGCGCCTATGTGGCGCGTGTAAGGCGTTACAGGGTGATCACTAGTTCACTTAGTTGAATCATAAGAATCGACAGCACTCAAACCATATGAGCAGCTCTCGAAGCTAGGTCTTGTTTGGGCGTTGCACAGAGAAAGGAGGTTTTGCGCACAAAAGCGTTCCTTAGCTCCAGCTTTTTCTCAAAGTCCTCCATAATCTGGGCTCCAACCAGCCGAAATGAATAGCTTTTTCGTCAGAACTCGTCCACTCATCAAAACCAGATGAGCGCTAGGGCAGGGATCGGATTGCCACTCCGAATTCCTGCATGCAGAGTGCTGTGATCAGCAAAGCAGCGTATCGGATTGACCGTACAGGAAAGGAGATGGGCGGTTAAATTACTGTTTTCTATGTGAACATGTGGATATTGAACTACAAATTTCGTCACCAGTTGCGTCGTTGTATGTGTATTTTGCAGACCGTCGATAGGGTTATTCGGCCATTCCTTTACACAAATTAACTCGAACGCTTTTTGCGAGCTGCAATCAAACCCTGTCGAATTATCGGATAGATTTTTTTTTTCGTCACTACTCACTCATGTATTATCTGTTGTCGTGCAGTCACCAATATACGCAATATATTGGTATCGGACAGATATTGGATACGTTCAGAATTGTCGTGCATCCTCCGGTTATGGTCGTCCTTTAAGAATCTTTTAGAGGTGATACATGAAATCACAACCAGGCAGGTAGCAGCCGGTATGTACCTTAATTTTTAGATTTTTTAAATTGTGAAGGAAATTTCGTCAAGTAGATTGAAGGTTCAGCACAAGTTAGACCCTATCGAAATAAGTCAGCATCATATACCTTATATCGTGGATAGAAAATAGTCCCTATGCTTCCGTTGGTTGTCCCAGAGAGCAAGCTGATGAGTTTATCAAAAAAGCGCGAAACAGATGTATGTGGTTGGGCGGACGAAAGCAGCATGTTTAAGTAAGATCCTCTAAAAAAAAGTAAATTACGAACATGTATAGCAGAGAAATTAAACGGATCAAGTTCGTCAAACAGGTCTGTACAATTAGCCCATAGCACCCCACGTCACGTCGACTTTGCAAAACATCAGCAGTCATACAGGACACATACGAATACTGGCACGCCGGCTGTGGCCGATGAAGTCAGGGACGCTGCTCGAAAACACTTTTCGATCGTTCTAAGTCTTAGGGGCAAATGTACTGGGCAATGTGTGAAGTATGTATAATAATATAATTAGAGGTGTATTAACATTATAACCCAAAAATTGTGATACTCCTTCCACTACTATCATACTCATTCCTAACAATTTGACAAAAAACTAGTCTGGACCCTCTGAGATGCCAAAAAACAGAGCTTAAACGATTTTTACTTTTGTTTTTTTTTTGTTTTTGGCCTTTTACTCCGCTGCCTCTGGACCGATTTCGAAAAACTACCAACCGCTCTTAGCATAGTAAACGGCAGACTGACGGAAGTGAGTGACAAGGTTTTTCGTGATGTTCATGTCATATAACATCCAAAAACATAATATTCTCTTTTTGACCTTTTCCGCGATTACAATATTTCCTCGCCAGTAGGCGTGGGAAGCAACATTGAAAACTAAACCTGCTTGAAAGAAAAATATAATTGCCAGGCGCTCGTGACATTGCTGAGCGAGTCGAAACTTGTATAATATACGAGCTGTCACCCAACGAAGCCTTGGATTAACCATAACCTCTCAAGGATGTTGAGGCATAAAAAAGCGTTATGGCACAGATTCCATTACAACAGGATTATGTATCTCATCGATCTTTCTCTAACATCCTTTCCGAGAACTTGAAAAACTCCAAGCGCAACTATGAGCAAAATCTTGTATCATCGAAAGATAAGAAGAAGTTGTTTAGATACTTGAGATCCTCCCTGAACTCTAAGGTTTCCTCCCCACAAATCCGTGATCCCAATGATCACCTACATACTGATGCCGAAAAATCTGCCAATCTTCTTGCAGATGCTTTCAGTGAAGATTTTGTGCCTCATAGATGCCTAGCGACCATCTGTAACATAGATCTTCAACCTCAGGACATCGAGAGGCACCTTACTAAACTGATAACTTGTTAGTCCCCTGGAAAGGATGGGATTACTTCTGCCGTTATGAGTCTTGTGCCTATAGCTGCGAAAAGAGCCCAAAAGATCGTTCAAGAACAACTGATGACATTTGCGTTCAAGAACAACCTGCTGCCTATCAACCAACATGGTTTTATTCCTGGTAGATCAATTATCACCAACACGTTACACTGCATCGATAACACTGATCAGCAGCCAAAAAATATCCTAAATAAAATCAACAAAATATTACTATTTTTGATGTGCTAAAACCGGAATGAAACTTATTTTTTCAATATTAGTTCAAGTTTTAGAGATACGGTAATTATATGTGTTCCTGCTGTGACAGTGTTAATATACTGTAATTCACAAGAATGCACGTGCTACATTTTTATATTCGGCAAGGAAAGATGATGTAATCGGCATGATTGTGTTACGTTATACATACGTGTACATTATATTGTTTTATATTAGCCATTTTTTCCTCAGTTGGCTGACAGCGTTCATGCAAGATGTCTCGAAAGTGTGTAAACAATCCAGATCAGTTTTGTTATGTGTGTGGTGATGTGACTTTTGCGTCTCAGAGACGGTCTATTACTCCACTAATAACAAAGGCATATCAGCTTTATTTTGGTTGTAAGCTAGGTGATCAAGACAAACAGTGGGCACCCCACATCTGCTGTAATACATGTGCTTCAAGTCTGAGGAGCTGGTTAAATGGCAAAAAAACGGTCTATGCGCTTTGCTGTCCCAATGGTTTGGAGAGAGCCTACAAATCATATTAATGATTGTTACTTTTGCATGGTACCTTGTGTTGGACAAGCCACAGGTATGTCCAAGAAAAAAAAATCGGTTATTAACTACCCAAACATACCATCTGCGATGAGACCTGTGCCTCACAGTGACGAAAATCCTATTCCAAAACCCCCAGAATCCTACACTTGCGAATCAGAAAACGAATCAGAGCATGGCGGTCGAGTGATTAGTCAGGAAGAAGATATGCCATCAACGTCAAGAGATCCTGATTTTATACCGAGCACGTCATGCCACCAACCGCACAAAATAACACAGTCAGAATTAAATGATCTTGTAAGAGATTTAGAACTTCCAAAATGTAAGGCAGAGTTACTTGGATCAAGACTGCAGCAAAGGAACTTGTTAGAAGACGATGTTTCGGTATGTGTTTTTCGTAAATGCCACAAAGACTTAGAACCATTTTTCAATATGGAGAATAACTTGGTTTTCTGCAGTAACATTAACGGCTTACTGGCGGCTTTAAATATAAACTATAACCCAGAAGAATGGAGATTGTTTATAGACAGTTGAGTTTAGGCAGTGTTATTGCATATTGGAAATATTTTACCATCTCTTCCTGTAGGGTATGCAGTTCACATGAAAGAATCATATGACAATATGAAGTACCTATTGACATGCATAAAATACGATGAGCACCAATGGCATATTTGTGGCGATTTGAAAGTTGCTGCACTTTTACTTGGGCTGCAGCTAGGCTACACAAAGTTTTGCTGTTTTTTGTGTGACTGGGACAGTCGGGCAAAGGCACTTCATTACACCAGACAAAACTGGCCTGTTCGTCAATTCCTAGAGCCAGGTCAAAAAAATGTACAGCATATGCCATTAGTAGATTTGAAAAAAATTTTATTACCACCACTGCATATCAAGTTGGGCCTAATGAAAAACTTGGTCAAGGCATTAGATAGAGATGGGTCAGCTTTTCAATACCTGCGTCAGAAATTTCCAAGACTAAGTGAGCCAAAGGTTAAAGAAGGTATTTTTGTTGGGCCACAGATTCAAAATATTTTGAAAGATACACAGTTTGAAAACACTTTAACAGGTATTGAAAAAACTGCTTGGAATGATTTCCGTCTGGTGGTCACTAATTTCTTGGGAAATAGAAAAGCTGACAAATATAAAACCCTTGTCAAAAATATGCTGTCATCGTATCAAAAGATGGGCTGTAATATGTCTCTTAAGATACATTTCCTACACTCACACCTGGACTTTTTTCCTGACAATTGCGGAGCCGTAAGTGATGAGCACGGCGAACGTTTTCATCAGGATATTTCAACAATGGAAAAAAGGTACCAGGGAAAGTCGAATCCTTCCATGCTTGCAGACTACTGTTGGACTCTTGGTAGAGATGCTCCAGAAACGATCCATAAAAGAACAGCAAAAAGACAGCGCATATAGTGATTCTTATAAGTATATGAATCTTGTTACTTTTTTTAATATATCCTTAAAAATAAAAAGTTTTTTTTCTAAACCGCAACTAATTTTTTTATTTCATTGTCATTTTTGGATTCAGCGCACCAAAATTAACAAAGAAGTGCACTTTTCCCACAAGATACAATTAAAAAACTAAAATTTGTTGTAATTTTACCAGATCTTCAGACGCAAATGAACCGGTCGACGTGGTTCATCTGGATTTTTCCAGAGCTTTCGATTAAGTTTCGCATAAAAGGCTCCTGCACAAGCTTGAACATCTCGGAATCAGGGGAAATTTGTTATGGTTTGAGGCTTTTTTGTTAGATAGATCTTTCTCCGTCACAAGGATCTGGGCTAGGGCCAATACTTTTTCTTCTTTATACAAGCGACCTTCCCACGCGACTTTCTTCTATGTGTTCCATCCATGCAGATGATACTAAAGTCTATAACACTGCCATGAACTCATCTGTGCTTCAAGAAGACCTCAAGCTGATCAGAAAGTGGTCAGAACTTTGGCTCCTACCTTTAAATCTCTCGAAATGCTACGTTCTCCACCTGGGAAACAACAATCCTAACTTAACATATAAGATTGGCAAACATACCTTAGAGACTGTTTTTCTTCACACAGATCTTGTTCTGACAGTTAATGACCGGCTCACCTGGTCGGAACTTTGAAGTTGAGTCATTAATTTTCAGATAATTATTGTAGAAGGAAGATAAACCAAAATATGTGTGTAAAAATAAAAAAAATAAAAAAAAAATGTTACCTTGTTTTATAAAGTATCCTCCCGACAAGTATTTCAGTGCGGACCTGTATTTTATCGTGCGGTCTTGGAGCACCGGCATGCCCTCCCCTGTGAGGTCTTAAATCACCTGATTCACGAGCCCTTTGTACTACATTCAGCATTTTCGTAAAGATGTGCCATTCTTTATTTCGTTTGAGCCACGCAACCAACACCACTATTCACTCACTCGTTACCAACTGACACATCGACTGAATACAACTGAATAAAATTGTACATTGTAGTAAAAACATCGTTTCAAATTCTTTCGCTTTTTTGTTTCCGATGCGATGAACGGATAAGGCGGATTATATCCGTTGTTGCCAAACACGAGCACATAATATTATTATTGAGACAGGGCGGTACTCAAACTTCTAAAGGGCTATAACTTTGTTACTTTAATTTTACCAGAAAAATGTTAAAGGAAAAAACATTTCTTTTGATCAGATCTACTCACTGTTAAAATAAATGACTCAACTTCGAAGTCACCCTGTATATGATGGAAAGATCATTTAGCGGTTAGTACCTCCTCCTTCTTGTACACAACTTTCGTACGACCCCTACTGGAGTTTGCTGCTCAGGTATGGGATTCTAACCTTGTTCGCGATAGCAGCTTATCAGAGGCCGTTCAGCGTCGTGCTACACGTATGCCTTATGGCACACGTAGGCCGAGTTATGAAAACCGCCTCGAGTTATATAACCTGCCTGCTTTTGCTGATAGAAGAATGCGAGGAGATCTCATCATCACTTTCAGAGCACTGCATAATTTGTTTGGTGTGGACGTGTCGCATCTGTTTCGTCTGGCAACGAACAATCTCAGAGGCCATAACTTCAAATTGCAGAAGGAAGCTTTTAGAACCTCTACTCGTCAGCGCTTTATCTCAAACCGTGTCTTCGATGCATGGAACAGTCTTCCATCTTATGTCAACAGTTTCAAAAACAATTATGGTAGACACCGCAGTGCTTAACATATTGTTCCCATTCTGTATATGTCCACTTCAGAAGTGCTAAGATTGTCAAATTGTTATATTTCTTTTGTCTGTACACTGTTATCTATTATGTGTTTTAGTTTATAGTATTTGTACTTAACTCAAACTTATTGTTTAATAATAATAATAAAAAAATATGGGACAAATATTCAAAGAATGTTTATTTAGGTTATTAGTCTTACAATTTTCTCTCTGTACTATCTTAGAGTTTCACGCTTAATTTCACTGTTTCACAGACGTTACGTGATGCCTAACATCCGAATAATACCTCTTTATAAACATTCAGAACAGTCGGTAGTTGGTTGGCTCTCGGTGTTGAAACTTCCTTTTATTGCCGAGATCACAAACCAGACCAGAACTACGCTGCCAATTTTCAAAAACTGTCAAGCTTTTTCGAGAGCGACTGACAGGCAGACGAAAATGAGCGTCAGGTCTTTCGTGATGTACCTGTCGTTTGACATTCAAAAAACGTTAATTTCTCATTGTCTAAATATTTCGAGATCACAATACTTCCTCGCCAGTAGCGTGGGAAGTAAAACGTAAACATAACCTAGCTGCATTGTGGTTCCTCGTCATAAGACAAAACTTATGCGGTGACGTACGTGATAAAATTTGCTTTAAAACACTTTGAAAAACGATAGCTGAGCCTTCAGTCTGTTAGACCAGTTCTGACTTGATTGAGACAGCCTGCGACATACGAGGTCTGTATATTAAGTAATGAGACTGGCAACAGTAGAGGCGCGAGGCTTTGAGGGGGACACGGGAACATGCGATCCACCTTCAGTACAAGTTTGAACTTGCTCGAGTCATTTGGTTTTTTATGTTGTGTTCTAAAAACGGGTGACATCAACGGTGTGCTATCAGGTTTTGCTTCAGACTTCAGCAAACGATTTTTTGGCAGAAAACATGTGGCTCCTCAGCCTCCTTGTTCGCCTGAATTGAGTCCTTGTGACTTTTTTCTCTTCTTGGAGTTCATCAAATCACCTCAAGCAAACCCACTTTGGGGACAGTCAAAAACATTCAAACGACTTTAGTTCCAGCACTGCTATGAGGGTGACAATATGAAGTTAGAAAAATTAAATGAAATTAAAAAAATCAGTCTCATCGCTTAATTTACAGGCCTCGTAGATAGCCCCTGAATGCGCCTTTCACAACGTATGCTCCCTCAATCGTCAGTTTTTGGATGAACAGTGTAGTCACAACCACTTTTAGCTGCTCACGTATGTAAGTATGCCACGTGTCGATGTTATTAAGTCGTGTAATTCCATTTCTCGGAACGTAAAGCGATTTAATTCGCATCTAATAAGTTAATGATCCCAGGTCTGAGGGCTTCGGTAGAGTTCCGAGAAGTAATAAGTCTCTCTCTTTGCAAATGAGGCTGCGCCAGCAAGAACTGAGCGAAACCATAAAAGTATCGTCAGTGAAGCTGATAGAATATCCTGTAACCAGACTGTTTGGCCTCTTGCATAAGAGTGAGAATGTTCGAATTTAACTGGTTGAGCTTTGGAACACTGTATGAACTTTATTTCCGTTAGTTTAACTGTAAGAATGTTTGCTTTTCTACCTATCGGATGTCCTAAAACTTCACAGTTTTACCGATTTTGAACAAAGGGTAGTTTTGTCTTAAGTCGCTTTCTACAGGGTGTCCGCAAAGTTGGGGTTTTCCTTTACACGACGCGACGTGTAGATCTTGAAAACATAAGCAATTTTTCTTAGTACCATATACACCAATGTCTTAAGGGAACCGAGATAAAGGGCTCTGCAACATCAAAAATATCTGAATACCGTCCTGTAGCCGCGACATCTCCCAGTGGTACTAGGACGGTTACGGTCACGCGTGTAGAGATAATCGCGTAGACGTGAATCCCTCAACAAGCACTAGAGACGTGGCTAGAGAAGTGCAAGTATCAAAAACTAAAGTGTGGCAAACGCTGCGTGAAGAGGGGCTGTATCCGTTTCACGTCCAACGTGGACAAGCCCTTCAACCTGACGATTTTCCAGCAAGAGTGCGGTTTTGTGAGTGGTTGTTGCATCAACATGACAATAATCCGGACTTTTTGAAGTGCATATTGGTGACAGACGAATCTACGTTCACGCGTAGTGAGGTGAATAACTTTCGCAACACTCATGTTTGGTCAGTAGAAAATCCGCACGCTGTCCGTCGAGCACATTTTCAACAAACATTTTCGGTGAATGTTTGGGCTGGCATGGTGAACGGTATGCTCATTGGACCATTTATTCTCCCAAATCGATTGGACGGGATGCAATACCTAGACTTTTTACGCAACATTTTGCCTTCCTTGTTAGAAGATGTGCCATTAAGTGTAATAATCTGATTTCATTTTCTGTTGGAGCGGTATGATTTCGGGCAGAGACGTACTTAGCCCTTCTCGTCAACTGGAGAGTGAGTACTTTTTCCTTTATTTTTTTTTTTAACTTGGTCGCCCTCGTTTCACTACACATTACCTTTGTTATTTCAAGGGAAAACCCCAAGTTTGCGGACACCCTGTATACTGTTGTGCAATCTCAAGCATTTGATTCCCAGCTAATATCATGAATCAGAAAGTGTGGATGTTTGCTGCTCAATCTCGCCAAAATTGCTGAACGGATCTGGACGAAATTTGGTACAGAGATAGCTTGTTGTCTGGAATAGCACTTAGGTTACCTTTTATCCGGTTGATCGCAAAGGCAATTGTGGTGGCTCACAACACATTTTAAACAGGCGTAAAAATCATAGAAGCTTCCGTAAATTTTGTAAATTCTCATAATAAACACAAGCAGCGGCATCACTGCACGGTGAGCGATCTGTTCGGGAGCGATCTCGATTACTTTGGACGAAATAAATATGCAAGGCGCGGCGACAGTGCAGTATATTTCTTTACAGAAGTTAGAGGTAAAAATGTATGTTTGTTATGTAATGCATCTGTTTTCGTTCCTAAAAAATGGAATATCACCAGATAATTACACAAAAGAAGAAACCTTATGAAGACGGGGAAATGATAAAACAGGGGTTTTTAGAAGCTGCAGATTTATCATTTGCCAACTTAAAATAAAGACGAGATAGTGTCTGCTATAAAATCTATGCAACCATCTGCTAATACAGTGATGACTAGAAGTAATGAGCAATGATATAGTTTTACAATTAATAAATGACTGATAGCTGTGCTAGATGCTACGTTTGGTTTGATCTTTCGTGTGCCAGCTTCCTTATATCATTTGTATTATTATTATTTCAACTACCATCAAGGTGAAATACGACGAATCAAAGCGACAACAACATAATAAGTTTCATAAGTACCATTAACCATTTTCTACTACAGTTAGCCCGGAGCGATGATGCGATCTTTATTACTTAGCGTCCGTTAAGTAGATTAGCTGACAGCTATTTCAGCGGTCGTCCTTTGTTTTCGTGTTGTCGGAGCTCGCAAGGCATGGCCAACTTTGCTGTTACATCTGGCTGATCTCACGGGCCATTTGGAGGTTTTAGCGTTAACACTTTTTTCCTACCGGATCAACGGAAACTTTTAAATCCGTGAGCTTATGCAGACTAGTCGGAGTAGCTTGGTGCGAATGTATAGGCCGAAATTGCAAGGGCGTATTCCTGAATCAAATGTAAGTAGTTTATATCCACATGTGTCTTGAAAGATATGGGTTCCACGATATAGTTTGTCCGACTTTTATAAAAATTTCGGTTATTTGTTAATATCTGAAAGATGTTTGTGCCGCTACTGTTGGATTTTGGCAGTATTATTCATTGCAACAAGATGCACCAACTAGAAGATAATTAAGAATTCCCGTAACGACTCGATGGGCAATTTCGCGAATAATATTAACAACTAACTGTACTCCACTGAGTTCGTAGAAAATATATGTCTTTTTTATATTAAGCAGTTGATGGTACAACCTTTTATCCCATTGTATAATTCGTATCTTACTTCGTTTTCGAGGAGGGAATACAAACGACGCGCGACGTTATGTAGAAAAATGGTTAAAATGAAATCAATTCAATTACCTCTGGAAATTTCAGATTGGCCTTGTTAAGACGTCTTTGTCAAGGTTACCATTGGGTGATCAACACAAACCTTACAAATGTGCTATCGAACATTCTTGTAAGGGCAATTTGTCCTCGATGCCTCGATTTGACCTTGGAATGGTCTTGAATGCCATGGGCAAGGCCATGGCCAAGGTGACTTTTGGACGTAACATTTGCTCCTCTTTCCAATTCCGATGTGAAAACGCAAAGTATGATATAAAAACATTCACTTAACCTTGAAATGACCTTGAAAGTCGTGGTCAAGATCACTGTCAAGGTCGCCATTGTTTTGCATTCTAGAAACCCTACAACTTCGTCGCAATGTCATTGTCTGTCAAGGCGGTCGTAGGACCTTTGCCCTTGTATCTAAGTATACAGGGTGACTTCGAAGTTGAGTCATTTATTTTAACAGTGAGTAGATCTAATCAAAAGATATGTTTTTTTCCTTTAACATTTTTCTGGTAAAATTAAAGTAACAAAGTTATAGCCCTTTAGAAGTTTGAGTACCGCCCTGTCTCAATAATAATATTATGTGCTCGTGTTTGGCAACAACGGATATAATCCGCCTTATCGGTTCATCGCATCGGAAACAAAAAAGCGAAAGAATTTGAAACGCTGATCACGATGTTTTTATTCAGTCACTGTGTCAGTCGGTAACGCGTGAGTGAATAGTGGTGTTTGCTGCGTGGCTCAAACGAAATAAAAAATGGCACACGTTAATGCGGATCGGTTTCCCAATCGAGTGCAACCAACCCCTCGTGCCTTTGTTAATGTAGTACAACGGGCTCGTGAATCAGGTCACTTTAGACCTCACAGGGGAGGGCATGCCGGTGCTCCAAAACCTCACGATCAAATACAGGTCTGCACTGAAATACTTGTCGGGAGGATACTTTATAAAACAAGGTAACATTTTTTTTATTTTTACACACATATTTTGGTTTATCTTCCTTCTACTATCATTATCTGAAAATTAATGACTCAACTTCAAAGTATATGTCGGTCACCTGGTCAATCTGTAGCACTGTTTGCTCAGAAACCAGACAAAGTTAAAGATTGTACTAAAAAGTGTTTTTGTAAAGTGTAGTCCACTGACTTCTAAATATTTAGGAGGGGAGGTTAAAATGTGACACCCTGTATAGTCGGGCCATATTAAAAGTATTGCAGCACGTGATTGGCTACTCTATTGCAGCTAAATAATGCAGTAAAAATATTGCAGGTTCTTTTTGAATTTTCATTCGATCCATCGTCCCCTCTTGATCAAGTCGTACCTTATTTGAAGTCAATTGCTCTTTTCCATGTCAGGACCTGGAAGGGTTTTTATGTAAACGGATTTTCCACGTTTTATCAGAAAACTTCTGCGGTCGACGGACTATTTTGTCATTGGAAAGAAAAAGGCCGGTCACGTTGATAGCGACATTGAAACTCGATTAAAGTTCGGCTAATGAAAAAGAAAAGTTTTTAAATTCACAATGCTTTTAAGAATCGCTTACGTTTAAGGATAATGTTGTCGGTGGACTTGTTAGTTTCAAAATTTTACGTTCTGGCCACCTTAACAATGTCCTCATATGAAAATTACTTTAATTCTGTAAATAAATGATGTCAAGAATGTATCACTGGAATGAGTACCTTCGAGCTAGACAAAATTGCGTTTTAAATAGCTGACATTGCTTTACAACCACTTTTCTAAAATGATGCAGATCGTCCTCGGTTTTTTGCACAATAAAAGTCGTCAAAAAGTTATGTGATAAGCTTCGTAGGGGTGTAATGTCTCGAACCCTTTTGGGTTTTTCGTGAAAGTCACATATTAGGACGTTTAGCGAAGGCTAAAGCGAAAGTGCTTGCCAGGATCCTTGCTGCCAACTCCACCATGTATGAATCCCACAACGCCCGAGTGTCGTCGATTCAAAGATTTCCCTACACAATTCAGGAAGTAACAGTGAGGCATAAGCCGTAAGACGTAGCCCAACATCAACTAAGCTTCTGGTCCGGACTTGATTCCTGCCGTTGTATTGAAGAGGTGTGCAGCGGAACTTGCTCCAGTTCTTCCGCGTCGGCACCTTCCAAAAAACTAAAAGTCCAACCCATCCAAAAAAAGAATCTAAGACCGACCCGTACACCTACAGGCCTATAGCTCTGCTTTCTAAACTGCTGTCTTGATTCGGGGGTTTAAAAGGTCGTCGTCGGTTGAAATTTCTTCCTAACGCAAGCTTTTCAGGTGTTCAAGTTCTGTCTGGAGGTTCTCCGGTTCGCAAAGCTTTCGAGCTCGTTCTGTCAGGGTTCTGATGACTCCATACTTCTGACTTGGGTGATGATTGGACAAAGCGTGCAGGTATCTGTCTGTGTGCGTTGGTTTCCTGTACACTGTGTGACCCAGCTTGTTACCTCGCTTCCTGACTAGTACGTCCAAAAAGGCCAGTTGTTGGTCACTCTCTATCTCCATGGTAAATTCCAAGCTTAGATGTCGATCGTTGAGCTGCTGCAGAAACTCGTTTTTAGCCTGTCCGTGCCATGTTTCCAAATCACGAAGGTGTCGTCCAAGTACCGGAACCAAATTGCTGGTTTGTTCTCCGATGTCTCAACCGCCTTCTTCTCAAAGTGTTCCATAAAGAGGTTGGCTATGACTGGGCTAAGTGGACTTCCCATTGCCACTCCGTCTGTCTGCTCATAAAAGCCCCCGTCCCATATGAAGTAGCTTCCAGTGAGACAGATTTCAAAGAGCTTGCAGATGTCAGAAGGGAAGATCCTGCTCACCAGATCTAGGCGTTCCCTCAGCGGTACCTTGGTGAAAAGGGAGACGACATCGAAGCTCACAAGGTTGTCGTCGGTTTCAACTACGATATCCTGCGTGAGAGAAATCGTCAGTCCATGTCCAGCATCGGAAATGGAAGGACCTCTGAAGAAGCTTGCCACTCGTGCTAGCGAAACGTTAGGAAAAAATTCCAACCGACGACCGCCTTTAGACCCGAATCAAGACAGCAGTTTATCAACTGGCCGCGAAAGCCTTAACCAAGCTCTGCTTTCTGTTATAAGTAAAGTGATGGAGAGGGGCATACATCGCGAGCTTCTGGACTACCTCGAACGTCGCGGGTTAACCAGCGACAGGCAGTATGGATCCACCGGGCATATCCTAGCTTACGTCAAGCAATTGTGCAGTAAGCTCATCCGTCTTATGGTGAGACTCATGTCACGATCAGCTGTGGAAAGCTGTCCTCCTAAGCTTTGCAGATGTGTGACTGACTTTCTCTCTGGCCGCAAGATATCCGTCGTAATCGATGACTTCGCCTCTCCATCCCACAACGTCAGTGCAGGTGTTCTTCAGGATCGGTATTGGCTCCGACAATATCCCTCTTAGTATCAACGACATCCTTTCCTGTACGATCGACCTAATCCACGGCTTTGCTGAAAGCATGTTTGCAATTTGTTGAAAACAATGTTTGAACATTTTTTTGTGCCATTTCCGACCCGGCAACATGCGATTCGTTAAAAGGGGTCCTTCATGAAAAAAACCGTACTTATATATGATGCCATCTCCTGAACTATATATAACCTTCATAGTACAAGCTGGCTCACATGCTATAACTTTGTCAGTTTGTCATTAGCTTTCACGTGGCTGTCAGACGCAATAGTTTCTTGATCAATTGTTCTGCTCGTGAATTGGATCAGGTATCATAATATAAATTTTTGATAAAATGGTAGGGCACTCTTTGTCCTGATAAATAGAAAAACCAGCTACTTTTATCACGAGATCAATAAATTGCAGGTTGATATATCGAATTGAAATAATGAGCCAACATTTTCCTTATTATTCTTCGGAAAAAGCTCCTTTGGAGTGCTTTTAAAACATTTTCCTTCCACCTTGTCAAACCCAAAATATCAACTTCGTTTCACGTCGCGCCATCTGGCAACATCACGGAACATTTTACCGGCTGCAGCTTCAGTTACAGTCACCGAGCGGGCTCATACAAACCGATAGCCGATCCGTTCGGCAGGGTTGCCAAATGGGTCAGACAGGATTCCACCAGAACTGACTCGGAAATTCTTCAAATTTCCAACATTGAGAAACATTCCAAATCGTGCTACAATATAGAGTATATGTCTGAATATTCATACCATTTATGGATCACACATACAGGGTGACTTCGAAGTTGAGTCATTTATTTTAATAGTGAGTAGATCTGATCAAAAGAAATGTTTTTTCCTTTAACATTTTTCTGGTAAAATTAAAGTAACAAAGTTATAGCCCTTTAGAAGTTTGAGTACCGCCCTGTCTCAATAATAATATTATGTGCTCGTGTTTGGCAAAAACGGATATAATCCGCCTTATCGGTTCATCGCATCGGAAACATAAAAGCGAAAGAATTTGAAACGCTTATCACGATGTTTTTACTACAATTTTATTCAGTTGTATTCAGTCAATGTGTCAGTCGGTAACGCGTGAGTGAATAGTGGTGTTTGCTGCGTGCCTTAAACGAAATAAAAAATGGCACATGTTTACGAAAATGCTGAACTTGTGGACATGATTCTTATTTACGGGGGGGTAGTATTTACAAAATGCTGCCGCGGCATCACGGATTTATGCGGATCGGTTTCCCAATCGAGTGCAACCAACCCCTCGTGCCTTTGTTAATGTAGTACAAAGGGCTCGTGAATCAGGTGACTTAAGACCTCACAGGGGGAGCATGCCGGGGCTCCAAGACCGCACGATCAAATACAGGTCCGCACTGAAATACTTGTCGGGAGGATACCTTATAAAACAAGGTAACGTTTTTTATTTTTTTATTTTTACATACATATTTTGGTTTATCTTCCTTCTACAATCATTACCTGAAAATTAATGACTCAACTTCAAAGTCAAAGTCAAAGTATAATGAATATTGGATGAGGTCTCACAATCTAGTTTTTTATCTATCCGAGTGACGTCATAGTAGAAACATACTCATCAACTGAATAGAAACAGTGGTTGAGACAATATATATATATATATATATATATATATATATAACTTGAGACGTGGTCATTGTCGTCTAGACCAGTTAGGTGAAAAATTAAAGCTTCCGCCTTTTGTTGGGTACTTCGACAAAATTTAAGCAAAGAGATTTTATACTTTTTTTAATTCTCTCTAGCTTTCAATGGACTTTGCCATCATCATCAGGAGCTGCAATTACAATGATAACAGTAGCAACAAAAGTGTAAAATGAATTTAAATTCAACTTACAGTAGTATGTGAGGATGTTGCTAATTGTTGTTTTCGTATAGGTTGAGGGAAACGTCCAGTAACATGGTGAGAGCTGGATACATATATATATATATATATATATATATATATATATATTGACAAACTTTGAGAAGTAGGGGTTAGACATATTTTCGAAATTATCTTGTATATTGGCACTGACGAAAACACTATATAATTTAACGGTAAGTCGTATCATTTTCATTGATATACATTAAGTACAGTGCATCTGATATAATAATAGACATAAAAAGAAAGAATAAGTAATATTCTTATATAGTATCTCCTTTCATAAGTCATGCGAAACTAAGCTCAAGCGACATATAACCTCTGGAAAATGCATTTAGATAATAAAATTTCACATGTAAACTTTTTCAATAAAATATTCTATTTATATTTCACTATCAAAAAAGCGTGGAACAAACTATATGGATATATCAAAACTGAAAGCAGGTTGCTTCATCTCTTGACTGTTTTCTCTTCTTGACTTGGCAACCATACTCCTCATTTTTTTTTTTTTTTTTTTTTTTTTTTTTTTTATATCGAAACAGCCGCGCAGGCTGAAGCCTAAATGCCGGAACACCGCGGCTGCTATGATGATCCCAAAGAAATTTTGTTAATACGATTTTTGAACTGCCTAAGGTTAGTAGAACTGGGAAAAGCTTCCTCCCGTAGTTTGTTCCACAATCTAGACACCCTCGGGACAAAGGAGCGGTCGTATCGGCCAGTTCTGGATGTACGAAGTTTGACACGGTTAGGATGGGACGCCGAAGTCAGGCGGGTCTGTCTGGCAGGCACATCGCGCGGCGGCATCATGGAATAGAGCTCTGAGGAGCAAAGCCCGTTGGTGTAGCGATAGAAAAGAGCTAGATCGCCGACGACCCGCCGGTGCGAAAGAGTCCCGAGACTGTCTGTTAGAGAAGAGTCATCGATCAGTCGGACCGCTCTCCTCTGGACAGCATCGAGCATGGACAATGTAGTCGGGGCGGCAGCACCCCAAATGTGTGAGCAATACTCGAGGCTAGGCCTTATCTGGGCCTTGTATAGAGTGAGAAGGTCATGCGGAGAAAAGTACTTCTTAGCCCTAAACAAATAGCCTAGCTTTTTCCCAGCAGCTGCAGCTATTGAAGAGATGTGTTCGTGCCAGATCAGGTCCTCGGTGATCTGGACTCCGACCAGCCGAAATGAATGGCTCTTTGGTAGGACTCGACCGTCCATCGAAACTGTATGAGCGCTAGGACGCTTTTTGTTCGTCAAAGTACAGTACTGTGTTTTGGAAGCATTGAACTGTACAAGATTGTTGCGTCCCCAAGCAGTGATAGCCTCCAGGTCTCTTGTCAGAGAAGAAATCGTCGCTAGTCTTCTTTTTTCCAGCTCAGCGGCAGAGATCGGCTTGTCACTCTGAATTCCTGCATGTAGAGTGCTGTCATCAGCGAAGCTGTGGATTGGGTTGATCGTGCAGGAAAGGAGGTCGTTGATATGTAAGAGAAACAGTGTTGGAGCCAAGACCGATCCCTGGGGAACACCCGCGTTGACGTTGTGGGATGAAGAGGAGAATCCGTCAATTACGACGGATATCTTGCGGCCAGACATAAAGTCAGCCACCCATCTGCAAAGGTTTTCTGGGAGGCCGTAGGATGGAAGTTTGCTCAAGAGGGCAGCGTGCCACAGCTGATCGAACGCTTTCGTGATGTCAAGAGCAACGACATGAGCCTCACCATGAGACTGGATTAGTTTACTCCACAGTTGCGTGACGTAAGCTAGGAGGTCCCCTGTGGATCGTTGGTGCCGGAAACCGTACTGCCTGTCGCTAATCAAGCTGTGACGTTCGAGGTAGTCCAGAAGCTCGCGATTTATGCACCTCTCCATCACTTTACTTATAACAGAAAGCAGAGCTATAGGCCTGTAGTTGTAAGGGTCGGTTTTAGATCCTTTTTTTGGGATGGGCTGTACATGAGCAAATTTCCAGTTTTCTGGGAAGGTGCCGGATTCATAAGATATCTGGAAGAGACGCGAAAGAACTGGAGCAAGCTCAGCTGCACATCTCTTCAGTACAATGGCAGGAATCAAGTCCGGACCAGAAGCTTTGTTGATGTCGAGCGACAAGAGCACTCGTCTTACGGTCTTATGCCTGAATGTTACCTCCCGCATAGTGTGGGGAACCCTTTGAATTGACGGCACTTGGGCGTTGGTGGGGACGTCCATGGTGGAGTTGGCAGCAAAGATCTTGGCTAACACTTCCGCCTTGGCCTTTGAGTCGAATACAATAGTTCCATCCTGACACGTAAGTGGTGGAAGGCTACTGTGTGAGAAGTTCTTTTCAATCTGCTTGGCCAGCGTCCAGAAAGACCGACTGCCATTGCGCTGTGACATTACCCTGTGCCTAACTTTTATATCATGCTGGGTTTTGGCATTGCGAACCGCTTCGTTATATTTGTTTCTGGACTCGACGTCGGCTTGTCTGTTCTCTACAGTGGGGTTTTGTAAGTAGGCTCTGTGGGCCTTGATCTTCTGCTGGCGAGCAGTGTCACACGATTTGTTGAACCAGCCGTTGGACCCTGGTTTAGGAACTTTCACTGTGTGAGGGATGTATTCCTCCATTCCGACGTGGATAATTTCGGTTATTGAAGAACAGACAGTCGACGCATCCGCGTTAGTGAAGCAGACATCTCTCCAAGGAAAGCTAGAGAAGAAGTCTCTGAGCCCCTCCCAGTCGGCATGTCCGTAATGCCAAGTTTTGCGGCCTGTGCGAGTTTCTGCGGCCACAGCGGCTTCTGACCGAAACCTAACCTCCACAACACCGTGATCTGAGTTACCCAGGGGGGACAGGACGGCAGTGCTGTAAGGGGCAGGATGCGTGGTCAGAAAGAGATCCAGCAGGCTACTGGCGTGTGACGAGACGCGGGGGAAAAAAGTAGGGCTCGTCACCAGCTGGGTCAGCCCTTGAGTAAGAGCGAACGCTTCGACTGCACGACCTGCTGCATCGGTCTTATTTGAGCCCAACCAAAGCTCATTATGGGCATTGAAATCACCGAGAAGAACTACCTCTGAAGCGGGGTGATTGATGTTCAGGAAGTCGATCTGGACGGCGAGGTATTCAAGTAGGTCATCCCAGTTATGGTTCGAGGGAGAGCGATAAAGGCAGCAAATAAATTTGGGTGATGTTTTGGAGTTGAGGCGAAGCCACAGAATGTCCTTCCGGTCTGATTCCAAAGAAAGATCCCTGGAGCAGGAAAGACTGCTGCGGACAAAAGCCACAACTCCCCCGTTCTTTCTCAGATTGGAGTGCACCTCGTAGTTTGGGAAGTTGAGATGGTTAATCGGTGCAGCCTCTGAGATTTTTGTCTCCGCCAAGAAAAGCACGGCGGGACGATTGGATTGCAGGTAGTGATGAACAGCATCAATGTTGCTGTTGATCCCGCAGATGTTCGAAAAACAAATTTTATCTTCGATGTTGTTCCCTCGAGCCCACCCTCCACCCGGACATTCCGAGAGTGGAGTGAGTTTACGTCCAGAGTTTTTAGTGCTCGAGGGATCCATCATCATTAATTTCTTTGTTTTGGTAGATAACCGACTGCATAGCTTAGGTGTGGAAACATGCGGACATTTATAAGACACCCTGGGAAAAGCTAGCGGGTGGTACTGCCTCGGTCGACTGGTCCTTGTCTACCACCTTCTTTTTACATATTAGTGATGTTAAATAGACCTAAAGTGGCCCGTTGGCGGACTTGTACCGCCACCCGGCAATCGGTACTGAGGTATTCCTTAACACGTGCGCAATCACTTGGACGGGAAGAAGTTGTATACTGGATACAACGACTTCCGGAACAAGCATTTGCCACGGCCCTCGCTCAGTAGGGTCCGTATCTTGAAAAGTGACATTATGCCGATTTTTTTTACATTATGCTGGTTTTTTTTGACATTATGTAGGTTTTTTTACAAGATATTAACTTAGCACTTAGTTATACGTGTTGCCTAAACATCATGAGGCTTGTTATCAATCTTTGGCTCTGATGTGAAGTAAAATCTGCTTCTGAGATAGCATTACTGGAGGTCTAGGCTGTAAGTTTTATGTGTTGATGATAGTTACATTGGGTTCTTGTCTCAAATACACTTAATTGAGATTTAAAGCGAGAAATTAGTTGCGCATCCACTTTTTCTTATCCATTCTGGTAATTACATCTACAAATTTGCTGAATTTCAAAAATGAGAGAGATAAGAAATAATTATGTTCACTGTACACTGTCTTGTCGAATTATTATTATTCAGTAATGATTTTGTCACACAGCAGATAGCACTGACCTTATACATATGCAGACCAATACACATAATCATCCCAATGCGATCTTGCTATTCAACCAACTTTCTTCTCAGAGATAAAAACTACAGACAAGGACCACTCGGTCTCACAAAACGTATGCAACCAATAATGCGTGCAGTTTAGTTGAGTGATTTCTCCTTAGATGGACGTTCACAATGATCCTAGTGAGCAAACGTGGAATGACTGTTTGCGCCCTAAAAACTACCTAGTTTGCAAGATACCATCTTAAAGGTCTTTTTTACGTTTTATAAGTTTTTTACATGATACCGTGCCGATCTTCCATCGCCGGTGTGAAATCTACTTTCCCGCCTAAAGTTCATCCATTTTTATTTATATTGTTAAGGTTAAGTTGAAAAACGCTAATCTTAGCGACAGTTCGCCTTTTATGTACTTTTACTTAAAAACGAAATAAAGCCCATTTATTATTATTATTGTATTATAATAATGTTAATATGATCCCGAATAGGCAACATAAACGAGATGCTATATACCTTGTAACTTACATCTATCCCTTACATAGCGGTTCGCTTTTTTCGACTAGTAAAGAAAAAAACCATCCCAAGCTTGAGCGTCTCCTCATTTTACTGAATGTGGCAGAACTATAACAAATCTTTTAATTTGAAGAAGAACAAGAACAACTTGTTTTAAATATTGGCTGCCCAAATGCTGGATCGCCAAATGAACGATGTGTACACGGTTGCAGTAGTGTCAGTATCCTATATGCAACCAACATTACAGAGGTTCCCAATCTGCATTAGGAATAGGCTGAAACTGAAATACGTAAACACGTAAAAGCCATTCCGTCACTTTGGGGTTATATCATCCAATGTGGCAACTCTGCGCGGCAGAGGACAGCAGCGATATGTGCACCCCCACCACCTGTTACGCCCCCACCCCTGCACAATAGGGGAGGGTGTGACGCTCGGCTAGCTATCAACAGATGTCTCTTATAACACAGCGGGAGGCGTTCGGCCAGAACGGAATATGGTCAGACGGTCGAGCTGGTGGGACACTTTTGTGGTGTTGTTGACATTAAGGACCGGGTTTATGATGCCTGGATATATTTTATCTGGAAGCTAATGGTCTGTGACAGGAATTCTAATCCGATCGATGCCAGCGATTTGATGGCTTTCACCTAGGGTGGTTCATCAGACTAAGCAGCGCTGTCTCTGGTATTTGAAGCGCGCTGGATAACTGTGACTTTATCGCTGACTGAAGGCAAACCCTAAAAAGCTTTAACCTAGTACGGTTAGCCAAGGAAGTTTCTTCACGTCCGCTTGGGAAAATGTTCTAATTAGTCATATACACAAGCTTATTGCAAACCTTTTTAACGAATCATAAATTGTTTTTTGCTTCGGGAAGGTATAATTTATCTGAAGTCACTTGAAATAGCATAGAAACCTTTGGTCGGCGCGTCCTTTGTAATTTCATGACGTATCATAGGCGTGCGGTCATTTATTTAGAACGATAATAATAATGTTTTTATATCACAATAAATGGATTCTACTATCTTCTTATTTTTTTGATTTGGGATAAAAAATACTTATATTGGGAGTTTAATTTATGTTGACTGAAAGTTAAGAAATGGAAAAATTACAGAATTCCAACGTTTGACATAGGCAAATATTTACATAGCAGGTAGGTTTATAAAAAGGTATATAAAGACTTACATTATAGGTATTTATATATCATCGTCGCCTTCGGTGCTGTCGCTAGAGTCATCTTGTAGAGGAATTACAACGGGATTTACAGGAGGCAAAACACAATATTCATTTTCTTTTTCAATAATATGCCTAGAACACTGCTTCCATAGGTCTGTGGCAGCAATATGAGATACTGCATCTCTTATTGTGGCCAATAGCGATTCACTTAATTGAGGGGTCTGATTATGTTTTCTTACTTTTTTTTAAGCAGCCCAATTGGGTTAAAAATTCAGTAATAGGGAGGTAGACGTAATACTTCATGGCCATTTTGCTGAAGCAGATTGTCAACAACATACTCTTTTTCAAATTTTTGTCTTTTAATAAGATCCAATAATATGGCTTTGGTTGATTTTTGTGGTATTTCCATTCCCTTATCCTTCATAAAATCAATAATGTCTTGTTTTTTTGTGCCTGCATTCGGAATTTTGTTTTTCTGTTGGGAATGGTATGGCGCATTGTCCAAAATAATCACTGAATTTGGGGAAATGTTTGGTATTAACTGCTGCTCTATCCACTTTTCAAATAAGTCGGAGGCCATGTCCTCATGATAGTCGGCACATGATTCTTTGATATTTTTGGCAGATAACAGCAAGGCATTAGGTATAAATCCATTTTCACTGCCAGCATGGAGAACAATGATTCGTTTTCCACGGTTGCATGGTGCATTTAAAATGCACTTGTTGCTGTCGTCAACCCAGCCGTACTGCACAACATCATGGGTATCATACCACGTTTCATCCAGGTAAATCAGATTTCTTTTCTGCTCTCTATAGATTTTAACTTTGTGCAAAAATTCTTGGCGCAATTCAACGATTCGAGACGACTCCATAATCACCATTCTTTTATCTAATTTTTTGTATTGAAAACCACACAGTTTTACAATACAGTGCAGTGAGTCTAAGCATTTGTAATTATAAAAATCTTCAGGATAATCTTTTAATTTATCCCGTATCATTTCCAACGTGGGCACCAAATTTTCTTTATAAAATCCGTATATTATACGACGAATCTTCCTGAAAACCCACGTCTATTCTTTTTAATTTTTGCCCTATGCGCTTTCTGTGGAAGGAATGGTTGACTACATCTCCCCTTTTTATAACCCGATAAATGGTAGACCAACTGATTTTTGCCAGGATACAAATTCTGTTTAAAATTTGATTTTGCGAGGAATCTGGATTTTCGTTTTTCAGACAATCATACATATTTAGGATTACTCTTTGGGTCTGTTCCTCTAAATCTTTATGAAAGAATTCTGCCTGCACAGGTTCATCAACCATCTCCTCGTGGCTTGGAGCATTTTCCCAAGGTCTCCAAAGAGCCATATTTAGGACACACAAGAACAATCAACACAACAATTAAATCAACAAGTAAACTGAGTATTCAAAAGTCAAAAATACACAAACTAATAAAATCTATGAAAAAGCACGGAGAGACTAAAGAGAAAACATGTTTATTCACCGCTACACGACACTGGCTAAACTGTTTCAATTTTCAGTAGCCACCTGCACTTGTTCGGAGCTCTGAAATACACGCTTTCTCATTGGCTATGTCCACGCATAGGCGTGCTTTACTCCACGTGGACCGGTGAAACTGCCCTCTTATACGGGGGATATTTGCTGCGAAATTTGGCGATTTTTGCAGCAACAGAGCGTGTTAAATATAAATATATAAAACGCACCCGGTATTTCACAGTGTTTCAAGTGACTTCAGATAAAGTATACTTCTTGAGCTTTTTCGATCATTTTAGATAAAAAGGGTTCTTATAAACGTTTCTCTCAATATGAAAAATTTTGTCCGGGACGAAAAAAAGTACTTTCGGAATTAGTTTAAAAAAATTGTGCAATTTTTGTTACAATTTTGCGATTGGCGACATGCCCCAGGACTCTTTCCTTTTGAAGAATATTATGGAAAAAACGAATCATAAAATTTTCTGAACGGACACGAAGATAGGTATACTTCCTAAACTAGGAGGTTAATTTCAATCATATAATCCTCTGTGGGTTAAGTAGATAGTTGCAGTTTAAGCGCAATGACTAATACACTCTGATTGTCAATGAGTTAACTTTTCAAAGAGAGTAGTGTCACATATTGTATACTTAACCCACTCTGGAAGATATCACATAAGTAGAATGAGCTTTCAAAGTGTCCTGGATTCTAATAAATACTTAACTTGAGTTTCGCATCAGTCAGCATACTTTGTAAATTAAATCCCGTTAACAGAAGAAGCTGCAAGCGAACTGGAGTTACGCTAAGGAATTTACAAGAAATTTTCTCGGAATTAGCAGGATCAGAAGCGTGCTAACAAAACATTCTCAAAGGGTCTCCCGTGTTATCGAAAATAAATGAAATAAAAATGTTTGGGTGGCTGAAATCGAGATTAAAATGTTTTGATGAAGAGCATCATCCTTTTCCGAGTCCCATATGCGCAGGCTGCTAGTCCAGAATCAGTCATGTCTTATAAAAATCTGGAAGATGCAATCTTACTTAGGGGAGATTGTGCTAAAATGACCCAAACTCTTTCAACCAAAAAGGCCAACAAAAAAATTAAATAAATACACATAATTTTAGCATCTATTGTAATGGAATGTTTAATATGGGATAGCGGTTTTTATTGCTATATAAAAATACCTATTTAGAAAAATATCCTGTTTATTAAAAAAAACACTTTTTAGTAAATACAAAATATGTCTGATAAAATGACATACCCTATATCGATAAAATGTCATACCTACCAAAAATAAAGAAACGGAACATAAAAGCTATTTTAATGTTAAAAACTGTCTCAATAATGAGTGAAAACTTTATTAAAGAAAATAAGAGTAATTTGGCATAACGTGGCATAATGTTTGATATATCAACTTGGGTGCACGATAAAGTGCAGTTGACACGATCTAAAAGGGTGGCTTCCAATGTTTCTGTCTAATTAGGTACACATAATTAAATTTAATTTGCATTGCCAGCAAAAGAAATTCTGTCTATGTGGTGACTGAATCAGAAATTGGTATAAGGGAACAAGGAATCATTTCGCAATTAGACGTACTTGTCGCGTTTCGGACCTGTCAACTGGCCGCCTAGATCGCGTGTCCCTTGGACATTTTTCTTTGGGGTTACGTTAAATCAAAAGTCTTCGTCGATAAGCAAGCTACGATTCAGCACTTAGAAGCCAATTGGATGTTATTTTTCATTTCCTGGCTATGGTGGAAAATTCTTTGTCGAAGATTATCTACAGTTTACACTGGCGTCGTTTTAGATCACCCCAGAAGAAGAAATCCATAGGATTTAAATCTGGTGATCTAGCCGGCCTCGATACAGGTCCTGATCGGCCTATCCACTGGGCTGGATAAACTCTATTTAGGTGCTCTCCAACCAAGATGATTTATATCTCAAGATGGATAAAGGAGAAAAATGCATAGGTATATTTCTTGATTTAAGCAAAGCTTTTGACTTGGTTGACCATGGTATTCTGCTAGATAAAACATTTCTACCATACTGGTGTTCCACAGGGTTCCATTCTTGGTCCTCTCTTATACATAATGTACGTCAATGACTTGCCCTCCGATTGCTCGGTAATGTATGCTGATGACACTTCTTTACTTGTTAATGGTAAAAACCTAGAATCTGTTGTAGGACTTGCCAATTCAAGCTTGACTGGTGCAGGTAAGTGGTTCAGCAATAATGGGCTCGTCTTAAATAATCAGAAATCTGTTTTCCCTAAGGAAATCTAATTAACCTTTCCACCTCACCGATGGATCACACTTTATTAATAAAATCGTTTGGCCAATCAATAAAACAAGTGGATGCGACTAAATTTTTAGGGATATATATATCTCAAAATTGTAGATGGGATACGCATATTGAGAAAAGTAGCCAAAAGATCGCCCCACTCTGTTACTGTCTGTACCAGTTAAGTTTTGTTGTGGAGAAGTGGATATTACTGATATTTTACCATGCACATATCCATTCAGTCCTAATTTATGGATAGAGGCATGGGGAGCATCGTCCCAGCTGCAAAGACTTTTTGTGTTGCAAAAAAAGGCTGTTCGAGTAATAGCTAAAATTGGAAGGCACACTAGCTGCAAGGATTCATTTAGAACATTAAAGATTTTAACCTTACCATCTGTTTATATACTCGATATACTTATCCTTGCTAAAACACAATTGAGCAAGTTCAATTCTGTAAGCACTGGTGCTTACTTTACAAGGAACAGTCAAGTATTGGAGGTGCCGTCGCATAGATTGGCGAGAACGGAGGATAGCCCTAGATACATGGCTATTAAGTTTTTCAACAGACTCCCCAACAATTTGAAATCACAACCACTGAACACTTTTAAAAGAACAGTCAAACAGTTTTTACTCGAGAAAGCTTTTTACTCTATTGAGGAATTTTTAATGTGTGAATGTCTTGTTTGATTTTGATCATTGTTGTTTGAATGTCATTTAATGGTTTGTCCTTTATTTCGCTTTTTTATATATACATATATGTTTTATATTTATAAATTTTATCAATAAGCTAATTTGATTTATCTGTATCCATATTTGGAATATACCATATGTTAGCTTTTGTAGTGCTCTGACTGACTTATCCTATATCACATCTGTGATCATACAGGACTAATAAATTATTATTATTATTATTATTATTAATACATATACTAAAATGAGGTGGAGCGCCGTCGTGCATAAACCACATCTTCTGAAGATCTTCCAGCACAGTGGGCAATTGTTCTTCAAGGAATTGAAAATACCTGTGGCCATTTAGTCTAGGTGGTAACTCAATTAAATATTGTCCAACTATTCCTGCCCATAAATCAATTTCAAATTGCCCTTGGTGGCGGTTTTGAGTTATTGCATGAGGATTTCCGTCTGCATAAATGTGAAGATTATGCGAGGTAATGGGCCCATCCCTTCCAAATCTTGCTTCGTCCGAAAATAATATTAACGAAGCCAAACCATTGTCGTGGTTGAACTTCCTTAAGGGCCATGTATCAAATTCTACCCTTGCGAGTTCATCAACCGCGCTTAAACCATGTACTTTTTGCAGGCGGTATGGATGGAGCAGATGCTCTTGAAAAATGGTATTTACTGTACATTTGGAAACTTGAAATCCTCGAGCTACATTCCTAACCGCAACTGTAGGATTTTCAAAGACAGCATCTAAAACATTTTCTTCAACTTCAGCTGTACGTACAGTTCTGGGAGCTCCACTATGTTTGCCCATATTTTGAACAAAACTACCTAGAATCCAAATGGCTTTTACTACCCAAAATAAGACTATAATCATTTCTCATCAGTTTCTCGTAACCATCACAGATCGATTCGTGGGAAAGTCTAGGCGTCTATTAGGGAATCTGTCATCTTGTCAATCCGTACATTAAATGCATATCAAAATATTCTTCAAAGTATACTCCACGATGTTTAACAACTTATTGTCAACTTAAAACTAATCATGAAGTTTAAAGCAATATTATTACAAACATAAGAAACCGTAGCTACTCGGATATTATCCAAAGCAACTTGATTATTATGCTATAAAAATGTTTTATCATCATGGTAAAAATAATGCATTGGAATTTTTAAAAACAACTATCTCGAAAACTATCAGCTTTAAATACGAGAAAATAAGATTTGTTGTATAGGTATTTCTCAGCAAATTTCGAAATTCGTGTCCTGAGCCATTGTTGCTAAGTTGCATTGATTTATCGTCAATTTAACATTTTTATTATATCAATAAGTATCCACACTAATATTTCAAAAGAAAAAATTTAGATTATTGATTGACACAAAAAAATACCATTAATTTTAACAAATATCCGTATATCAAGAATGGGGAAAACAAAGAAGTAAAGTGAAGAAGAAAACAATTTAAATAAGAAGGAGTACGACAGAAAGAGACGAGAACAAATGAAAGTTAAAGCTGAGTCTTTATAAGCTTTGGGTGAAAAATAAAGATTAAAGTATTTGAATAAAAAGTCAAGTTAAGTCAATAAGTTCTATGAGTGCAATACAAACTAGCCAAAAACGAAAACAATGGAAAAAGAATACTAAAGTTTCTAGGGTAAAGCGAGTTTATTATAAACAAATTTACAGAGAATAGTTGAAGAAACACCCCCACCACGACCTGCATCATCTTTACAGCTCAGGGCAGAGAATTTGTCTGCTCTCAATAGACGTAGAATGCGTAAGCGGCGAACTATTATCTACGCGAAGATTAAAAGCTTGGAAAATAAAGTCAGGAACGCAGTCAAGCTTAGCGAAAAATATGAGAACAGGTGTTTGAGATTGACAACAAAAAATACTGACCCAAACTATCCAGCAACTAAAATGTCTTCGCTTTTAAAGAATATATACTAAGTGACATATAAATCCGAACACCCAGTTTAAATGGCTTTATTTTAATAAAAGTTGGTGAATGTATTTATCTTACTGTAAATAACAAGTGCAAAAATTTTCAGCCTTATCAGTTGGACATTCCGGTTTTTATACTGATTTTTTTTTAATTCACTAACGCTCTAAAAATGAATATTTCAGCCGCAGTAAAGAATCAACGTTGGCGGATTTTGGTTCTTGACATCCTGTACGATCGGTTACGATGCCTAGAGTACGGAGACCTGTACGATTTCGTCAACTTAGTGAGTTTGATAGGGGCCGTATAGTGGGACTTCGGGAAGCTGGACTTTCTTTTCGGGCAATTGGAGTTAGAGTGCAAAGAAGTGTAGACACTGTGGTTAGGTGTTGTCAGGCATGGCTTCGAGAAGGCCGTACGCAAAGCGCAAGGGGCACTGGACGCCGCCGTAGAACAACAGACCGTGAAGATCGCCGCCTAAGATTATTGGCCTTAAGGGACTGTTTCTCCAATACCAGGTCCATTGCAAATGAATGGTTTGCAGAACACGGAAGACCTATTGGCATGCGAAGTGTTTACCGACGAATGAGAAGTTTTGGCTTGTTTTCATACCGGCCACACTGGGTCCTCCCTTTAACTCGAGAACACCGACGTAATCGCCTTGAGTGGTGCAGACAACGGTCACTCTGGGATCAGGAATGGAACAGTATTGTTTTTAGTGACGAGTCTCGATTTTGTTTAGGCATGCACGATGGTCGTGCCAGGGTTAGAAGGCGACGTGGTGAAAGGAGGAATCCACAGTTTTTTGTTGAAAGACATGTTCATCACACTGTTGGAGTTATGGTTTGTGGTGCTATAGCTTATGGTTCCAGGTCACCTTTAATTTTCATCAGAGGTAACATGAACACGCAGCGTTATATCCACGAAGTTCTAGAAGCCCATCTTTTACCCTATCTTGACACCCTGGCAGATCCAACTTTCCAACAAGATAATGCCCGACCACCTGTTGCAAGAGTCACAATAGACTTCTTTCAACATAATGATGTCACATTGTTACCATGGCCACCAAGATCTCCCGACTTATCCCCAATTGAGCACGTGTGGGATATGATGGGTAGGAGTTTGCTCAATTTGCAACGTCCTCCTCAGACTCTAGAAGCACTTCGAGAGGAGTTGGTGGTTGCCTGGAATGAGATACCACAAGAGGACATTGACCACCTGATCAGAAGCATGCCTAGGAGCGTTGGAGAATGTGTAGCACATCAGGGTGCATCCACACATTATTAAAGGTCAAAGGGCTTTAAAGCAGTGCAATCATTTTGAAATTTTTATCATTTACTTATTATGCTTCATTAAGTACTTATACAAAATTTTATTAAATTAAAACCATTTAAACTGGGTGTTCGGATTTATATGTCATTTAGTATACAAGTTCCTGACGTTGTAACAAAAAGACTCATTTTCGGAGAAGTACTGTCAACGGACCCCACGAATATCTATGAAAATCTTGGAAGTAAACATGGAGAAAAGAAAAATTTTTACAAAATGTTGAAGATGCAATTAGTGCAAAAGATACAAATTGCTATATAGATTGAAACATTTTTTCAAAAACGATCCGTACAAAAAGAACTGTACTTGTAAAGTTAGCTCCAAAATGTTGAAAGTTAGGGGTGATGTTCATTTCTTAGAGAATGTGCCCAGGGAAGGACTACCAAAGCTCTCTAAAGTATAAAATAAATCTCAATACATCTACTAATAAATTAACTTATGTTTTTTATTGAAATTTAGCATCAAATTGTTGTGAAAATCATTCCCTCATTTCATAGTTTTATGAAAGTCATTTTTCTACATGTTATACACAAAAATGAACCTCACTAAAGTAAAACTTTATATTTCTGCAAAAAAGGATATATCTTCATTATTTTTTTTTTGTACAAATGCAAAATGAAAATTTCTAAATTTGTTGAGACATACCCGTATACAGGGTAGCACAAAAAAGTTATGGTAAGTTATTTACCGAATTAGTGCAGTAATTGTCGCCCTCTACAAGTTTGGCCATAAAAAATAATGGATTCTTGTTTATCATGCCTAAAAACCTCCCTACACCGAGTTTTATGCCAAAATCTGAAATACCTCTCAAGCAATAAGGAAAAATATAAAATAAAATTTGTAACTTTGACGCACTGCATCTCGCAAACGATCAACTTTCGGACTATAGAATTGTTAACTAAATGTATACTTGCCTTTATGAAGAGAATCTCGGAATCCTTCAAGTTTTAACGTAGTACCGCACATGGCCGGCAAGAATGTATTTCCTTTGAAGTTTAAGCAGGTTCGTTCGGATCTTTCAAGGAAATTGGAAACAGATGCAGGAATGGTAACAAACTGAAACTAGCTGGCTTGAGATTAGGAAACGAGAGTACAGAGAGAATGATCTGCAACATGCCGGGCGGATTCCAAAGGGGCTGATTATGCCGTCTCCTTGCCGCCCCTAGGAGTTCTGCAGGGGCAATTAAGTGAATGGCTATTGGATACTTTCGCTATTCAGCAGCCGGCTCTGGTTTGCTCTATCGTAGCTTCGCAATCAAATCAATTGAATTGATGCTGACTATTTAGGGATATAAGGAGATACGTAATCCATTACAAAATGACGAGGTATTTCGGGATCAAATTTCAAGCTAGCTCGGTATGACGTTGCCACGAGAATGAGGGCTAGTAATTTAATTTGAGCCATGCTGAGTTTTTCAGTAGATCTATTTTTGTTTGTTTGCTTTCGTTGCCTAGACTTATCAGTGGCGTAGCCAGAAGTCATGGGACCCCGGGGCAAACATTTTTTGGGGGCCCTCATGAGTATGTTTAAGAATAAAAAATATCATGATATAATAAAAAAATTGTTTATTGTCATAAACACAAAAAGTAACACAAATTAAAATAATGAAATAACAAAAGTCAAAAATTAAACAATAATAAAATTAAAAATTCCTTTTTCTTGCATTTCTATTTGCAAATTCGTTGATAATATCATTTATATCAAGGTTTTGGGCTTCTCCGTTCTCTATAGAGAGCAAAGCAAGATCGCTTAATCTAATCCGGCCTGTAGTAGACCTAAGATAGTTTTAGCTTGTTAAATGATCTTTCAACAAATGCAGTAGTTACAGGCAACGTAAAAAATAAAAGGAACATTAAGTAAACTAACACTTAAGTCGCTTTCAAGTACCCCATACTTACTTAAAATTATATTGAAATATTCATCAATTGTTAGATCATTCTTAAGGTCTCTTTTACAAACATTTAACAAATTGGTATACTGAAATATTAAATTATTTAAATCAAATATTTCAGGATATTTGTTATAAATGGCTGTACATTTATTTTTAATGGATGTTTCATCGCAACATAATATAATTTTTGGAAGAAGTAAATCAAACAATTTATTAATTTTTTTCATGCTCCTAAATCTATTAGAAATCTGTGGCAGAACACGGTTCATAACAACATTAAAAACATTTATTTTAAATAAAATTTGAGTATTATTAAATCTGTAATCACTTAAGAGTTCGTCAAAGTGTTTTTTAACTTTCGGTTTTTGCCTGAAATCCGGTTGAATATTCCATTTGTTAGCCAGTTCTGTAGCTTCAATCATTAAAATTTCCTAAGAAGATCTTAAGTCAGTGAGGTTCTTTTCTACTTCTTCTAAAACAGTCACAGATTCACTTAAATCAATATTCTTCTTTTGAAGGACCTTTGAGGCGGAGTTAATCTTTTATACAACATTGTTGAAGAAAATACAAATTCAAAGCAACACATTTGTTTTTTAATGGAAGAAGCTTCTTCTCTTTCTTCTTTTTTATGATACTGTAACTCTATTTCTGTTAAAGATTTATTAATATCAAGATAACGAAGTTTGACAGCACTAATAGACAATATCCTTCCTGACCAACGAGTTGGATTTAATGTTTTTAAAGTTGTTTTGGATTCACTGGTAAAAGAAGCTAAAAGACCCCATCTATCAATACTTAAACCAAAAAAAGAATATATATTTTGCATAGTTACTTGTTCTTTTTCAGCTTGCTTTTTTAATTTTTCCTCTTTTTCTAATTCCAATTTTCTTTTCTGTGCTCCAGACTGATATTTCCGCTTATCTTCCATTTTTATTTTTTTAGCGTTTTGTTCCGCAATCTGCTAATTCTGCAAAGAGAAGAATACACAACCATTTTTAAATGCATTAAATAGTTCGATAGTCGTGTATCAATTAGACTGTTTCAAAAAAATCTTCTATTTTTTTCCCTCAAGTACGTCGAACATATTGTTAGAAATGACGAAACAAAATCCTGTAAAAGTAACAGCTCTTAATATTAATATTAAGTGGTGCCGCTTCGCAAATTTCAATTTCCCTCGAAAAACTTTTGAACGAGTAGGTTTATCGGAAAATTGTAAGAGACCTTTTTTGTAAAGCATTCAATTCCCTACAAGAGTAAACTACGAACTCATCCATATGATAATTTAGTAATAAGAAAAAAATTCAAAAGTTGAAAACAATTTTTTTCCCTTGTTAATGAAGAAATGTTAAAGAACTGTAACTCTTACAGGATTTTTTTTCGTCATTTTTAACAATTTGTTCGATATACTATATACTTAAGAGAAAAAAAATTAGTCGATATTTTTGAAACAGTCAATAGATCATTTTTAGTTTTTATGAAACTTTTCGAATTTAGTGTCGGGTTTAAGGCATGGCCGGGGCCCCCTATAAGCCGGGGCCCCGGGGCACTGCCCCGGTTTGCCCTAGGATAGATACGCCCCTGAGACTTATCCTTTGCCTTACTGACGATTGCTGAATAGCATAAAACAGCGTTATATATGGTTGGCTATGGTCACAGAGATGGAAAACAAACATGTCATATCCACTCTGTAAGGATATAAGTACCACGTATTTTTAGACTCAAAATAAGTCGGTGGGGCATGACTACCTCCATGCAAAAGTTTGTCCATTGGAGGGCTTAAAAGTTTTCCTTTCGAAACACATTTTTAAATTTTTTTAAAAACCGTTAGTCAGATTTGAATGAGATTTGGAGCACCTGTGTTTTGTGAGACTTTCTAGAAAGTTCAAGGATGGTGAAAACTACCCCCACCTCTATATAAATTGTAGCAGAATTTTTGGCTGCTTTTCCGAGGACTTTGCATTTTTTATCTAGCCGATCTTTTAATTCAATCCATTCTTTGTCTCCTATAAGAACAGGCCATCTCGGATAGTTTTTTAGAAAAAAAAATGAGTTACACATTTTAATACGGCGCCAAAAAATTATAGTTGACTGTCTCAAAGATGTCATTTTTTGTTAATGTCTTTGCAGCATTCTGAGCTCTGCTCCTTAGTTGACTGGCGTTGTCTATGTGAACACTGTATTTAATGCTCCCCATATAAAAAATCGGACGGATTAAAATACAAGGAACAATGTGCTACTAGATTTTAACACTTGATGTAATAAGAAAATCTTTTAGAAACCAGCTCCAAAAGCATATTTTTTTTTCGAAAACAATGCGAGATGGCCTACTTTTAGAAGAGCCAAAAAATGAAGTAAATAAAACGATCTTTCAAATAAACAAACTCAGAGTCGTTGGAGAGTTGTAAAAAATTCTGCAATAACTTATTTATTTATTTATTTATTTATTTAGCAACATCCAACAGCCATAGCCAATTACAGGATGGATAAACATGAAAATATAAACAAATGCATGTTGTGGATGTATGTAGAGCAAGCTAAAACGCTGCAAAAAAAACCTCAAAACAGAACTGGGAGGAAAAAAAAAAGCGTTCTAGCTTTACCTACCCAGCACTCAACAATCACACCGGCAAGCATTAACGAAAATAAGCATTAATTTCTCCCAAAGTCGCACAAAACGAAAATATAACTAAAACGCTATTAACTGAATCATAATTACGGCACATTATATATATATAGGGGAAAACTTAAGTATGTCAGTCCTAGGCCTGGCTAAGTAAAAAGTTAAACTAGTTCGTGACGCTAATCTAGGAATTAAGAAGTTAAGTTGTTCTAAGATGACACTGGAGTCAATAATGCCATGGATGAGCTTGTATGAGAGGTATTTTAAAAACTTTCTTTGAATGGACTCTAAGCGGTCAATATATATTTGATGATGAGGATACCACACCAGGGACGCATACTCAAGCTTAGACCTTACATAAGCATAGTACAGTATTTTCAGTGTAAAGGAGTTGTGGAAATCACCAGTATTTCTTACAATAAAACCATACGCTTTTGATGCAGCCACAACAGCATTTTCAATGTGATAGGAGAAGGAAAGTTTTCTGTCAAATGTGACTCCCAAGTCATTAATTGTACTAGGTCTGTCAAGTTTCCTGTCACCAATACTATATTCATACATCATTACCCCTGTTTTTAAAGTAAACGACAAAACGTGACACTTAGCAGCATTCAAAACAAGTCTGTTTTCACGACACCAGTTGTCAACCCTTACAATGTTGCATTGCAAGCGATGACAATCGTCAATGTTAGAGACTCTACAGAAAAGTTTCATACCGTCAGCATATATAAGAAAATCGACATCGATAACTTCAGAAATATCATTTATGAACATAATAAATAGCAGAGGTCCCAAATTAGATCCTTGAGGAACACCAAACATTACAGGGTATTCGCTTGACTTATGTCCATTGCACATAACATATTGTTTCCTATGACATAAATAAGATCTGAAAAATAGCGACAATGCATTGGAAAGACCAAATCTAGATAACTTATTGAGTAGAATGTTATGGTCTAAACTATCAAAAGCTTTAGAGAAAACAGTATATATTACATCCGTTTGAAGTTGTCTATCGATTGATTCACAAACATATTGAGTAAGATGTAGCAAGTTAGTAACTGTGGACCTGCCCTTCATGAAACCGTGTTGACTGACGGAGATAGACCTGCTTACATGAAAATATAGCACAGTTTGTATCACTATGTAGGGCGTGGGGGTAGTTTTCAATCTTCTCGAATCCTTCCGGGTCTTTTGTAAAAGTTAAATATTAGCAATAAAGATGTGTTCCAAATTTCATTCAAATCGGTCTATCGGTTGCAAAAGTATGTGTTTTAAGAATAAAACTTTAACGCCCTCTAATGGACAAATAAGATATACTGGCAGTATATTTTTGTTTCACCACAGATGATCAAAGTTGAGGGAAAATATCAGAAGGTTCCAAATCCCAAAATAGTCCTTATTCGATCATGGTATCTTAATATCAACTACGAGCCCCTTCCCACTCCAGTTGACCCAACTATTGAAATCTCAGCTTTTTTCTTATCAAACACAAACAATAAAAATGTGGCAGGGTGCTATAGGTTTAAAATATTAACAGTGAATATTTTGATAATATATAGTAGAAAACTCCAACTTTATCACTCCCTAATCAAATTCGCAGCATAAAAATAACACATGCTGCAATTACAGCATATCAAACTATTTTCATTTCAATGCAAAATAAGTCTATAAGGCATTGCTGGCTGAGAAAAACAAGAGCCATGACAATTGTTTTTATTAATCACAGCTGTCAGAATACGTTTAAAATAGTTGTGGTTAGTTAAGGTTTTCAAAATGGGTAGACTTTGTTAGACTTATCGCGGTACAGTGTGAGTAATATTGTTAGAAGATATAACGTAACTGGTTCAGTTAATATTAAGCCACGATATGTGAAAAAAAGTAATATGACAAATTCCGACCGAAAACAGACGTGCCAATTATTTACAATTAAGTGCTCTTTAGAGTGACGCTGTTGGAAGGAGAATTTCGAGGTCCACAACTCATATATGAGGTCCACAAATTGGGATTTAGTACTTGCAAGGTAAGTTTTCTTATAAAAAAAAGTGAAGTAAAAACCCTAAAGTTTCACAACTTGTTTATAGGCCAAAGAAAAGTCACTATTAACTCCACTGCAAAAGAAAAATCGGCTTAGATGGGCTAAAGAACATAGACAATGGATACCTCAACAATGGTGTGCAATACAATGGAGTGATGAGGCCAGATTCGAAGTTTGTGTTGATGACAGTCCCAGTAGAGTTATTCGCAAAAAAATGAAGCATTCCATGTTGACTGTCTGAAGAGAAAAGTGAAATTTCCAGAATCCACTATGGTCTGGGGCAGTATGTCATCAAAAGGAGTAGGAAAACTTCATTTTATTGATGGAAATGTGGATACAAACAAATATTTGGCAATTTTAAAAGAATCGCTTTTACCAATGATGGAAGAATGTTTGACATCCGGCCAAGATTTTGTGTTTCAGCAAGATGGTGCAGCGTGCCATACCTCGAAAAAGGCTATAAAATGGATGGAAGAAAATAATGTACCACTTTTTAAATGGGTTTCTAGCAGCCCAGATCTGTCACCTATTGAAACTTTGTGGCACGAGATGAAAAAGGTTCTACGACAACATCCTGCTCGTACAATCACCGAACTGATACAAAAGCTTCAAGAAATATGGGATTGTTTTACACCAAATGTTTGCCAAAACTTGGTTAACACTATGCTCCAAAGAATTTCAGCAATTGTTGCTTTGTTAACTTCGCGCATTTATTCGCACATTGTTTATTTGTTCAGATGTTCTATTAGTTATAGGTCTAAGTGATTTCAAATATGTATTTTTTACGACTAGAGTGTATCTAAAATGTTTTTGAAAAAATAAATTAATTTAGAAGTAAATAGTCTCGTCATGTTTAGTTTATAAGGGCATATTTTGGTACAAATCTTGAAGTGAGCCAACTGAAGTGGGAAGCGGCTCGTACATTGCATTTGTATATGATAAAGCAACTATCTAGAAGTATAACCTTATTTGTACATGCGGCCAAAGACAGACACAGATGAAACGGTTCGCTTTTTAAATTTAAGAAAAAATTCCATATCTCGAAAACGGTGACACTTTTATATAGGCACGTTTTTGTTATTTGAAGGGTCACTCCAAAGCCTACCGTCTCCTCAAGCTTGTCGTGGTACTTATTGGACGCCATGTATATCCATGGAATATTGGAACACCCTTTATACCTGATTGCTTGTTCTAGGTGAGTTCCTGGCGTCGTATCGAAGATACCACGAATCTGCGGAGATGTACTCGAGAGCGGCCGAACTGAAGCCTGAAGACTACGAACTGGCGGTAGCCGCAGCTACGGCGGCTAGACGTGCAGCTCGATTCGCAGAAGCCGAGAAATGGTATCGGAGAGCCGTGGATATCAACCCCAAGGTTGGATGAGATATATTTTATTCTTGTGTATGGGTCCTCAAGACAACATACAGGTGATCCGATGTCTTGTAAGAATGTAACGGTGTACCTTGACATATCGTCGAATGAAACTAAAATGTCTAGACAATTACGTAGTCTGTAATGTTTGCATACATGTTTTGCGAGGTATCTAAAATACAGGGTGTCCGCAAAGTCGGGGTTTTCCTTTACACGACGTGTAGATCTTGAAAACATAAGCAATTTTTCTTAGTACCATATACACCAATGCAACATCAAAAATATCTGAATACCGTCCTGTAGCCGCGACATCCCCGAGTGGTACTAGGACACTAGCTCAACCCGACGACAGAACTGGGTCGGGGTCAGTGTGTCAGGTCAGTATGCAACCTTCAACCGACGGTTACGGTCACGCGTGTAGAGGTAATCGCGTAGACGAGAATCCCTCAACAAGCACTAGAGACGTGGCTAGAGAAGTGCAAGTATCAAAAACTAAAGTGTGGCCAACGCTGCGTGAAGAGGGGCTGTATCCGTTTCACGTCCAACGTGTACAAGCCCTTCAACCTGACGATTGTCCAGCAAGAGTGCGGTTTTGTGAGTGGTTGTTGCATCAACATGACAATAATCCGGACTTTTTGAAGTGCATATTGGTGACAGACGAATCTACGTTCGCGCGTAATGGGGTGAATAACTTTCGCAACACTCATGTTTGGTCAGTAGAAAATCCGCACGCTGTCCGTCGGGCACATTTTCAACAAACATTTTCGGTGAATGTTTAGGCTGGCATGGTGAACATTTTGGACCATTTATTCTCCCAAATCGATTGGACGGGATGCAATACCTAGACTTTTTACGCAACATTTTGCCTTCCTTGTTTGCCTGCGTCTGCTCGGTAGCGCATCAGCTGATGTCAATTTCTGTTGGAGCGGTATGATTTCGGGCAGAGACGTACTTAGCCCTTCTCGTCAACTGGAGAGTGATTACTTTTTCCTCTATTTTTTTTTTACTTGGTCGCCCTCGTTTCACTACACATTACCTTTGCTATTTCAAGGGTAGTTGTTTCTGAAAAGGAAAACCCCAACTTTGCGGACACCCTGTATACTAAATGACATAGAAAATGCAACACCGACTAGGAGTGCTGTAATTTTGAGCATACTTTTTCAAGCTTAAGGACTACTGATAAATTGAAAGTGATTAAAATTTTAACTCGAAATTTCGCAAAATAGCTGAGTTATAATGTTAATAATGTGTTGATTCTTCTTTTTTCGATACACATTCGTTAAGTCGTCGCAGCATTTTATTTACTTGATCTATGTCTATGAATGTAACGGAATTTTTCAACCTAATTTCCTAATTTCCAAAATTCTGTAATTGTAAAATATTTTACAGATTTGGAAATTTGAAAAAAAATAAAAGATCTGGAAGCAAATTTAGATTTATTGGTTCCTAACGTATTCAAGTTGGCTGTGTACGAGATGACTTTTTTACAATCTCTGAAATGGATATCTTTAAACTCAGTTTCTTTGAGCCTAATGCAAAGATTGACAAATGTTTTGTTTTCTGTTTCCAGGAATCGAAAAGTCACACCAACCTAGGCGCTATCTTACATTTGAACGGCAAGTACCACGAAGCTGTGCTCAGTTACGAGAAGGCTCTAAAACTGAAGCCAAACGACGTCACGACGTTGACCAATCTGCACAAACTATATTCTGTGATGAACTAGGAAAGGGTAGAAATCCTGATGGAGACTGAATGAAGAATATAAGATTTTGAACAACAAACGGCCATTTTCTGTGTATTAATTCGCTCAAAATTTCTATCAATTAGAACACGCTTCCATGTTTTTCGATTTCATTTTAAAAGGAGTCCAGCACGATTTTTTTTTGAAATGGCCAAAGTTGACCAAAGGCATTGATAAGAAATATTATGTAGTTTTTAGCTAAAAGACGTTTGGAAATTATTGGTCAGGATTTTAAAATCCTTGAAATCATCTTTTTAATACTGTATTGCTTTCTGTGTGATATTAAAGCGAACAATAATTGTAAACACCTCACCCGAATTTTTTATATTTTTCTGATAAATATCCCCCGTTTCCAGCTTAACGTCGACTTCTGGGACACCCTGTATAAGCCGAAACCAGGTGATAGGCAAAGTCATAACAGCTATCAGAAAAATATTTAGAAAATTTTTATGTATGTGTTTTGAAAATTATAGGTCTTTGAAAAAGATATAGAAATTTCACACCCTACGGCAGTCTGTCAACTCCTGTTACTACAAATATTAAGTTTTTTTGGATTTTATTTTTACAATGTAATGACGAATAATACATCTTCAAACTGGTGTCTCAACTTTACTGCCAACTTTCCTCGTTCAGGAAAAATTGCCACCTATTTCCCAACCAAGTATTCCAAAGTAAAACTTTGCTCAACTTTAACTGGCTGTACTGGAAAAAAAATTACTACGAGAGTTTGGCAAGTAACCTTAACAGTTGGCGCATTTAATAAGGATTCCAAAATGGTATAACACTTAGAAGATTACTCGTTAACTTATGCACAATTTTTATTTGAAGAAAAACTGATGAAAATTTTTCAAAATTTCCTAATTAAACAGCGATTATGAAAACGCACAAGGACCCTTAAGGATAACTGTTTGCACAACAGTGGACGTCAAAATGCTGCTGATGATGATTTACCTTTACAGCAAATACTCAAACTGTTTCCTTTCAGCCGCAATACACGCTCGACATCTTCTTAAAAAAGATCGGGTTATTAAACGAGCAAATCCACGGTTATTCACAAACTCAGCTGCTTCCAATAGTCATTGCCGTAGCTCAGCTACATTTTGAATCGGCTTGAAATACACTTTTTCTTTTACAGTTCCCCAGTAAAAAAAATCTAACGGATTCAAATCAGGTGATCGGGCTGGCCTCGGTATTGTACCAGACCGCCTTATCCATCTGCCTGGAAAGTTTTGATCGAGATACTCTCTCACTGAGAGTGCATAGTGCGCTGTTCAGCCATCATGCTGAAACCACATGTGGCACGTCCACCAATAAATTTTGTACATGATTTTTCAAAAAATCCAAATAAACTTCAATAGTCAAAGTCTCTGGGAACTCAAACGGACCGATTATTTTACCATTTAAAATTCCTGTCCAATGGTTTATCTTGAAGCGATATTGAGATTTATCTTCTCTCATCAAATGTGGGTTTGCTACGTGCCACTCGTGTAAGTTATGCAGGTTCATGTACCCATCTTTCTTAAATGTGGTCTCATCTGACCATACATTTTTTTCAAAGAACCGTGGATCTTCCCTGTGTCTTTCTATCATTGTGCGACAAAAAGCAACTCGGGGCTCATAATCCCGGCGCAGAAGAGCTTGAACACGCTGTACGTGGTATGGATGGAGCACGTTTTTTTGCAAGATTCTATGGGCTGTACTTTTGTGCACACCTGTTTTAAGTTCTATTGCACGCACTGAAGTACTCGGGTCTTCTTCGACGGATCCTAGCACCACGTCTTCGTAAGGAAGGAAATATCTTCCCTGACCGTGTGATTGGTTTGGTAGTTGGCCCTCTGAGAACAGTAAGCGGTGCACATTTGTGAACACTCGATGATCTGGATGACGAGCTGCATTCGGGTACCTCTCACAGTAAAGTCTCGCTACAGGACTAGCGTTGCATCTGCATTCCCCATAAATGAGGCGCAAGTTAGCATATTCTTGTACGGTGTACACGGACATAGCGGCACTGCACAATCACACTATCAAGGATAGTCTAAGGAAAGCAAATGTTGTTCTGAAGAGCAATTAAACAGTCCAAATCCAAATCACAAGCGATCAACATTCCAGTTCACGAATCCAAAATTAGTAACAGTACGAAATCAACAAGCATGAACATGTAAAGATACGCAGTAAACGAAGGAGTACTGATCGGTATCAAAGTGTGCAATAGCAAGTAAGTGATGTGCTTCATCCATACCACATACAGCGTGTTCAACCTCTCCTGCCCCGGGATTATGAACCCCGAGTTGCTTTTTGTCGCAAAATGTTAGAAAGACACAGGAAAGATCCACAGTTATTTGAAACAAATTTATGCTCGGATGAGACCACATTTAAGAAAGATGGGTACATGAACCTGCATAAGTTACACGAGTGGCACGTAGCAAACCCACATTTGATGAGAGAAGATAAACCTCAATATCGCCTCAAGATAAACCATTGGACAGGGATTTTAAATGGTAAAATAATGCTGAAGTTTATTTGGATTTTTTGAAAAATCATGTACAAAATTTATTGGTGGACGTGCCACTGAGTATTTACAGGGACATGTGGTTTCAGCATGATGGCTGCCCAGCGCACTATGCACTCTCAGTGAGAGAGTATCTCGATCAAAACTTTCCAGACAGATGGATAAGGCGGTCTGATACAATACCGTGGCCAGCCCGATCACCTGATTTGAATCCGTTAGATTTTTTTTACTGGGGAACTGTAAAAGGAAAAGTGTCTTTCAAGCCGATTCAAAATGTAGCTGAGCTACGGCAAAGACTATTGGAAGCAGCTGAGTTTGTTAATAACCGTGGATTCGCTCGTTTAATAACCCGATCTTTTTTAAGATGTCGAGCGTGAATTGCGGCTGAAGGGAAACAGTTTGAGCATTTGCTGTAAAGGTAAATCATCATCAGCAGCATTTTGACGCCCACTGTTGTGCAAACAGTTATCCTTAAGGGTCCTTGTGCGTTTTCATAATCGCTGTTTAATTAGGAAATTTTGAAAAATTTTCATCAGTTTTTCTTCAAATAAAAATTGTGCATAAGTTAACGAGTAATCTTCTAAGTGTCATACCATTTTGGAATCCTTATTAAATGCGCCAACTGTTAAGGTTACTTGCCAAACTCTCGTAGTAAATTTTTTTCCAGTACAGCCAGTTAAAGTTGAGCAAAGTTTTACTTTGGAATACTTGATTGGGAAATAAGTGGCAATTTTTCCTGAACGAGAAAAGTTGGCAGTAAGGTTGAGACACCAGTTTGAAGATGCATTATTCGTCATTAAATTGTAAAAATAAAATCCAAAAAAAGTTAATATTTGTAGTAACAGGAGTTGACAGACTGCCGTAGGGTGCGAAATTTCTATATCTTTTTCAAAGACCTATAATTTTCAAAACACATACATAACATTTTTTACTAATATTTTTCTGATAGCTGTTATGACTTTGCCTATCACCCGGTTTCGGCTTGACGTCGACTTCTGGTATAATAAGTGTGAATTAGCCCGAATGCAAAAATTTTGCTTGTTCCTTGGATTATAACACAATTTTTCAAGAAAATCGTAAACTTTTACCTCGCTGTACTGTTTTCATGTGTCGATACTTGGACTAATGTCTATAAGCTCTGTCAACCATTTTGTACAAATCTCCAAAAATAATGATAGTAAACGCAAGCTGTTCAACAAGATCTTGTTGTTGTATCTGTTATATACCCTAATCTAATGGCTTGCATAGCTGACGCCTGTTAATATGTATGTCTTCAGCATCAAATTTATATATTACTACAAACGCATTGTATCATATTCGCCACTGGGATTGTCTCATATACCTGTATTTCAAAGAATCGGACGAAGATGTAAGTGGAAGTTTCTGGTATCAAAGGTAAGGTGAAAAGCGGTTATAATAAGTGAAGGCCAAATATAGAAAAAAACGTTCATTTATATACGTCATATTTGTTGCATAATACCCTTTTTGATTTTCCTTTTTCATAAGCTTTCTCTGATATCAAGGTTAAGGGGGTCTATTTGACTGGTTTTTGAGTTGTTAAACCTTTCGACTGTATTGCATATTAAGGCCTAGAATGAAAATACGTAAATTCTAACGGTCTGCCGTTACTAACTACATTTTTTAGTGTCAAGAGTATTGCAATATTGTTCGTTCGCCTTGACATCTAACTTACAAACAAGGTTAGAGGTAACCCAAAAACCAATCGTACAAAATCCCAAAATCCTTACGTCACAGGGTGTCACATTTAACAAAATTGTCAAAGGATACTGTGGCGCAACACAGATTGTATGTATAAACGGCCAAGATGATCGCAAGAGTTTTCCTGAGATTATGGAAAGCCATATAAAATTAAAATTTTCAGCCTAACAGAATGTGCATCTATAAGCCTTTTAAAGGCACTAATTTTTGTACTTGTACAAGAAACTTCCAGTTTTTTCCTCGTTTCGTAGTTGCAGATGTAATTTTGATACAAAACATGATGTATATTAATGTTAGTTTTTAAATTGACTGGACAATATCGTAGCTTAAGTCGCAAACAGGTTGCTCTATGCATTGCATATTTATTACATAATGCGTAAGCCCTCACATACTGAGAAACTGTACGAATAATTCCTAAATCGAGGTTAAAATGTCACAGAGAGCCATTTTCAAGGCATTTTTTTAACTAAATTTTCCACGATTTTTAAACACGTCAAAACTTGACAACTAACAACAACCCAGAAACTTATCGCCTGGACTATCGGTGGTGCTTTGACAGCATTGTCACGTTGGTTGATTTTCCCCCAAATTTAGGGGATTTTTACATGGGGAATTTCTTGGGGATACAATGTTCTGAAGGAAACGACACGTTTCGCAGATAGGAAGCATACTTACAATACATACAATCATTCACTGTACAGTATTCAATATAGCTACTCCAGCTCCAGCGTTGAATAGAGCAACCTTCAATCATCTAAAACGAGTAAATACTATATATTCATCGAAACTATGTACATACTATATTTATTCTTATCTTTGATCAATCCATATACGTATTGTATTATAAATTGAAAATATTGAAACATATCTTTACGACATCTTAGACATGTTACTTGGATTTGTATAAAAATATACATATACATATATTGTAATTAACGATATAGCTAGCTTTCAGTATTTGCTGATTAAGGGTTAACATTTCGATAAAAAAAGTTTTACTTCATGTGTCACTAGTTACGAGCATCCTGAAATTATGCGGAAAGCTTCGGCAGAATCTATGTCTTGTCAATTTTTATACACGAAAATGACTTGCATTAAGAGGTAGAGCTAAAAGTTTGAAATGGAACCGTATATGTTTTATCCTCCGATATATTTTTAGTCCTCTGATAAAAAGAGAGATACAAGTCACGTTCGGAAATGACCTTGGCCTTGACATTCAAGATCATTTAGAGGTCAAGTTGAAAGTTTGATAAAAAAGAATCGTATGTTTTTGACAAATATACAGAGCTGAAAATTTTATGTTCAAAGATGACCTCAATCATGGCTTTGTGGATGTTGTCTGGAGGTTACCTAGAAGATCTCAAATGGAGTCGTATATTTTTAATACTCCGATGAAAAGAGCGATACAAGTCACGTTCCGAAATGGCAAAATCATTTGAAGGTCAAGTGGAAAAATTCATAGTGGAAAATGTTTTTGATATACAGAAAGAGCGGAAACTTTGTGTTCAAAAATGATCTTAATCATGGTAGTTTCAAGGTCATCTAAAAGTCAACTTGAGGATTTCCAGTGGCGCCGTGAATTTTTAGCACTCCGATAAAAAAGCGGTATTAGTCACGTTCGGAAGTGACCTTTACCTTCAAGGTCAGAGGTCAATTTGAAAGTTTTATAATGAGAAATTGTATATTTTTGACAGATAGAAAGACAGCAACTTTTATGTTCAAAAATGACCTCAGTCATGACCTTGAAAACTGCTTCCAAGGTCATCTAGAGGTCAAGTCGAAAATTTTATTTTGAACCGTATATATTTAACCTTCCATCAAAAATAGCGATATGAATCACGTTCCGTAATGACCTTGTCTTTGACCTTCAAAGTCGTTTAAAAGACAAGTTGGGAATTTTATAACAAAGAATAGTATGTTTTTGATAGATGAGCGGATTTTTTTTGTGCCCAAAACTGGCATTAATTGTGACCTCGAACACCGTTGTCAAGGTCGTCTAGAGGTCAAGTCGAATTTTTTTTGGAACCGTAGATTTTTAACTCTCCCATAGAACGACGACCATGACTTCGATTTTCAAGGTCAAGTTGAAAATGTTGTAATAGAGAATCGTACCTTTTTGATTCAGTAGATGGAAATAGCAGAAAATTGTATGTTCAAAAAGGACCTTAACCATGACCTTGAACGTTACTTTGAACATCACCTAGAGGGATTAAAATGGAGGCATTATGTTTTGCACGTAGGTGGAAAGAATGGAACATATCTATATTTGCACCTGGCCCTGGAATTGGTTGGCTTCTTAATGACCTGGAATTAAGGTCAGGGTCGTTTCCAAACGTAAGATTTTAGGTTTTTTCCATCGGGTTCAATTAAAATTGTCAAGTTCTTCACCATTAGATTGTTCTCCTAAATCCCGTCATCTGGTGTTTGGACCATTCTTTAATTTGAGCACTGTTCTATGAAATAAGGTGGTGGGTCGTAAACTTTCTGGACGTCCTGTGTTCCTGTGTGTATCTACGTACTATGATCTGTCTACCCAAAAATCTTCAGCCTATGCCTATACACTTGGTTCCTGGTTATAAAAAGCCCTTCAAGGGCAACCTTTGAAAATACGTACCAGCTGGTTATATTACTTTCAAAAGCTTAAGACAATTTGTAAAGGAGATGGCACATTCTTTAGGGCCAACGGCTGTTGGTCAAAAAGTCAAAAAATTTAATTATGTTCTCCATACCAATCTGATAAAGTTTCAGTTGTCAACGGTTTTAAAGCTACAGTTTGTTCAAGGTTAGTCAATTCAAAAAATATATGATATGATATAATTCCAAAATGTGGAACGTTCCATCTCTTCCAGTAAAAAAAGTGTTCCTTTTTCCTATACATTTTCTCATATAATTTTAAATGAAATGTTAACCTGACAATTCGAAGATGTTGTCTTCTGTAGTGTAAGCTGTGTTTGTGTATATACATGTATCTATCTATTGTTATTATGGAATAAAGCCTAGCTTATTTTGCCTATACCGATTTTTATTGATTCGACGAATACCGCTACCAGAAGACAGATACGGAATTAGACTCATATGCATGCATCTTTTATTGCAACCAAAAAGGCAGTATTTTTCAGATTGCAAAACACAGTTCATTTGTGTTTACTATTTGCTATGAAACTCCATTTAATTTTTATTTTTATCTTTTTACATAAATCCTACTAACATCAACATACTTGAACAATCGGTGATCCTGCATTCCAATAGATAGTCTGTCAGTGTACATTTTGGAAGTAGTCTAATCTGACCACGCAAACTTTCTTCAGTAACCTCTTCTCTTCTCTTCTCCACCTTGCCCAGTTCTACTGGGCAATTCAAAAATCGGATAAACAATATTTCGTTGGGATCTTCATAGCAGCTGCGGTGTCCTATCATCTAAGCTTCTGCCTGCGCGTTTGCTTTGGTGTAAAAAAAACAAGCTGCAAGCTATTTGAATTTTTTTCAGGGAATCCCTATCAGGGAGAACTCTATCAATTCGATTCAAACGACCCATCTGGGGAACCGGATGTAATAGGTACAACCCAATTTTCACATTTTTGACCATATACTCAGCAGACTTGCGTATAGATATATCGAGTTAATCTACTTGATATTGACAGTAGCGTAACGATCTTCCACTCCAACGCCCCCTATTTACACTTTCAAGCAACGACGATGAAAAGACCTAGACCTTTCTATTTACACTAAAACGCGTTGAAAGGATAAATATTAGGGAATTGCAATGTTGCCAGTTACTAGCTGATAGAATTCCTAACCTGGTAGTAAACAAACCTCAAACAAATATTTCATCGTGTAAACCAGCTATTTGGACTCATGAAAATAATAAAATTGTTAACATTGTTGAAAATCTGCATAAGCAATAGTGAAAAGTAGAAAAGTGAACTATTTTCGTATTGAATTTACCGTTAGCGAATTGGAAAGAGATTTCCTTCAGTCACAGAGCTTCAGTCGACATTGGCAACGTCGCATTTTTCTTATGAATGGACATTTTACGATAGTATAAAGTCCAATAAAGTGCGTATTTTATGCTTGAGTTGTGGATTTTCACAAATCATTATTTTTGTGCTATTTGCCATAAGTTTGTTAGTGATATTGAACTGTTACCTGTTGAACAATGGTGCGATCGTGTTATGTGTGCAAGATAAACAGCAGTAATCCAGAATCGGCCAATTTATCATTCCATCGGTAAGTAAGGTTATGTTTTCATATCATAGGCGTGGCAATACAAATTTTACTGAAAAAATTATCATAAAACAGTCTTTTACCATCATTTTAGTAACTTTTTGTAGCTTCCTGACGAGTTTATATGAATATATATCCATCACTAGCAGTATGATACAATTTAAAGATGTTCTGGGTGTAGTTCATCAAGTACAAAAATATCCACATACACAATCTTCATGCAACTTAAGTAAACGTGATTTTGCCATGATTTGATTATATTTTTGTGCTAACTAGTTTATAATCATTAGACAGATCATTGGTGTAAGACATGTGTTTACAATTTTAGACTCCCATCTGACCCAGCAAAGCGCATTTTATGGATTTCACTGCTTGGCATTGACTGGGAGAAAACGTTGCCGAAAGTGGCACTGATATGCAGCAAACATTTTCATGATAGGGACTTTGAATATGATTCTGCTGGAAGAAGGCTTTTGAAGGATGGTGCTGAACCAGTAGATGTTCGCTCCATACATGATGAGCAGGAGTATGCAAGGTAAATATGTTTGTTACTTTTTTGAGTTTTTTTGACATGCTATTAATAGCATACAGATACATTTGCCCTATATATTCATATTGATTAATATTTACTCAGCATTTCTATTATCTAAAGTTTGAAGAATTAAAAATGTGTCAAGATTATACTTGTACTTTACTCTAGACTCGAGCCCTGTAAGTATTTACTTTGTTATTGTATCCATAAGTATCTTAAACAAACATTATTATTCCAGCTCTGATTCAACAGTGACACTTACTCCATCAAAGGAATCAAGCTCAGAAGCCCATAGCAGTCAAGGGAGCCCTGTCAGAAAGCGGTGAGTAGAGTTCTATACGGACTTGAACTATTCTCATATAATAAGCTTATACTACATATTATTATCAAAATAAACAGATTGGCACAGTAAAATAAGTCAGTGCCTGTGTGCTTCAAGTGTGCTTTAATAAATGCAATTCATACATTCAAGTACATTACCAAACAATTATTGTCAAAACTTATCTAAATAGTATCATGTGTATGTCAAAGGATTTTGGTTGTTTACATGTGTTATGTCCAGTATTTTATGTATACCTTTTATTTTAGATTGAGAATGGAAGAGTTAGCTATACCAGGGCCTTCCCATGTGGTGTGAGTATTCTCTTAATCTAAACCATTTCATTTACTCATGTAGAAAATATTTTAGCTCAAGTCATATTCCTTTTCCTGATGAAGCTTCTAAGATGGTAGAGCCTCCAGAAATTTTGCAGTCATTCACATCATCCAGTACTGCAACTGCTTCTGAACAGGAGTATCAATTGGCAATTAGAGGCAATGTCACCAAACGAAATGTCAGAACACCACGTAAAATAAGGTATTTGAGGGAGACAAGAACTTGTTTCTTACTAGCTATTTTGTATCAAGATGAAATGATATATAATATTATTTAATGAATAAAGTATATAGTTGACACATTTATCCTTTTCAGGCTAAAACGTTATGTTGGAGATTTATCAAGTGATGACTTTTCCACTCCCAGAAAATCAAAGTCAAATTATCGGTTGATGAAAAGTTCCCTAATGACATTGAGGAAAAAAGTAAAAAGTCTCCAAACAAGTGTTGCTGCTTTGAGGAGAAGAATAAAAACTCTAAGTGGCTTATTGAAACTTTTGAAGCAGAAGAATCACATAACAGATTCAGCTGAAACTGTATTGAAGGTAAGCAGATTGATGAAGACTGTGTGTCCCAGATACCCGAATTCATTTGAATGGAGCAATTGATCAACTTTTTTTTTCAATATAATAATTTTCATTACAACACACACACAACACTCAACATACCATAACTGGTCAGAAGACCAGTTGTAATCTTGCTCATTGAAAATAAGCATTATCATCTTATCACTTTTGCACATATAGCTCCATGATTTTTTTCTTTTAATTATAGCATTTGATATTCTTTTTTTATTCGTATTTTGTTTATTTTGACTAATACTTGTTACAACAAGTATACATATCGTCATCTAACCACAGCAGGTCATGAGACTGGTTATGGTAGAAATAGAATTGAGTATGGGTATCTTCAGTGTTAATATCTTAGTTTCCTGATGTTATTTATCTTGCATAAATGTAATTAATACTAGTTTTAAAATACTCATTCTGTTCAGATTACATGATGTAATTGCATTCTAAATACTTAATATCTCTTTTAGGCATCTCTTTCTGGTATGCCTTTGGAAATCTTTGAAAGAATGTTGAGGGGGCGTACTAGCCAGAAATATAACCCTGCCTTGCGGTCATTTGCCCTCATGCTGAGCTTTTATTCCCCAAGAGCATACAATTTTGTGAGGAAGACATTTAACCTTGCTCTACCCCATCTGTCAACAATAAGCAAATGGTATAAGTCGATTGATGGTTCACCAGGCTTCACTGAGGAATCCATTGTGGCCTTGAAATTAAAACAAGAAGAAGCTTCAACCAAAAACTCTACTGTTATGTGTAATTTAGTCCTAGATGAGATGTCTATTCGGAAACAAGTTGAATGGACAGGGAGTAAGTTCACGGGGTATGTTGATATTGGGGCTAACATAGAATCAGACGTTCTACCAGAAGCAAAGGAGGTGTTGGTTTTTATGTTAGTATGCTTGAATGGAGCATGGAAAATTCCGGTGGGTTACTTTCTGTTGGATGGCTTGACTGGTTATGAAAAAGCAGAACTCGTGAAAAAATGCCTAACCTTCATCCACACTTCTGGAGTTACTGTAGCATCATTAACATTCGATGGTGCTCCAGTAAATTTCACAATGGCTTCTTGTCTAGGGACAAATCTGAACGATGTAACAAACTTGAAGACTTATTTTCTCCATCCTATAACGGGTCAAAATGTATACATATTCCTAGACCCAAGCCACATGATAAAATTAGTCAGAAACGCTTTTGGTTCCATCAAATACTTAGGTGATTCTGAAAACAATCAGATAAGTTGGGAAAATTTGGTGAAGTTAGTTGATGTGCAAAATATCGAAGGTTTACATTTAGGCACAAAAATAAGAAATCGTCATCTACAGTGGACGAGAGAAAAAATGAGGGTCAAAATAGCTACACAAACTTTAAGTAGAAGTGTTGCTGATGCTTTGACCTATTTATCCAAAGATTTAAAACTAGCGACGTTTGCTAATGTGGAAGGTACCGTAAAATTTGTTCAAACATTTAACGATATTTTTGATATTTTCAACTCTAGAAACAGGTTTTCAAAGTACTTATTTAAGCGCCCACTTTCTCCAGCTACTGCAGATACATTTTTCAAATTCATGGACGAGGCAGTTCAATATATCCATGGATTGCGACTAGGTACTCTCCCAATAATACATTCTCCAAAAAAAACTGGTTTTTTAGGATTTTTGATTTACATTCAGAGCTTGAAACAGTTTTATAACTTGTGTATTGTAGAAAAGAAAGTTTTAAAATATATTTTGACAAATAAATTATCACAGGATCATTTAGAGCTTTTTTTTGGAGCTATTCGTAGTAAGGGAGGGTACAACAATAATCCCAGTGCAAGGCAGTTTGAAGCTGCATACGAACGATTGCTGGTGCATACAGAGATATCTGGCCCAGACACAGGAAATGTTGATAACCCAGAGCATTTGACTATCTTATCTTGTGGCAGTGGATATCATATAACCAGGGCGGACGATGGTGAAGATCTTTTAAATAGCCCAGAATTACTTCAGTTTGAAGAAAAAATAAAAAACGAATTTGCCCTTTACCAGTGCACACCTTTTGCATGGAATCTTACAATTTATACAGAAGATGTTGTTTCATACATTGCAGGGTTTGTGGTGAATTGTTTAAAAAAATGTGTTACTTGTATAAATTGTAAGAATTCTTTAGAGGGCGATATTGACATGCCATTGCAAAAAAGAAAAGTTTATGGAGAATTGACAAAAGCCTCAGGACCAGTTATTCAAATTTGCCGCCATGGTGAAAAATACTTTCGTTTCTTCCAAAAGACAACTAATATCTTTAACAAAAATATCAAACATCTCTCGGATATTCTAGTCAATAATACCATACAATCAATATCACCACATATTTTGGGGTATTTTGAACACCACCTTCTTGAAGATGACCCTATTGATGGGCACTGCATATTTCTGATAAAACTGATTTTGAAAAAGTATTTCTCACTCAGAATTCATCACGAAACTGTGAAAAAATCGGACAGTTTAAAAAAAACAGAATTAGAAGTGTATATACGAAGGCAGTATTATTCAGCCATCAGTAAGATTTTTTTCTTTGTTGTATCTCTCGTAATTTTTTGGATTCTATGATATGATTCTAAGGTTGAGAAGTATTTTTAAATTATGTACATTTTTGTAGACCTGTAGGTGGCAGAAGTTCAAGCTTTGTTTTTCCCAAAATGCATAGCTAATTAGTAGATTTTTAATTTTCTGGCGACACTGATCATGTATGTATAGGTCGACTACATTTCAGCTGTTTCGCATGTAATTGAAATAATTCAAGATTCCGCAATTTCTACCAATACACAGTAAAATGGAAATATCCCGACTGCATGTATTGTTTTTTTTTTCGTATTTCATGTTATAAATGGATACATAAGCTATCTTATAAAATTAATTTGCTATACAAATTTCTCAACACGATTACTACAACACTTTAGGTAACACCCCAAGATTGAATGAATTATTTACAATTATGCTTAATGTGTTGATATTTTTGATTATATTATATGTAATTAGATTTTATATAAAGTTACCTTTATATATATATTATATATATATATATATATATAACTCGCATATTTTCCTTTAATTATGCTATAACTGAGACCTCGTAGATGAATGTCAGACGTTCATTCCATACTGTGATCCGTACGTCAGTATTTACTGATAGATTTCCTTCCGGATCGATGGAATGATTGAATTTCCACATAACCTTATGCAACAATAAAACATGGCATCAATACGCTAGGCTAGACGTTCAATGAATACGACCACATTCCTTGGAAAATACTAACGGATCAGAGTATGAAATGAACGTCTGACATTCGCTTTATAATACTGGCAAAGTAGTACTAATAAGATTTAGAGTGTTTGTTCTTATACTGTTCTTTACTATTATACAAGGAATGGCCTATGATGATTTTGTACCCATTGTTAAATTGGCGAGTGTGAAGTAGCTGCTTGAAGCAACTCTTGTAATTTATGATTTTGTAAAAATGTCAAAATAAAAAGTGTTCCCATTTCACTGTTTGATTTGTTTTAAAAAAATATCTTATTAAAATGGATGGCGATCAAAACTGTTCAATCCAACTCTAATTTTTAAGTAAATATTGGAAACACATTGGTCAAGTATACCGTCTCTAATCTAGAGGCACCTCTGTCAAAATCCATCAAACCGTTCAAGCTGCAGCCTTGGAAATATGAATTTCAAGGTTGATTATTTTATTAATATTCGCCATTTTGTTTCAATGAAATTTTAATATACCCAGTATCACTCATACTGCTAGGACGAATCCGAATACCAAAATCCAACAAGCATTTGAGCCCGTGAAACAGAATTTTTGGATATATACATACAAACCAAAAAACATGTGAAACATATTCCTCCTGAGGCAGTCGGGTTAATAAATGTATAAAGCTCATCAGTTTTCAGAGCCTCGTCTGTCGCTGGCGACACTATCATGATTGGTCTGAGTGCATGTGACGTCCGGTTTGATTCATAGTCCTAGTTTTGACCGTTTCTTGTTGTGTTTATGTACACTTATATTTAATTGTACTTCGACGCTATATTTCGGCTTGCATATTCATAATTAGCATAAACAATTTATTTGAGTGACAAATTATTCCATTCCATTATGCATAATACTTTTATATTCATTGAAGTGCCCAAAAACTCCACAAAAATCGATTTCTAGCTATAGCTCTATTACCCCGATTATGATACGCCCATGGCAGTTGACGACTGTCCGCCATCTTCCTCCAGCTGTATATAGTTTTCTGTTGTTTATCTTGTCAACGTTCAGATAGACGTTTTATGAATGAATGTAAATGTCTAGGTCTTTTCATCGTCGTTGCTTTCAAGGTACTTTTCGACAAATCAATACCCACTCACTGCTATCTAACCACTTACTTTAACGCCACCTATCGCCGTTAAACCGAATCAACTAGTGACCAAGCCGACAAATTCAAGCGCGTTACGCAGGTCACTTCGCCGCTGAAGCTCCGAAAACCTGAAACGGCTGAAACCTGAAACGCCCCCGTATCAGCACAGTTTTCAGCATTTGCTTTAGATTGTCTTCCATCTCTCTCTATGCTCCGTCTCTCTCTGTTTCGCGTATGTTGGTCCTTCGTGCCGGAGGATGCCGCCGTTGACGGGTGACTAATGGACAGAAGCGGCGCGCCTGGGTCAGGGTGACGTTGGAACTATCCGGCTCGAACGCCCAAAAATTTATGTTGCGATGACTGTTCCTCGTGGAGTGCGGAAATGATTTATAAACGTAGATAAACCTCTACAATATGCAGGGTTATACTTGGGATTATAGAAAAAGTCCAGGATGTCCTCTTGATTGGGACTTTTCTTTTCCGAAACAGCTAAGTTTGGAATAACTTAGCCAATGAAGAATAGTGGTGAGAAATTTAATTATTTCCTTCTTCAGGGCTCCTTTTAGTGCTTGAATTATTCTGGAACGTCGACAATATTTTAACAGAAAACTGTGTTTCTTTAGAATCTGATTAATTACTAGAAATTTATATAAATAAGGGTCATTAAATAAATAATTTTCTTTACTAAAAGTGAAATATTTTTGGATGGTATAATATATACAGGGTGACTTTGAAGTTGAGTCATTAATTTTCAGATAATGATTGTAGAAGGAAGATAAACCAAAATATGTGTGTAAAAATAAAAAAAAAAATTAAAAAAAAAGTTTACCTTGTATTATAAAGTATCCTCCCGACAAGTATTTCAATGCGGACCTGTATTTGATCGTGAGGTCTTGGAGCACCGCCATGCCGTCCCCTGTGAGGTCTTAAGTCACCTGATTCACGAGCCCGTTGTACTACATTAACAAAGGCACGAGGGGTTAGTTGCACTCGATTGGGAAACCGATCCGCATAAACATGTGCCATTTTTTATTTCGTTTGAGCCATGCAACAGACACCACTATTCACTCACGCGTTACCGACTGACACTGACTGTATACAACTGAATAAAATAATTGTAAAAACATCGTTCCAAATTCTTTCGCTTTTTTGTTTCCGATGCGGATTATATCCGTTGTTGCCAAACACGAGCACATAATATTATTATTGAGACAGGGCGGTACTCAAACTTCCAAAGGGCTATAACTTTGTTACTTTAATTTTACCAGAAAAATGGTAAAGGAAAAAAACATTTCTTTTGATCAGATCTACTCACTGTTAAAATAAATGACTCAACTTCGAAGTATAATCCATCGTCGACTGACTTTAGTATTTTTTATGACAAGCGAGCCGCTATTGTATTTTCCACTGCTTAGACACATATTGTCATCTAATTTTTAGTAAATATTGAGACAACTTCTTAAAAAACAAGCCATTCACATTAAAGACTTTTGTTTTGCTTATAACTACAACGTGTTTTATTTACGTATTTCTGCCAAAAAAAAAAAAAACTTGGCAACAATGGACAGCATATGTCTCATCTGTCACGAAATGAACGTTATAAAATGGCACTTGAGAATTATTTGTACTTTCAAACATTTCTTATAAACGCAAAAAGTTTGGTCTCATTGAAAATACGCGAAAAAGGTGTTTAAGGAGTTTCAAGAAGGTATTGAAAAATCACAACGCAACACCTCTACACAGTTTACGAAGTAAAAAAACCTCATTTACGGTATGGATTTTGAACTGTTATACCGCTGGTTTGGAACTTTTTTTTTGTCAAAAATAAGGACTTCAAAAAAAAACAAGAATTTTGGTCTTTTTGCGCTAAAGTGTAGCCTGACCCAATTAGTATTTCCTAAAAAACAGAAAACTTCAGGGCAAGCGCCACACTCCCGGCGTACAAAGCCTTTTGGTCCTTCGAGCCGGATCATTCAAGTTATCAACATCATTTGGTCCTTCGAGCCGGATCGTTCAAGTTGTTAACATCATTTGGTCCTTCGAGCCGGATGTTTAAGTTGTTAACAGTTACGTCTGCATTAAAATGTCAAGTAGCCTCCTGACCTCTTCTGCAACCTCCGCCGCTGTTGCCGAACGCGGCGCTTGCGTATCCCGCATCCCACTCCGTGTCCTAACGTCAGTCTACCGCAACCCACCCAACTCGAAGAATACCGTCTTCAAGTTGAACCACCCTCTTTTATTCGAAAATATACAGCGCGATCCAAATCCGAGTGCGCGAAAGACATTTCTGAAAAGTACATGGTCAACACCATGCTACTCTGTTCCGTCCTGGTGCTTTTGGCTCCCGCCGTAATCACGGTAAGTCTCATAATACAGTCTGAGTTCATGCGCCAGAGATACATCGATTTTTATAACAATGTCCACATAAGGTTCTTTCGAGTCGCATTACGCCCTTAAAAGACACTTTATAATGTACTACGTTTGATAAATGACTTAATATTGAAGCAATTGCTTCGTAAGCGAGATAGAAAAGCTCTTTTCACCGCTGCATACTACGCGAGAGTTAGTGGATATATTGATTTTTAGTATATAGACTATAAAGTCGTTATGTGCAGCGACAAAACACACGATTTTGTTGAAAGCTATGGATAGGACTCTGCATCGGCCATCTAGATCATAAGTCGGTGTTATACGTACGGAATGCGTGGGCAGACAGGTCGTTTACTCGGTGAAAACCTAGCAGAACGTGTATTTGGAACAAACGTTAACACTTGCTTGAATAAATCTTGACAGAAACCGTACAATTTCCCTATAAGAATGATCAGGTTTTAGATATAAGCGTGAATATACGGTATTTGGGATTTTAATATTCCGCCAAAAAAAATCTTTAGGAAATCGGGAAATTGTAGGTATAAACCATCCTAATACTAACCCCTTTTTCATCCTGATAACATCAACAAATACGAATACTCTTTACACATTATACAATATTTTCATGGAAAAATCTGTATAAACGCGCAAAAACACGTCTTCAGTGGTTCCTGAAAATTCTATCACCCTCAACCTTGATCAATGAGTAGCAAATCAAGAAATGACAGTTTGGAACGAGTGGGATTTGGCGTACTCCTTTGCCAGTGGTACCAGTATTTACCCTGCAGAGTTCGTGAATCTAAAATCTAAAATGCAACGATTATTGAATACGGAAATCATGAATCACATAAAATAATATAGTAATTAAAAGCTATCTTAATTTTTTTCGAGGTCATGTACGTTTTTGTCACTACCCCGGCGTCACTTCTCTAGTAGTTCTCATGTCATTTATTTTCTCTATTTTTCTTCTTTTTGTCACTTCTTTGCAATAAAAAATATTACCTACACGATCGTTGTCCTGTGGTCTGTGAGCTTTCAGTCTATACGAATTTCTTGTTTCAAGACCGCTGGAACTGAAGACTTGTTATTTTTAATAAAGAGCTATTGAAGCTTTGCAGCTAATGGTATTTCACTTTTAAAGTATCTTTTTCACAGTTTAAATGTCACCCACCCTGGCCACACATTTTCCCGTGGTACTATACATGTCAAAATCAAAATGTTATGTGACCCTGCGAAATATGACTTGTGACATAATGAATATGGAAACAAAATAAGCTGTTTTCGTTAGTTGTCACTAAAAACCCAAGCACCGTATATACACCCATAAATGGAATACTTCGAGATTGACAAAACCCCAAAAATCATTTTTCTTTGGCAGCTTCAGAAGCGCAGTTATTTTACAAGCAATCAGAAAAATGTTCTTGCTAATTTCGTATGCAACAGCAAATCCCAATCTTCGGACAATTAGGAACAACGTCACCCTCAACCTTTGGCCTTGATCAATGAGTAGTAAATCAAGAAAAGACAATTTGGAACGAGTTGGATTTGGCGTACTCTTTTGCCAGTGGTACCAGTATTTACCCTGCTGAGTATATCTTCGTGAATTTCAATGGTAACATGACTGAAACCATCTAAAAAGCAACCATTATTGAATACGGAAATCATGAATCACATTTTCTCTATCTTTATTCTTTTTGTCACTTCTTTGCAATAAAAAATATTACAAACACGATCGTTGTCCTGTGGTCTGTGAGCTTTCAGTCTATACGAATTTCTTGTTTGAAGACAGCTGGAACTGAAGACTTGTTATTTTTAATAAAGAGCTATTGAAGCTTTGCAGCTAATGGTATTTCACCTTTAAAGTATCTTTTTCATAGTTTAAATGTCACCCACCCTGGCCACACATTTTCCCCTGGTACTATACATGTCAAAATCAAAATATTATGTGACCCTGCGAAATATGACTTGTGACATAATGAATATGGAAACAAAATAAGCTGTTTTCCTTAGCTGACACTAAAAACTCAAGCACCGCATATACACCCATAAATGGAATACTTCGAGATCGACAAAACCCCAAAAATCATTTTTCTTTGGCAGCTTCAGAAGCGCAGGTATTTTTCAAGCAATCAGACAAATGTTCTTACTAATTTCGTATGCAACAGCAATTCCCAATCTTTCGACAATTAGGAACAACGTTTTACTGAAGAATTTGTATTACGATGTCTTTTAAGTTTTGCATATAGAGACATAGTAGGCCGCGCAGATCGAACGTCAGTACTGAATCTTAACCTCACTCTTTAGTAAACTTAAATGCAAAGTTTCACAACAATACGTGCAGCGTTCTCACTACAGTGAATTTTTAAGTGTCACCAAGTCCTTAGAAAAATGGAACTCAACCGAGAACATTTACGCGTCATAATTTATTACAACTTTCAGAGACAATTATCGGAACAACCATCCTCCATATCAAAGGTAACAGTCACCAGAAGACGCAGTTGACGCATTCAAAAATGCCGTTTTGGATCTGCCAGCAAACGAGTGGAATATGTGCTTCGAAAATTGGTTCGAGCGCATGCAGATGTGTATTAATCTTCATGGAGAATACTACGTCATTTAAAACTACCTACCGTGTTGTTTTATTTCCATATGCAAAACTTAAAAGACATCCCTCGTATCTGCTATAACTGAAATAGTTACCGATTTATTGCAATTCTTCGTTTCTAAGGTAAATTTCGCACCAATCATTCACAAATAGACGAATTCCAAACACAGTTGGAGGACTATGCACCAAAATTATCATATAACGAGCTAAGGATCTTGCCCCCAAAGATCCGCGGACTCCCGAATATCTAATACAGAAATTTCTTTTGACAAAATGAATTGTCGGTAGAAATTCCTTGATCGAGATATACTAAGTGACATATAAATCCGAACACCCAGCTTAAATGGTTTTATTTTAATAAAATTTTGTATAAGTACTTAATGAAGCATAATAAGTAAATGATAAAAATTTCAAAATGATTGCACTGCTTTAAAGCCCTTTGACTTTTAATAATGTGTAGATGCACCCTGATGTGCTACGCATTCTCCAACGCGCCTAGGCATGCTTCTGATCAGGTGGTCAATGTCCTGCTGTGGTATCTCATTCCAGGCAACCACCAACTCCTCTCGAAGTGCTTCTAGAGTCTGAGGAGGACGTTGCAAATTGAACAATCTCCTACCCATCATATCCCACACGTGCTCAATTGGGGATAAGTCGGGAGATCTTGGTGGCCATGGTAACAATGTGACATCATTATGTTGAAAGAAGTCTATTGTGACTCTTGCAACATGTGGTCGGGCATTATCTTGTTGGAAAGTTGGATCTGCCAGGGTGTCAAGATAGGGTAAAAGATGGGGTTCTAGAACTTCGTGGATATAACGCTGCGCGTTCATGTTACCTCTGATGAAGATTAAAGGTAACCTGGAACCATAAGCTATAGCACCCCAAACCATAACTCCAACAGTGTGATGAACATGTCTCTCAACAAAAAACTGTGGATTCCTCCTTTCACCATGTCGCCTTCTAACCCTGGCACGACCATCGTGCATGCCTAAACAAAATCGAGACTCGTCACTAAAGACAATACTGTTCCATTCCTGATCCCAGAGTGACCGTTGTCTGCACCACTCAAGGCGATTACGTCGGTGTTCTCGAGTTAAAGGGAGGACCCAGTGTGGCCGGTATGAAAACAAGCCAAAACTTCTAATTCGTCGGTAAACACTTCGCATGCCAATAGGTCTTCCGTGTTCTGCAAACCATTCATTTGCAATGGACCTGGTAGTGGAGAAACGGTCCCTTAAGGCCAATAATCTTAGGCGGCGATCTTCACGGTCTGCTGTTCTACGGCGGCGTCCAGTGCCACTTGCTCTTTGCGTACGGCCTTCTCGAAACCATGCCTGACAACACCTAACCACAGTGTCTACACGTCTTTGCACTCTAACTGCAATTGCCCGAAAAGAAAGTCCAGCTTCCCGAAGTCCCACTATACGGCCCCTATCAAACTCACTAAGTTGACGAAATCGTACAGGTCTCCGTACTCTAGGCATCGTAACCGATCGTAAAGGATGTCAAGAACCAAAATCCGCCTACGTTGATACTTTACTGTGGCTGAAATATTCATTTTTAGAGCGTTAGTGAATTAAAGAAAAGCAGTATAAAAACCGGAATGTCCAACTGATAAGGCTGAACATTTTTTCACTTGTTATTTACAGTAAGATAAATACATTCACCAAGTTTTATTAAAATAAAACCATTTAAACTGGGTGTTCGGATTTATATGTTACTTAGTATATATGACTAAGCGAAAATATGCTTCTTAAAATGTCAGTAGTTTCACAGGTGGATCTAACCAGCAAAAGCTTCCCCTAAAGTTTGTAAATATGTCTTTGATATCCAAGATTTAAAATTGAACGCTACCTAGAATTTTACCTCGCACTTGTGTGGTATCAATATAATGAACAATTGTTTCTTAACATCCGGTTCTCACAGTATCATAGGAATACAATAAAGGTACATTTATTGGTAAATGCTTTAGAGAATCTCTGCTGGAGTACTTAAAACAAAGTGAGATGTTATAAAACGTTTTGTAACACATCTACTGATTTAATCCTGAAGTTAGCACTTTTCTTCAACAGGTCCGTAAATCATCCGAATAAGCTCCTTTTTGTTTTCAAATAATCCAGAAAGCAACACCAAAATGCCAGAGTTATGAAAATTCTGTTTAGAAAATAAAGAGAAAGCTTGATAATATAATGTTTGAAATTATTAAAATGATAGTAGAATCAGAATGTTTTGTTTCATAGCCTGTGCCACACTTTTCTTGGATTCGTGAACAAACACTCGTACTGATGTTGCAATGTAGAGAAAACACTTAACGGATCGGCCTATCTCCTATGATACCCAGAAGGTACATCATGGAAGAGAGCCGCCAAAGACGTTCCCTGTGCCCTGTTCGAGTTGATACTGTGGAACGAAGGACTCTAGGAGCTTGCTTAAGTAAAGTGGCATGGGATAGTTATTAACCAACCAAATGTTTTTCTGCACTTAAGAGTATTGGTTTCAGTTGTCTGAATTCAAGCAACAAAATACTTCTTCAGACTTTTTTAGGAAACGGTATAGACATTTGAATTACGGATGCGTAATTTGCATTTTAAAGAGCTATCTCCTATCACAGACACGACTTGCCGTACCGCTATCTTCTCATTTTACGACTGACTGGTGCTACCTATGGACATGAATACACCTACTGCAAAATGTTAGAGAGTCTCCCACAAACAGAGGATCAAGTTTCTTACCGCAGCCGTGCATCCAATTTTAGTCGTGTTGAAAAGGGAGATTCATATAAAAAAAAACGCTCCTGAAGTATATTCAGTGAGAACAAAATTGGAGCACCTAGAGCCGGTTGTTAAGTTCAAAGTTAAAAATCAGTCAGCCAAGATCGAGTAGGCAAAAAATCAAAGAGCTTACCATCAGAGCAAGCTTAGCAAAGGATTTGTTGATAAAAATTACATTGAGTGTAAAATGGATATTTAACTGATGTTGAAGGCTCTTTAGAATTAATGAACACAGTAAACATACCAAGGTTACCCTGGACTTATACGGACATGAAGATTCTCTGAATTGGAACGACACTTTTTGCAACGTTTTCGATTCTCTAAAAACACTGTACGATTCGAAATAGATGAAATTGCAGATGCTTTCAGACACAGTAAGTTTATTATACAGGTATCAGGGCTATTCCTGGCAGGTGCATCTCGTGCTCCAATTTTAGTATCCATAAAAAAGTGGTCAAGGAAATAGGTAAATCGAGGAACAAGTATACTTACCCTATTTTAAATTTAAATAGGAAACATTGTTCTTATGTTTGAAACTGAAATATGTTGGCAAAACGGGCACCATCTGATATGCACGAAGGATATCAAATCTACAGTAATGGCCCTGGATAGATATTATATAGGTGTTGAGGTATGTAGATTTTAGCAGCAAAGTTTGGTCAAATCAATCGCAAACTATTTACTAATTGCTATTTAAAATAAGTACGAGATATTTCTTTATCTTTCTTCAAGAAATAACTTTTTTTGCCACAAAAAAACGCTCATGTATTTTACATCATTATAAAGGGAATTGAAAGACCTGTAAAATAAGGTATCACTCGACCCCCCTTTCCATTTAAGATTTTGGGGGTGGTGTCACCCCCGCTTAGGGGGCTGCACGTGCTAACGTGATTTCTTGCCAAACTTGTGTACCCTTCGAAAACAAAATCGACGGGTCTGAGCGTTTTTCCAAAAAAAAACAGTGCTGCCACTAAATGCGTCTGTTTCGTCTTCGATACGCCACCCTGTATATATCCACGATGGGATGGAGAAATCATGTGACACTGCTCGTTGGAAGAAGATCAATGCACACGGAACCTGTTTGCAAAGCTCCACTGTAGAGAACAGACAAGTCGTCGTCAAGTCCAGAAACAAATATAAGGAAGCGGTCCGCAATGCCAAAACGCGATATAAAACTTAGTCATAGGATAATGTCGCAGTGCAATGGCAGTCGGTCTTTGAACAGTTGTAACTCAAAAGATCTTTGCTGCCAACTCCACCATGGAGGTCGCCCCCAACGCCCGAGTGCCTTTAATTTAAAAGGTTCTCTACACTATGCGTGAGCAACATTCAGGCTTAAGACCGTAAGACGGGTGCCCTTGTCGCTCGACATCAACAAAAAAGATTATAACATCCCCAGGTGGTGCAGATCCTGAAAATTATAGGAATAGGAAAGGTTTCTTTTCTTATAACGTACAGGTGATCTGTGAAGATAACAGAACAAAGAATAACTAAAGATTTCGATCCAAATGATACTATTTGCAGTTTCTTGTCAATCTGCGCATGACAAAATAATTTTGTAGTATTACCAACTGTTGCATATTCCACGTTCATTTAAACCGACTATGACTAACAGATAAACAAGGCACGTGCAATCGACTTCCTTTTGTTACGACTTCCTCTTAATTTTATGTCTGTATATAATTAAGAATTTCCATTCAATTTAAATCACTTCCACCGGCTGTTCTATTTTCTTTGTCACTCAGTGTAAACTCTGCAGAAAATACGAGCAGTCCGCTTAGAAAATTTTGATAGGTGTGGAAAAAGCTGCATATTTGTTTTCATCACTATATTGTTGATGTTTTTTGCTTTATTCTCCTCCCTGTATGAAGGAATCCAAAAGAATACGGTGACACCACCTAATACGACTCTTCATTTAAGGGATTTATGACTTTTACACGTTTAAGGTGCAAATATCTAAAATCACGCTACTTGGCAGGCAAGGGTGAAGAGAAAGGGTTACCGAAAGATCTTTATAGCTATTTTAGGGATCCTCCTCATCGATTCGTTCAAAATTGGAACACATTACATACATATCGGTTACCCTGAGGCCTTTGGAGATCTCTCGACCCAATTTCAGCCTTTTCGGTAGGAAGAACACCGAACTGACGCTGTCAACCGATACCATGCTTTTTTTGCTTACGGGAAATTGTTGCCTGGGGAATATTACATTTTAATGTAACTCAATTTCGAGTCTGGTTGCGAGTGGGAAAAACCATCGAGGCAGCAGTTAAGCGTTTTGAAACTGGAATGCTCACTGGAAGGAAATAATAGGGAGAATCCCTTAATAATTAACCTTTTCTTGTACTGTGTTTGTTGCAGTGTACAGTAGATGTATTCCGTTATACATAGCTTACAAACTGGTAACCTAGTTCTGTACTAAGTTTATAGGGTACTTGAATCACGTCGAGTCCCTTATTTCTTGTACGTTCGCTCGAGAGAACAAATCTTCCGCGGTTCTCCAGAGTGTATCCTCGCGTAGATAGTGCAGGTCAATTTTAGATTAATTTCGTAGCTATCTCACGATGCTAGACAGCATTCGTCAGACCATGAGAGGCAGAAACAGAGAAAAAGAAATACTGGCGAAATATACTAAGTGACATATAAATCCGAACGCCCAGTTTAAATGGTTTTATTTTAATAAAATTTTGTATAAGTACTTAATGAAGCATAATAAGTTAATGATAAAAATTTCAAAATGATTGCACTGCTTTAAAGCCCTTTGACCTTTAATAATGTGTGGATGCGCCCTGATGTGCTACGCATTCTCCAACGCGCCTAGGCATGCTTCTGATCAGGTGGTCAATGTTCTTCTGTGGTATCTCATTCCAGGCAACCACCAACTCCTCTCGAAGTGCTTCTAGAGTCTGAGGAGGACGTTGCAAATTGAGCAATCTCCTACCCATCATATCCCACACGTACTCAATTGGGGATAAGTCGGGAGATCTTGGTGGCCATGGTAACAATGTGACATCATTATGTTGAAAGAAGTCTATTGTGACTCTTGCAACATGTGGTCGAACATTATCTTGTTGGAAAGTTGGATCTGCCAGGGTGTCAAGATAGGGTAAAAGATGGGGTTGTAGAACTTCGTGGATATAACGCTGCGCGTTCATGTTACCTCTGATGAAGATTAAAGGTGACCTGGAACCATAAGCTATAGCACCCCAAACCATAACTCCAACAGTGTGATGAACATGTCTTTCAACAAAAAACTGTGGATTCCTCCTTTCACCACGTCGCCTTCTAATCCTGGTACGACCATCGTGCATGCCTAAACAAAATCGAGACTCGTCACTAAAGACAATACTGTTCCATTCCTGATCCCAGAGTGACCGTTGTCTGCACCACTCAAGACGATTACGTCGGTGTTCTCGAGTTAAAGGGAGGACCCAGTGTGGCCGGTATGAAAACAAGCCAAACCTTCTCATTCGTCGGTAAACACTTCGCATGCCAATAGGTCTTCCGTGTTCTGCAAACCATTCATTTGCAATGGACCTGGTACTGGAGATACGGTCCCTTAAGGCCAATAATCTTAGGCGGCGATCTTCACGGTCTGTTGTTCTACGGCGGCGTCCAGTGCCCCTTGCTCTTTGCGTACGGCCTTCTCGAAGCCATGCCTGACAACACCTAACCACAGTGTCTACACTTCTTTGCACTCTAACTGCAATTGCCAGAAAAGAAAGTCCAGCTTCCCGAAGTCCCACTATACGGCCCCTATCAAACTCACTAAGTTGACGAAATCGTACAGGTCTCCGTACTCTAGGCATCGTAACCGATCGTAAAGGATGTCAAGAACCAAAATCCGCCAACGTTTATTCTTTACTGCGGCTGAAATATTCAATTTTAGAGCGTTAGTGAATTAAAAAAAAAGCAGTATAAAAACCGGAATGTCCAACTGATAAGGCTGAAAATTTGTTCACTTGTTATCTACAGTAAGATAAATACATTCAGCAACTTTTATTAAAATAAAACCATTTAAACTGGGTGTTCGGATTTATATGTCACTTAGTATATTAATCGAACATTTTTCCAAAAAGCATGTGAAACGCCAAAAAAGGTTCGAGCAATAAAAACTTCCACACCGTCATCAGAATATAGATATTGCTAAGGTTATAATGACCTTATAAAACGTACTCCCCTGACGATTACTTTAATTTGATCATAGGTTCCAAATAAACATCGATATTTTACACTATTTGGATGGTTTATTTCCACAATTTGTCCATATGCTTAATTTTTTTTGCAGGACCTTGAAAGTCTCACCCATATATTTCCTAAAACGAAATTTAGAATTCTACTTTTCTATCAATCTCCAAACAAGAAGGCATTGCCTAAATACCACCACAACTAACAGGTCATTTCAAATTATCTACACACTAAGGGCAAAAGTTTCATTTCTAATTTTCATTTCTTTATTGGTGCTTAATACACTTGTGAGCTTACACAGGTCAAAGTAGAAGTTAAATTACAAAGAACAACATTAACAGCAAACTGTAAAAAACAGCATTAACAGAAAAACTGTAAAATGATATTATGATTATAAATCAAATACAAAACTACAGAGCAAAACAGAGTAAAAGTAAACAAGCACACTACAACACCATTATAAGAGTTTCGAAAATTTTTATTTAAAAAGTCTTCGATAGTATAAAAAGCTGTATCGATAAGGTACGCTTCAATTCTATACTTGAATGAGCTGAAGCGAGACCTTCTGAGTGCCTCAGGAAGGATATTATAAAGGTAAATTCCTTGGTAGTAGAACCGTTTATAGTTCTTTGTCGACGATGCTTAGGAATATATAACTTACGCATGTTACGTGTATTGTACCTATCTACCTGTGTGTTTTGTATAGATCCAAATTGTCATGTTTCCAGATCGATGGATTGGTAGAAGAGGTGCCATTGAATGGCCCCCAAGATCGCCAGATTTATTACCTTTGGATTTCTTTATGTGGGGTCATTTAAAAAGCAAAATATATGCTACTCACCCAACATCATTAGAAGACCTGCGACAAAGAATTGTGAATGAGTGCCTTCAAATTACTCCTCGAATATTGCAAAATGTGCGGCAACTTTTTGAGCAAAATCTTTATTATTGCATGGAGAGTCATTTTCAACATTTACTTGCCTAACGGGTCAGTTCATTCTTCATTTTTAAATTACTTTGCTGCCAAATGTATTGATCTCCACTAATGATGATGTATTAGTTTTATTTAAGCTTCAAATCAATAAATCTTCAAAAGTACTGAACTGAAGTACATTAATTTTATATCAACATAAAGGGAATTGAAAGACCGTTAAAATAAGGTATCACACGATCCCCCTTTCCATTTAAGATTTTTTGGGTGTCACCCCCGCTTAGGGGGCTGCACGTGCTAACGTGATTTTTTGCCAAACTTGTGTCCCTCTCGAAAACAAAATCGACGAGTCTGAGCGTTTTTAAAAAAAACACTGAGCTGCCAGTAAATGCTTCTGTTTCGTTTTCGATGCGCCACCCTGTATATGTTCCAGATTCTATAGTGTTGACGTTATTGTGACTACGATTGCGTCTTTGAAGCATTAAGTGTCAGCTTATTTTGTGAATTTCTTGTATATTCAATATTCGCAGAATAAAGATCAATCGATTTGCTACTACAGATTATTGTTGTACCATCGGCAAACAGTATACCTAATGTTTTGTATTACAATTGGGAAGGTTATTTACGTATAGTAAAAATAAAAGTGGTCCAAGTCCAGAACCCTGTGGGACGCCACATGAAACTGTACTAACCAAAAGATTTAAGGGAGAAAGATGACGAATCTTCATAGCAAACTTGGAGTGACGACGTCAGGGTTAAAAGCTTAAAAAACACAACTTGCGACTGATCGCTGCCAGATCGATGTAGTTTAAGACCACTATTGGTGAAGTATCACTATTAAGTCGGATTGCTCTGATTTGAAGTGTCTTCTCATTCCTGAAACTTCTCGTGATTATCTATTATTTTTGAGGCATATCCATTTTCAAGTATTCAGGGCGACAGCTTCATACGTATCGGATATGAATGTCTGTAAACCTTTAAGGAGCTCCAACAAAAGACATCTGCTTCCTGTCAGCTTTATAACTGTAGAGCTCCAGATACATGTTTATATTCAAGTCACGTCTCATAATGTACCTCTCGCAAGTCATGACAATTGTAGTCCTTTTCTTCTTTTTTTCGGGGAATGTCTCGGCATTGTATTAAATCTATCCATCTTTATGATACTTTTCATAGCGGTATATGCCTTAATATACGACTACTGGCCTCCCAGAGAAGCTTCGGACTTACTCTCCGGTCGCAAGACATGCGTCGCAATTAGGCAGATTCCTATAGACGAATATACTGCTGTTTCGCTTGCATATGTTGTAGCTGTTTAGAGATTTGGCTTCTTAACTAAGAAACCGGTCAATTAGCTAAGTAGCGCTGCTTAGAATAATGACTTTTTTCTATCAAGCTGAATAAACCTTTTAGAATTCCGCGTTTTTTGGCTATAAAGCTGAAATCACCAGATTAATTGAACAAATGCGCTACGATATTCGGAAAACATAGGTTACTATACCCATTTTAAAACAAAGCGGATGTGTGTATCATCTTTCGTTGCGAATCATTCGTAAGTTCGAAATATTTGAATTTGTTTAGATAGAAGAAAAAAACCGATAAATAACTAAAAATCTTATTTGAAGAGTTTTTTCATTCCTGTCAACACTTTCGATTGAATCCCAAAAAAACACGTTTTTTCATTCCTTGTTGTCGAATAAAAGGTTTCCCCACCAAAATTGGTGTATCCATTTTATGCGTCCATATTTTGAATACACGGTTGAACAACTTGCAGCAACAAGACCAGACTTTACAATTATCTCGCAAACCAGAGGTATTTTCGTCTAATATAAGTAGACTATACAGGGTGGCGCATCGAAAACGAAACAGACGCATTTACTGGCGACTCAGTTTTTTTTTGGAAAAACGCTCAGACCCGTCGATTTTGTTTTCGAGGGGGACACAAGTTTGGTAAAAAATCACGTTAGCACGTGCAGCTCCCTAAGCGGGGGTGACACCACCCCCAAAATCTTAAATGGAAAGTCGGGTCGAATGATACCTTATTTTAAAGGTCTACCCATGGGCGTAGTGAAAAAAAGCATTTACTTATTAAGTATATTCTTTTAGTCAAATTTCTTCTGAAAGTAGTACAAACTAATCTGAAGTACCTATTAAAGTCTACTTTAAGCTTTAAATCTATAAATCTTCAAAACTACTGAACTGAAGCTCATGTATTTTACATCATTATCAAGGGAATTGAAAGACCTTTAAAATAAGGTATTAATCGACCCCCCTTTCCATTTAAGATTTTAGGGTTGGGTCTCACCCCCGCCCAGGGGGCTGCACGTGTTAACGTGATTTTTTGCCAAACTTGTGTCCCCCTCGAAAACAAAATCGACAGGTCTGAGCGTTTTCCAAAAAAAAAACTGAGCCGCCAGTTAATGCGTCTGTTTCGTTTTCGACTTTAACAAAAAATCCATTGAAAACGAATATAATATCGATTTATTAAAGAAAAACAATGACCGATCTTTGGAAAACATGTTTTGATCGCACCCAAACATAAGTTTCAATTGTTTTTGAATTTGGTAGTAATGCTATGTTTGCAAAAATTTGTCGATTTTCCTGAAATTACAGTTTTCTGTGTTTTTTAGATATAATTTATGTATTTTTATTGTATGTCGCATAGTTGCCAAACTTGCAGTCAGCTGCAGTCAAAATTGACATATTTCTAAAATTCTAAATATGCAACTTTTTAACTGTTTTTGAATTGGCTAATTGTAGAAAAAATATCAATTACATATTGATGCCGTATAGTGTCATGTGTAGATTGGCGAGTAACATAATGCCATATCATAACAACTATACATATCTTCGACTCCCCAATCTTCGATTATACATTTTTTTTTTACTTTTGGTAAGGTTTTGCATCTCCATATTCAAGGAGTATTCCCCCTCTGGTCACAATATGATCACGCAACAGTATTGTCGCTCACACCAATTAGGATATTTATCCGTAATAACAGACACAAATACTAACTTTTATTTTGATCTTTTTGACCCATATCCACTAAATACCTGCCAACATCAAACCGATATTTACAGCAGTACAATGATATTTTCGAAAGAGGCAATTTTATCGACCATGTCCCTGTTCATTACCTCCGACCACTTCCTTCTGCCCATCCAAACTGTCAAACTGGCCGGAGGACCGCTCTGTTGTTCCTACATTGCGGAACAATCCGCCTGATAAAGCTTTTTTAAATTCAGCCAATTTTAGGCATTTCAGAAATCGGATTAACACAGTTTCCTTAAGCTCCTTTTAATGGTCGCGGTTCCCTGGTATTTAGTTTTGTCTGCTTCAGTATAATATAAAAAAGGTACATAGTCACTTATAGTAAACTTAGTCCTACTGTAAGGATACAGAATACATACTATGATTAAGGGCCGTATCGTCAGTCGTTTCTACAATTGTAGGACACCTTTATAGCCTACTTGATTTTCATGATTTTCTACTGTTCCGTGTCAGCGCTCTATTTTGAGGTTATGTTACAAATATCCATTTGCATCAAATTGTTCAAGGTTTTGATTTATATCATCTGTTATACAGCCTGAAATTTCCTTCGATTTAAAACGAAAACATAGCCTCACAATAAGAGATCGCTAACGCTGACAAGGAATAGTTGAACTCTAGAAATATCCCAGCCTTTCTGAAGGATAGAAAAGACCATGAAAATCGAGTAGGCCATCAAGGCGTCCTACAATTGTAGGAACGACTGACGATACGGCCCTTAGTGATGATGTATCATTGTGTTAAGCATGAATTTGAAATAACTGCTAAAAGGAATTCATGCAAATTAAAATGTACAATGCAGATACAGATATATTCTCTTAGCAAAAATACTACACAATCCACAAAACATTGTTCTTCAATTTTCAGCAGCGACATGATGTTTGATTAAGTTATCAGGGATTAACGCATCGGAAGTCGAAAAATTTCAATGAACTACATTCGGCATCCTGAATAAACATTTATTCTGTGATACATTATCTACCGTAAACGCAATGCACCTGCAATATACAACGTAATATGCTAAAGAGCGTTATTCTTACTTATGATGCACAAGCATCATCGAGATAAATGTCCGCAAGTAGGCGGCGCCCGTACAGAAAGAAAAGAATAGCGGCGCACTTACATCACGTTGAAAATGATGTCACCTCAATACGGCTGCAGTTCAAGCCAAGGCAAGTCATGCTCTTAAATCATCCATTGTTCTTTCATATAGGTCGGGATAGAATGGAATTTTCTGGAAGAGAAACTAGACCATCCTTTGCTTAGGTTATATTAGACCAGGAAGTATTTCCGCATCTGTTCCGAAAAATATTCTGCATAATTTTATTCAAAAAGAACTGCTTCTAACGAATCTGCATGCTTTGAGATATACAGGGTTTGTCCGGAAAGTAAAAGGACTCATTTTCTTCCCACATGACTGTACTCCTTGTCAATTTTTACATCAAGAGAATTCAATATAGTGTTACGTTTGACAGCAGGACAAAAAAGCATCACTGAACACTTATCCTTATTGAGCTTAAGATTGTTACCATTTGAGTATCCTACTATTGCCTCCAAATCATCATTAAGCTCATTGATTGAAGTATGTAAAGTGTTACTATTAAAGCTCTTATATATCTGTGTATCATCGGCATAGCACATCACAGAAGAGTTTTTCACAGAGCTACCCAAGTCTATAGTATAAATTAAGTACAACAAGGGCCCTAAAACTGAACCCTGAGGGACACCTGATGTTATATCAATCGGACTAGATATAGTGTTGTCTATCTCTACTACTTGTTTACGATTTGAAAGATATGTTATAAAAAACATTAGAGGTATGTCTGAAAAACCAAAAAACTTCAATTTAGCACATAAAAGCTCATGATCTATTTTATCGAACGCCTTAGAATAATCTAATGATACAAGTGCTGAAGCATCTCCCTTATCAAGCGAAGCAATGATGTCATCTAAAATCCTTGCTAAAGCTGAAGTTATACTAAAACCACTGCGGAAACCAGATTGACACTTGGGAAAGAAATCATTATTAGAGAAATAATGATAAACCTGATGTTTAATCAATTTCTCCAATATCTTCGATATAACAGGAATCAAAGTTATAGGTCTTAAGTCTGAGAGACATTTTGGATTTTTACATTTAGGCAAGGGCTTGACAAGAGATAGTTTCCAAGCATCAGGGAAATACCCAGCCTCCAGGCAACAGTTCAATAAATGCGTCAGGGGTAGTAATACTCGAGGCAAGCAAAGCTTCAGAATTGAGACTGTTATACCATCCGAACCTGCTGCATTAGATTTTAAGGACAGAATAATGTCTAGCACATTTTGTGGGGTAGCAAAACTAAATTCAAATCTAGCACTTTCATTAATTTTGGTACTATTAAATTTATCAACTAGATCCTTGCAATTGCCCGAAGGCGTGAAAACGGAAGAAAAATAATTGTTTACTTCATCGGCATTCTTCAACTGTGTAGGTAAAGATCTATCTACATTAGTTTTGAGTTTCAATGAATGTACAGCTTTCCAGAGATGCTTGTTACTATTTAGTTGTTCATTGAAGCTTAGATATGCTGCTTTCTCCCGCCTAATAGCGGAAATGACATCATTTCTTAATTTCTGGTAATATTCGAGACTAGCTGGACTTTTTAAAATCTGATATTTTCTAAAGGCTTTATTTCTCTCGGAGAGCAAAAATTTTATGCCACCTGTGAGCCATGGAGCATAAGGATTAGTAATACGTGATGAAACAACAGGAGCATGGACATCAAACAAATCCAAAATATGATTAGAAAAAAACGTAGCTTTATCCTCTAAGTTACTGATGTAATATATATCGTCCCATGGGATTTTATACAAATCCACCAAAAACTGATCTTTACAACAGTGTTTAAAGTCTCTATATTTGACAGTCTTTTGAAAATTCTTAGGCCGTGTGATGTTGAAGTCACATCTGACTACATTATGATCTGACAAATTCGGAACAGGTACAGAGCTAGTTGAAATTAATGATTCAGCTAAGTTATTTGTTGTACAAATGACATCTATGGAGGTTGCCGTGGTTAAAGTTATCCTAGTTGGTTGGGTGATGTGAGATACCATATCGTAGCACGCAATGCAATCTAGAAAAGAATGGTCAGTAATTTGATCAACGTTTATATCACCCAGCAAGCATATATTATCATACTGTGGAGACACAAATGAGAGAAAGTTGTCTATATGATCAATAAAACTTGATAATCTGCTCGAAGGAGCTCTGTAGATAACACAAACCAAAATTTTTAGATTATTCAACACTATTTCAGCACAAACCTGCTCCATACCATCTGGACATAAAAAATCTTGCAATACCAGCTTACCTCTCAGTGAATCCCTTAAATAAACACCAACTCCTCCTCCACGTCCTACTCGATCAGTATGGAAAAAAGTGTACTCACTCAATATTTACTATATCTGCTGTAAAATCATTATTAATCCATGTTTCGGAGATACCCATAATATCATAGTTATCAGTAGTCAACAAATCTACAAAGGAATCAAAGCCAGCAAACAGAGATCTTACATTCAGGTGTCCAACAACAAAATGGTTATAAGTTTTTGTGCAATTATTCATAAGCAATCTGCATTTTCAAATTATCGGTCTTCATTTTGTAATAACTGCAAGAGGTATCACTTGCAACATGCTTTGTACACCAGTTAGTTTTATATCTATCATTATGAAATTTACAGTTAGGACAACAAGAATCAGCTTTACAATCTCTAAATTCATGAAAACCTGAGCACTTAGAACAGACAACATCCTTGCTTCGGCAATCTTTCTTACCATGACCAAATTTACAACATTTGTAACAACGTAGCAAATATAAATTTTCCCTGACAGTACATCTCACCCAGCCAATAAAAACAAACCCTTTGCTACTAAGTAAATTGAACACAGAAGGAACCACCTCGATAACAACATTTTTTGTATTTTTAACCTTATAGCAACTAATTATTTTTATATCATCTGAATTAACACCTAAATTGTTATTGAATATTAAATCGTCAACAAAACTATCAACAAATTCAAGTTTATCTGGACCAGGATTTTTGAAACAGTCGTTAGGTACACCCTGTATCAACATTCTAGGAAACATTTTGGTAGGCTCACAAACATCGAACTTATTTCCTAAATCAGATTTTAGAGAATCTTTTAGAGTCTCCACATCTTTTTTACTATTACAGCTGATCATCAGACCATTTTTGGTGAGTTTAGTCTTGTTGATATTGACATTAAGAGCACCAGGCGAATAACGAGATTTAAAATCATTTTCGACAGTTTTGTACGAAGTAGAACGATCTGCAGGCTTAATCAACAAATATGAATGGTCCACTTTTTTCACGATAGCACTGTACGAAATACAATCTTTGTTTTTGCTGCTGTTGCCCACTGGCTGACTTCGGAATTTATCTTCAAGGTCACTTATGAGTTTTTTCTGAATTTCCACAATATAACCTCTCTCGTTTGCGATTTTATCGATCAAATTTTTTTCTCTTACCAGGCACTCAATCTCTTTTTCCAATACAGCTAAATCACTTCCGGGCACACTAGCACTGCTCCTTGACGCCCGTGAACCAGATACCATTCTAACTTCAGACTTTTCAGGTATTCGATTAAATACTGCTTCCCCAAAATCTGCCATTTTCAGCTTGCCATTTATCATTGGAAGACAATCGCTGCAGAACCATTTGATTCACGCACAATCACGCTTAACTTTAGCTAATTTGTCGTCGACCTCAGCACAATGATGATGAAACAACTTTTTGCAAAAATCGCAAGAAATATTCTTGGTGTTCACAATGAAATTATCTGAGCATCGAGCACACGCCTGTATGCCGGACGCCATCTTGTAGAAGAATCGCGACAGATTTCGCCAACGGGTACACCCAGACTCGTGTGATTCGTGTGCGTAAAGTTTTGAACTCAGACCGCCGACTAAGTATTCGTTTAATTGCCCAGATGTTAAATTTACCAAAATCTGTAGTTCATGACATTGTGACTCAGCATTTGGACATGCGCAAGGTGTGCGCGAAGATGGTCCCAAACGTGCTCACTGACGACCAGAAATTGCGAAGTGTTCCAAGAAAATCTGAACAACTGTGAAAGTGATCCTGAATTTTTGAATAACGTCATCACAGGTGACGAGTCGTGGATCTTTGAGTATGATCCCGCGGCAAAGAGGCAATCTTCCGAGTGGCACACGACGGCGTCTCCTCGCCCAAAAAAGGGAAGAATGAGCAAATCCAAAGTGCAAACGATGCTCATTGCCTTTTTTGACATCAAAGGCGTCCTCCACCATGAATTTGTTCCTCCTGGACAAACCGTCAACGCCAAGTTTTACGTGGAAGTGCTCAGGAGACTCAAACGAAGGGTCAGTCGGGTCTGACAAGACATCGCAGCCGACTGGAAGTTGCACCACGACAACGCCCAGGCTCACACCGCCTTTCTTGTGAACAGCTACCTGACCAAGGCCGGCATCCCAACGCTTCCGCAGCCGCCCTACAGCCCAGATGCGGACTTTTTTTGTTTCCTCGCCTGAAAAGGCCGATGAAAGGTAAGAATTTTGAGACGACAGAGGGGATCCAAGCAGCATACACCGCGGCTCTCAAGGCTATTCCGGAGAATGCCTTCCGTGACGCCTTCATTCCTTGGAAATCGCGCTGGCAGCGCTGCATCGACCCAGAAGGAGCCTATTTTGAAAGTTTTTAAAGAATTGTAACGATTGCCTCAATACATTTTTTAAATCGACTCAGTCCTATTACTTTCGGTACAAACCCTGTAAGATAAGACGATGAAAGAACGATAGAAAGATAAACATGAAAACAACAATCCCGCCTTAGCAAGCTGTGAAGCACTACCCTGTACATGTACACTTTTATTAGAAGGGTAGTGCATAAACAACTTATCACGGACTTCAATGTCTGGATAATTTCAAGGCCCTTTAGTTGGTAACGTAAAGACGCGGGAGTAGTCCTTCTTTCCCAGGCCTATTTTTGACAAAACCTTTTCAGTTCCTTCCACATTCTACCGACACATGACATGCACAACCGTCCTATCTGTTCATTATGTTAGTTAGTTACCGAGCAGTAAAATCCATCTTTCCATTACCTAAATATGGACCTGATTTGATTCTACAGTATATTCAGATAAGAGGTAGACCGGACATAAACAAGACCACGTGATCATCGAACGCTGTAACATTCGGCAGGGACGTATTAAGAGTCACGCAGTACATATTTTAGATAGTAGATGCTGCTTTGCGTAACTTTGTAGTAAATTAGCACAATTCGATGTGTATACGATTGGTGATGGATATAGGATCATGTGGGGGTGGGGTAAGAAATATATAATGATGTAAATATACATAAGGGTTTCAAAATTTTCGCTTCGATTTCCAGCTTCGGATGCCGCCTGATGTTTGGTGAAATACAGTCGAATATAATCTCAAAATGGCGTTTAAATTAGCCTAAATTAAAAATAATCGTATATCTCTTAAAATTGCTTTTAGAATATTGATTAGTATATTTTTTGATTTCTAGGTAAATATGTAACCAAATTAAAACGTTCAAAACGTAAAAAAATGTGTATGGTTGAACATTGTCAGAAAGTAGATTCTTGAATAGGTTTTGCCAAAATGGGTTCAAAAATGTCAATAATTAATTAAAAAATACAGTAGCTTTATAATTACTTATAACTTACCGAATTTGATGAACGACATCTTTTATTGGAAAGATGAGCTTGATGAGCTTTCATCATCGCTACTGCCTAAAGCACCAACGTCAATAATGAATGGCTCGACTTGTTCCTCTAAAATATTGTCCATTTCCCACATTCTCTTTTCAACTTTGTCTTTCACGTGCTTAATACAGTTTTCCCATTTTTGCGCTGTTATTAATTCTAGTGCTTCTTTGAAAAGTCCTTTGAGGTCACAAAATTTAAAAGTTGTATTGTGCTTAGCTATATAATTTTTAACCTCTGCCCATATGAGCTCAATGGGATTGAGCTCGCAATGGTATGGAGGTAAACGGAGCACAGTTTTATTTTGACTTGCTGCCATTTCGTCAATGGCGTATTTTTGATATTCCGCCTTGTGATCCTTGACAATTCTTAATAATTGTACTTTCAGCATTGCTTCTTCAAAGTTGATATTTTTCGAGCGGAGCCAATTTTGAACATCAACTTTCCTTGAAGCCGTTGTTGGGACCTTCTCCATTCTTCGAGAATGATAAGGCGCATTATCCAACACAATTACTGCGTTTTCCTCTAAGTTCGGTAAAATTTTTGAAAACCACTGTTCAAACGATTCGCCATTCATTTCCTCGTGGTAATCTCCAGTTTTCTTAGACTCAAAGCACCACAGACCGTCAACAACAAATCCATCCTCACTGCCAATATGGCAGATAATGAGCCTTTTCCCTTTACCTGGAAATCGAAGTACTAACTGGTGTAGATTTATTTCAATAAGCGAACCTTTTTCAAATGTTTTCATCACATTAAGCGAAAAAACATGAGTATCAGATTGCTATAATTGGGATTATTTAGTCATATTGAAAGAAAGAATATTGAACGTCGTATGATTACTCAGCGCTTCACAATTTAATTTAAAGTTATAAACCTTTAAAAAATGAATGATCAGGAACTTGAAATACGCGCAAATATTAATATTAACAAATTATAACTTTATAAAGCTTAAAGTATGAATTAAAATGATAAGAAATATTAGGAACGGTACACAATATAAAACTTAGTAACTTTTTTTAGGTTTATAATATTCGACATATTTTAAGATTATATTAAAAAATTATTGAAATATCGAAAACACATAAAAACATGGCTTAAAAAAGTTCTAACAAATGAAAATGACAATAAAACATCCACGCATTTTATCGAAAGTTATAAAAGTTTTGTTACTTGTAATATGTTTTATCTGCCCCCTGGAATTAATGTTTAGAACCTTGTTCCCAAGGTTTGAAAAACATCCGATTGTTGTCTATTACTCGTATTTACCTGCTGGATTTTCTAATCCGGTGGACAGTCCATCTAAAAAGGCCCTCCTGGATGAAGTTACAGAATCATCAACCCATACTTTACTTGTAGTGTGTCCTGCGTTTACCCACGTTTCATCAAGGTAATAAATCTTCCTGTTTTGATTTCCATATTTCCCAATTTTTGTTAAATAATCCCTCCTCCATAGCACAATTTCTTCTCTATCCAGTAGTAAACTATTACGACCCCGTTTTTTCCATTTGAAATTTAAATGTTTCAGTAACGCATGGAAAGTTGATCGTTTGAAATTTGGCAACGTTGTATCTCCATTTACCTCCTGCAGTACTTTATCTATAGTAGGTATTTCATTCCTAAAGAAGAATTCATGCACTTTCCTCCTAATCGCATGCTTATCAGCTTCATCCAATGATTTAACAATACTTTTGCGATATTTACTGGTCATTGGCTCAGAAAAGGTGTGATTTTTTTTGTACTGTCTTAACACATTAAACACTGATGCGCGACACACCCCAACTTTGTGAGAAAAATTCACAACAATTTCTTTGATGGTTGATGCCTCGTTCTCCTCGCGCTCGATCTTATATATATTCAAAATGACCTCTTTCATTTCTGCACTCAGGTAGTCTTATTTTAGAGCGTTTCCTAGGTGGACTACAGGAGTTTACAACTTCATCGGCAGTATCTGTACTACTGGGCATTTTGCGCAAGCAGTTGATAACAATAACAATCAATAACAAGGTATAACAATAACAACGACAAACTCAACAACTTAATAAGATAACAAACGAAAACGTCCAAAGAAATATCAAATTGCAATGATGCACACGACATACGTAACACGTCTGAACTTGAATGTGACTCTGCCTTGATACGACTGCTTTGCCGCTCGGCATAGGCATTTAATTGCGAATTGACCAATGAGGGCTCCTGTTTTACGTCGAGACGGCGGCGTTAGCGTGAAAATCACCCGAACCTTTTGTTTACATCCGGTCTATCTCTTATCTGAATATACTGTATGGAGAAATTCTAACTTTAGAGAATCAAGAATGTTTACTTTTAATCATATAAATTCTATTTATCTTTTGCTTCCATGGCTAATGCGATTTTTGTTAGTCATAGGATGCAATTCTAAATAACGTAAAGTCATCGAACATGCACACCATTGAGATATATCAGGGAAGCGCTTGTAAAAAGTGGAATCCAAAAATGCTAAAATGCAGCGTTTTCCAATTAATTTCTTTGAAAGAAAGTACGTTTTGACTTTTGTATTGAAGTTTAAACAAAATTGAAAAACGGACGAATTAAAGGTTAAAATCACGTATAATAAACAAATTGACACAAAATTCACTCATCCAAAGTAGCAGATGTACACGCTTTTTGATATTCAATACCCCCAAGCTTAAAACCTAGTGACCAAAACTCATAAGTATGTTTATATCAATATTCTTCTCATAAAGGGCCCTGTCTGAATATGTAGTAAAAGTTGGGGCATTTCAGTTAAAACTAATCAACTTTGAGATGTCAAAACTGGGACATACGAAAATTTAAAATGTGTCCCCAGATGCCTTTTATAATAACTCTTAAATATACTAAGTGATATGATATGCAACACCTAGAATTATTCATTGAATTCCGATTTTGATAAAAACTTGTAAACACATTTGCTATTAAGAAGACACCAATCACCTAATCCAATCAATGCTGTGACAGCTTAACGAATGTGCACCGAACACAGGAGCTTAAACGCATTATTAACATTAGGGAGGCATATCTCAACTGTTTTGCGAAATTCCCAGTTAAAGTTTTAATCACTTTATTTATTAGTAGACCTGAAACTTTATGTTCAAAATTAATCGGTCTTGCATTTCCTATGTCATTTTCTCTGAAAACTGTTTATTTGGGAGCAATACTTAAGGATGGCAACGATACATCGATGTATCGAAAACAACGATACATCTGACGTAGAACCTCGATGTTTAGGCATCGATGGTTGTATGACGATATATCGATGTATCGACTTCGAAAGGATCATAAACATCGGTATACCCCGAGTATATCCTTAACTGTGCTACCATCTCTAAGCGAGGACTGGTAGCTTCGAAATTGAAAGGCCAGAAAGCTGTTTAGTAGTATGTCAATATTATCATTACAGACGTGAGATGGACTGTAGTCTTTTCTTTGTTCTGTACTTCCCCGACGAATAGAATAATGATAAACTGAAAACAGCGCATTTAATGATTGTAAGTTCCTCTGAGTATTTTGTACTAAGTGACATATAAATCCGAACACCCAGTTTAAATGGTTTTATTTTAACTAAATGTTGGTGAATGGATTTATCTTACTGTAAATAACAAGTGAAAAAATTTTCAGCCTTATCAGTTGGACATTCCGGTTTTTATACTGCTTTTTTTTAATTCACTAACGCTCTAAAAATGAATATTTCAGCCGCAGTAAAGAATCAACGTTGGCGGATTTTGGTTCTTGACATCCTTTACGATCGGTTACGATGCCTAGAGTACGGAGACCTGTACGATTTCGTCAACTTAGTGAGTTTGATAGGGGCCGTATAGTGGGACTTCGGGAAGCTGGACTTTCTTTTCGGGCAATTGCAGTTAGAGTGCAAAGAAGTGTATACACTGTGGTTAGGTGTTGTCAGGCATGGCTTCGAGAAGGCCGTACGTAAAGAGGAAGGGGCACTGGACGCCGCCGTAGAACAACAGACCGTGAAGATCGCCGCCTTAAGGGACCGTTTCTCCACTACCAGGTCCATTGCAAATGAATGGTTTGCAGAACACGGAAGACCTATTGGCATGCGAAGTGTTTACCGACGAATGAAAAGTTTTGGCTTGTTTTCATACCGGCCACACTGGGTCCTCCCTTTAACTCGAGAACACCGACGTAATCGCCTTGAGTGGTGCAGACAACGGTCACTCTGGGATCAGGAATGGAACAGTATTGTCTTTAGTGACGAGTCTCGATTTTGTTTAGGCATGCACGATGGTCGTGCCAGGGTTAGAAGGCGACGTGGTAAAAGGAGGAATCCACAGTTTTTTGTTGAAAGACATGTTCATCACACTGTTGGAGTTATGGTTTGGGGTGCTATAGCTTATGGTTCCAGGTCACCTTTAATCTTCATCAGAGGTATCATGAACGCGCAGCGTTATATCCACGAAGCTCTAGAACCCCATCTTTTACCCTATCTTGACACCCTGGCAGATCTAACTTTCCAACAAGATAATGCACGACCACATGTTGCAAGAGTCACAATAGACTTCTTTCAACATAATGATGTCACATTGTTACCATGGCCACCAAGACCTCCCGACTTATCCCCAATTGAGCACGTGTGGGATATGATGGGTAGGAGATTGCTCAATTTGCAACGTCCTCCTCAGACTCTAGAAGCACTTCGAGAGGAGTTGGTGGTTGCCTGGAATGAGATACCACAGGAGGACATTGACCACCTGATCAGAAGCATGCGTAGGCGCGTTGGATAATGCGTAGCACATCAGGGTGCATCCACACATTATTAAAGGTCAAAGGGCTTTAAAGCAGTGCAATCATTTTGAAATTTTTGTCATTTACTTATTATGCTTCATTAAGTACTTATACAAAATTTTATTAAAATAAAACCATTTAAACTGGGTGTTCGGATTTATATGTCACTTAGTATATAACATGGAAAATACCACTTAGATTTAGCTGAAACTTTGAGACAAGGTTTCGCAGAAACTCTCGAAAAAAAAGTGTAGGTGTTGACACTTGGGGGTTGGGGATGTAAAAGCTGCATCTACGGTATTAGAGAAAGACGTTTCATTTTTGAGAAGTGTTTCCAAGGAAAAGTAGAGAAGTCTCTGAGCCCCTCCCAGCCGGTATGTCCGTAATGCCGAATTTGACCGAAACACAGCACCGTGGTCTTAGTTACCAAGGGGACCACTGGCGCGTAACGAAGCGTGGAGGAAAAAAGGTAGGGTTCGCCACCAACTGGTCAGTCCTTGGGTAATACCGAACGCTTCAACTGGACGACCTATCGCAACGGACTTGTTTGAGCCCAACCACAGCTCATTGAAATCACCGAGTAGAACTACCTCTGAAGCGGGGGATTGACCCTGGCAGATCCAACTTTCCAACAAGATAATGCCCGACCACATGTTGCAAGAGTCACAATAGACTTATTTCAACATAATGATGTCACATTGTTACCATGGCCACCAAGATCTCCCGACATCCCCAATTGAGCACGTGTGGGAAATGATGGGTAGGAGATTGCTCAATTTGCAACGTCCTCCTCAGACTCTAGAAGCACTTCGAGAGGAGTTGGTGGTTGCCTGGAATGAGACACCACAGGAGGACATTGACCACATGATCAGAAGCATGCCTAGGCGCGTTGGAGAATGCGTAGCACATCAGGGTGCATCCACACATTATTAAAGGTCAAAGGGCTTTAAAGCAGTGCAATCATTTTGAAATTTTTATCATTTACTTATTATGCTTCATTAAGTACTTATACAAAATTTTATTAAAATAAAACCATTTAAACTGGGTGTTCGGATTTATATGTCACTTAGTATATTATACGTAGTTGTCGTCTCGCTGATTTATTGTTAATTAATCGAAATACCACGAAAAAGTGTTGTGTGGAAGTACTTTAAAAAAGAATCTTCAAATTGTGCACAGTGTAAAGTATTTATTTATTTATCTTGCAGCTTCCTATAATCATTCCTTTTGACTGAAACATATTGAAGTCGGTAACCTTTTTTCATTCTAGCGTGAAGTTGCTGACGCGTTTTCTATTCTTACATAATGTTTCTGAAATCGAGAAAAATACGCGGTGGGAATTTCACCAACGGATAAAATGACCATTCCGCTAAGACCGATAGCAATCGATGAACTCGTCGCTGAATTGAAAGCAGAAAATGTTGAAAAGAGGTTGTTTCGATACTTGTATTTGGTCCGATCTATCGATGTTACGATGGCGATGTTCGTCGATGTCCAAACATCGATGTTTTCTAAAAAATTGCCATCTCTAGCAATACTCGATCCTCGCACGGTTAGGTCAGCTTGTATACGGGTACTGAGGAGCCGTAAATCTACAATGTAACGAAAAAACTAGTTTTCCTTGATGAAACTGCATTCTTCCGAAATTTACTTTTTTTTTTAACGACGGCGCTTCATTTAGAACGTTGGCGTATATCTACCTCCAGTCACCGTAGTGGAAATTAAAGCGAAAATGGCACTTCAGCGAAGCTTCCGAGCAATTTATTCAAGGTTTCTCCGTGGCACTCCAGGGAATCATTTGAGCATGCTTGCTGACGATCTCTCAAGGGGTGGAAACACCCCTCAGTCTAATGGTATGGCGGAAGCTGTTGGATTGAGTATGTGTTTACACTTTCATGGAGATACGTTGGAAAAAGGCATGGAACTTCTACGGTTTGGACTCCAGAAAATTCCTTAAGATACTAAAAGGAGGAATGCATTTACTTCCAACACGTAATCGCATAAAAGCTTAAACTCTGACTACGCGTTTTCTTGATGGTTCACCGTCAGTAGCATCCCAGATTAAAATGGCAATCTCTCGGGTGCTTGCAGAACAAAGATAATGGCAAAAAGTGTTTATAATCACACGAATCTCCCCTAAGAAAATGCAAAATTCTAAAGAACACGATTTTTTTTACCGTCTACGCCACTGCCGAGGAAATATAGGTTTCGCGAAATTTTTCGAAAATGTGATTTGTACGCTATAAAGCCATTTAGACAAAAATCTATTGACTTTTGGACCATGGGTCATATGAACTTTTTACTTGTTTTGACACTGTATTTTCGGTATAGGCGTGGCGCAGAACTCCGCGAGCGTACGCCTGTATGGTTCGAATGCTGAGGAATTAGGCGATGATGATGTTGATGACGCGTGTATGTGTGTATGCAACGCCGTGCCGGGTTGCCACGTTGCTGGGTGGGGATTATGGACTAAAAGTATGGACCCGTTTGACTGACGTGATCCATTTAGTTTCTTTCCTATACATCTTCGTGGCTTAGCGGCGCCTTGTCTGAGGTTTTAGTAAATGGAGTTCGTGTACCATGGGAATATTCTGTCAAGTATCTTGGTGTCACTTTTGACAAGGGGATGACTTCCAAATTACGTTTGATCGACAAAATTCCGCTATACAAGATGGTTATTAGACCAGCAATTACGTATACATGTGCAGCATGGTGTTTCCTCTGCAAAACGCATATTCGTTGTCTAAAGGCACTCCTCCAACAGACGCACTTTCTTCTCTGTGACTTTAAGCTTCCTTTCTTTTTCTTTCCTTTGTCCCTGACCTTTTCTGGTATGTGGGCAATCAAACCTGACAACCTCACTGACCTTCAATACTTTAACCAAGAGCAAAGGTCCCTCGGAGAACTCTGACGAACAATGACGGAGAGAGTGACAAAAACCCTGCTCCAAACAATAGAGGCACGGCGTCACACTTAAAGCATTACTAACTTTAATTTAGTACATTCACAATTATTGATTGGTAGATTGATTGATGTGGTGGATATATTTGCCGTGAGAACTGTCGGCCGAAGTAATTTGTATCGCTTTTGAAATTCCCAAAACTCCGCAGTGTTCGGTTGGAGTTTATTTCAGGAAGCCTCGAACATTAGCGAAATATCAGTAGGCGGTTTTGTGTTCTACATCGTGGAAATCGATTTCAACCCTTTGCCTTGCCGCACTCAATATTCAGACTCTTTGTTAGTTCGCTCTTTACCGTTTTCACAGTTGGTAATATTGTTAACATTATCACATAACGGTTAAGGTGTCATTAAGCAGATTGACCTTAATGGTGGGATTTATAATTGACATAATCAGGTCACAATATGTTTATTTATTACACAATTATGGTATAGAACTAAAGCAAGTCCCGCCTTCATGCGTCGATATTGATATGGGAGTTCCCCAAGGATATACATTAGGACCTCTTTTAATTATACTGTATACAGAGTGTTCCTTGATAATATTTTTCCTTACAAAAGCTCGGGGTGTTGAAGTTTTAGGAAAAACATGGAAATTAATTAGTATTTTCAGGACCGCTTCAAATATTTCATTGATATCACTGATCAACAGCCAAAAAATATCCTAAATAAAATCAACAAAATATTACTATTTTTAATGTGCTAAAACCGGAATGAAACTTATTTTTTCAATATTAGTTCAAGTTTTAGAGATACGGTAATTATATGTGTTCCTGCTGTGACAGTGTTAATATACTGTAATTCACAAGAATGCACGTGCTACATTTTTATATTCGGCAAGGAAAGATGATGTAATCGGCATGATTGTGTTACGTTATGCATACGTGTACATTATATTGTTTTATATTATCCATTTTTTACTCAGTTGGCTGACAGCGTTCATGCAAGATGTCTCGAAAGTGTGTAAACAATCCAGATCAGTTTTGTTACGTGTGTGGTGATGTGACTTTTGCGTCTCAGAGACGGTCTATTACTCCACTAATAACAAAGGCATATCAGCTTTATTTCGGTTGTAAACTAGGTGATCAAGACAAACAGTGGGCACACCACATCTGCTGTAATACATGTGCTTCCAGTCTGAGGAGCTGGTTAAATGGCAAAAAACGGTCTATGCGCTTTGCTGTCCCAATGGTTTGGAGAGAGCCTACAAATCATATTAATGATTGTTACTTTTGCATGGTACCTTGTGTTGGACAAGCTACAGGTATGTCCAAAAAAAAAATCTGTTATTAACTACCCAAACATACCATCTGCGATGAGACCTGTGCCTCACAGTGACGAAAATCCTATTCCAAAACCCCCAGAATCCTACACTTGCGAATCAGAAAACGAATCAGATCATGGCGATCGAGTGATTCGTCAGGAAGAAGATATGCCATCAAAGTCAAGAGATCCAGATTTTATACCGAGCACGTCATGCCACCAACCGCACAAAATAACACAGTCAGAATTAAATGATCTTGTAAGAGATTTAGAACTTCCAAAATGTAAGGCAGAGTTACTGGGATCAAGACTGCAGCAGTGGAACTTGTTAGAAGACGATGTTTCGGTATGTGTTTTTCGTAAACGCCACAGAGACTTAGAACCATTTTTCAATATGGAGAATAACTTGGTTTTCTGCAGTAACATTAACGGCTACTGGCGGCTTGAAATATAAACTATAATCCAGAAGAATGGAGATTGTTTATAGACAGTTCAACATTGAGTTTAAAGGCAGTGTTATTGCATATTGGAAATATTTTACCATCTCTTCCTGTAGGGTATGCCGTTCACATGAAAGAATCATATGACAATATGAAGTACCTATTGACATGCATAAAATACGATGAGCACCAATGGCATATTTGTGGCGATTTGAAAGTTGTTGTACTTTTACTTGGGCTGCAGCTAGGCTACACAAAGTTTTGCTGTTTTTTGTGTGAATGGGACAGTCGGGCAAAGGCACTTCATTACACCAGACAAAACTGGCCTGTTCGTCAATTCCTAGAGCCAGGTCAAAAAAATGTACAGCATATGTCATTAGTAGATTCGAAAAAAATTTTATTACCACCACTGCATATCAAGTTGGGCCTGATGAAAAACTTTGTCAAGGCATTAGTTAGAGATGGGTCAGCTTTTTAATACCTGCGTCAGAAATTTCCAAGACTAAGTGAGGCAAAGGTTAAAGAAGGTATTTTTGTTGGGCCACAGATTCGAAATATTTTGAAAGATACACAGTTTGAAAACACTTTAACAGGTATTGAAAAAACTGCTTGGAATGATTTCCGTCTGGTGGTCACTAATTTCTTGGGAAATAGAAAAGCTGACAACTATAAAACCCTTGTCGAAAATATGCTGTAATCGTATCAAAAGATGGGCTGTAATATGTCTCTTAAGATACATTTCCTATACTTACACCTGGACTCTTTCCTGACAATTGCGGAGCCGTAAGTGATGAGCACGGCGAACGTTTTCATCAGGATATTTCAACAATGGAAAAAAGGTACCAGGGAAAGAGGAATCCTTCCATGCTTGCAGACTACTGTTGGACTCTTGGTAGAGATGCTCCAGAAACGATCCATAAAAGAACAGCAAAAAGACAGCGCATATAGTGATTCTTATAAGTATATGAATCTTGTTACTTTTTTTAATATATCCTTAAAAATAATAAGTTTTTTTTCTAAACCGCAACTAATTTTTTTATTTCATTGTCATTTTTGGATTCAGCGCCCCAAAATTAACAAAGAAGTGCACTTTTCCCACAAGATACAATTAAAAAACTAAAATTTGTTGTCCAGTGAATTGTCAATATCTTCGGAAGTTTAAAAATTTTCAAAACTATGGTGCCCAAAATTGTACAAATTTTGAAGAATTTTCCAAATTTTGAAAACCTGCGATAAGAGTTGTTACAACGTACTGTGCATTAAACTTTTAAGTTCCCCTTATAACGAGTCTCGTTAGGCGTTATCGTTTGCTTCACATCCATTCATCATTCCTCAAATGGCACCGCAATTTTGGCTCCCTTTAAGAAACTAGGAAAAATTCCCATCTTCTACCGCCTAAACCATTATTTGGTTTGGTTTCCTGAAATGTCACCCAGAGTGATATGCGACCTCCTAAATTATACCCTGTATCAAACGGGAACGTGAAGCGAGAACTGAACAAGCAACCTCATCGTAAGCAACGACCTCGGGTCAAGGTGGAAAGCGCAGAAAATCCTATTAGTGGAATAAATTTGGAGGAAACTGTGTGTTTCTAGCTCGGAGCTTGCCGATCGCCCCTCACATTTCATTGACTTGGTAATCGAGTGTTCAACCTAAGCGTTGGCTTCACTGTTGGGCGGTTTATATAAGCGCAGACTGATAGAAGGGAAAATAGGCGCTTACAAAACAAATAGCCAAGTCACGTTCATAACAGAAAAATATGCCAAAAGTATTTTTATCACACTTACTCACAGCTCCAAAGGGGCGTGGTTTTTTTATATTCCATGTCCGAATATAAATATTTGTAAAAGGTCTTTATTAAATTTATTGTAGAGATTTGAAAGTCATAAATATGAATGGTCAAACTAGATTCGGTCAGGGGGAGTCATGACCCGCATGACCCCCCTGGGTTCACGCTTTTAAGCACTTTAATATATTTCAAGAAATTTAACTCCTATTGGTCTGAATCTGACGAGCCTATGTTCAGGACCAAGTCGTTCCAGTCACGACGGAGAAAAAGGCTTAAAACGAAAACATAAAAATCGCTAAAACTTCAGAGGACCCTGATCATTTTTCAACAAATTTTTAAGGGTGAATAGCAATTTATGATATATTAGAATATCAAATATACGAAATCTTCGGGATAATTACGGGGTGAGATTGAGGGGTGATCGCTTCATGGTTTAAGAATAAACAAATTTCTTGAAATGAAAACGAGACTATTAGCTCCAAGAGACTCACTGCAGCCAAATCCAGCATAGGGTTGGGGATCCCATTAAGCAATACGTTAATCAATACTAGGACCAAGGAAACTGTATGAACTAAAAAAGAATTCAGTACTGTTAGATCAAGTACAAACATACGAATAGAACCTTTTAAAGCTGCGTGACTGTAACCGATATCATTGTCAATCTCCAGTCTTTCGGAAAGCACTTGTCTCTTTTTTATGTACCTGTGACATGCAGAGCCCTAAACCTCATATCAAACTTCCGTCGCCAAAAAGCTTTTCAGATAAAGTTGTAGTACTTATCAGCTCGTAAAATAACGACTGTAATTAACAAGGCCCCCACTAACTTCCTTACGATATAGCTACGGAGCTGTGGTATCTTGGATGCGCCCTTCTTGGTGCTTTACAGTTGAAATTTTGAAGTTGACTTTCGAATGACCTTCAAGGTCAAGGTCAAGGTCGCCGAGAAACAATTCTACAACTTCTACTTGAAGCATTTCCCCTTAAAATGCATTACCGAAGAGTTATCGTGCCATGGTGATAACTTGAACTTCAGGGATCACTCAAGATCAAATATGGGAGCAGTTCAACTTCATATCTGAACGTAAAATTTTTCGTTGGTTTCTTCGCCGGGATCAAAAGTACGGGATTACAGTTAAAATTTTGAAGTTGGTCTTCAAATGACCTTTAAGGTCGAAGTCAAGGTCCCATCCAAGGTATCCGTCCTATAGCTAAGAAAAAATTCTATATCTTTTATTTGAAGCATTTCCCGCTAAAATGCATTCCCGAAGTCTTATTGACTCCTAGTGGTAGTTTGACCTTGAGGGGTGACTCAAGGTCAGCTTTAGTCACAATTCAAAGCCATATAAGCTCCCATCCAAGGTCACCGTCCTATAGCTGAGAAAAAATTCTATAACTTTTATTTGAAGCATTTCCCGCTAAAATGCATTCCCGAAGACTTATCGAGTCCTAGTGGTAGTTTGACCTTGGGGGTGATTCAAGGTCATAATTCAAAGCCACATAAAGTTCGTTTAATTTCTGGAAACAAATGTAGGGATTTACATTTAAAATTTGGAAGCTGAGCTTCAAATGACCTTCAAGATCGAAGTCAAGGTTACATCCAAGGTCAGCGTCTGATAACTGAGAAATGATTCTATAACTTTTAGTTGAATGATTTTCTCTATAAAATGCATTACCAAAGATTTATTGAGCCCAAGTGACAATTGGACCTTAGGGACAATTCAAGGTCAAATATGGGGGTAATCCAACTTCATATCTGAACGCGGAGTCAAGCTCCCATTCAAGGTCACCGTCCTATAGCTAAGAAAAAATTCTATAACTTTTATTTGAAGCATTTCCCGCTAAAATGCATTCCCGAAGACTTATGGAGTCCTAGTGGTAGTTTGACCTGGAGGGGTGACTCAAGGTCATAATTCAAAACCATTTAAAGTTCGTTTAATTTCTGGGAACAACAGTAGGGATTTACATTTGAAATTTGGAAGCTGAGCTTCAAATGACCTTCAACATCGAAGTCAAGGTTACATCCAAGGTCAGCGTCTGATAGCTGAGAAATTATTCTATACCTTTTAGTTGAATTATTTTCTCTCTAAAATGCATTACCAAAGATTTATTGAGCCCTAGTGACAATTGGACCTTAGGGACAATTCAAGGTCAAATATGGGGGTAATCCAACCTGATATCTGAACGCGAAGTCAAGCTCCCATCCAAGGTCACCGTCCTATAGCTAAGAAAAAATTCTATAACTTTCATTTGAAGCATTTCCCGCTAAAATGCATTCCCGAAGACTTATCGAGTCGTAGTGGTACTTTGACCTGGAGGGGTGACTCAAGGTCATAATTCAAAACCATATAAAGTTCGTTTAATTTCTGGGAACAAAAGTAGGGATTTACATTTGAAATTTGGAAGCTGAGCTTCAAATGACCTTCAACATCGAAGTCAAGGTTACATCCAAGATCAGCGTCTGATAACTGAGAAATGATTCTTTAACTTTTAGTTGAATTATTTTCTCTCTAAAATGCATTACCAAAGATTTATTGAGCCCTAGTGACAATTGGACCTTAGGGACAATTCAAGGTCAAATATGGGGGTAATACAACCTGATATCTGAACGCGCAGTCAAGCTTCCATCCAAGGTCACCGTCCTATAGCTGAGAAAAGATTCTATAACTTTTATCAAAAGCCTTTCTCCCTAAAATTAGTTATTTAGGCCTAGTGGTAGTTTGACTTTGAGGGATCACTCAAGGTCAGATTTCGTCCTAATTGAAAGCCATATCGCAGAATTTAGCGTCATTTCATTGTTGGGATCAAAAATAGGTATTTACATTTAAAATTGTGAAATTTACTTTCAAATGACATTCAAGGTCAAGGTCACCGACTGGTAAGTAAGGTGAAGTCCAAGAACTTTTATTTAAAGCATGTTTGCCTTAAAAGCCTCCGGTACTTTTGCCACACCCGGTATAATATTTATCAAAAAAACTTAAGTAACGACAACGTACAAATTCGGCATGGCCCTGTTTCGCTGATCCTAAAAACTTAATAACCAACAGCCAGCAGTCGAAAGTCGTATTTAATATTACGTGAATTGCAGTGCCTAATGTGACCAGACTTTAGAGCAGGATACGTAGAAAAAGAAAGAGGATGATAGTGAGAGAGACGGAGAACGAGCCTGTGTAAAGGGATTTAGGGATTAAAAACAGCCGAGGGAATGAATGAGTTGGTTTACCGAGAGAGAAGCTCTTTTTATAGGGAAATTTCTACGTTCAAAGAACCAGGCGTCAAAGGTATATTTTTGCAATACGGTTTAAATAACCAGCTAGAGGTTTAGATAAATAAGATTATTGTAAATGACCTTTTACGTCTATCGTTCATGGGTAGATAGAAGCCTAAATACCGAGGCTCTTTGGCTGCTATAACAAGCTTAAAGATACTTTGTTTATCCGATTTTTGAACTGCCTAGGTTTGTTGGGAAAACTGGGAAAGGGCAGATTGTTTCTCAATCCTCAATCTAGACACGCTAGGTCAAAGGAGCGGTCGTATCGGCCAGTTCTGGATGTGCGAAGTTTGACATGGTTAGAACGGGAGGCCGAAGTTAGGCGGCGCTGTCTGGCAGGTTCATTGGGTGGCGGCATCGTGAAGGACAGCTCTGACGAGCAAAGCCTATTGACATAGCGATAGAAGAGAGCCAACTCGACTGTTGATGCGAAAGGGTTCCGAGTCTGTCTGTTAGAGAAGAGTCATCGATCAGCCCGATAACCTCCCTCTGAACAACATCGAGCATGAATAATGTAGTCGGGACGGCAGCACCCTAATCATGTGAGCAGTACTCGAGGCTACGTCTTGTCTAGTCCCTGTACAGAATGAGGCCGTGGTGTGGAGGAAATAAATTCTTACCCTAAACAAATAGCTTAGCTTTTAGTGCCAGAACAAGTCTGGAGAACGCCCGCATTGACATTGCGGGATGAATTGGAGAAAAGTTCAATTACAACGGATATCTTGGGGCCAGAGAGGAACAGCATGTCACAGCTGATCGAAAACTTTCGTGATATCAAGAGCAACTACAGCCTCACCATATGACTGTATGAGTTTACTCCACAGTTGCGTTAGGGAAGCCTGACATTTTTTGTAATAATATTCAAGGATAAAAAACGAATAAATGGTCCGTAGACGACTATTCGATCTGCAGTCAAATATTTCTCAAGTTGAAATTGAGTCGCAATTGTACGAAAAAGTCCCTGAAAAGCTTAGTCGAACATCTGATGGAGGCATTTGGAGAATATTAGCTGCAAAACACAACTCCCATACCTCTGCATTCTAATAATACCGGGTGTCCGCAAAGTTGGGGTTTTCCTTTTCAGAAACAACTACCCTTGAAATAACAAAGGTAATGTGTAGTGAAACGAGGGCGACCAAGTAAAAAAAAATAAAGGAAAAAGTACTCACTCTCCAGTTGACGAGAAGGGCTAAGTACGTCTCTGCCCGAAATCATACCGCTCCAACAGAAAATGAAATCAGCTGAAGCGCTACCGAGCAGACGCAGAAACCACATTGATTGTCTTACACTTAATGGCACGTCTTCTAACAAGGAAGGCAAAATGTTGCGTAAAAAGTCTAGGTATTGCATCCGGTCCAATCGATTTGGGAGAATAAATGGTCCAATGAGCATACCGTTCACCATGTCAGCCCAAACATTCACCGAAAATGTTTGTTGAAAATGTGCCCGACGGACAGCGTGCGGATTTTCCACTGACCAAACATGAGTGTTGCGAAAGTTGTTCACCCCATTACGCGTGAACGTAGATTCGTCTGTCACCAATATACACTTCAAAAAGTCCGGATTATTGTTATGTTGATGCAACAACCACTCACAAAACCGCACTCTTGCTGGAAAATCGTCAGGTTGAAGGGCTTGTACACGTTGGACGTGAAACGTTTGCCACACTTTAGTTTTTGATACTTGCACTTCTCTAGCCACGTCTCTAGTGCTTGTTGAGGGATTCTCGTCTACGCGATTACCTCTTCTACATGCGTGACCGTAACCGTCGGTTGAAGGTTGCATACTGACCTGACACACTGACCCTGACCCAGTTCTGCCGTCGGGTTGAGACTTTGTACCAATCGGTGATGTCCCGGGTCGCGGCTACAGGACGGTATTCAGATATTTTTGATGTTGCAGAGCCCTTTATCTCGGTTCCCTTAAGACATTGGTCTATATGGTACTAAGAAAAATCGCGTATGTTTTCAAGATCTACACGTCGTGAAAAGGAAAACCCCAACTTTGCGGACATCGTGTATAAACAAGAATCGTGGTTTTACAAAATTTAAGACATAATACATGCGTCAACTAACTCAAATGCGTACTACGTGTGCTTTCTCCGACAAGAGATCTCGAAAACAAATATTTGTCTTGAAAACCAATTTGCTCTCGTGTTTTTCCCGACACCGTACATGTGCGCGTTCGAAAATTTATTCAGACGGAAAACGGTAAAAGAAAATTGCCGCTGGTGCGATAAACAATCATTTTACACTCTGCGGATCATTCGCATCCGACGACTTTCATTAATAACCTTGACAGCAATATTTTATACCAACGGAGGGTCGTGGAGCGACGGACGCCCTCCTCTGCAATCAATTTCCGGGGAAGATTCGCCTTCTGTATGGATGTTTTCAACGTTGAAAGGGGCGACTCAAAATACGGGTTGTAAAAACAACTTTCACCTGGAAAGCCATGAATGACGGCAGTTTGCAGCATAAAGGTTCCCGAGGTCGAAAGTAACAACCTTTATTTTAGAAAAGTCCTAATCACAAGCAACAATTGGTGGTTCGCAGCAGCTCACAATAAGAGAAAAACAAATTCTATTCCTATAAACCTCTTGCAGATAACCATTAAGCACCTACTTGATGACAGGCTCTACCAAAAGATATTGCTCGTTTCCAAACATTCATTCATTTACTTGCCGTTCACCAGAACCATTATGGCACCTTAGATTGATATTCCCACAAAACCATTCAGGTTTTTTGATATCCATACATTCATAAAGTTGAATATTTTTCGTTGTTCAGGAACTGAACAAACATCCACACTATATTCACAGCGATTAAGAAATTCCCAAATATATGCCTTAAAGCTACCAGCAAACCCAAAACCTGCAAAAAAACTACAAATTTACCATATTATTCTTTTTTCACGAGTACACATTCTAGGTTATACATTATATTATATATTATACATTATTTGAATACAGCTGATTATTGCATTTCAAGGAGTGACAGATGTGTGGGATCTGTCAACTCTTGGTACCAGTCACAAAACGTATACTCTGAAGGTTTAATTCCATGCTATTCAGTGACAACACGGTGACTTGTGTGGTTGTCAGCGGCCATTTTGTGAGGGTGCGACAGGGTGGCCAGATTGTGCATTAATACCCCGTTTCACCCTCCTGGTCCCAGTGGAGTAAGTTTCGCCAACTGTTAGCTTTATAAGACTATTCGTGACATTTTTCCCAAAATCATTGCACAACACTTGAAAAAATACAAATGAAAATTCAAAATTATTCCCATGTCGCCGCAAAGTAGCTCCGTCGGTACCTTGGGTTATACATCTTGACAGTAGGGATGTTCGATACGATCCTATATTTAGAAGTATCAATACACATCACGAGTATCGTCATCTTTCGATCCGGACTGTGACAGAAAGAGTGACTGCCATTTGGCTGCGACATTACCCTGCCAAATCAGACAGACCTTTCATCATTTTCAAAGACATTGTACAAAATCTTCAAATTTGTGAAATTAGCGAGTTTCACTTCATACGTTGTTACCAGAGATGCCCAAATCATCAGTAGCTGCCGTGATATTCAGCCCGACTACTGCATCCCCACGGCTAGGCGACCTGTATGTTAAATTTGTATTGATAGGGCAGCGGGTTATGCTATAAATCATATGTCACAGTGTTTGTGCACTGATTGCAACGGTTAGATGATACCAAAATTCTAAATCTATTTATATGAAATCTAAGTACTGCAATTTCTCATATGCAAGTGCTTTCTTGAAATGACCCAAAGTCTCTAAATTTGAATTGATAACTTATTACATTCCCTCAGACCTTTTGTAATTGATAATTTCCATTGTGAGTTCTTTATTGGTTTTAATCAAATGAAAATAGGGGTTGGTTCTGGTGTAATAGGTACGAATTTCATTATTTCTTTGCTGCTAATCAACTAAGTGAAGCTCCTTTTATAATTTTGAATATAAATGCCGTGAGCATTAAGTAAAAGTGTTGGCTTACAGACAAGAACTGTAGAGTATTTAAGATATCTTCAATTTATGTGTATCTGTTGCATAGCAAAATTATTGGCATTCCCCTATTTTGTAGTTTTTCATTCTTACTGGAGAAATAAACATTACAGAAAACGGAGCTTTATTATTGTATCATAAACCGTGATTATTTCAAATACCGACAGCTGCTTAGAAATTCTGGCAAAAATAAAGTTTCTTTAAAATTTTCTTAATAATGAAATTTAGATATTTTGTGTAACAATTGAAAATGTTAGTTGTTATGCAGGGTGTAACTAAAAGGTGCATTTTGCCCTAAATTTCTGAACACCCTGTGGAAACAGTGGATAACTGAATAATGTGTCTTTGTACGAGAATTTTAAGCCTCAACTTTTCTTACCAGTGTTTTTTTTGATTCATGTAAAGCACCAAACGCAGTTGCAGATCGGTTTCTGAGACTTCAAGCTCTTCGAGAAAGGACAGTTCCTGCTACAGCTTTGACTCGAAAATTGGATGATGTTCATTGTACCTGTTACTGTCATCGAAGACAGCGCTATTGTTTAATTGAGTGTATTCCAAAGACGATGAGATTCAATCCCGGGGAGTAAATAATCGTTTTTGATAACAATTTCTAATTACCAATGATGTCACCGTAATTTTGTAAGTTAAATTGTTCATGGTTATGATTCGCATAGTTTTCTTACCAATGATGTCACTGTAATTTTTTGAAATAAATTGTATATGGCTATGATGCGCACGATTTTCTTGAAAACTGCATATATTCTTCAATAATTAAAATATTGACATGAATAAAAAAAAAACTGTTGAGAAAAGTTGAGGCTTAAAATTCTCATACGAAGACACATTACTCAGTGGTCCAACGTTTCCACAGCGTGTTCAGAAATTTATAGCAAAATGCACTTTTTAGTTACACCCTGTATAACAACAAACATTTTCAACTTGACTGCAAGATCGGCAATCGATAATGATGACAATGATTAATTAACGAAGTTGATGCAAAGGTTAAAAGGTTATTTAAAATTTAATTTGAACAAAATTTTGTTTGTTCGTTTAATTTTGCGTCGCAGTGTATATAGCAAGCGCTGTTTTTTTAACTTTGATATGGACATTAGCTTATACTATATTTCTGTCCTTGTTTCTACTGATATAGTCATTGTTTTTGATTTTTCAGAATTAATCTTCAATTTGTTTATTTTAAGATCTGCTTCAATATTGGCAAGATCACGGTTTACAATATCAACACCCTGATCCAGGTTTTGCAGGTTGAATGCACCAACGTGTCATATCATTTAAATATATACTAAGTGACATATAAATCCGAACACCCAGTTTAAATGGTTTTATTTTAATAAAACTTTGTATAAGTACTTAATGAAGCATAATAAGTAAATGATAAAAATTTCAAAATGATTGCACTGCTTCAAAGCCCTTTGACCTTTAATAATGTGTGGATGCACCCTGATGTGCTACGCATACTCCAACGCGCCTAGGCATGCAGAAGATCAGGTGGTCAATGTCCTCCTGTGGTATCTCATTCCAGGCAACCACCAACTCCTCTCGAAGTGCTTCTAGAGTCTGAGTAGGACGTTGCAAATTGAGCAATCTCCTACCCATCATATCCCACACGTGCTCAATTGGGGATAAGTCGGGAGATCTTGGTGGCCATGGTAACAATGTGACATCATTATGTTGAAAGAAGTCTATTGTGACTCTTGCAACACGTGGTCGGGCATTATCTTGTTGGAAAGTTGGATTAAAGGTGACCTGGAACCGTAAGCTATAGCACCCCAAACCATAACTCCAACAGTGTGATGAACATGTCTTTCAACAAAAAACTGTGGATTCCTCCTTTCACCACGTCGCCTTCTAACCCTGGCACGACCATCGTGCATGCCTAAACAAAATCGAGACTCGTCACTAAAGACAATACTGTTCCATTCCTGATCCCAGAGTGACCGTCGTCTGCACCACTCAAGGCGATTACGTCGGTGTTCTCGAGTTAAAGGGAGGACCCAGTGTGGCCGGTATGAAAACAAGCCAAAACTTCTCATTCGTCGCTAAACACTTCGCATGCCAATAGGTCTTCCGTGTTCTGCAAACCATTCATTTGCATTGGACCTGGTAGTGGAGAAACGGTCCCTTAAGGCCAATAATCTTAGGCGGCGATCTTCACGGTCTGTTCTACGGCGGCGTCCAGTGCCCCTTGCTCTTTGCGTACGGCCTTCTCGAAGCCATGCCTGACAACACCTAACCACAGTGTCTACACTTCTTTGCACTCTAACTGCAATTGCCCGAAAAGAAAGTCCAGCTTCCCGAAGTCCCACTATACGGCCCCTATCAAACTCACTAAGTTGACGAAATCGTACAGGTCTCCGTACTCTAGGCATCGTAACCGATCGTAACCGATGTCAAGAACCAAAATCCGCCAACGTTGATTCTTTACTGCGACTGAAATATCCATTTTTAGAGCGTTAGTGAATTAAAAAAAAGCAGTATAAAAACCGGAACGTTCAACTGAACATTTTTTCACTTGTTATTTACAGTAAGATAAATACATTCACCAACTTTTATTAAAATAAAACCATTTAAACTGGGTGTTCGGATTTATATGTAACTTAGTATATTTATTAGATGTTTTTTGTTACCTTTTTACCTTAGGGAGAGAAAAGCTACTTTTCAATAAAATATCGTGTCAATACTAGCAATTTTTTGGTTTAGTAGTCAAAAAAAACTAATGCCGTTTTGTATTTTTTGCTTGGTGGGTAAATACCTTAGATCCGCGTATGGTTTTATCCCCCTCGGAGCAAAGCGCTAATGGGGAGTTGCAAATTCTCACTTCCCCGTTGTAGTCGGTGTGCTGAGGAAATCGATAACGCTCCTTACCGCTTACCGCATGGCACGTCGAATAGTAAGGATGACTCATGTCCCATCTAAATGGGGAGAAACCACGTATTTCCTTAGCCATGGGCGGACCGGAAGTTCTGCTCACAATAGCAACTACGACTAACTCTGATCTGAAATCGAACTATCCGAGGTTTTGCAAATATACAGGGTGACTTCGAAGTTGAGTCATTTATTTTAACAGTGAGTAGATCTGATCAAAAGAAATGTTTTTTCCTTTAACATTTTTGTGGTAAAATTAAAGTAACAAAGTTATAGCCCTTTAGAAGTTTGAGTACCTCCCTGTCTCAATAATAATATTATGTGCTCGTGTTTGGCAACAACGGATATAATCCGCCTTATCGGTTCATCGCATCGGAAACAAAAAAGCGAAAGAATTTAAAACGATGTTTTTACAATTATTTTATTCAGTTGTATACAGTCAGTGTCAGTCGGTAACGCGTCAGTGAATAGTGGTGTATGTTGCGTGGCTCAAACGAAATAAAAAATGGCACATGTTTATGCGGATCGGTTTCCCAATCGAGTGCAACCAACCCCTCGTGCCTTTGTTAATGTAGTACAACGGGCTCGTGAATCAGGTGACTTAAGACCTCACAGGGGAGGGCATGCCGGTGCTCCAAGACCGCACGATCAAATACAGGTCCGCACTGAAATACTTGTCGGGAGGATACTTTATAAAACAAGGTAAATTTTATTTTATTTTTTTTTTTATTTTTACACACATATTTTGGTTTATCTTCCTTCTACAATCATTATCTGAAAATTAATGACTCAACTTCAAAGTCACTCTGTGACAAAAAAATAGGTAAACACCTATGTATGTTTATTAGAATTCAAGAATTTTTTACATATGCAGAGAGCGTCACGTCACGTTCACCACGCCGTGGCAGCTATGGTATGGGGTGCTATTGCTTATGGTAGCAGATCACCACTAATTTTCATCAGTCATTCAATCATGCAGTTCTCTGTTGTCACAAGTGTGAATGGAAAATAAAACTGTCAGCCCTTATGATTTTTCAGATATTGAACGGTCAATCTAGAGAGAAGTTACTAGAGATCTCTTTTGTTTAAAATGATGTGAAAAGTTTAAAAAAGCTTGAAAAGCACCTACCTGAGTGGATACTAAAATTTGAGAAAAATCAATGTGATCGATCACTCGAAATAGCTATGATGACTGAAAATTATATTACGAAGAACAAACGATGCAACTAAAACTAGAGCAATGCCATAATGTATTGGTCAATAACACTTATCCAACATAGGGAGTAATTGACTTACTTACTTATGTCAAAATCGTTACTGTACGAGGTATGTCTTTTAAGTTTTGCATATAGAAACATAGTAGGCCGCGCGGATCGAACGCCTGTACTGAATCTTAACCTCACTCTTTAGTAAACTTAAATTCAAAGTTTCACAACAATACGTGTAGTGTTCTCACTACAGTGAATTTTTAAGTGTCACCGAGTCATTAGAAAAATGGAACTCAACCGAGAACATTTTCGTGCCAGAATGTATTACAACTTTCAGAGACAATTATCGCAACAAGAATGTGTGTGTGTTTTATTGCCATATGCAAAACTTAAAAGACATCCCTCGTATAATGTGATTGTAGCTTTACGAACAAATGTAAGTAAAATATTGCCAGCTATAATTACTAATTCCAAAGTGACCATTTAATGTCTTCCGAGGCAGAATTTTTTCAATTCGATTTTGTTTTCTTAATCATGTTACCACCAATTAACAAAAAAATACTTTTTTGGATTCTGAAGTAGTTATTTTAAATTTTCATATCATTCTGCACAGTCTGCAAAAAACGCCTAGTTTTGCAATTTTTCGCTAAGTAATTAGATCTACATCATACACGGGATCACATACATATAAAATGACCTCGGATTCGATATGGGCAGCCCAAAATACGTGGAATAAGGGTCATGTGAACAGCATTTAAAGCATTTTAACATATAATTACCAAAAAGTCACAAAATGGGTCAGTCGGGAACGTGAACGCAACATATCTTACAATAAGCTTTTTGGGTCGCTGAAACCGAATCCATGGCCCATTCCGTCCGAAAATGCCTCGTTTTCAAAATACTGGCAAGAGATCAGCTTTGTCAAGAAACGACTAATAAAAAATTTCTAAAAACCCTTGCTTATCTATGATCGAGATGGAAACTTGTTTTCTGGGTAAATCGGGTGCGTAGATTCGAAATTCGATGTCGATACATCGCTAGAATTTACGGATATCCCGAAAAAATTGGTTCTTGTTAAATTTTTACCCTAAATCCAATCTAATTACACTTAAGAAATTTTTCACTGTGATATTCATATTCAGCGCCCCAAATTACCTCATTATGCAAAGCTCCGCTCTCATGTAGCCATCGATAGTAAAAATGGATTTTTAGCACCTTAAAGTCGCAAAAAACGCCTAGTTTTGCAATTTTTCGCTAAGTAATTAGATCTACATCATACACGGGATCACATACATATAAAATGACCTCGGATTTGATATGGGCAGCCCAAAATACGTAGAATAAGGGTCATTTGAACCGCATTTAAAGCATTTTAACATATAATTACCATGTAAGGGCTATTCTTACCAAAATGTCACAAAATGGGTCAGTCGGGAACGTGAACGCAACATGTCTTATAATACGCTTTTTGGGTCGCTAAAACCGAATCCAGGCCTATTCCGTCCGAAAATGCCTCGTTTTCAAAATACTGGCAAGAATTTAGCTTTGTCAAAAAACGACTAATAAAAAATTTCTAAAAACCCTTGCGCGTCTATGATCGAGATGGAAACTTGTTTTCTGGGTAAATCGGGTGCGTAGATTCCAAATTCGATGTCGATACATCGCCAGAATTTACGGCTATCCCGAAAAAATAGTTTCTTGTCAAATTTTTACCTTAAATCCAGTCTAATAACACTTGAGAAATTGTTCACTGTGATATTCATTTTCAGCGCCCCAAGTTACCTCATTATGCAAAGCTCCGCTCTCATGTAGCCATCGATAGTAAAAATGGATTTTTAGCACCTTAAAGTCGCAAAAATCGACTACTTTTGCAATTTTTCGCTAAGTAATTAGATCTACATCATACACGGGATCACATACATATAAAACGACCTAGAATTCGATATGGGCAGCCCAAAATACGTGGAATAAGGGTCATTTAAATATATACTAAGTGACATATAAATCCGAACACCCAGTTTAAATGGTTTTATTTTAATAAAACTTTGTATAAGTACTTAATGAAGCATAATAAGTAAATGATAAAAATTTCAAAATGATTGCACTGCTTCAAAGCCCTTTGACCTTTAATAATGTGTGGATGCACCCTGATGTGCTACGCATACTCCAACGCGCCTAGGCATGCAGAAGATCAGGTGGTCAATGTCCTCCTGTGGTATCTCATTCCAGGCAACCACCAACTCCTCTCGAAGTGCTTCTAGAGTCTGAGTAGGACGTTGCAAATTGAGCAATCTCCTACCCATCATATCCCACACGTGCTCAATTGGGGATAAGTCGGGAGAATTTAGCTTTGTCAAAAAACGACTAATAAAAAATTTCTAAAAACCCTTGCGCGTCTATGATCGAGATGGAAACTTGTTTTCTGGGTAAATCGGGTGCGTAGATTCCAAATTCGATGTCGATACATCGCCAGAATTTACGGCTATCCCGAAAAAATAGTTTCTTGTCAAATTTTTACCTTAAATCCAGTCTAATAACACTTGAGAAATTGTTCACTGTGATATTCATTTTCAGCGCCCCAAGTTACCTCATTATGCAAAGCTCCGCTCTCATGTAGCCATCGATAGTAAAAATGGATTTTTAGCACCTTAAAGTCGCAAAAATCGACTACTTTTGCAATTTTTCGCTAAGTAATTAGATCTACATCATACACGGGATCACATACATATAAAACGACCTAGAATTCGATATGGGCAGCCCAAAATACGTGGAATAAGGGTCATTTGAACAGCATTTAAAGCATTTTAACATATAATTACCATGTATAGGTGTATTCTTACCAAAAAGTCTCAAAATGGGTCAGTCGGGAACGTGAACGCAACATATCTTATAATACGCTTTTTGGGTCACTGAAACCGAATCCATGGCTCATTCCGTCCGAAAACGCCTCGTTTTCAAAACACTGGCAAGAATTCAGCTTTGCCAAAAAACGACTAATAAAAAATTTCTAAAAACCCTTGCGCGTCTATGATCGAGATGGAAACTTGTTTTCTGGGTAAATCGGGTGCGTAGATTCCAAATTCGATGTCGATACATCGCTAGAATTTACGGCTGTCCCGAAAAAATAGTTTCTTGTCAAATTTTTACCCTAAATCCAGTCTAATAACACTTAAGAAATTTTTCACTGTGATATTCATATTCAGCGCCCCAAATTACCTCATTATGCAAAGCTCCGCTCTCATGTATCCATCCATAGTAAAAATGGATTTTTAGCACCTACATCATACACATAAAACGACTTCGAATTCGATATGGGCAGCCCAAAATACGTGGAATAAGGGTCACTTGAACCGCATTTAAAGCATTTTAACATATAATTACCATGTATAGGGGTATTCTTACCAAAAAGTCACAAAATGGGTCAGTCGGGAACGTGAACGCAACATATCTTATAATACGCTTTTTGGGTCGCTGAAACCGAATCCATGGCCCATTCCGTCCGATATGCCTCGTTTTCAAAATACTGGCAAGAATTCAGCTTTGTCAAAAAACGACTAATACAAAATTTCTAAAAACTCTTGCGCGTCTATGATCGAGATGGAAACTTGTTTTCTGGGTAAATCGCACAAACACAATCTTTAGTAATGTTTCTCTAAAGTTTTCGAGTTATGATCAAATCGATATCTAAAGAACCTTAAAAAATGGTCATTTGCATTGAAAGCTCGCTTAAAAACTATTAATCTTGAGGGTATCAAGTTCAAATCACCCCCTACAAAACCAGCAAGTTTATTTCAAAGCTATTTTCACCTTTCTTCGTATGGTACCAGGAGACGAATAAAAAATAACCGGTTATGCGATTACCCTGGAAATGACAGTTACTTTTTTTTTTTCATAAACAGTTTGAGTTGCCATCATGGATCTTATGTGACTTATAGCATTTTATTTTGAAAACACTCACGTAGCTTCTATGCTCGAAATACACGATCCTAGTGCATCCAAAATAACATAAAACAACTGTCAATTCGTATCTCTGGCTTTAAATGAAAATGTTATCTTTCATTTCGACGCGCAAATTTTTTAAAATAAAAGAGAAGATTATGATAAAAATTGATATAAGCAAATGGTTGAACGCAAAGCCAAAAGCAGAAACACATACACGAAAATAGTGCTTTCTTTTTAGACAGAAACAAAAATAACCTCTGTTTCAGTTATTAAACCGGTTATTCAATTAACCTGGTATTTGTACCCATCAAAATCAACACAAAAAATTTAAACACAGTTCTAAAGAAACAATAGGCAAATTCGATCTATTCAAAACCCTCGCCCAGCTTCATTTTTCATATACGTTGCGTTGTTTCCGGTTGAATTTCCCAACGTTTGTACAGTGTTGTGTTTCATGTACAAACATTGTTGGTTACAAGAGAAGCTCGTGTAAACATGCTGGTTTTTATCCAAAGCTAGCAAGCACAGCACTCTGGATTGCATGTCAGTGACCGATGTATCACATCAAACATTCAACACGACAACATGCTGAAACATAAAAGGGTCTATTGATTTTATTAACCGGTGCTGCATTGTGCTGGAGTATATTTTAAATTATGATTGATATCCCCCTGGTTATCGATCGTCTTCGCCAGGTGGCATTTGGTTATTTTGCTGCGGCCCAATTTGAGAATGTTTATCACTGGTGCCGTCTGCTGTGGAATGTCTACACTACTAGTATTTTATCACATCGAAAAAATGGCGTCAATTAGACTGTGCACCTCCCACGGAACACCATCTTTATAATAATAATAATAATGATATACAGGGTGACAGGTAAATGGGTGTAAAACATTTTAGGAGGTGATAGTACAGCCCCTTTGCTATCGAAATTAGTACAAAATACCATACTCTATATTCAAAGGTTGAAAAGTTATTGAAGGTTTAAGATTTTTTTAAAAACAATCATATTTCAGAGTAAAAAAGTCGAGAGAAAAAAGTTGGCGATTAAACATTTGTTTTTTGTGGTTTTGGGTTATTATTTCAATAATTAACTATTATAAATTAAAAAAGATTCGAAAACAATACCAAACAACGTATTTATTTTCATTCAAAAATGTTTAACTAAGAAAAACAAATAACGTTTTACAGTAAGTAAGGTGTTTTACAAAAAAATCAGTACACAAAAAAACGTACAAACAATTTAAATAATATCCTTGTTTCATAAGGAATTTAAATTGGTACGATAAGTGCACAAAAACTGTGTGAAACTAAACATAATGTATTGTAATACAACAATAGGGAGTAAATTTACCAATGGCTTGTCTCCTATTTTCACAACTCTCTGATTGATAAGAAAGTGTTTTTGTGAAAATAATGTAACTGTAAGCTATGGGATAGTTATTATTTTAAACTACGATTAAGTTACACGATTAGATTATTTACACAGTTGTAATTGTACTACAGAATAATAAAAACTGACTAAAAGTTACTACAATTGGTAAGTAAAATACAATAATGAAATGAAGGTAAAATTCATTGCAATTGTTGTTCGAACTGATGCCCGCCGTTTCTTATGCAAGCCCGTAGTCTTTTTCTCATGTTGGTACGCGTGATGCGGCCAGTTAGTTGTCCTCTGATAGTGTCAGCAGCAGCAATAATTCTTTCTTTCAACTGTGCAAGAGTGTCTATGGGCTCAGCGTACACCAGTGACTTCATGTGCCCCCATAAATAATAGTCACGCGGTGTTAAATCTGGGCTCCTCGCTGGCCACGGTGTCGGTCCACCTCGGCCAATCCAGCGACAAGGATATTTCTCGTCCAGCCACTGTCTAACACCCAGACGGAAATGCGCGGGACAGCCATCGTGTTGGTAGATCATCTGCATCCTGATATTCAGAGGCAGGTCTTCGAGATACTCCCAGAGTTCGGATCTCAAAAAGTTTTCATAGGATTCGTCATTCAGGTTGTCAGGCAAAAAAACTGGTCCAATTAGATACGTATGAATGATTCCGAAAATCTTCTTTGATGGGCTCTTGGCTTTGCCATGTGGGGATTTGCCTCTCGTGGGGCCCAATAATGTAAGTTGTGATAATTTGTTGTCCCCTCTCTGTCAAACTTAGATTCGTCGGCCCACAGTATTTTAGTTAGTCATTTTCTTCTTGATCCCGATGAATCGTGTATCGACAAAAATCAATTCTTCTTGCGGGATCTCCTTCTTCTAATACTTGACCGGTGTGTAATGGAAAGGGTAAAGTCTCGCCGAATGCAAAACGAACCAAACTTTCCACTGAGTTAAACCAAGCTGCTTTGCTATAACTCGTGTGTGAAACGAGGAAGTTTTTGCAGTTATTTGTACATTTTCTTTATTATGATTTTTTTGAAAAAAAAGACTTCTTAATGTGAAAGTTGAAAATAAAAATTTTCATTTAACATTTAAATGACAATAAATACGTTTTCAGTAGTTTCTTCATATGTTTTTTAATTTATGAGAATTATTTATTTAAATAATAACCTGAAACCACCAAAAAAAGAATGTTTAATCACCAACTTTTTTTTATCTCAACTATTTTACTCTGTAATCTGGGTTGTTTTTTAAAAAAATTTGAATCTCCCATAACTTTTTAACCTTTGAATATAGAGTATGGTATTTATTATATACTAATTTTGATAGCAAAGGAGCTGTACTATCACCTCCTAAAATGTTTTACACCTATTTACCTGTCACCCTGTATTTATTGCCCAACAGATACATCCATTTAAATGACAACGTAATTGAATACCATTTGACGTTACAGTATTTTCAACTACAATCATAGCTTGCACAGTTTCTGAAAAAAAAATGAAAGAAAAAATGAATCTACTCACCTCCATGTGTTAAATGTTATAAATTGAATAATAGTGGTCGCTGAATACAGCTAATATATCTTTGACTTTATCATGATTAGTGTCACAATTATCAGCTATGGTGTTAAAGCTGCAGCACATAAAGTACACGGGTGACTTAATCATAACATTAGAATTTGGTGTTTTTAAGTAAACAGCGAGAAATCTTCGAGAAATGCGGAACGGTACATGAAAATCAATTTTAGCTAATGAAGCTTAAGAATCAACATCACTGTGTACGAGTTTGTAAAGTAATTTTAAGCTATTACAAACTCTTCTCAGCTCAAGAGGATGCATTTCAAATCTGAACAACATCGCTGATTGGGGAGTCCCACGATTGGGTTAAACACCATGTAATTTGAAAGTCAAGTATTTAAGAAATCTCCTCTGTACACTTTCAATTTCATTAGTATAGATCTGGTAATATGGATGCCATACACTAGATGCATATTCCAGCTTAGAACGTACCAAGGTGCAGTATAAAGCCTTCAGTGCCGTTTCACTACCAAACGATTTACAGTTTCTTATCATAAAACCGAGACTTTTTATAGCGGATGATATTATTGTACTAATATGACCTGTAAATTCTAATTTAACATCAAACAACACACCTAGATCTCTTACTTCTGAACAACGCATCAAACTAACACCCTCCAGTCCCGCCCTGCCGCTGGTACACCCGCCAAACTCGGCAGTGCCACAACGCGGCACCGCTGCAGTAACGGCAGGACACTTACCAAGGCCAGGACGAACGCTGGTGAAACCAGAGAGCATATCGAAGACTTTCTCTTCTCTCTCTCTCATTTTAAGTTTTAAAGGCAAATTTACTGGGAAATCTGTGATGCGTCAAATACGTCTATGAAGGCGCGGAATTTCCAGGGTTGGAAGCGTATAAATAAAAAAGAGGAGTTATACCATCCCTCACCCCTAAATTCCCAATTTCCAATTTTTAACAACTTCAATTTTTTCGTAAATGGGATTTGAATACATTATAGAAAATTCTATGAATATTAAATCCTATGATTCATTCTTCCAGGTTCCTCTGTAATTCTGTATCATGCGCGATTTGGGTCACCGTCAATTTGCGTCTCGCCAAGATGCCGTCAGTTCTAGTGTCGCGTACTTCTGAAAAGTGAATGCGGTTCAGACCTAGGTAATTATTTTATGAGTGCCCATTTGTATACGAGACTAGAGATATAGGGAGACAGAATCGTAAAAAAGTCGCAGTAATACACAGTGTTCCAGTACAAGCAAAATTGCCACTCTTTGCGAATGCTTATTAAGGTATTGATATTAACTAATACATAACAAAAACACTGTGGAATTGATCATTCTGTCGGTGTCAGTAACCTTACATAATTTAATCAAACTCAGATTTAATAACTTAGCTCTGCAACGAAGAAAAGTGTTTTATGAGGTCGGTAATAAAACAAAGTGTTAGTCAATAATTTGTTTGTTTAATGTATTCAGTAAATAAAGTAAAAATACAATTCCAAGTTGTGGAATATATGTCAATGCAGACAACAAAATTGACACGGTCGTGAGATTCTTGAGCTCACATTTATTTATTGTCCTTCGCACGCTGATAAATAAAAATTGGTCCTCCTCCTGAGGAAATTGAGAAGGTTGGATAAACTTATACATACAATCCCAGACATTAATAGTTCACCAATTCAAAAGCCTGACGAAGGCCCAGGTAAAATTTCAGTCGCGCTGAAGCCATTGTATACATGAGATTGATAGCGTTGAAAAAAGCATTGTTTCCGGTCTGAGCAGATGCTCTGTTACCCAGAGTGATTTAAATAAGTTTGTATGTACATACTTTAAAATACACCATACAGGCCCTTTATCGTTTTTCGTTTGTGAACTATATCTATACATAGGATTGTTCCTTGGATGGATGAAAAACATTATTTAAACCCAGACCTAAAAAATTAAACAATATTTTTAACCCCAACAGATCATGATGAATTACTCAAAATTATACTAAGTGACATATAAATCCGAACATCCAGTTTAAATGGTTTTATTTTAATAAAAGTTGGTGAATGTATTTATCTTACTGTAAATAAAAAGTGAAAAAATGTTCAGCCTTATCAGTTGGACATTCCGGTTTTTATACTGCGTTTTTTTAATTCACTAACGCTCTAATAATGAATATTTCAGCCGCAGTAAAGAATCAACGTTGGCGGATTTTGGTTCTTGACATCCTTTACGATCGGTTACGATGCCTAGAGTACGGAGACCTGTACGATTTCGTCAACTTAGTGAGTTTGATAGGGGCCGTATAGGGGGACTTCGTGAAGCTGGACTTTCTTTTCGGGCAATTGCAGTTAGAGTGCAAAGAAGTGTAGACACTGTGGTTAGGTGTTATCAGGCATGGCTTCGAGAAGGCCGTACGCAAAGAGCAAGGGGCACTGGACGCCGCCGTAGAACAACAGACCGTGAAGATCGCCGCCTAAGATTATTGGCCTTAAGGGACCGTTTCTCCACTACCAGGTCCATTGCAAATGAATGGTTTGCAGAACACGGAAGACCTATTGGCATGCGAAGTGTTTACCGACGAATGAGAAGTTTTGGCTTGTTTTCATACCGGCCACACTGGGTCCTCCCTTTAACTCGAGAACACCGACGTAATCGCCTTGAGTGGTGCAGACAACGGTCACTCTGGAATCAGGAATGGAACAGTATTGTCTTTAGTGACGAGTCTCGATTTTGTTTAGGCATGCACGATGGTCGTGCCAGGGTTAGAAGGCGACGTGGTCAAAGGAGGAATCCACAGTTTTTTGTTGAAAGACATGTTCATCACACTGTTGGAGTTATGGTTTGGGGTGCTATAGCTTATGGTTCCAGGTCACCTCTAATCTTCATCAGCGTTATATCCACGAAGTTCTAGAACCCCATCTTTTACCCTATCTTGACACCCTGGCAGATCCAACTTTCCAACATGCCCGACCACATGTTGCAAGAGTCACAATAGACTTCTTTCAACATAATGATGTCACATTGTTACCATGGCCACCAAGATCTCCCGACTTATCCCCAATTGAGCACGTGTGGGATATGATGGGTAGGAGATTGCTCAATTTGCAACGTCCTCCTCAGACTCTAGAAGCACTTCGAGAGGAGTTGGTGGTTGCCTGGAATGAGATACCACAGGACATTGACCACCTGATCAGAAGCATGCCTAGGCGCGTTGGAGAATGCGTAGCACATCAGGGTGCATCCACACATTATTAAAGGTCAAAGGGCTTTAAAGCAGTGCAATCATTTTGAAATTTTTATCATTGACTTATTATGCTTCATTAAGTACTTATACAAAATTTTATTAAAATAAAACCATTTAAACTGGGTGTTCGGATTTATGTGTCACTTAGTATATATGCAACCTAAAAAAACACAAAAAGATGTGGTGACGACAACATTCCAATTTTCATCATCAAAAAAATGATAACCATAATATCTGACGCTCTTCTTAACATCGTAAACACGTCTCTTAGTGAAAGGGAATTCCCAGAAGCAATAAAAATGGCGCTTGTATTACCAATCTATAAAAAAGGCGATCCTGGTGATATTTACAACTTCCGCGCTGATAAACTTTTCAAAAACTTTTGTAAATCGCTTATAACAACCGTCTTATATTTTTTCCGATCAAATAAATACTTTACCAATAACCAACATGGCTTCATGACACGTAGAGGTGTGAACACAGCACTGTTCGATTTCCCAACAGCAATCCATGAATATCGAAGGAATCAAGGAGCAGCATGTGGTTTATTTGCGGATCTATCAAAAGCATTTGATTTCATTGAAATATTGCTAAATAAATTATATAAATATGGTATACGCATTTTGGCTTAAATCTTATCTCTGTAATAGAAGACAGAAAGTAATTTTTAACAAAACAGGGAAACGAATAACATCTAGTACTGGTGTTCCTCAAGGCAGTATACTGGGCCCAACATTGTTTATTATTCATATTGATAATATATCCACCACCACGAAACACACGCAAAATGTAAGTTTCATATATGAAGATGATATAACTATTCTGATGCCATATAAAGGAACGTCTGCTATCCGAATATTGATGGATACCCAAATAAACCATATTCAAAACTGGCTACAGGCGAATAAGTTAGTATTCAACATACAAAAACGTGCTGTGTCAACAATACCTTGCACTGACACTTTACCATGCTTTACCTCAACATCTTCAATCTATTTAAGCACTCCCTATATTCAAAAAAGCATTCATAAATAAAATATATATGCGAAATGGAACCATATAGTATTGAAGACCTCTATACCATACTCTAGTGAAACCGTAAGCGTCAATATCGTTGTGTTATATGTTGTATGTTTGTTTTTTATGTACTTTGACGTGTTATATTTTGCGTCAACGAAACAAGCATCTCTCTAAGGAAAGCTGGAGAAGTCTCTGAGCCGCTCCCACTCGTCATGGTTGGTTATTAACTCATTCCTTGCAATGTAACGCCACTGCCCTGAAAGACGCGTAGGTAAGCAAATGCGACAAAGAAACGGCCCGGTAGCAGTCGCTATTAAACAAAGAAAAAAGATGTGAGAGGGAGTGACACAAAGTCGGCTTTGTGGTATCCTTATTGCACAATGCGAGGCTTCCATCTGCTTCGTACGGCCCAACCGCTGATTATAGACCACGGAAACTAGATAATTCATGTTTTATATGTATTTGCCACTGATGTTCTAGGACAGCTTGTCTCTCTAAGCAATCCTTCATGCTTCCGCCACTATGTTAGAGTAACCTAGCCAGGCTTCTGCATCAGCCTCCAACTCAGCCTTAATCTACATTCTACAAAGTCGATTAAATGGGGACAAAGTTGTAACTAAGAAAATGCGGCTTAGAAAGTTTAAAATTCTGGAGAGAGACGGAAAAAAACCGAATTTTCCCAAAATCGTTTTAATTTTTAGCACCTTAAAATGCATACCCTTGCAAATGTTCGCTACATAATCAATCTAGTTATCAAGAATCAGGTACAGGTTAAACGACTACGGATTCGGCCCAAAATACGTAGAATAAATGGTCATTTGAACCGTATTTAAAACAGGTATAATTTCAGTTGTATTGTTACCAAACAGGCACAAAATCGGAAACGTGAACCCTTATAATACATTTTTGGGCATATTCAGTAGGGAGATGCCTCGTTTGAGGATGCTGGTAAGAGTTCAACTATGTCAAAAAACGACTAATAAAAAATTTCTAAAAACTGTTGGGAGTCTATGATCTAGATGGAAGCTGGTTTTCTTGGTCAATCGGGTGCGTAGATTCTGAATTCGATGTCATTTCAGTGCTAGGATTCACGGGTAGCCGCGGTGAAATTGCTTTTTGCCAATTTTCCACCCCAAAGCCGAACCGATGACACTTTAGAATTTTCACACTAAGATATTCATGCTTCGCTCACATGTAGCTGCATTTGTAGTGGGATTTCATCGCCACTTTTTCTCCTCTCCAAGATGGCGTAATCAGTATTCCAAGATGACGTTTGATCCAGCATCAGCATTGTTTTTACGATGGACACCATATTGGATTTTTGCAGAAATAAATAGAATTTTTTATTCTGATTCAAAAAATGTAAAACGTGTCATACATTGACATTGCCAAACCTTAATTATTTAAAATAAAAAGACGATTGTCTAGGTAGGCCTTGATACGATCAGATAGTAATTTGTTTCATATACCAGATTTATGGCAATAATGAAATATTATACAGTTTTTGGAATCACAATTGAAAACTCTATTCACCTGTGCAAAAATTCAAGAAACGAAACGTCATGTTGACATTCTAATTACGCCATCTTGTAGCGGAGAAAAAGAAGCAATGTAATTATTATTATTATTATTATTATGATAATTGAGATGAGGAGAGTACACAGTACTATAAGCTCATGCAGTAAATATAGTGTACGGACACGTAACACAAATACATCAAATAGAAAAAAATAAAAAAAGACAGTTCATAGCTATAAAGTTTGTACACTCCTCCAGCTATCATACTGCACATTGAAGCTATTAACTGAACTAGCACCAACCACACTTTCAGGTAAACTATTCCAGGTGTTGAATATGCGGTTGGGAAGAAACCACCGTCGGACTGTTGTTTTAAATGGCTCCTTATGCAGTTTGAAGCTGTGTCCGCGTAGATTGCTGCGCGACAGACGGTATAGATGCATGAGGTTGGTGCCCATCAAACCATGAAGTATCCTGAACGTAACTATAAGATCGCCACGAAGTCTTCGCTCAGAGAATGAGGTCAGGTTGAATAATTCAAGGCGATCTTCATAGCTTGGTCTTCGTGCTCCAAAAGGAATACGAGTAGCCCGACGCTGTACTGATTCAATAATTGGCCTCACGAATGCCTTGTAAATGTAGGCGCAAGTGTTGACATCGGATCCTTTGAAAGACCTCTCCAGCATGTATAGAAGTTTCTTGGCTTTTGATGTAACGTGGTGAATATGCTCTGACCAGGAAAGACGATCGTTGACTACAACGCCCAGATCAGTGTGGCTGGAAACTGCTTCGATGTTGTGGTCAGAGATCTTGTATGTAAATCGCGGATTTGTCTTCCCGAGGTGAAGGACACAACACTTAGTTAGATTTAAGGGTAAAAGCCAACTGACTGACCATTGACAAACAATATCAAGATCTCGTTGAAGCATAGCAGAATTTACGACAGTATTGTAAATCGTCGGCATAAGCTGAACATGTGGAGGAAATCAATGGGGGCAGGTCACTTGTATACAGAAGGAACAGCACTGGCCCTAAGACAGAGCCTTGAGGAACTCCACTTGCTACATGATGAAGGTGAGACTGGCTATCACTGACGCGCACAGAGAAAGTCCTCCCGGTGAGAAAAGCCTTAATCCACAGTAACAACTCGCCTCTTATTTCCATACATTCCAACTTAAACAGAAGCCTTCTATGTGGTACGCGATCGAAAGCCCTAGAAACATCTAAGTAGATTATATCAACAGGAGTATTTGTGTCCAGATACTGAGTCCAATCGTTGAGAGAGTGGAGAATGTTGGTCATTATTGATCGACCAGGGAGAAATCCATGCTGATTCTTAGGGATAAGGTCATTTTCGAAAGCAAATGACAGGAGCTTATCTAATATGATTCTTTCAGCTATTTTGGCGGCGATAGGAACGAGACTTATTGTGCAATTTATTTTGAAATCCCACTATAAACCGAATCAGGAAAAATTAAAACGATTTTTAAAAACAAAATATCAATAGTGCAACCCGCAAACCACGCCAAAGAGATGCGGGTTGCGGTAATTTAGGCAAATTTCGGCAAATCGGTCGTTAGCTGGTGGTAAATCCGAAACGTCAGGTATTTATGTTGCGCCTTCGCACCTGCTTAAGTGAAATGAAGCGAAATGGATAAGAGCTAATATTAGGATTTGATAGTTTGGTCTATACATATAATTATAATGTACTATCGAGGAAATACTACCCCTCCTAAAACTAAACTGGGAGTATCTCCTTCTGAGTCTTCTGGGATTAAAAGGGAGTTTGTATTTGCAGAAGAAATAAAATCTCGGACTGCGGGAGAAAACTGAGACAGCTACACACACTCTCATTAGTCTTACCCTAGCTGTAACTGAAGCTGAATAGGCAGGGTGATAGTGACAATGGTAAAATTATATTCCTCAAAAATTCGGAATTCCCTAAAAATGTAACAACGCTCATAAACAAATATTATCTACCTAGATAAATTTGTCTGATAGCTGATTTGTTTTCGTGCAAATTTTCGAAAATTCGTAGAAATTAAATTATTGCAAAATACCCCCTAACGGGAAACTTTTTAACAACCTTCATTTAATTGCGCATTAATTCCGATGTTCTCTTTTTTCAGGCGCTAGACTCGTCGCAGCCTTCAGCCAATGGCGTCCCAGGCAGCACAAGCGGAACCGGCAATGTCGCCAGCCACTTCGAGCCCCAAGTTGCCATACTGTGTGATAGCAGCGCCAGGGGGCCCGAAGCTTACCATCCGAAGTACATGAGCGAGCAGGGAGAATGGGTCTCGGACCTCTACTCCAAGGCCGCTTGCTTCAAGGACAAGATGGAGATTCTGAATTACTGCAAGAAGGTAAGGGTCAGAAAGTGACAACTTTATTCTTTGTTAACCACTTAGATACATACAAAAAATCTGCAGCACCAAGTCTCATCACCAGTGATGATCAGATTCAAGCTTTTGTTTCAAAACACGACATGTTTCAGTGTTCGTTTTGATTTTTTCAACATTTTCGTCGATTCGGGCAGTTGATGGATGTCCAGAGCGAGGTTGTCATCAATCGACACGTCGCCATTTTTAAATCGAGCAAACCACTCGTACACCTGCGTTTTTCCCATAGCATCATCTTTGTAAGCTATTTTCAACATCAAAACAGTTTCAGCAGCATTTTCACCAATTAGAAAGAAAAAATTCACAGGTGCACGTTGCTCACTGAAGCTTGGCATCGTACAAAACGACTACAGAATAACGAAGCAAGCCAGATCGAGAACCCAGGTGGCTCTGAACTGGTAATGAGTTGCGCTGTACGCCTCTAGGGGCAGAAATGTGTACCACACAAGCTCCGCCCGCTGCAATGCTATTCCGGTTATTTTTGGGTACCTCTTCGTACATTTCATATACTCAGCTATAAAATGCATTTGATGTTGATAACTTTTTAACTTGATTTTTGAATCGAAAATAATTACTGATTTGTACTGGTAATTTATTGTATTTATTATTAATTTATTGTATATATTACTTATTTGATGCAGTTATAGTATGGTGATTTTTTAAAATGAGTTGCGGTATGTGCATGGACGATTTTTAAATTTTCATTTTTGGTATTGTAATTATGATGAGCATTAACATTTGGGAGCATGCTATGATTTTCTTAACGTAAGATACTAGTTTCAAAATGTAAATACAATATACAATAAGAAGCTCGTGATTTAAAAATGTCTCTACTTTTGATTAACGTATTCTCTAACATCCGGTTGCTAAGTTCAGTTTTAACTTGAGCTGATCTTCAATTTCGATATACTTAAAACTTGAGCGGTACTTAAATAGACAAACAGACAATTAAGCTAAGTGGAAGAGTTCCTTTGCCTAAGGTGGAGTCTCTGCCCTAAAATCTATCTTAGCTCTGATAACTCGACATCGAGATCATCGAATTAATGTTTTAAAAGTTTGAATATCTGAAGTATAAATACCAAAATTGCAGAAGCTGGTAAGGTTCAGGATATACATTTAGTATGAGTCTGCTGTAATATCGGGCACCTTGCCAAGTCCGTGATTAAACGGAATATTTTGAGAATTTTGAAACTGTTCGTCCAAAAGTTTCGCATCATCAGAGGCAAATCGACGACTGACTGAACTTATAATTGAGGAGTCTATGATATTTGTACCTAAAACTCATCAGGTTCATCAACTGCCATTAGCTTGGTTTTCGAAATATAATGCGAAAACTGACGGATACAACATTGTCTTAGCTAAGCTTTTACAAATGGAAATGCAACGGAAGCCTAATTTAAGGTTTAAGAGGGGCAGTTCCACAGGGCATAAGAAGATGGTGAACCGTATTTGGAATCTTTTTTCTTTCTTTTTGGAGAAAAGTGTGTATTCTTAAACATGGCATCTACCTTTCCCCTAGCAATTATTCCCAATATCTCGTATTCTCATAATTATGAGAATTTGAGATGAGAAGAAATTTCTTAACGTCGGTAAAAGAAATGCTATGATTTGCGGTTAGAGGCTATAAACTTTTTGAGCAAATGTAACTGCAATGCGTCCATTGTATACAACCAGTCTAGAAATTGGATGCTTTTCCTCGACTAATACTACATAAACATTCTTCTCTCCTTAGGGAAATTTCGAAGCGGTTTACAGTATATCCACTTTGAATTTATGATCTTGTCTACTAGAAAAAGCTTGATTCACCTCCTTTCTGAATATCAAGCGGGCATTATTTCCCAATAGCATCATCAATTTAATATTCACTTTAATCCAAGGATAGCGTGCTTTAATAATCTCTTTAATCTTCATAGTTTTGGACCTCCCTCAGAAAGTAGGGATACTTCAATTTAGCCTCAATATCCTCACAGAGAAAATCATGGACAAATAAGTTCCTCGTACCTAAATAAAAGCTTAGTAGACTATCTAGAATCTGCTTAGCTTAAGTCTTAAGGCACTAAAACGTCTTATCAGACGCTCACCATGACAATGCTTTCTGCATTTCGTCTCGTTGGGTAGCGTCATGTTAGAATTCAGGTTAATATTTGTTGTATCCATAATCTTGTATAGTTTTTAGAAATGAACGAGTATCATATTTTTGTTCGTAGGTGTATCCGAAACGGGATATAACGAACATTGTAGAGAGCAGTCACTATCTGAAGATTGCATCCTGGTGTCGAGCGGGCTCTTCTCCAGGAGCTCAGACCAGAGGAAAATGCAAGACAGCACGATGGGTCAAACCATTCAGATGTTTGGGTATGTAATATTTTATGTTTACCACAGCTCTGATACATAAGACGTACATCAGAAAAAATGAAGTTGGTGCTGGATGACAAGAGACGAAACGTCATATTGAAATTATAATTATACCACTACAAATGAAGTCAGGAAAAACGATTTTATGACAATTTTACTTACTTTAACTAATCTGATGGAGTTCCCCGATAGCATTAAGTATTTATTAAATATTTTTAAAAAACGTTTGTTAAATATTTGTAGCGACAGATTTTTTAATATTTAATAAATATATTTCTTATATATTTATAAAACATTCATTATATATATTTGTAGTATATATAATTTATATATTTTCGCGATATTTTTTCCATATATTTAGAAAATATATGAGGAAAGATTTTTAAATATCAATTTTATATTTTGATGAAATATCGAATATTTTTCGTAAATATGTATGGATTTTCAAGCATTAATCTTCAGTGTATATAGAAAATCTTTCATTGGTTATTTTAGCAAAACCTGTAGGAATGCTTATACAAAATTGGGTTTATAAAGAAACTTCATTCTAGATATAATGATTTAAGTTGCTAGAAAAATTTTATGAAAAGAACATTCTAAGCCTCTTCTGCATGTTGCAAGTCCACTCCTCTGAAAAAAAAAAACTTACTGATGATGAAGTATTATTGAATACATAAGCTGCTTTTCAGTGTATTTATGGTAATATAAAATGCAGTGGAACAGTATTGGTGCTGAGTATGGTGAGTTACTCCGAGTAGTTCAACTGGGTCACTGAAAAGCAGCTCTATAATGCACCTAAAAGGACCCCACATTTTCTGCCTATGATAGTTCGAGATTTGGTTAATTTTTAAGAAAATTTGGTACGTTATTTTAGATATCATGATGAAAAATGTCCATGGGCACAACTTGATCCTTTGACTAACTTTTAAAGAAAATGTTTTTGAAGATCCCTATTGATTTTGTTGAAATGTGACCTTTTTTGGTAAGGGAGCTAACTTAGTCATAGCGATTTTGTGATTTTATATTATAATTCAAGGGACAACAGTATATAATAGTATTTTCGAATGTTAAAATTTTTGAACGTACTACGACAAAAATAATAATAATTGAGATATTTAAAAAAGCATTTTTGATGTATCTCGATCAAGTTGCGATTATATGTCTTTTCATTGGGAGGTTATGAACATAATTTTCGTATCCATTCTCAGATAAATCCATCAATTCCAAATAACTGTTACACTTCAAGGCTAGTTATTTATGGTCTTGTTAATACCTTTATACTCAGCTGGCACAATAATATTTGCTAGTCAGATAAATTAAGCTATGGAATTATCGAAAAACTTACCGATAATAATAATGTTTTTATATCACAATAAATGGGTTTTACTATCTTCTTATTTTTTTGATTTGGGATAAAAAATACTTATATTGGGAGTTTAATTTATGTTGACTGAAAGTTAAGAAATGGAAAAATTACAGAATTCCAACGTTTGACATAGGCAAATATTTACATAGCAGGTAGGTATATAAAAAGGTATATAAAGACTTATATTATAGATATTTATATATCATCCTCGCCTTCGGAGCTGTCGCTAGAGTCACCTTGTAGAGGAATTACAACGGGATTTACAGGAGGCAAAACACAATATTCATTTTCTTTTTCAATAATATGCCTAGAACACTGCTTCCATAGGTCTGTGGCAGCAATATGAGATACTGCATCTCTTATTGTGGCCAATAGCGATTCACTTAATTGAGGGGTCTGATTATGTTTTCTTACTTTTTTTTAAAGCAGCCCAGACCAACTCAATCGGGTTAAAAATGCAGTAATACGGAGGTAGACGTAATACTTCATGGCCATTTTGCTGAAGCAGATTGTCAACAACATACTCTTTTCCAAATTTTTGTCTTTTAATAAGATCCAATAATATGGCTTTGGTTGATTTTTGTGGTATTTCCATTCCCTTATCCTTCATAAAATCAATAATGTCTTGTTTTTTGTGCCTGTATTCGGAATTTTGTTTTTCTGTCGGGAATGGTATGGCGCATTGTCCATAATAATCACTGAATTTGGGGAAATGTTTGGTATTAACTGCTGCTCTATCCACTTTTCAAATAAGTCGGAGGTCATGTCCTCATGATAGTCGGCACATGATTCTTTGATATTTTTGGCAGATAACAGCAAGACATTAGGTATAAATCCATTTTCACTGCCAGCATGGAGAATAATGATTCGTTTTCCACGGTTGCATGGTGCATTTAAAATGCACTTGTTGCTGTCGTCAACCCAGCCGTACTGCACAACATCATGGGTATCATACCACGTTTCATCCAGGTAAATCAGATTTCTTTTCTGCTCTCTGTAGATTTTAACTTTGTGCAAAAATTCTTGGCGCAATTCAACGATTCGAGACGACTCCATAATCACCATTCTTTTATCTAATTTTTTGTATTGAAAACCACACAGTTTTACAATACAGTGCAGTGAGTCTAAGCGTTTGTAATTATAAAAATCTTCAGGATAATCTTTTAATTTATCCCGTATCATTTCCAAGGTGGGCACCAAATTTTCTTTATAAAATCCGTATATTATACGACGAATATCTTCCTGAAAACCCACGTCTATTCTTTTTAATTTTTGCCCTATGCGCTTTCTGTCGAAGGAATGGTTGACTACATCTCCCCTTTTTATAACCCGATAAATGGTAGACCGACTGATTTTTGTCAGGATACAAATTCTGTTTAAAATTTGATTTTGCGAGGAATCTGGATTTTCGTTTTTCAGACAATCATACATATTTAGGATTACTCTTTGGGTCTGTTCCTCTAAATCTTTATGAAAGAATTCTGCCTGCACAGGTTCATCAACCGTCTCCTCGTGGCTTGGAGCATTTTCCCAAGGTCTCCAAAGAGCCATCTTTAGGACACACAAGAACAATCAACACAACAATTAAATCAACAAGTAAACTGAGTATTCAAAAGTCAAAAACACACAAACTAATAAAATCTATGAAAAAACACGGACAGACTAAAGAAAACACGTTTATTCACCGCTATACGCACTGGCTAAACTGTTTCAATTTTCAGTAGCCACCTGCACTTGTTCGGAGCTCTGAAATACACGCTTTCTCATTGGCTATGTCCACGCATAGGCGTGCTTTACTCCACGTGGACCGTTGAAACTGCCTTTGATCTTATACGGGGGATATTTGCTGCGAAATTTGGCGATTTTTGCAGCAACAGAGCGTTTTAAATATAGATATATAAAACGCACCCGGTATTTCACAGTGTTTCAAGTGACTTCAGATAAAGTAACAGGAAGCACGCTATCATAGTGAAAGTCACAGGTAAAATGGATGCTGGCCGGCTTGCTATTATTCCATTGGTCGCTCGAGGTCACACGCGCCGTAGCCGAAAATATTTAATGAATATTTTCTAAATATTGGAGATTTAATATTTTTAATATTGTATTTAAAATATTTAGAAGATATTATTGAATATTAAATAAATATTCAATGAATATTTCGTGCTATACTTATGCCAAAGACTTGCAGAGACTTGGTATATACGAACTTTTCCAACGACTTTGATAAAGTTAACCACAATATATAGGTTAATAAGCTAAAATACTTCTAATTTTAATTTAAATTTCAATTTTAATAGCACTTATATTGCGATTTTGACTTCCACCTGTCTGAAAGGAAACTAATATCTTTTTTACAATAGATATTATTCGCATGTTTACATTTCTACCAGCTCTAGGCTCCAACTTGGGGCCGCTACTGTTTATTCTTTTCGTGAATGATTTATGTGACTCTTTGGAATGTCTCAAGTTGATGTTTGCCAGCAAATTTAAAGTTTTTCTCTACTAGTTCCTCGGTAGGGGATTGTGTTGTGCTAGAAAAACCAATCAATCTTGTACTAAGATGGTCTCAAAATAACGTTTCTCTAAATATTTCCAAATGTAAGGAACTCAGTTTTTCTAGACAGATTAATGGACAATGGAGGATTGCGTATTGGAGCGTTGTCAGACTGAGAGATATGGGTGATATTTATCTTGATGCTATTGATAAAATTTAGTGAAAATTTTGAAGTCTCTGAGTCTCAAAACTGGTGGAATATACCCTGCAAGAGGTTCCGGTTATAATGAGCACTTACAAAAGTTTGATTTTCAATCTTTAGAGCAGCGTCGGAATCAGTTTTCCGTACTCATTTTATACAAATTGTTGCACGGTCAAGTAGACTGTCCCCAAATTATCTCGCGGTTACAATTTCTGGTTTAGCTTCACCAGCTAGTGTCCCTTTTTATGTCAAAGAGCACATACTAACTTATTACTAACTTATTATCAAAAGCATCACTTAATATGATGAGTAACAATGCCAAAAAAATTCCTGACGACTGTGACATGTTTGGTTACAGTTTTAGTCCATTTTGTACATATATATGCTTTGTTTCCATGGAAATACCTCTAAGCTAACTTGTGTTTTCATAAATTGCTCAGTTATTGGCGATAAGCTGTTGAGCAATAAAGGCTTCTCAGTGTTATTAAAAAAATCGTTTTTTCTCTGTCTCTTTCCGGAAGTACTTTGGTTTTCAAAACTTTCTAAGCGACATCTTGTTAGTTATCTAAATACGCAACTTTGGACTATAATTTCCAGCAGGTCTGCCGTGCCTTGTCGAATAAAGTGAGCCAAACTTTTTTAAAGCCTCCTCATTACTGTGGTATCAAAGATAATTGAATTATAAGATGTCGTTAAAAGCTTATTAAAGAAAAACCGATAACCTGGAGCGTATTTTAGGGGGTGTATCTTAGCAGAAGAAAATCACGCAAGACAAAGGACTTTTTGTTACACCAAATTAAATATCATAATGATTGTAACGTATGAACAGTAATGTCTGGTTTAACGTAACATTTTTAAAGAGCTTCACCGTTTGGAACCAGCGTATATGTCAATTAATAGAAGCGTGTCACGTCCAGAGCTTGTAGAGTACCTCAAGGCTAGGTACTTGGGCCAATATTATTTGTTATTTAATAACCACATACAGAACTGTGATTCTATGGTTCTAATTTAGACTTTTATTTGTACCATTCACCAAGGTCGGTGTTTTCTTTCTGTTTTCAGAGGGACCCTTCCAGTCAGATGCTCTTCTAGTACCAGAAAACTGCATGTTTGACCACATCCATAACCAAAGTAACTGTTGGTCGTTCTCCAGATGGAATTCGACAGCTGCCGGTGCCTGTCAAGAAAAGGGACTCCAGCTTCGATCATTTGCCATGCTCTTGCCATGCGGAATTTCCCTCTTCAGCGGTGTTGAATTTGTGTGCTGCCCCAAACATTTCAAAGGTGAGACAACGTATCTCTTTATCCATGAGAGTGCTCAATCGTAAGCGTTGCTGCTGAGTGACAATTGCTAGGAAACACTATCGTAAACTTCTTGCGGCTCTCCGTTATTGCTAAAGATGTGCAATCTTGGATTTTTTTTCAAATCCGATTTATGAACTAAAAGCTCGATTTACCTGCTTAGCGAGGAGCCCGAGGTTAAATATTCACCCAAAACGTATCTATCCACCTAATTGTTTGCTTAAGTTAGGACAGGATTTGATATGCATTTTTTTTTGAGCTGGTAACTCGATTATCTGACGGTTACATTTTTAGGACGTTCCTTGAGGATTAAGTGCCGTTTAAAGAATGTTCTCTCCTTTAATTTCAAACAAGCAAAAACGCTTCCCTGAGGAATTTCCAGAATTATCGAGTTCAAAATTTCCAAAATTTGCATATTATTCAGTTTTCAAAATTATAAAATTTCTAGAACATTCAAACTTTGTGAAACCTTCAATGTACAACATTTTTATACTCTTCAAAATCTTGGAAACTTTCAAATTTTCAAAATGAAATGTTTTGAAAATTTCTAGAACCTTCGAAGTTTTCAAATCCTTCAAAATATTCAAATTATTCAAAATTAACAATATAAAAAAAATTATCGTGATTTCCAAAATCGTTGGAGTTTTTGATTTTCCCAGAATCCGTAACAATGTTCAGAATTTATAGAACCATCAAAACTTTCATAATTTTCAACATCTTCGGAATTTTCAAATTTTCAAAATCCCCAAATGTTTTCAAAATTTCTAGAGCCCAAAACTTTCGGAACCTTCAACGTTTAATATTTTCATGATTTTCGGAAGCATCGACTTTTCAAAAAGTTCAAAAATTTTCAAAATTTCCAGAACCATCAAAGTTTTCAAAACAATATTCAGTTTTCCATCATCAGAATTCTTGTAATTTTCAAAATGATCGAAATTTTTAGACTTCCCAAATCCTCAAAAATTTGCGAAATTTCTAGAAGATTAAAGTTTTCAAAACAAACAACATTTTCATAATTTCAAAATTTTTTTGATTTTGCAGTTTTCGAAATCTTCAGAATATCGAAATCTTTCAAAATGTTCAATAATCATTATTATTAAATTATCGTAATTTTCAAAATCCACGGAATATCTAGACTTTCGAAATCCTCAAAATTTCCAAAATTTCTAGAACTCCATTTACGAAACCTTCAATATTCAAAATTTTCATACCTTTCAAAATCTTCGCAACTTTCAAATTATCAAAAATTTTCAATATTTCTTCAACTATCAAAATCATAATTTTGAAAATTTACGAAATTTTCACATTTTCAAAGTCCTCGATAATTTCAAAACTTCTAGAAACTGTCAGTTTTCAAAACCTGCAATATTCAAAATTTTCATTATTTTCAATATCTCGGGACTTCAAATTTTCAAAATCCTCAAAAGTGTTCAATGTTTCTAGAACTACCAAAGTTATCAAAACTTATAGAATATTCAGGGCTTTCAAAATTTTCAATATTCAAAATTATCGTAATTTTACAAAACCTAAAACTTTTAAATTTAAATTATCCAAATCCTCAGTTTTTCGAAAGTTCCGGAGCATTCAAGGTTTTCAAAACCTTCAATATTAATTTTTATATGATTTTCAAAATTGCCCGAATCTACAAATCTTTCAGATTTCTCAATATTCAAAATCATGGTAATTTAACCAAAATCTTCAGAATTCTCAAATTTTCAAAATCTCTAGATCTTTCAGTTTTCGAAAATTTCAGGAACCATCATTTTTTCAAAAACCTCATATTTTTTTAAAAATGTCCAGAAAATTCCTGAAAGTTCTCAAAATTACGGAAATTTGGAAATCATGGAAATACTGGAAGTTTGAAAAAAAAATGTTCGAAAACCTGTGATGATAACTATTATAGTCTTCTGTGGAATACAAATGTTAAGTCCTTCCTTGAATATTCCTTAAGGAAGCGTTATTGTTTCTTTAAAATCCAATGAATCATTCCTTAAACGAGACTCAGTCCTTAAGAAACATCTATAAATGGGACACTTAATTCTTTCTTCTCGGTATCACTAAGGAAATTTGCCAATTGCCCATTAATTTCTTCCAGACAACATGAAATCCAAGAAGCCAGTCGACCTGACAATCTTGAAGAAAGAACACGACGCCTTCGACACCGTGGACGACGCAATGGACGATGACGATGACTCAGACGAAGATGACGCAGATGACCTTGGAAGTGACAAGGACGACCTTGACGATCTATCTGACGACACGGAGTTGTCTGACGATCCCAGGATAGATGATGACGAAGAAGACGAAGATGATTATGACGATGATGATAATTGGGATACAACGCCTGGTAGCACAACTGGAGCATTCAGGTTGGTGTTATCAAAAATATGCTGACTTAAGAGAATGAAGGAAAGGTGTTTCATGTTTTTGCTTCTGCCTCTTACTTCTTCAGCGACAAAGAAAACGTTATGGTCAACAAAATAAAGGGTAGCTTTTTTATTTTGTAATCGCGAAAAACTTTGAAAATGAAGTATTATGTTTTTTTTAAAACTTCGTATACTTAGTTATCGTATAAAATGCGTAACAGCTTCATTTATAATTGTGTCATTGTGAGTTTTCGTGTGACGGAACAATTTGTCGTTTTATCATGTCTCTCTATTTTTGTCCGCGGTGATCTTTTGCTCACAATTTACAATAACATATTTTTTCTTGACAACTCCTAAAGATTAATACGAAAAGGATAGTTGGTATTAAATATACATTTATAAATTAACAGCTGTTAAATGTACTTTTCGATGATCTGGTCAGAAAAGTTGTTTGTTATCAGGTCATGTCAATGTTTCCTTGTAAGTTTTGCCGTCAAGGTCTTCTCCGATAAGTTTTCGATATCAGCCTTAAAAAGATATGTTTTCGTGCCTTAATGTGAAAATAATGAACGTCCAATCCATAAGTGAATGACATAGAAAAAATTCTTACCATTAATACGTCTCCGATTTTTTATAGATCAAGCACCAGCGCACCTTCCACGTCAACGACGACAGTCAAAAGCACAACAGTACCCACGCCAGATCCGTACTTCACACATTTCGATCCCAGAAATGAGCATGACAGTTACAAAGCCGCACAGGTAAGAATCAGTTAGTTGGTTTTTAGTTTTCGTTGGATGTTGAGGATGTTTGCCTGAGGACAGGACCGGATCGAATTTTTTTTTGGTTATCTTAAGATTGGTTATTTGATATTGAGGAATCTAAAAGCTGCCAGCGACTTCTATGAGACAGAAGGAAAACACAAAAATGAATTTAGAAATCGGCTTTGAAAAGAGAGTGTTTAGAACAGGCGGATTGGTTGAATATTGCAAAGTTGTACAAATTTATTATGCTATCTTTTCAATCTCATACGTACTTTGGTTTCTTCATTATTGAAAAAGAAATTGGTATCTATTGACTATATGCACTCACGGAATATTCGATTTACTGACACTTTCGAAGAACTTCATTATTTCATAAATGATTTACCTATAATACGATCAATCTACATAATGCCTTATCATTGATTTTAATAATTTCACAAGACATATTCAAAAAATTATTGTTGATGCACGAATCTGAATTAACTCTCAGTATATAGATCATCTTTGTGTCCTCATAGTTCTGCATATCATATAAACCCATTCTAGTTTTTTGTATACACGTACAAGCTGTATTTAATTATTTTGTGAAAATTGTTTTCAATATTTTTGTGCTATAACTGGTTCTTCAAAGGTTAAGTGGTGGAATCTTGGCGCCTCTCTCCAATGCCTATTCTAAGCATAGGGTAACGTGTCCATTTGACGATACCAATTAAAATATTGGTTGAAGAAGCGCCAAAAAGGTATTAATGATAGTAATTTTTTATTATTTCCAACAGATACAATGTATGGAACTCGTCAAAAGTGAATATAAATTCTAAGTGATCCTAACGCCATCTATAAAAAAATAGCAGAACCAAACACTAACTCTTGTCATGGTAGATTTCTACATTCATTTTTGTGTTATGCTACTATCTCATAGAGGGTGCTGGGATCTTTCAGATCCTTTTTTGGGCGCCGGAATACAATATGTATAGCTTCATACGTTTATCTATGGTATTACTAGAATTTGACTATTCTTACAAGGACTGTATGCCATGTAAAGAAAAATCCCAATACCCACTCTGTAAAAAAACAGCCTGTGTCATCTTTTTACAGGAGAGGTTAGAAGAAACTCACCGCGAGAAAGTCACAAGGGTCATGAAGGATTGGTCGGACTTAGAGGAACGTTATCAAGATATGAAGCAGACGGACCCTAGAGGAGCGGATGAGTTCAGACAACGTATGACTCAAAGGTAAGGCAATTCGAACTTATTGGGATGGGAAAACGATTGTTGATGGCAAAAAGTTTTGCTATATGGCTACTGAAATGCGAGTATGCCCGACAATAGTTCAAAATGAAGACTTGGGGGTTTGATTGTTGATTATGAATTTGGTGTAGCATGGAATTACAGAAAGATAGTTTTGTTTCTTCTTCCAGATTCCAGCAGACTGTGCAAGCCCTTGAAGAGGAAGGTGATGCAGAGAAACACCAACTCGCCGCGATGCACCAGCAAAGGGTTCTGGCACATATCAACCAAAGGAAAAAGGAAGCCATGGCTTGCTACACACAGGCTCTGAACGATATCCCACCAAACGTAAGCAAAATCTACACCATTAGATGCATAGTCGGGTGTATTGTTTTCTCAAAAATTTTAATTATTCAAAATTTTCATAATGTTCAGTCTTCGGAATTTTCAAATTTTCAAAACAATCAGAATTTTCAAAATGTTCAAAAATTTCTAGAACATGCGAATTTTCAAAAATATACAAAATATATACAGGGTGTCCGCAAAGTTGGGGTTTTCCTTTACACAACGTGTAGATCTTCAATACATAAGCAATTTTTCTTTGTACCATATATACCAATGTCTTAAGGGAACCGAGATAAAGGGCTCTGCAACATCAAAAATATCTGAATACCGTCCTGTAGCCGCGACTCGCGACATCCCCGAGTGGTACTAGGACACTAGCTCAACCCGACGACAGAACTGGATCGGGGTCAGTGTGTCAGGTCAGTATGCAACCTTCAACCGACGGTTACGGTCACGCGTGTAGAGGTAAACGAACCCGTATAATCGATTGCGTTTCAAAAAACAACAAGCACTAGAGAAGTGCAAGTATCAAAAACTAAAGTGTGGCAAACGCTGCGTGAAGAGGGGCTGTATCCGTTTCACGTCCAACGTGTACAAGCCCTTCAACCTGACGATTTTCCAGCAAGAGTGCGGTTTTGTGAGTGGTTGTTGCATCAACATGACAATAATCCGGACTTTTTGAAGTGCATATTGGTGACAGACGAATCTACGTTCACGCGTAATGGGGTGAATAACTTTCGCAACACTCATGTTTGGTCAGTAGAAAATCCGCACGCTGTCCGTCGGGCACATTTTCAACAAACATTTTCGGTGAATGTTTGGGCTGGCATGGTGAACGGTATGCTCATTGGACCATTTATTCTCCCAAATCGATTGGACGGGATGCAATACCTAGACTTTTTACGCAACATTTTGCCTTCCTTGTTAGAAGATGTGCCATTAAGTGTAAGACAACCAATGTGGTTTCTGCACGATGGTCATATTTGTTACCTCTGTTCGTGGTCTGCACCACCGCCGGCGTCCGCTCGGTAGCGCATCAGCTGATTTCATTTTCTGTTGGAGCGGTATGATTTCGGGCAGAGACGTACTTAGCCCTTCTCCTCAACTGGAGAGTGAGTACTTTTTCCTTTATTTTTTTACTTGGTCGCTCTCGTTTCACTACACATTACCTTTGTTATTTCAAGGGAAGTTGTTTCTAAAAAGGAAAACCCCAACTTTGCGGTATAATTCAAAAATTTCCAATTTCTTCAAAGTTTTTAAAATCTGTAGAATTTTCAAATATAGCAAAATTTTCAATACTGTAAATTATCATAATTTTCAAAATCTTCGAAATCCTCAAAAAATGTATTCACATATTAACCAAAGGAAAAGGCTCTGAACGATATCCCACCAAACGTAAGCAAAATCCGCATTATTAGATGCATAGTGCGGGGTACCGTTTTTTCAAAATGTTCATAATGTTCAAAATCTTCGGCATGTTCAACTTTTTCAAATCTTCAAAAATTTTCAAAATTTCTAGAACATGCGAGTTTTCAAAAATTTGTATAATTTAAAAATTTCCAGCTTCTTCAAAGTTTTCTAATCTATCAAAATTTTCAATAATCAAAAGTATCTTAATTTTCAAAATCCTTAAATTATCTAGATTTTCGAAATCCTCAAAAAAGTCTTCACATCAACCAAAGGAAAAAGAAAGCCATGGCTTGCTACACACAGGCTCTGTATCCCACCAAACGTAATCAAAATCCGCATAGTGCGGCGTAGTTTTTAAAAAAATTTCGATTAAAAATTTTCATGATATTCAAATTCCTCGGAATTTTCAAAATATCCAGAACCCAAAGCTTTCGAAACATTTAATATTCAATGTTTTCATAATTTTCAAAATCTTCGGGAGTGTCGAATTTTCAAAAAAAGATAAAGATAAAGATCTTCAAAATTTCTAGAACCTTCAAAGTTTTCAAAAACCTTCAGAGTTTTTGATATTTTCGATAATAAAATTGTAGTAATTCTCAAAACCTTCGAAATTATAAATTATTCAAATTTTAAGAAAATTTCAAAATTTCCAGAACATGCGAGTTTTCAAAAATATATAAAATTTATATAATTTCAAAATTTCCAGTTTCTTTAGTTTTCAAAATCTTCAGAATATTCAAATCTATCAAAATCTTCAATAATCAAATTTATCGTAATTTTTAAAATCCTTGAATTATCTAGATTTTCGAACTCCTCAAAAAAGTCTTCACATGAACCAAAGGAAAAAGAAAGCCATAGTGCTACACCCAGGCTCGGTATCCCACCAAACGTAAGCAAAATCCGCAAAGTGAGACGTACTGCTTTTTCAAAATTTTCGATTATTAAAATTTTTCATAATGTTCAAAATCCTCGGAATTTTCAAAATATCCAGAACCCAAAGCTTTCGAAACCTTCAATATTCAATGTTTTCATAATTTTCAAAATCTCCGGGTGTTTGGAATTTTAAAAAAATCAAAGATCTTCTAAATTTCTAGAACCTTCGAAATTTTAAAAAAAACAGAGTTTTTAAAATTTTCGATAATCAAAATTGTAGTTCTCAAAACCTTCGAAATTTTTGATTTATCCAAATTTTCAAACATTTTCTAAATTTCCAGAACATGCGAGTTTTCAAAAATATACAAAATTTATTTAATTTCAAAATTTCCAGTTTCTTCAAAGTTTTCCAAATCGTCAGAATATTCAAATCTATCAAAATTTTCAATAATCAAAATTATCGTAATTTCCAACATCCTTGGAATATCTAGATTTTCAAAATCCTCAAAAAATGTCTTCGCATGTCAACCAAAGGAAACAACATAAGCAAAATCCGCATTATTAGATGAATAGTCAGGCACCCGTTGCACAAAATGGGAAACATTTTTTTTCTTGCCACTTTCAGGAGGAAGACTATTTAAACAAAAACACAGGTAAATAACATTTTTAACTATCTTATCTGCTGTTTTAGACCCATCGCGTCCAAAAATGTCTGCAGAAGCTCCTACGAGCTCTGCACAAAGACCGAGCTCATGCCATCAGTCACTACCGCCATCTGTTGGCCAATAGCGCAGAAGCAGCAGCCAGAGAGCAGCCCAGAACATTGGAAAGGCTCACCGACATTGACAGAACGGTCAACCAGAGCATGCAGATGCTCAGGAGGTACCCCGATTTGGCTGCTAAGATCGGACAACTCATGGACGATTACATTCAGGTAATGGGGTATTTTCAAAAAAATTTAATAATACTTTGCTATTCATTTACCAATTCAGTCGTAGTGTGTTTTATTTGAAATAAAAAGGAAATACTTGCGATACAAAGGGACATATTTTTACTCTTTGTTTTACTTTGATCTTAAGTCCTTATTAGTTTAAATTGTTTTTTAATCAGAAAAAAAATACTTGATTTGTCATTCTTTGATGTAGTGTTAGCTAAGAAGCATTGGCCATTTAATTTAACTGACTGAATACTGATTGTAGCAATAAAAAGAAAATTTGTACATTTTGTTCTTTTTTATCATTTTTCTTCTTTTGTTGTCACTATTGAATATCTGTCAAACCTCCAATGCTAGAAAAGCAATTGGAAAATTTTTATTCTTTTATCCATGGTATATTCCGAAAAAAAAATGACTGACCTTGGGCGGATCTGGCAAATATTTTTTGGGGTGTCTCAAAGGCGAATCTAGGAATTTGAAACCTAGAATCCTGAAGCTTCAAAATACTTTCTTGAAGTCTAGATTCGACCATGATGCACAGCCGGTCAAAGTTTGAATTTTTTTCTTGCTCCCTTAATTTTGTTTAGTAGTGCATGATAATTAAAAACCGTCCTACACAGGCCCTCCGTTCCAAAGACGAAACACCGGGCTCCCTCCTCGCAATGACCGCCGACGCAGAACAGGCCATTCTAGACAACTACAAATCCGAACTGGCCAGCAAACAGGCGGAGCGAGAGCGACAGAGAGTGCAAGAGAAAGAGAGGAAAGAACAAAGGAAGAAAGAGAGAAGCGAATTGAGGGAAGAGAAAAAACGCGTCGAGGAGGCTCTAGGGAAGAGGATCAACGGTGGAGGTTACGATGCGGATGAGATCGAGGATGCGGAGGATGAGCAGCAGAAGAATGTGAATGTGCAAGTGCAGCAAGAAAATGAGAAGGAAAAAGAGAAGGCAGTGGTGAGTAAAGTACGATGAGAATATTGTAAGAACATTCCCAATTCGGCAGGGTTACGTCAAAAAACTGTAAAACGTCAAAAAAATGACAAAATGTCAACTTGCTGCCGAGATATGTTCTAGTGTGCATCAGTGAGAAAATTATAACTGAATATGCCGCCCATGAAATATAAAGATTGTTACAGTTTCTTTTTATGGTAGACTAAAAATTAACCATATCTTGATGAGGTAAATTATAACAACGTTTTTTTTGTTTAGAATAATAATAATAGCAATTCTTGAAAATATTGAATTTTATTTTTATAACAAAACACTTCTCTCGGTCTAACAATTTTATGGTAGAAAATCGTACTCTACTGTGCATCTTGTTAACGTTAATTTTTTTGTAATTTCTGTCGATCATAGATACGAGAGCTGAAGGTGACTTAGTGCTATTTCCGGTGCTCTCGTGTAGGAATTCGGCGGCCCACAACCCGCGGTGGTGAAGTAATTTCACGCCCAGTGCTGCAGTTTTATCTGGTTGTGGGAATTTTCATGGAAATCGGCCTCCCTTAGTAATTTAAGGAAAATTCCGGAATTTAACCCTTTGGGAAGGGGAAAATCACTAAGGGAGGCAGATGTCCATAAAAATCCCCACAACCCGATAAATCCCAGCAGTGGGCGTGAAATTACTTCACCACTGCGAGTTGTGGGCCTCCGCACTCCTACACGAGAGCACCGGAAACAGCACCAAGTCATCTTCAGCTCTCGTATTTACGGTGGACAGAAATTACAAAAAATGACCTTTAGCGAGATGGAGCGTAGAGTACGATTTTCTTACATAATATTGCTAGACCGAGAATTCTTAAAAATGTCGAATTTTATTTTTATAACAGAACACTTCTCTCGGTCTAACAATTTTATGGTAGAAAATCGTACTCTATTCTCCATCTCGTTAAATGTCATTTTTTTGTAATGTTTCTCGACCGTAAATTAGAGAGCTGATGGTGACTTGGTGCTATTTCTGGTGCTCTCGTGTAGGAATTCGGCGGCCCACAACCCGCGGTGGTGAAGTAATTTCACGCCCAGTGCTGCAGTTTATCGGGTTGTGGGGATTTTGATGGAAATCGACCAACCCTTAGTGATTTAATAATAAAATTCGGGAACTTAACCCTTTGGGAAGAGGAAGAATCACTAAGGGAGTCCGATTTGCATCAAAATCCCCACAACCCGATAAACTGCAGCACTGGGCGTGAAATTACTTCACCACCGCGGGTTGTGGGCCGCCGAATTCCTACACGAGAGCACCAGAAATAGCACCAAGTCACCATCAGCTCTCTAATTTACGGTCGATAAACATTACAAAAAAATGACATTTAACGAGATGGAGAATAGAGTACGATTTTCTACCATAAAATTGTTAGACCGAGAGAAGTGTTTTGTTATAAAAATAAAGTTCGATATTTTCAAGAATTGCTATAGAATCATTATTCTAAACAAGAAAAACGTTTTAATAATTTACCTCATCAAGATATAGTTGATATTCAGTCAGAAACGGGGGACTGCTCCTCACAGACGTGAGTCCTACTTAAATTTGGTTCGGAGGATCAATGCAGGCCCCAACAGGGTGAGAAAAGGGCTCTGACAAAAGCAAATCACTGATGGCAGCCGATTTCTCTCAAAATCTCCACAACCCAATAAATCCCAGCACTGAGTGTCAAATTCATTCACTGACGCGAGTTGAGCCGCTGTACTGGCACACGAGAGCACCGGAACTAGCACCAAGTCACGTTCAGCTCTCGTATTTACGGTCGACAGAAATTACAAAAAAGTAACCTGTAACGAGATGGAGAATAGAGTACGATTTTCTACCATAAAATTGTTAGACCGAGAGAAGTGTTTTGTTATAAAAATAAAATTCGACATTTTTAAGAATTCTTGGTCTAGCAGTTTTATGAAAGAAAATCGTACTGTACGCTCCATCTCGCTAAAGGTCATTCTTTGTAATTTCTGTCCACCGTATATACGAGAGCTTGCTGTTTCCGGTGCTCTTGTGTAGGAGTTCGACGGCCCACAACCCGCGGTGGTGAAGTAATTTCACGCCCAGTGCTGCGATTTATCGGGTTGTGGGGATTTTGATGTAAATCGACCTCCCTTAGTAATTTTACGAAAATTTCGGAATTTTCCCGTTGGGGAGGGCGAAAATATGCTATGGAGAACGAAAACAGAATTTTTTGTTACAGATCACTCAGCCTCCAGTCCCAGACAGCACAATCGTTCTCGTTGAGAACGCCAGCAGCATATCTTCGATCTCAGCCACAGAAGAGCATTCTGAACACAGGGAAGTGGATGACGAAGCTGTCCAGGAGGCTGTGGAACAAGTTGCGAAGACAGCCGCGCTCAGACAGGAGCAGTCAGCTATTAGATCAGCACAGGTCGTCCACTATGAGAGCCATGGAGAACCGGTAGGATAAGCTATTTCTCGATACTTCTTCTCGTTAAAAAAGGAAATAAACCTGCTGGGGCCGAGGGTAAAAGCAGATGAAGTAGTTTTTGGTTAAAAAGTTGTCCCCCTTGACAAATTTTTTCTTTAATCAGTGGTTTTCTATAAATCCGTCGCTTTCAAATGAACAGCCTTTCGGTTGAACTATTGACATACAATGACCGAAATCGGCAAACGTCGTCTTCAAGTTTCTTTTTTGTTTCAGTCCTACGCGTACAGCGTTCGCCGCGAAGTGTACGGCCGCACCAAAGATGGCCGCAGCATCTACTTCACTCTCGCATTCGCCGGCATGGCGCTGATGGCGGCAGTAGTAGTTGCGGTGGCAGTCACCAGGAGGCGCACGCAGCGCCATCCGCACAGCCAGGGATTTGTCGAGGTCGACCAGGCCATCACGCCCGAAGAGAAGTAAGATACAATATGTTGTTTTAAAGCCGCAGACGTCCCTTTTTTGTTTTTTTTTTCATGTACCTGTTTGCAACAGTATTCTAAATCCTTTTCATCTAATTACTTCATGATGTGTATAGAGATGACTAAAAAACGTAGTTATTAATTTTTTCTTCGATCGTAACTTGTTTACAAACATCAGTACTGCTCTGAAATTGTATGTGAATATTCCACTTTTATGGATAAATGACACAAGTGATTACTTTCATTCTTATCGCTTTTTATTTCGAAAAATCTTCGCTTTTCTTTAAACTTTAAACTTGCTGCGAGACGAGGCTTCAAGAAATTCAAAGATTTTTCGAAAAGGAAAGGTGATGAGAACAAAAGTAATCACTTGTTTCATTCATAAAAAAGGAATATTCACACACAATTTCAGAGCTGTACTTATATTTGTTAACAAGTTCCGATTGAAGAAAAAATGCACAATAAAATGCACAAAAAATGCATTTTGTGACAAAAAATGAAAATATCTGTATACACACCATGAAATTATCAGATGAAAAGGATTTAGAATTCTGCTGTAAGCAGGTAGTTGAAAAAAAAACAAAAAAAAGGGACGCGCTATCTCAAGGGAACGATATGCAATGCATAAATCAGTCAAGTCACATGAGGAAAATGTCGAAGAAACAAAAAATATTTTTGATGTAGATACATTTTCTAGTTACTGAAAATTTTCGTATTTATTGTCAATTGCAGATAATTCTGCTGCATTTTAAAATATATTGATCTATAAATAAAAAAAATTAATGAGCTGTAGGTAAAGATTGATTTGACTGGTTTACCAAAGTTTTTAAGGGATAAAATTAAAATAAAAGAAACTTTGACTTTAGAAAAGGTACTTTTTTAATTTGCTGAATGAAGTAAACTAATACATGGTTTAATTCAACTTTTGATAAAAACTCAAAATATTTCACTTAATCCTGATGCGGAAGTTTCTTTATCATCATCACATTGTGGCACATAGTTTTTAGCCAGAGCCATAACATGATCAAATTTATTTTTCTTTAGGTTTCTTCTTTCACTATACATCTCATTTGTATTGTTTGGTAGAGTCAGATTTCAAAAATATTAAACTGATACAAAGAGACTAGTTTTTCAAAGCGCATGATTCGATATTTTGAAAGTCACATGAGAAAAAATGTCGAGGATAAAAAAAATATTTTTGATGTACATTTTCTATTTATTGAAAATTTTCGTATTTGTTGTCAATTGCAGATAATTTTGCTGCATATCTTTTTAAATATATCAATCTGTAAATAAAAAAATAAATGAGCAGTAAGGGAAAGAACAATGGACAAAATTAAAATAAGACAAAGTCACATGAGAAAAAATGTCGAGGAAACAAAAAATATTTTTGATGTACATTTTCCATTTATTGAAAATTTTCGTATTTATTGTCAATTGCAGATAATTTTGCTGCATATCTTTTTAAATATATCAATCTGTAAATAAAACAATAAATGAGCAGTAAGGGAAAGAACAATGGGCAAAATTAAAATAAGACAAACTTTGACTTTAAAAATGTGATTTTTTGTTAATTTACCGAATGAAATAAACTAATACATGGTTTAATTCCACTTTTGATACAACCTTTAAATATTTTCATATATTAATTTCCACTGAATTCTGATGCGGAAGTTTCTTTATCATCTGGCGAAAAGCTCTGATGTTTTTTTCTGATTTCTTCATTCACATTGTGGCACATAGTTTTTAGCCAGAGTCATAACATGATAAAATTTATTTTTCTTTAGGTTTCTTCTTTCTCATCTGATTTTTAGTGTTTGCACATTCCTCTTATCTCGGCATGATTCGATATTTTTCAATCGTAAATTTATTATTTGAATGATTCTTTACAAACTGTTGCAAATGGGCCTTGACATTTAAAAATATATCCTGCGCTACATGGATGACATTAAAGTTCTTGTTTGTATTTTCAATAATATTTTTCCTGAAATGCGAGAAGCTTTCGCGGTCATCATCCAATGTTATTTGGTTGGTTTTTGGGTAGTTGGGCCGTCGTAAAATATTTTTTTTACTTGACGTTTCACACAAATAATATATTTTGTCGTGCTTTCTTTTTTGTATTTCTGTGGCTCCAAAGCTCATATCGTACGGAAGGAAACTATGTCTAGGTTCGCGGTACGCCTCAAAGACGTCTTAAAGACGTTTTAGAGACCATAAATGCAGATATCTTGAGCCTCTCTGATTTCGGAAGATTCATATGAAAGATCTTTTAGACGTCATCAGTAAACCTAATACTTGACCTTAGAATCTACATGAAAGTCTGAAATAAGACGTCTTAAAGACGTTATCACGATCACGTAACCATAGATGTCTTTCGCAGGTCTAAGTAAAGACGTCTTCAGGACGTCCTTTCAATGTCTGCGACATTTAAACCCATTTTCGGCCTGAAATGGACGTCTCTAAGACGTCATGTGCTATCTGGGAAAGGTGTCATGTAACATTTTTTTAAAAATTGCTATTTTGCATTACACTAATCTTAACGAGTGATTCTTTCATGCTATGATTACTTTGTTACAAAAGCGAAATAATAACAAGCTTATTAAACAAAATATTTAAAATATCAATAAAGTTAAAAGTCCCTAATAAAAAATGTTCGCTATACACTGATTTTGTAACATGATAGCTTTATCTACTTGTATCATCAATTGTCTTGTGGCGCATTGATTACGGATCGTCCTGCATTCGATTTAAAATAAATGTTGTTACAGGCACGTGCACAACATGCAGATCAACGGATACGAGAATCCCACCTACAAGTATTTTGAGGTTAAGGAGTAAACGCCGGTAGTGCACGCCATTTTGTTTTGTTCTCTTGACTGCAGCTTGTCGTAGCCATATGTTCGGTTTTCGAGGAACAAGAACGTTTTTAGTACGGTCCATTGGGCTATAAAAAGGAAAAAGCTGAATGGGAGGCTTTTGAAAATTTTTGGCAAAAATAATAAAATGAAAAATAAAATCGATTCTTGGAAACGATAGAAATACAAGGTATCCCAGAACAAGTAGACGTTTTATGCCAAAGATTGCAATATATGGTACTGTATAATTGGACATTTCAGTCAGTACAATGCATTTAGAAAAAGTTGTAGAGGTTATGTATGGAAGACTGCTAAAAAATATTAAAATGATCTCTATGATTAAGAAAATGTAAGAGAACCGTACTTTGAACGTTGGCCCTATGTTCGGTGTATTTTATGATATTATTTCTAAGCAATATACATTTACCTTTTTTGTGAATATTACAAATGTTAACTTATATTTTTGTTAAGTTTGATATATTTCTTTCTATTATTTCGTCCTTGAAAGCTAACTTAGAGGATTTCAAACCATTCCTATTATTGTGTTACATACTTAACTTGTACTTAAATAAGCAACTTTGATAATAATAATTCTATAATATGCAGAGTATAAAGTGTATAAATTTTTCGGGAACTTGAATAGTAATAATTTTTGCATAATGACAGTCCAGTATGTTTAAAGCAACAAATTGTAATCATTTATAAATATAGTAAGAAACTGTATTTGACAAACGTACTGAACCAGAAAAAAATATTCTGTGACTCTCCTAAAATAAAACGAAAAGATATGAAATGATGATACATTTGAGAATAGAATTAAAAATAATGAAAATCAATTTTGTTCATTATTTAGGTAAATAAAACGGGAGTTACAAATTCGACTTTCATCGTTGGAATCTCGAAAACGGTAAGAGATACAAAGTAGGTTGAATTGGGACAAAGTTGCGAATTTAGGCAGCTAAGAAAATGGTGCTTATAAAGTTTCGCAATTCCGAGTATTTCCGTCAAAAAAAAAACGTTTCCTCTCAAACCTTTTTTATTTTTTCTGACTTTATTTGAGTTGGGATTTTAAAATAATCTGCACATTTCCATTTTTCTCCTCTACAATGCATAATTGGAATTCCCATATAACCTTTCGTTTCCACTCTATTTTTTCCTACAAACGCAGTGTTGGATTTTTATAAAGGTAAGTGGGGATAAATCCAAAAAACTATAGCATATCATATGATATTGCCAAAATGTAGTTATTTCAAAAAAACTAATGGTTTCACGAAAATGTCAGCTTATCACCTTTATTCGATTGCATCACCAATTGAAAATTGTTTCAGTTTTTTAAAAGAAGAAATAACTTATTATCCCAGTGTCTGTTATATGCTTGCAATTTCTTCTGATTCTTGGGATAAATCAATGGGTATTAAAAAATGTATTTAATCAAATTATCAACGTTTCGGCGTTACGCTTTAAAAAAAGTGAAAAATATTTTGTAGCGCTGAGAAAAATGCAAAATCAATGCCGCAACGTTTGATTAAAGACTTTTTACACGTCTTGATTTAACCCCAAAATCGGAAGAAATTGAAAGTATATGTTAAGTATAATTCTGGCACGATGAAGTCTCTCTACATGACACCTCAACCATAGATAAATATCATTTAAACGCATAATGTATACATCGGTTTAGATATGACGGATATTATTTTATGGACATAACTAAGGCTTGGCAATGTCAACGTATGACCTATCATACATTTTTTAGATTCAGCATTCAAAACTCTATCTATCTGTGTGAAAATCCAAATCCAATATGGTATCGCAATGTTAATGTGCAATTTATTTTGAAATCCCACTACAAATAAATTCAGGGAAAAATAAAACTGTTTTCTGGACAAATCTAGTAGGCGAAACAAATGACTGAGCATTTCAAGGCCTACCTAGAAAATTCGCCTTTTTTGAAATAACTAAGGTTTGGAAATGTCAACGTATGACATATCATACATTTTTAGATTCAGCATTAAAAACTTAAAAATTTATTTGTGTAAAAATCCAATATGGTATCGCAATGTTAATGTGCAATTTATTTTGAAATCCCACTTCAAATAAATTCAGGAAAAAATAAAACTGTTTTCTGGACAAATCTAGTAGGCGAAACAAATGACTCTGATCATTTCAAGGCCTACCTAGGAAATTCGCCTTTTTTGAAATAACTAAGGTTTGGCAATGTCATCGTATGACGTATTATACATATTTGGAATAAGAATTAAAAACTCTATTCACTTATGCAAAAATTCAACATGGCGGTCGTAAGAAAAAAAAAGTTGATTATCGAGGACAAAAGACGGACGTCACATTGAAATTATGACACTTTGTAGAAGAGAAAAAGTCTCAATGTTAATGTGCATTTTATTTTGAGGTCCCATCTCAAATAAAGGCAGGAAACAGTGAAGCGATTTTGGGAAAATTTGCTGTTTTTTCTGAAATACTCAAAAATTACTAGATGCCATCTTCTTACCGTTTCCCAAATTCCAAGGGTGAGAGTCATTTAACACAAGCAAGTCCCATATCGGAAAAATAGCAAAACGGATCGTACGCCACTGGCTTTAACGCTGATTCCTAGATAGCAGAGGCGTGCGTTAAATTTTTTCACCCTTTCGAAATCGGGTACTTGATTGAAGTAATAAATTAAAAAATTTTGGAAAGTTACGGAATAATTTCTGTTCGTACTTTTGTCTTGTAGTTGTGGTGGTAGGCAATAATACCTGCGATATACTTACTATTAGATAGACTTGTGTATCACCACAGCACATCGTAGTTAGGTGTATATGAATACCCTCCATCATTAAAAAATTAGATTATAATTGAGGTTTTGCTCAGGCTTTTTCAGCCTCGATTGAGAAACAGGCTAAACTAAATTTGAGAGAGCTGTCATTCATCAAAATAATAAGGATGAATAAATCCTAGGTGTGCCTACAAAATTGTCAAAAGCGACAAACTTGAGATTACTGAAAAAATCATCTTGCACTATATTGTTAAACATAAGTGAAACCACAGGAATGGTTGGCAAGTTGTTTCAATGAATTCTCGAAAACGCCTGAGCGGAAATCTCAAACGTAAGTTAAGCTTTTGTACAGTTATATATTTCGTTGACGTTAAAGCTTTACTCACCAACACGTTTGAAGTCCCAGATATGTATTTGTATATGTTCCAAAAAAAAACCTCTCAAATCAACCCAAAATACATTGTATATCTCGCAAGATTTAGACATGATAAAAGATTGGTGTTGAATTAATGTGATCACTGTAATAATAAGCAGCTTTTACTAGAAACGCAGCTAACGTAGCTAATATAATTCCGAGTATGTGTTTCCTTAAAATGTACCTTTGTACCGCCGTTCTTTTGTCAGATGAGGCAATCACTATAGCAGAATATTTATAAAAACGTGAGATAGAAAAAGGTAAGACCTATATCATAGTTTTTATCTAGCCGACCGCTACATGAGGGAAGCAGTGCTCTTCCAGTCAATACTTGATCAAAGATGTGACTTTGTGTCTTGACATATCATCGCTTAAGTTGTAACACCTAAGGTACTGTTGCGTCTTGTAGAACTTTGAATTCCGCTGTTTTTTCACTTGAAACATGGAACATTTTTTTCCAAAACTTTTTAGCAGTTATTTTCACCATTATTTACACCGCCATTTGGCATATGACGTTGATGTCTGTACATATGTCATGTGCCTGCGGTGTTGCCGGATTGGGCTCTGCATTTAGGGAAAAATATGAAAAGTGGAAAATTTATAATACATTAATTAATGAAACACAAAAACGAAAAACTGAAACAAACAACAGTATCAAAATGAAAAGCGATTCTTTATAAGTATAAAACAAAAAATAACGATAGTAAGCTAAAAACAATAAATTGTCAGTACTTATAAAAAATAAAAAAACAGTAGTAAAACAAAAAAAAACTATTCCATGTAATTATAAAAAACAAATAACAAACAGAAAAATAAGCGATTTTTTTATAATTACATGTTTGTTTTTCATTTTACTATTGTTTTTACTTTTAGTTTTTTGTTATCACTTAGAATAGCTTTTTATTTTACTGTTTGTTATTTTTTGTTTTTTATAATTATTTATAATTTATGGTGTTTTAGCTTACTACTGTTATTTTTTGTTTTATACTTAATAAGAACCGCTCTCTATTTTGCTATTGTTGTTTGTTTCAGTTTTTCTTTTTTGTGTTTCATTGATTAATATAATTGTATATAGATTTTCCACTTTTCATTTTCCCTAAATGCAGAGCCCAATTCGGCAACACCGCAGGCAAGCGCCTCTCATATATGACATATGCACAGACGTCAACGTAGTCATATGGCAGAAGGCGGTTTAAATAACTGCTAAAAATACGTCTTTTGGGAAAAAAATGCATGAAAAGTGTGCTTCATCCACACTTTTTTTTATTTAAAATAATCTATCAGACTACCCTCTAGAAGTTTTAGGTTAAAAACAGTGAAATCCGAAGTACTACAAGACGCGACAGTACGACACCTAACTCAAAACACCGGGCGGTGATTCTGCACTTCACATTTCAGCTTAACAAAAGATATCATGGACGGATTACTTCCAATATGGAAATTGTTCTTCCAAAATACCATTTCTCGGCAACATCTTTACGTGAATTAACAGCAGCTTAGATGGAGGGATATCATTCTCAAAATACTGACCTTCCGCTAGATGCTATATTCCACGTGACTTTTTTTTCAGTTGGATAACAACACTGGTTATGCTATAAATTACGCGACGCAGGTCTAACCAGACAGAATATGCTACAATGATTGCACCAAAACCAAAATCTGTGTTTTTTAAAAAAATGCGCTCTCCTTCGTAGAGGTAAAGCTCGACGCACTGTTGCCATATTTGATAAGTATTTCGGAATGAATACAAGTATAGCTATCTTGAGAAATGTCTCGCAGATTTTTTGAATGTGTTTTTTAAGAAAATATCGCTGAATTACATTAAATTTGAAAATCGTGGGTTACAAGACATACGGTGTGGTTAGGAACTTTGATATCTTACTTGATTATATCATTCGCGCAATTTACCTGAAGAGTTAAGAGACACTAACCCTTTCAAAGTAGGTCCATGATTATCCTGGAGAGGAAAGGACTTTGAAGAGGTTACTGTCTTCTAGATGGCGCTGTAGCCAGCTGTATTTACAGCGCCATCTAGGAGACACTAACCTTTTCAAAGTAGATCTATGATTATCGTGGAGAGGGAAGGTTACTGTCTCCTAGATGGTGCTATTTACAGCGCCATCTATGAGATACTAAGCTTTCCAAAGTACATCTTAATACCTTATCAATGATTATACTGTTTCTTCATGGCAGGTGTGAAAATAGCTTCACAAGTCAAGTAAGGCATCATAGTGTCTTTGCTAAGATAGAAATACTTTGTATTCACGTATACCATGAGTTTCACATATTCCGTAAAGTTAAAAAATCGGAGCATTGAGTACTGTATTTTTTTCTAATATAAGAGGTGTGTTCAATAAATGTCCAGTGTGCTATGTTTGGATCCGCCTCGAATCACAAGAAATTAGATAAATCATACTGGAGCTGAATAATCTTTTTCGAAAATAAAAATTTTCTCCAAATAAAATTTTTGTCGGTTGTTTCATCCGATGATGTCCATATTTCTGTTCCGAATAACTTTGGTATGAAAGTAAATCTGTGTTCGTTAGTCTCTTCATATCCCTAAATAGTTATTGTTTAGCGTTAGTGATATATGTTTTGTGGCCATGTAATTTTAAAATTTAATGTAATAAAACTAACTTATTTTAAGAAAATTGTGTCTCATTTTAATCTCGTCGCAGACAATAGAAATTTAACGCCGCACCCAAGATTCTCAGTCTGATCAACGCCCTAGAAAGGTGGAAGAGTAAAGTGACGATAAATCTGGTACTTACCTAATTATTTTGTAGATCACATTATCGGCGTTGTTTTTAATTTTTTTTTTTTTAATAAAATGGTTATAAATATGTACAGGATGGGATGTTATACATACATATGTTATACAATCTCACAATGTTCAAGAGAAAGGCAGACATTCAACAATGGCTCCTATCAAAAGACATTTTCAATGAAAATAATGTCTTGTAGTCAGGCAGCACAAATATAAATATAACCTTAATGTCATTGACGAAATGGCTAAAAACCAAAATAAGATCGTTTTAAGGCTACCCCTTATCACTGCGAATTAAATCACATTGAAATGAACTATTCGGATGTGATTCAAGTTTTTCCAGCGAATAAAGAATAGTGAAAAGTAAGGTCACCTGTTTCTATAAAAATAATCATTTAATTGTTAGATTAATCCAAGAACATTGAGGAAAATACGGACCTGTAAAATCTCGCTTTTGGGCATGTGGTTGGTCTGGGCGTAAATGGTCCACGAATGGGATACTGGTTGCCTAAGGAGCGATCCCACGTCTGGCAACCTGTCGAATCTTCTAGCTAATGTATGAGGGTGCCTCTTGCTGGTATCTGGAGTTCTAGTTATACGGGGGTGTTACGATATTTATTTATTTTGATATCTGAACTTGACAAATGCATTTGCATGTCCATGGTCGTTCTCTCAGTATGGCCAAAGAGGAGTTATATTGAAAGAACACAGACGAGGCGAATACATTATAGAGGGTAAAAGTAACCAAAAGCATGGCGTCCAAACACATATTGTTCTTGTTTGGTCAGGGTAAAAGCGGTGTCAGATAAAAGAATTCTTGTCGTTGAAAGCATTTTCCATTCAAATTTACTTTTGTCTTTATTCACGGTGAGGGATATTTATCACCCGAGGTACGTTTAGTTTAGTCACGAGAGAGGAACGTCAGCTTGAAATTCAATGATTTTCTAACCTCAAATTGCTTATTTGACCAATTGTCGGTGTATTCGAGATGATTGTTAGTTATCTAGACAACCAGGCCTTAAGACGATATGTTTACTTTGACGTAATGACCAAAAACAGTGAATAGAATTGAATATCTTGCTCAATATGAATGTAGCGTTTTCTAAACATTTTATGTCAGTTTGGCAACATCGCCTCGGTAAATGCAGTGTGAGGAACGTGGATTCTTAGCAAAATGCCGTGACATCTATGAGCGAATCGCCAAGCTAAGGACAATCCACTCATGCATTGCTGTTTTTGTGTAAACCAAAGAGACCACCACGGATTTTGATATTATCTAAAAACTACTTAAAACTTATTCTGATGCTGAACAGCAAGCTCGGCAAGTTTGCTGTTCCGCAAAGAGTTGACGAGTTCTTATAGTGTCGGTCCTCCTACTATAATGCAGAAGAAACCCAAGGTCATGGGGGCATACTGTCCGACTATAAATTCATTCCTTGAAGTGTCTTCTCTTGATTTAATTGCTCTTTGGGTATGTAGCCATTACCATTACAGTTCGCGTGCTGGTCTACGTGCATACACGCTTCTGATGCAATTATTAGATCTAATGAGACAGGTACACCTTGATGCACGATTTACATTTGCATCTTAATCGGTCGAAGTTCATTCCGTTTTTGTCTTGAAGAAGATATCCGGAACGTAATACGTGCTATTTCAGACAATTGTATTGTTGTTTACAGAGACATTGAATGAATCCATGAACGTCGGTAATTTCAGGTTGAAGGAAATGCATTCATCAACTTTGCAATCACGAAACGCCATTACTTTAGACAATTAGGGAGTTTACTATAGTCTAAAATACTTCTAGTTCCACCAGTGTTCTGCCACAATGTGTCGAAAAAACGAAAGAAACCCTTCTTGTAGCATATTGTATTATTCTCTTCAAAAAAATAGTAATTTTTATAGAAGCAAAATGATAACGTATTTAGTTCCCTACATTGTTCCTATTACTTTTTACAAAGGATCGATGGTTTTCGACATTTTCGATCAATTTCGTTTATTAAAATAGAGGAATAAGAAGCCTAACGATAACTCAAAAAAATATTGCTTGACCTATAGTCATCAAAATATAATATGGAATTCCTCTTACTTATATCTAACTATATAAAAATTGTCATCGACACAAAATCATGATTATTAAGTGTTCTATTTTCTTTGTCACTGAGTATCTGTGATGTTCGAATCCGTTTGACCATCATTTGATTTAAATTAATTATGAGAATGAGAATAATGATAATTGGAAAGTTGTAGTCCGGACTATGCCAAACCTTACCCGGGATCAAATTAAATGTAAACTGGCGAAATATACGCGAAATGTCGATGGAGAGATAACGACGTGTTAACTGATGGCAATTCATTGTAAAGCACTTGACGTCAAACGCACTGCATTTCGAATCACACGTCAGGGTCACTTTGGACAGCGGGGATTAGCGAAAGCTAATAATTCTCAATTATATCACGGACACATATGTATATAGGTAACAGATAGTAGTTTTTTCATATCACAAAATCGAATGTGAAGCCATAACTTATACACTACTTCAAAAGTACTTCCTAATCCTCAGACACAATTTTTTTGTTCAGTCATCTGTCTCTTTACTACCAACGCCTGCGGGCGAAATTCTTGGAAATTATAAATGTTTTTGGATGTTATATGACATGTACATTACGAAAAACTTGTCACTTATTTCCATCGGTTTGTTTGTATGTCTCTCCGCTAATCGTTCGCCCGTCCATAACTTGGAAAGTTACTGTTATGCCAAGGACATTGTAGTAGGAGGTCTTTTTCTATCACCCCAGGTCCCTCAAACAGTTTTTAGCCCAACGGAACTAATTATGTCAATTTTTTTATTTTTTTTCAGTAAAAACTCCTAAATGTAATACACAAATTGAAATAAAAAAATAAAGAGTATGTCCACCTAATGATTAATTTATCTTAATGGGTGATGTTGAACCAATCTTACAAAATCAACATTACTTGCCAGCAGCATGTAGTTTTTTTTTATAAACTCACAAAGGGTTACAAAGAAGAACAAAAAAATGTAAGTCTCAATTTTTAATTTCTGTGAAAAAACCTAAAAGCGTTCACGTTCTTAAAATTCTTTTAAAAACTACTCTAGTTTATCCCGATTCTAACGGTATGCCACAAGTCACAAAAAAGTTTAAGTAACTTATTGAATTTGCAAATTTTGTTTTCCCTGTATATTTATCTTGCGCTTTTAAAAACTGAAATCAATATATTTTGTCTTGCTGACCCAAACACCATAAAAAGTACTCATTTATTGTATGAAATTAGATATGAACTATGTAGCCTATTGTTTGAGCCTGTTTTATTTTCTGTTATACAAGTTCGTAACTAATTCTTTTCTCAGTTAATCTAGCTCAAAGATGCTGCAGAGCAACTATCCTCTATGCAGGATATAAAAACTGTAGCGCTGTCTCATTTCGATAGCATCTAACTTGTCCTGAACATAATCCTTTATGAACCGATGACGAAGTGCAGAGTCAACCTACTTGACGCCAAGGTGGACTTGAGACGACGCGGTTAAAACTGTATGACGATTATCGGGATTGTGTGTACTAAAGCACTTTATTATTGTTCTGCACGATAGTTCCGGTTTGCCAGTAGCAACAACATAGACAATCTCCGAATATCCGGGGCGAATTATATCTATGATAAATGACTTATTCCTAGTACTTTCAAGGTTTCTAGTACTCGGTATCCAATCAACTACACTGAGAGAACAATTATTAGAACTTGTTAGTAGTAGCGCTGACGCAGGTGATACTTAATTTTTACCAGGTAATTTGAAAAGTTTCTGGGTTCTTGGTGGAAAGATTAGTTCTATGTTATTTTTAACTATAGTCATGCATTTGTTCAGCGATGTTCTATTTCATTAATTTCTCCCTTGAAGTGATTTTTTGGATAAGCTTCAAAATACCTATATAGGGCTGTAATTTGGATTTCGTAAATCATGAAAGCAAATGAAAGTCACATTTTAAATGTGATGCAAAATTGTGGGTCCTCAATTAATACGAAACACATTAAATATACCGATCTCGTTACTCCGAGCACAGACAGCCAATCAGCTGTGTCGTGCTTTTTGCTAACTCATCACCGTGGCCTAGGCTTGCTCTTAGGTGGGAATACGACTAAAAGGCAATTTCGATTTTGAATAGCTCAAGACTGGATATGCTGAACATCGGCAAGAACTTATGCATGCCAGTATACAGGGTGTCCGCAAAGTTAGGGTTTTCCTTTTCAGAAACAACTACCCTTGAAATTACAAAGGTAATGTGTAGTGAAACGAAAAAGTACTCACTCTCCAGTTGACGAGAAGGGCTAAGTACGTCTCTGCCCGAAATAATACCGCTCCAACAGAAAATGAAATCAGCTGATGCGGTACCGAGCAGACGCAGAAACCACATTGATTGTCTTACACTTAATGGCACATCTTCTAACAAGGAAGGCAAAATGTTGCGTAAAAAGTCTAGGTATTGTATCCCGTCCAATCGATTTGGGAGAATAAATGGTCCACTGAGCATACCGTTCACCATGCCAGCCCAAACATTCACCGAAAATGTTTGTTGAAAATGAGTGTTGCGAAAGTTATTCACCCCATTACGCGTGAACGTAGATTCGTCTGTCACCAGTATGTACTTCAAAAAGTCCAGATTATTGTCATGTTGATGCAAGAACCACTCACAAAACCGCACTCTTGCTGGAAAATCGTCAGGTTGAAGGGCTTGTACACGTTGGACGTGAAACGGATACAGCCCCTCTTCACGCAGCGTTTGCCACACTTTAGTTTTTGATACTTGCACTTCTCTAGCCACGTCTCTAGTGCTTGTTGAGGGATTCTCGTCTACGCGATTACGTCTACACGCGTGACCGTAACCGTCGGTTGAAGATTGCATACTGACCTGACACACTGACCCCGACCCAGTTCTGTCGTCGGGTTGAGCCAGTGACCTTGTACCAGTCGGTGATGTCGCGGCTACAGGACGGTATTCAGATATTTTTGATTTTGCAGAGCCCTTTATCTCGGTTCCCTGAAGACATTGGTGTATATGGTACTAAGAAAAATTGCTTATGTTTTCAAGATCTACACGTCGTGTAAAGGAAAACCCCAACTTTGCGGACACCCTGTATAATCTCTGTCTCGGCCTAGATATCCTGTGATATACTATTCTTCTCGGTGTACATAGAGCACACGCTAGCCGATCGACCAGCATTGTAAGGGGATCTTTTAAAATCAGCGTGCGCTTTAACGTGTCTGTTCCTTGTATCTATCCTGGTGGTCTAGATTTTGTCAGTGATTCATTTGTTTCAATTTCCTTTCAACTCAAGGTAGCCATATTTTTCAGTAGCCAATTATTGGAATCACGTTCAGCAAGCGAACGGAATTTCGCAACTGTATCACTCACTTGCACCTCGAGTTGACAGGTTTTCTACTTAGGGACAGAAACCGTTGGCATATCGGTAAGAGGGGAGGCAGAAATTCGAGAAACGTTATTCTCCAAGCCGGATGGTGGACCATACGTTTTTCACTTCAAGTTTGTTTTTGGATCCCACAAAGCCAAACTGTTCTGTCTTATATTATTTCCTCTCAAGACCCTTGAGGTGACGAAGCACCGTCTCACATTTCGGTCCATGGACAATCCGGCATTTGATGATTGCATAACACTCAACCGCTGTCAATGGATGATTAGCGTTTTCGGGACGATGAGCGAGGATAACGTATCTGGTACACCAAAAACAAGAGAGGACGATTATAGGACAATAATACTATATCATTTCAGATTAAATACGAATAACGGGAGAGAAAACTACCATCAAAAAAATAAAGCAGGTATAGATAAGCAACAAACCAAAAATGTCAACTTTTATGGTACCTTATCCAAAATAAAGATAACATATAACTAATGCCTATTATTTTTATTAAGCTGTTTCAATGTGATGTCATAAATGTCACAATGCGAAAAGTATTGTTCAAAGTAAGTCCAAATTAGATTTACAGATGAATTGTAAAACGTAACACTTCGACGTGTATTTACTTTTGGAACACAAATATACTAAGTGACATATAAATCCGAACACCCAGTTTAAATGGTTTTATTTTAATAAAATTTTGTATAAGTACTTAATGAAGCATAATAAGTAAATGATAAAAATTTCAAAATGAATGCACTGCTTTAAAGCCCTTTGACCTTTAACAATGTGTGGATGCACCCTGATGTGCTACGCATTCTCCAACGTGCCTAGGCATGCTTCTGATCAGGTGGTCAATGTCCTCCTGTGGTATCTCATTCCAGGCAACCACCAACTCCTCTCGAAGTGCTTCTAGAGTCTGAGGAGGACGTTGCAAATTGAGCAATCTCCTACCCATCATATCCCACACGTGCACAATTGGGGATAAGTCGGGAGATCTTGGTGGCCATGGTAACAATGTGACATCATTATGTTGAAAGAAGTCTATTGTGACTCTTGCAACATGTGGTCGGGCATTATCTTGTTGGAAAGTTGGATCTGCCAGGGTGTCAAGATAGGGCAAAAGATGGGGTTCTAGAACTTCGTGGATATAACGCTGCGCGTTCATGTTACCTCTGATGAAGATTAAAGGTGAGCTGGAACCATAAGCTATAACACCCCAAACCATAACTCCAACAGTGTGATGAACATGTCTTTCAACAAAAAAACTGCGGATTCCTCCTTTCACCACGTCGCCGTCTAACCCTGGCACGACCATCGTGCATGCCTAAACAAAATCGAGACTCGTCACTAAAGACAATACTGTTCCATTCCTGATCCCATAGTGACCGTTGTCTGCACCACTCAAGGCGATTACGTCGGTGTTCTCGAGTTAAAGGGAGGACCCAGTGTGGCCGGTATGAAAACAAGCCAAAACTTCTCATTCGTCGGTAAACACTTCGCATGCCAATAGGTCTTCTGTGTTCTGCAAACCATTCCTTTAAGCAATGGACCTGGTAGTGGAGAAACGGTCCCTGAAGGCCAATAATCTTAGGCGGCGATCTTCACGGTCTGTTGTTCTACGGCGGCGTCCAGTGCCCCTTGCTCTTTGCGTACGGCCTTCTCGAAGCCATGTCTGATAACACCTAACCACAGTGTCTACACTTCTTTGCACTCTAACTGCAATTGCCCGAAAAGAAAGTCCAGCTTCCCGGAGTCCCACTATACGGCCCCTATCAAACTCACTAAGTTGACGAAATCGTACAGATCTCCGTACTCTAGGCATCGTAACCGACCGTAAAGGATGTCAAGAACCAAAATCCGCCACCGTTGATTCTTTACTGCGGCTGAAATAATCATTTTTAGAGCGTTAGTGAATTAAAAAAAAGCAGTATGAAAACCGGAATGTCCAACTGATAAGGCTGAAAATTTTTTCACTTGTTATTTACAGTAAGATAAATACATTCACCAACTTTTATTAAAATAAAACCATTTAAACTGGGTGTTCGGATTTATATGTCACTTAGTATATTTACAAGCGACATTAAATAAACACAATCAACATGGTTATGTAATATTTTGGAGAGATCAATTACACTAGTGCTTATTCTGCGTTGATATAAATACTACAAAAAAAATCTTTCTAGAAGCATATTATGATCATAACCTCTATCGGTATAGCTCCCACCAGTTCTAAATGACCAATATTTTAGAAAACGTTGTTGTATCTTATATAATTTCTGAATATATAGGTTGTGATAAGGGTACCAGACGATCGAGCAGTGTACAAGCTTTAGCCTTACCATAGAGATGTGAAGTTTTAATTATTTGAATGTTGCTAACAAAACATAACACTTTGAATACTATTTCAAATGATAGAGTATGATTGAATAGCATACCCAAATATTTTACTGTTGTTTCACGCTGAACAATTGTGTCGTTAATTACGTACTCACAAGTTGTGAGCAAAATTTACATTTTCCAGCAATCATATATAATTTACTTCTCTCACGCAAGTTACTATAAGCTGATTTTTGACAGCCATACCTCTTATAGTGCAGAAAATTTTCAAGTCGTTAGCAAACAATAGACATAAGAGGATTGAAGCCAAGTCATTTATAAAAACAAGAACTAGCAAGGGGAACACCTGATGTGCCTAATTCCACCGATCTTCTAGATATGACTTCAACGGAGTTAGTAACGGATCGTTAAAGCCTACTTCAATGCCTCCTGTAGTAACAGTGAATGATCAGCTCTATCGAATGCTGAAGAAAAGTCGGTGTAAATTACATCAACTTCTTCGTTGTCAAATGGTCTAATTTGAGCACAATGGCATTTCAAATCATTTAGAAAAATTGCATGTTATACCTCTACAGTTTTCCAGTGCAGAGTGCTGGCCTGATTTAAAAACCAGGCAGCTTTTAGCAACTTTCCACGCCTCCGGGAACTTACACTGATGAAGAATAGCATTATAGATTGAAGTAGCGAAGAAGAGAAAAAATTATATGAGCTGTTACCTGGAAGGCCGATAAACATAAAATATAGTTTCATCATCATAAACTAGTAATTTGAAAAAGGCCACCGTGGTGACTGAAACGGCAGCAAACGGTAGTTCATACAAATATATACTAAGTGACATATAAATCCGAACACCCAGTTTAAATGGTTTTATTTTAATAAAAGTTGGTGAATGTATTTATCTTACTATATAAACCTACCTGCAAGGTCCATCAGTGGCACATGTATAGATCACTGCTTTGTGAAAGACCTATCCAACAAAATTACTTGTATACCAATAATCCTAGAAAACGATATTACTGACCACTTCTCCACTATTTTACTGATATCTTCAAATGAAAAACATTCTAACATCACTACCGTTAATAACAACCAGGAAAATTACAAATTTTTTGTCGACAATTCAAAACTAATATCAAATGTCAAACAAGAATCCTGGGAACAATTATACTCTATAAATAATATAGACAAAGCAACGGGACTGTTCATAGAGAAAATAAAAAAACTAATAGATATTAGTACCAATAAAGTAATAATTAGTCACAAAGAGAAAAGCAGAAATGCCTGGATTACCAAAGGATTAATAACATCGGCAATAGAAAAAGAAAGACTATATAATGTAATGAAACTAACTCCAACTACAGATAATACCGACTGCTACAACCAATATAAAAATAAATTTATAGAGCTTGCAAGGCAAACCAAACGAAAACATTACCTAAATAAATTGAATAATAACTTAAATGATCCTAAGCGGCTTTGGACAACTATTGATGAGATTACTGGGAAAACAAAATTTAAAGAGTGTGTCACTGAGTTAAATACAACATCGGGAACAGTATTAAAAAATACTCAACAGATATGCGATGAATTTGTACAATTCTTTATTGACATAGGCGAAAAATTAGCAAGTAATATACATGCAAATGTACAAAATACTCAGCCTCCAAAAAGAACTTTGAACTCATTTATTTTGGATAAAGTCGAGCAATGTGAAGTATACACCACTGTTATGTCCTTAAAAAATCGGAAAAGTCCTGGGTTCGATGGTATTAAAAGCGAGCATTTGAAAATTATAGCCGAGGACATAACAGAACCACTCACCTAATCAACAAATGCTTTGAATCTGGCATATATCCCTCAATTTTAAAAAAGGTAGTGTAATACCGATACATAAATCAGGAACAAAAACAGATGTTAACAACTATAGACCAATATCAATAATATCCAGTGTAGCAAAGGTTTTTGAAAAAGTTTTATCTGCTAGAATGATTCGATACCTCACAAAATTCAAAATTTTAAGTGAAAATCAATATGGATTTACAGAAGGGAAGGCTACATCGGACGCAATAACTAAAATTGTAGATCAAATACATCAAAATATTGATAACAGAATCCCTTCAATCTGCGTTTTTGTTGATTTAAAGAAAGCTTTCGACACAGTTAATCACAAATTATTATTAGAAGCATTGGAGAGAATTGCTTTCAGAGGAAACGCGTACTCACTGATCGAAAATTATTTGTCAAATCGCCCACAATCTGTGCAGATATCAGGATCATTTAGTAAAGAAATGTATATTAAGTGTGGTGTCCCACAAGGAACTGTCTTAGGTCCGCTGTTATTCAATATATATTTAAATGATATTTTCCAAATTAATTGTGTTGGCAAAATAACTAGTTTTGCAGATGATACTGCAATATTATATGAAGGCACTGACTGGTCTGATCTGAAAAATGTAATTGAAAATGATTTTATCAAAATTACTCGGTGGTTTAACAGTAGAAAATTAAGCATTAACTACTCTAAAACACATTTTTTACCATTTGGATCTTACGCTAGACATCTGCCCAATTACACAAATTTCTCCTTCAACATTAATGATCAAAAAATGCAAATTAATAGAGTGCCCAACATAAAATACCTTGGAGTAGTCTTGGATCCTCACTTACGATGGGACATCCATGTCAATTATATTTTAAAGAAAGTTAGATTTGTATCCTACAAAATTTAATACCTTGGGAATATATTGACAGAAAAATATCTACGAACATTATACCATGCACTGATTGAGCCTCATCTCACATATGGTATATTAGCATGGGGAGCTGCATGTTCCTCACATATCTATAATTTAGAGGTTTTTCAAAAAAGTATTCTAAAAATGATATTTAAAAACCGAAACTTTATCCCACTGAAAAATTATACGCAGATGTTCGAATGTATGATATAAGACAGCTTTATTTCTTACACAGTATCACTCACTACCATAAATTTGTAAACACCGACCAAAAAATTAAACATGATCATTATACCAGATACAAAATTCGTGGCACAGTAGTTCCTCAACCGCATAAATCTATAATGCAGCGATCATATCTCTATTTAGCGCCTAAATTTTATGAAATTATACCTAAAGACTTAAAAGATTTACGTTTCGGAAATTGTTTCAAAAGAAATTTAAAGAAGTGGCTACATTCTATATCTAGTACTGAAATTCATAAACTCATAAATACGAACATCAACTAAATACATAATCTACTGTTGCTAATTTTTGTCCTTTTTTGTCATTTGCATTCTACAGTTTCAACTTAAATTATTGGTCCATGTACAGGCGATGCCTTCTATTGGGCTTGTTTTGATTTTATATTTATTTACTCATAACATATTGTTTGTTATCTTTGTACATTGAGTGAATAAATATTATTATTGTTATTATTATTATTACTGTAAATAACAAGTGAAAAAATGTTCAGCCTTATCAGTTGGACATTCCGGTTTTTATACTGCTTTTTTTTAATTCACTAACGCTCTAAAAATGAATATTTCAGCCGCAGTAAAGAATCAACGTTGGCGGATTTTGGTTTTCGACATCCTTTACGATCGGTTACGATACCTAGAGTACGGAGACCTGTACGATTTCGTCAACTTAGTGAGTTTGATCGGGGCCGTATAGTGGGACTTCGGGAAGCTGGACTTTCTTTTCGGGCAATTGCAGTTAGAGTGCAAAGAAGTGTAGACACTGTGGTTAGGTGTTGTCAGGCATGGCTTCGAGAAGGCCGTACGCAAAGAGCAAGGGGCACTGGACGCCGCCGTAGAACAACAGACCGTGAAAACCGCCGCCTAAGCTTATTGGCCATAAGGGACCGTTTCTCCACTACCAGGTCCATTGCAAATGAATGGTTTGCAGAACACGGAAGACCTATTGGCATGCGAAGTGTTTACCGACGAATGAGAAGTTTTGGCTTGTTTTCATACCGGCCACACTGGGTCCTCCCTTTAACTCGAGAACACCGACGTAATCGCCTTGAGTGGTGCAGACAACGGTCACTCTGGGATCAGGAATGGAACAGTATTGTCTTTAGTGACGAGTCTCGATTTTGTTTAGGCATGCACGATGGTCGTGCCAGGGTTAGAAGGCGACGTGGTGAAAGGAGGAATCCACAGTTTTTTGTTGAAAGACATGTTCATCACACTGTTGGAGTTATGGTTTGGGGTGCTATAGCTTATGGTTCCAGGTCACCTTTAATCTTCATCAGAGGTAACATGAACGCGCAGCGTTATATCCACGAAGTTCTAGAACCCCATCTTTTACCCTATCTTGACACCCTGGCAGATCCAACTTTCCAACAAGATAATGCCCGACCACATGTTGCAAGAGTCACAATAGACTTCTTTCAACATAATGATGTCACATTGTTACCATGGCCACCAAGATCTCCCGACTTATCCCCAATTGAGCAGGTGTGGGATATGATGGGTAGGAGATTGCTCAATTTGCAACGTCCTCCTCAGACTCTAGAAGCACTTCGAGAGGAGTTGGTGGTTGCCTGGAATGAGATACCACAGGAGGACATTGGCCACCTGATCAGAAGCATGTCTAGGCGCGTTGGAGAATGCGTAGCACATCAGGGTGCATCCACACATTATTAAAGGTCAAAGGGCTTTAAAGCAGTGCAATGATTTTGAAATTTTTATCATTTACTTATTATGCTTCATTAAGTACTTATACAAAATTTTATTAAAATAAAAACCATTTAAACTGGGTGTTCGGATTTATATGTCACTTAGTATAGTTTCATTTGGTCAGGCAATCATGAAGTTCTATCAACACGTAAGCTATAGGATAAGTTTCGAGGGTTACGATGACAATCTACCGATGCATATCAAAATCAGATTTGGAACAGGATTCGTACAAAGCATAAAACAACACTCTTTGGCTTGATTTCATCTGTATATCCCCCTGAAAAAAACTGGAATGTCCGGCAATGCACCCTCTACATCCCTGTCGGAGAGCGTTCTCGTGTAAACATGAAGCTCCAGTGATTTATTTTGCTATACACACAGCCCTTATCAATCATGGTTTTATTAATGTCATAGTCTTCTAATCGAACAACTTCAAAAATATATGTTGAACTTGCTCTTTTATTCGCATCCCGCATCAACTGGCGTGGAAGTATTGTAATCGCGTGAAATTTCGAAATTGAGGTTTTGTGTTATGTTACATGACATACTGGGTGTCCTGAACGTTGGGACATTCTTTTCCAGAGTCAAATACGTTTACTATACCAAAACGGCGGCAAAACAACACCGAAAACGTGAAAAAGAATTTGAATAAAAATACTCATTATTCATTCGGTACGGAATACCAAGTACTGCACTGTCATTTGTTTTGTTTGAAGCACTGCTTGGAGTTGTCGGTGATCGATTCGGAAACCTAAATTTGCAACTTTTGTCTGTGTTCAACCAGACGGCTTTCGTCCAATATAAACAAAAATATGCAGCTGTGGTGAAGAAAACGTCGAGGACGACGGCGACTTTTTGAGTACCAATAGGATCTTGAAGATGCTCATATCAAATTGATGACTGCATTATTGCTCTAGAAATGTGCCAATTTGGCTTTTTCAAACGCGGTTTGATAATAAGCTAGGTTTTTTATTTGGATACTGACTCACATAGCTTTAGTAAATAAAGTATACGTTCTGACGTAGGGGGCGAGTGTGGTAGAGGATCTTTGCTAATATATCTTAAAGCTTTGGTATATACTAAGTGACATATAAATCCGAACACCCAGTTTAAATGGTTTTATTTTAATAAAATTTTGTATAAGTACTTAATAAAGCATAATAAGTAAATGATAAAAATTTCAAAATGATTGCACTGCTTTAAAGCCCGTTGACCTTTAATAATGTGTGGATGCACCCTGACGTGCTACGCATTCTCCAACGCGCCTAGGCATGCTTCTGATCAGGTGGTCAATGTCCTCCTGTGGTATCTCATTCCAGGCAACCACCAACTCCTCTCGAAGTGCTTCTAGAGTCTGAGGTGGACGTTGCAAATTGAGCAATCTCCTACCCATCATATCCCGCACGTACTCAATTGGGGATAATTCGGGAGATCTTGGTGGCCATGGTAACAATGTGACATCATTATGTTGAAAGAAGTCTATTGTGACTCTTGCAACATGTGGTCGGGCATTATCTTGTTGGAAAGTTGGATCTGCCAGGGTGTCAAGATAGGGTAAAAGATGGGGTTCTAGAACTTCGTGGATATAACATGTCTTTCACCACGTCGCCTTCTAACCCTGGCACGACCGTCGTGCATGCCTAAACAAAATCGAGACTCGTCACTAAAGACAATACTGTTCCATTCCTGATCCCAGAGTGACCGTTGTCTGCACCACTCAAGGCGATTACGTCGGTGTTCTCGAGTTAAAGGGAGGACCCAGTGTGGCCGGTATGAAAACAAGCCAAAACTTCTCATTCGTCGGTAAACACTTCGCATGCCAATATGTCTTCCGTGTTCTGCAAACCATTCATTTGCAATGGACCTGGTAGTGGAGAAACGGTCCCTTAAGGCCAATGATCTTAGGCGGCGATCTTCACGGTCTGTTGTTCTCCGGCGGCGTCCAGTGCCCCTTGCTCTTTGCGCACGGCCTTCTCGAAGCCATGCCTGACAACACATAACCACAGTGTCTACACTTCTTTGCACTCTAACTGCAATTGCCCGAAAAGAAAGTCCAGCTTCCCGCAGTCCCACTATACGGCCCCTATCAAACTCACTAAGTTGACGAAATCGTACAGGTCTCCGTACTCTAGGCATCGTAACCGATCGTAAAGGATGTCAAGAACCAAAATCCGCCAACGTTGATTCTTTACTGCGGCTGAAATATTCATTTCTAGAGCGTTAGTGAATTAAAAAAAAGCAGTATAAAAACCGGAATGTCCAACTGATAAGGCTGAAAATTTTTTCACTTGTTATTTACAGTAAGATAAATACATTCACCAACTTTTATTAAAATAAAACCATTTAAACTGGGTGTTCGGATTTATATGTCACTTAGTATACATATTATGTTACTGAAAAAAACATGCTTATTACTGCCCAAACTATACTATCTGTAAAGGAAAGTCCAAACTTTGAAGACCTGTATATATCACGAAAAACCATCTCTCATTTTCGTCGGTGGATCTGTCTCTCTATCTGCCGATCCTTGATCCTTCTATAACATGGAAGATTTTTGCTGGTTTAATGTATTTTCAGAAGAGACGAACCTTCATCTCCAAGAACCGATGAGAATATCGACAGACTCCGAGATCTTGTGCGTTCAGAATGCTCCTTGTTATACAGCAATGTCAATAAACGAGTTTTTGGGCAGTAAAAGCATTCCTGGGGCTCCTCAGCCTCCTTATTTGCCTGACTTGAGTCCTTGTGACTTTTGTGGCAGTCGAAAGCATTAAAAAGACTGTAACCGTCCAGCTGAAGGCTATTGCAGTTTCGAAGTTCCAGCACTGCTATGAGGAGTGAAGAACCGTCTCCAGCTCTGTGTGCTTTTAGAAGTCATTTTGAGGGTAATTATTTATTTACAGACGTCCACGCGATGGTCGAAATTTTCAATGACATTTTGCAACATGGTCGGTTCTATGGCATTTATCTCGGCAATGATGTTGATTTTGAGTTCTTGCAGGGTGGCTGGTTTGTTGACGTAGACTTTGCTTTTCAAATATCCCCATAAAAAGAAGTCCAAGGGAGTTAAATCGCACGATCTTGATGGCCATGGCACATTTCCTCTGCTCGAAATCACGCGATCACCGAAGAAGGACTGCAATCGATGGATATTGACGTTGGTTGTGTGGCATGTTGCACCGTCTTGTTGGAAATAAACATCGTCCATATCCATTCCTTCAAGTTGCGGCAAAAAATAGTCCTCTATCATCACGTGATATCGTTCAGAATTGACGGTAACGGCGTCCCCGGCCGCATTTTCAAAAAAGTAAGGTCCGATGATGCCTTTTGACCACAATGCACACCAAACAGTCACTTTTTGAGGATGCATCGGCTGCTCTTGATACTCACGGGGATTTTCGTTCGCCCAGATGCGGCAGTTTTGCTTGTTTACCGTCCCATTCAAAGTGAAATGCGCTTCGTCGCTGAACATGATTTTTAATGAAAAATTGGCATCAATTTGGCGGTGTTCAAGGAGCCAATCTGAGAACGTTCGGCGCGAAAAATGGTCGGCCCGACGCAGCTGTTGCGTCAATTGGATCTTGTAGGCGTGTACATTCAAATCCTTGTGGAGAATGCTGAGCAAACTGGTTCTATAAATGCCCGATTCTTGGGATCGACGCGTTGTTGGTTGTTTCGGATCGTCTCTCACACTCTCCTTCACAACAGCAATATTTCCCGGTGTGCGAACGCTCCTTGGCCGGCCAGAGCCTGGCAGATTTGCCACAGAACCTGTTGCCTCGAATTTACGCACCAGACGACCGATGGTTGTTTCGTTTGGGCGGTTGTTGCGACCGAAATGTTCACGAAGCGCGCGAAACGTGTTTTTTATTTTTGCACCATTTTTGTAGTGCTCTTGAATAACTTTAATGCGGTCTTCAATCGAATACGACTCCATAGCGATCAAAGGTAAACATTCAACTAACAAAATGACATGTCGGTGACAGAAAACAAATATGGCGTCTATGTCAAATTGACGTTTACTTTCCTGCGTCCCTATTGGACAACCCTATTTGAATAAAGAGATTAAAAAAATCACATCCATCATTTAATTTACAGCCCTCGTACATCATAGATTTTGCCTAACTTGGAAAGACATCACACAGACGTGTCGTAGCAACTACACCGCCTAATCTCATCGCCACACTGCTCGAGCGCGCCAGCCTAGCAGAGCTGAGGTTGCCAGATGGTCGATACCGTCAGAAAAACTAGGGAAGAAACTTATAGACCGCTCAGTTGATCAATTTAGTTTTTTTTTATGTTATACATATTAGTAGTTAGCTGTTTTATAATAATAATTTTTCATGAACCCTAGACAGCGTTACGTATATTTTGCATTATACGAGGGTTGTCTCTAAACAAAATGGTTCCCTGATTTTTTTCAGGCACAAGGAATTTTTTATTTGGAAAAACAAATTCACCATTGGAAACGTTGATCTTTAAGCTATTTTTTAGACGTCGAATCCACTTTTTCATTCACACCTCAAGGAAGTCCGCTGCCTCGAACCGTTGACCGCCTAGGTGCTTCTTCAATTTCGGAGACGCTATGTCACTGATGTTCAATGACCTTCCAGCCAAATCGCTCGATTCAGTCCTTCAATTGTAGTGAGACATGAGGATGCGCATTATCGTGGTGCAGTGTTCAGCTGTTTCGAAAGCCTCAGGAATTTCAACCACCTCACGCGCTGCAGCGTTGGAAGCCCTATTTTTGAAACAACCCTCGTATGTATTTAAGATTTCGTTGATCAAAATCTAACGGTATTTTTATTATTCAAAATAGTTATATTGTGTATAAAATCATTCATTTAGTTTAACTAAAAGGGAATGCTATCTAGTTTATGAGCAGTAGTGATTTTAATAATTCAAATTTTGCTCATAAATCTAATCGCATAAATCGCTAACTGAAATACATTAATCTTAAAATTTGTAATTAAGAAAATCGCGTATCAAAAAATATGCAAATGTGTCTGCTATAAAAGTATTAACATTTCAGGGAAACTTTAAGCACGTCAGAGAATTTATTTCGTCAACAAAAATTAGTGGCTACGTACAGAAAAAGTTTTGCTCGTGTCTGGTCGGCAGGGCTAATATATAAAAAAGTTATTTATTGTCAAAGAACCGATAAAATGTCAGCTTATTAACTAGGTAGCTGCTCGTGTGCAAATAGTTCATTCCGCGAAATGTCACTTTTGAATATACGTAATACGCGTGCCAGTCCAAGAAATGGTCTGACTGGTGTCGAAAAAATGACTTCAAGTAGGTCGACTCTGGGCTGCGTTCACATTTCCGCTTCATCGTCGAAGTACACATTTAACGCAGCATTTTCCTTTTTTCCATAGTCTGTCTGGTGGAATATTGTTACTACTTATCGTCTGATTGTTTCATGTTGTATATGGGGATATATGACTGAAAACAATGTTATTAGTCTCTTTTTTGGCAAAATACCCGTTTTTGTACATTTTTCATGCATTATTTTTTCAATCGTAAGGGGCCGTTCAAGTATTGCGTAAGCAGATTTATTACAATTATTTATCCCGCCCGTCTCCCTTGTCAGCAAAAGTAAGCAAAGCTCTTACCCCCTCCCCCATGCTTACGTAAACATTTGTCAATTAATGTATTGTTTTTTTTAATATTATAATTATAATTTGAAAAATAAGAAAATAGATATAGGATAGAGATTATATTTTACTGATACGACATTCAACATAAAGGACAAAAATATTATATCTTACTAACATAACAAACTTATTTTAAATTTTTGGTACATATATTAAATTCAAATTAAGTCTTCAGTCCATGAAACCCGATTCCATGATTCTAAGTTTTCGATGACTTTGGATTGCTTCTATTGCTGCTCAGTGTTGTGAGTTTGCTCGCTTTCATCGGATTTTGGAATGTCTACGTCGTTCTCAGCGAGTCATTCAACATCATGTTGCTCTAAATTTTGAATAACGCACATCAGTTCATTAGCACGACGAGCAGCGACTCTTACAGGTCTAACTTTCCTATCAGTGTGCGTGTTTACTTTTTTATGGATATTTTAGATGTAACGATTTAGTAACTTGACGGAAGCATGATAAAGACCACACGTTTTGCATGTTCGACTTGATAGCCTCAATTTTACCGTAGGACAAGGTAATCGTAGTGCATTTGCAGGAAATCTTTGAGTGAAGCACTTAAGCGTAGAGCTAAACTGACTGGAAGATTAAGAAATTGCCCTCCTTCATCCAAAACCAAGTTATCAACTGTTTGTTTTACTTTTACAGGTGGTAGAAGAAACCAATTTTCTAGTAATCTAAATAGGCCACTTCTTGGACGACAGCATTCTGTATTTTTACATTTTACAATTTGAAGCAAGTATCGGCTCTCACGCACATGTTCTAAATACCATTTAATTTCTGGAAAATCAGGAAGATCTTGTTCACCTGCCTCAACATATTGTGCATTAACATTATAGCCATCAATTTCCATTGAACTCCATACTTCAGCTAATACATTTCCTGCAAATTCGAAATTAGATCTTTCTAAATGTTCATCAATTGTTACGCCACGTTCATCCAAATGTGATCCAAAATGGTCATGAGGCAATATTAAACCAGCCAGTTCCCGATTAAGAGGAGCCATTCTGCGCCCTTCTTCCAGGAGCATTGGTAGCTAAAAACAATGCATCGAGATCATGTCTCTTAAATTGTTGTATAGCAAACCCTATGACTTTTTGATAACGTGGATTTTCATCTGGCCCTCCATCAACCGTCATGATTACCACTGGTTTTACTAGTCCTTGGTCAGTTTTAGCTGATGGTCGAAGCTCTTCCAGTTCGAGAAGCGTCTCGAAATCCTGAGCATGAGTATTAGCAGTAGATGAACTATGATTTCCACTTCGAATAGCGATGTATGTTGGTCCAGAATATCCAACGGCTTGCGGTTGTCCTAGCATATTGGTAGTGATTTTGATACCAGCATAAACAGATGGTATTAATTTATGACGCTCAGTGATTACCCAATCGTGATCAGGTAATTTGATTCTATATTTCATGTGTATTAGAAGAGGTGCTTGCTTATTTGCCGCAGTTACGCCAATAGGGACTCGAGCTTTATCATCTCGAGATATGAAAAATGCTTGATCTGGTCCAAGTATGGATGCTATGTTCTCTAAATAATGGATTGATGTTTCAGCGAACTTGCTATCTAAGTGGCTCTTGTGGTGATCAGTTTGAGCCCGAATGAGCTTAACAGGGACTGTCGATACATGTCTTCGTCCTCTGCAGAATTAGATTTTCTGGGAATCAAACGAAGATATGTCCCACTGCGACTAATATCAAATCCTATTTTACGGAATTCTTGTGTGTGTTCATCAAGAGTTTTTACACTGCGAATTGATTCCGTTCGTCTTCTATTATCTGCTGCACTCCCAAATAAAGCTATATCATCGATTGTTTTCAATAGTGAATGTTGATTGCTTTCAAGATTAGGACGTCCCACTGAATCCCTCAGAGATAGTCTTTTTTATATTTCTGGATTTTCATGACACATATCTTCTAACTTTCTTTTCATATAATCCCTGCGCTTCTTCTGGGCAACTGCGTTATGAACCTTTCTGTTTAAAGACTGTTTTGCTGTTTTTATTTCCTCGCGCAACTTAGTGATCTGTTTATCAACTTCAGCACGGCTTGGCATAGTATCTCTGGCAGGATACAAAGCATTTAGATTTTTTTCGAGTAGAGCAATCTTATTTTTCATAGCTTCCTGAGAAGGTTTTGCTCTCTGTTTATCTGTATTTTCATTAATTTCGCATTGATGTTGTGATTCATTACCGGGTTTTATTTTATCTTCTTCCTCTTTTTTAATATTTGAAGCTGACTGTATAATTTGTGTTTTTTCTGCAGGTTTACAGGTTGCCTAAAAATAAATTACTTCCTATGGCTTCTGCTAAAGATTCTCTTATTAAGCTACATAAATACAAAGTATGGCAATATACGAGTATATGGTAAATACAAAACCCTATGGCTTTAAATCTAATATGTTTAAACGAGCAATTCGTTCCGATCACAAAATACAGGGTGTTAGTTTTCTGTATATATGTATAAAACTAACATTCTGTACTTTGTAACCAATTGACGGAATCAGTCATAAGAAATAAATCAATAATATAATGAATATTATCTCAATACTTTGAGATAGGCCCATAATATTTTCTAATCAGTAAAGAGAAACTTTTTGGCGATTTCTAATATTTCTAGTACTCATAGGTACCTAAAATGATTTCGTCACTCACCTTAGAAAAAAATTTAGTAGATAGGATTTATTCTTAGTCGCGGCTTGCAATTCTTCTTCGATTCTCTTAGATACAATAATATCTAGTTCCTTGTCGGATTTTGCTTGTAATTTATAATTTCGCCACACTCCGTTAACTAACTTTTGTACAATTTGTACTTTCGTATGAGATTTTTTAAAACTTTCAAACAATTTTTGGTATAACTTGGATTTGTCTATGAGAAACATCGTATTTAAACATTAAACTTTGGCTAATGGAATCAATGGTAACACAAACGTTAACTTGCTTTACTATGCTTACAATACGTCTACTCGCTATAGTATCCAAACGGAACAATACACTGATAGATGAAATTTAGACAAGTGAACACCGCGCGGTAATTCCCCTACTCGGTTAAGAACCAAGTAGGGGAATCACCCATGTCACAACCAACCCCGGTCTCCCCTAAGCCAGATTTTGTTAGACTGATTGACAAACTCTCAGAAGTGATTGCAGCGTCGAAGTGCAAAGTCAACCTAATTGACGTCATCACTTCTTATTAATCATCGAATCCTAACAATGTGGTATCTTCTCATTTCAAACGTGGCATTGGAAATGACATTCATGCACGACCTATCACAGCAATATCAAAACTACAATAGAACAGTTTATTCATAATTACAGCATGGGCAACTGCATATTTCAAATTATTGTGAAAGCACCCTTCCTTACAAACACACGTTCAAGGTTTGGAATATTTCTTGTTCATGGTTAACGAACTTATGTATATTGAAATGGGAAAAACTAAGATTTCACAGTAGCGTATAATGTTTCGATGTTTTATATTCTGTTATGTATTGTTTACACATTTTATAATAATTCTGTTCTAGAACACACCTTCATGACCACGTATGCAGTAATTAACTGTAATTACATATGTGTTAATGATGAAAGGGCATGTGACCTTGGCATTACATTTTGCGATCGCTTTCATATTCAGTTTTTGCTCGCTGCATCGAATTGGAAATTGTGTAGATATTTGCAGTGATGGATACGATCCTATTTTCAAATGAAAATTTTGCGCTAATGTTGTTAAATAGAACAGCATGCCTTATAGTCTCAAGACTTCATGATTACAATTTTTCGAGGATAGAATTAGTGGCTTCAGTTGCAGTCATTATTGAATATCAAGGTATTGTTTTAAACAGTTTCCTAAATTGTCTGGTGTTCAATACTTCGACTACCTGACAATTTCTTGATTTTTTCTTCTCAGTCTTATAGATTGTGTTTTAGATGTTTAAGTGCCTTATTGCGTTTTTGTAACAAATATTTCTACATTGTTTTTGTGCTTATACATTATCAGCTATTTCTGTGTTTTTGCCCTTTCGCTTGATACAGTAAAGCAGCTGGTTAATAAAGGCTTATTATTATTATTAAATTTGATATCGCCTTGTTGTACGGAAGGGATGTGTAGCGGAGCTTACTCTAGATTTTTCGCGTCTCTTCCAGATATTTTACGAGTACGATGAGCCTGCAAGAAAGACCCGTCTAGAATTCTATCCCAACAGTATCGAACCACGAACATCTAGAACAGGGTGGTACAACCACTCCTACGTCGCTGTGGTGTCGAGATTGTGGAACAACTTGCCTCAAGAGGCTTTTCTCAATTACCTAAGCACTTCTGATGATTCTGCTGAAACCCGACCAATGCACATTGATCTAGCGTCCACATATTAGTGTTGGCCCAAGATGTGAATGCGACATAAGAAAGAATGAACACATAAACCAAATCATACCTGTAATTTTAATTTTTTGTATAGAATGACCTGCGAATACGCGTTGGCAAGAAGCAAATAATCGCCGATTTGACCTTACCGGCTTTACATACAGAAAAATGTTGTAATTAATATTCTTCGGGCAAGTAGTGGTGCAGAGGAAATAGGTCAATACTAAATGTAACGGAAACGATAGACCAGACGGAGATTGCTTCTCGAATTATTCCTTCAAAGAGACAGAAAATATAATTAGTTTGTAAATAATACGTATCATTATAACTAATAGATAACTTGTAGTTCATAATATATAATAACATTTTATGCAAAAATGATCGTCCTTAGACGATTATGAATCACTTCATGGTTACTCCAAAAATGCATAGCACGGAATGGGGTACGTCACTTCTTGAGTCGTCTGTTTTTCGTATCAGATATTTTATGTACCAGACCTTAGAGAAAACCTTTTAGGGAAGCTCCTTTTCGATTGACAACTTTTATTTTTCTGATTTTTTCAGATGTTTTCGATGCAATTAAATCCACCAATATATAGCAGAAACGCACCAATTTAGGTTTATTTAACATCATTTACTTTCCAGGTTAGCTTAAGAATAACCGCACGTCTCCACACCCTGTATCTTGAGAACGAAGAATTTGCGGACCATGTTCTTTGAACTTTTTGTCTTAAAATTACTCAAAGGATCGTCTGTGAAATTTATGATATACTAAGTGACATATAAATCCGAACACCCAGTTTAAATGGTTTTATTTTAATAAAATTTTGTATAAGTACTTAATAACGCATAATAAGTAAATGATAAAAATTTCAAAATGATTGCACTGCTTTAAAGCCCTTTGACCTTTAATAATATGTGGATGTACCCTGATGTGCTACGCATTCTCCAACGCGCCTAGGCATGCTTCTGATCAGGTGGTCAATGTCCTCCTGTGGTATCTCATTCCAGGCAACCACCAACTCCTCTCGAAGTGCTTCTAGAGTCTGAGGAGGACGTTGCAAATTGAGCAATCTCCTACCCATCATATCCCACACGTGCTCAATTGGGGATAAGTCGGGAGATCTTGGTGGCCATGGTAACAATGTGATATCATTATGTTGAAAGAAGTCTATTGTGACTCTTGCAACATGTGGTCGGGCATTATCTTGTTGGAAAGTTGGATCTGCCAGGGTGTCAAGATAGGGTAAAAGATGGGGTTCTAGAACTTCGTGGATATAACGCTGCGCGTTCATGTTACCTCTGATGAAGATTAAAGGTGACCTGGAACCATAAGCTATAGCACGCCAAACTATAACTCCAACAGTGTGATGAACATGTCTTTCAACAAAAAACTGTGGATTCCTCCTTTCACCACGTCGCCTTCTAACCCTGGCACGACCATCGTGCATGCCTAAACAAAATTGAGAGTCGTCACTAAAGCCAATACTGTTCCATTCCTGATCCCAGAGTGACCGTTGTCTGCACCACTCAAGGCGATTACGTCGGTGTTCTCGAGTTAAAGGGAGGACCCAGTGTGGCCGGTATGAAAACCCTATCAAACTCACTAAGTTGACGAAATCGTACAGGTCTCCGTACTCTAGGCATCGTAACCGATCGTAAAGGATGTCAAGAACCAAAATCCGCCAACGTTGATTCTTTACTGCGGCTGAAATATTCATTTTTAGAGCGTTAGTGAATTAAAAAAAAGCAGTTTAAAAACCGGAATGTCCAACTGATAAGGCTGAAAATTGTTTCACTTGTTATTTACAGTAAGATAAATACATTCACCAATTTTTATTAAAATAAAACCATTTAAACTGGGTGTTCGGATTTATATGTCACTTAGTATAGATACATAAACACATTTCAATCGTGGAAAGTAAACGTATCGTGGAAACGTCAGAATATCGCCAGCCAAGTGAATTGATCACGAATTGGTGGTCATCCCAGAAGACCATTTAGCCGCAAAGGGTTAAATAGCAGGTTATCTCAAATGCATCAAACCGAACCCGTAGCGTATTACTTCAGGTGTAAACACGATTGATCCAATTTGTTACAGCAGCACTTTTTCGATCAATTACCGAGAAATCCTTGATCGGTTTGTGGAATTTACTTCAAGCAGATCAATACCAAAATTAGTTTGTTGTCTAAAAAAGAGACAACACGGATGCTCGGCTTTTTACAGGAACTCAATATACGTCAGCAAATAAAAAAAATACAAATAAGTTAGCGTCCAAATTACAAGTTGTTCTCAAGGTTAAACCAATTCTTGACAAAACGGACCATTGAATTTCTTCGAAGAAGTTCTTCTTGTTTGGATTTTTGTCATGCGTGTGGTCTTGCATACTGAATAGACCAGTATGCTTATTATAATGGTCTTAGATAAAATTATATGGCTTCCTGTGGCGTTCCTCAGGGTTCCAACCTAGGCCCTTTGTTGTTCTCTCTTTCCATAAACGATATCCCTCAAGAACTTACTTGTAATGATTTCTTTGACGCTGATGATTTGAGAATCGGTTCAAATGTTAACAACCTTCATGAATGCGTCTTGATATTTTCAGTGATCGACAAGCTTAGTTCAGATGTTTCCAAATGTCATGTTCATTAAAAAGAGAATCTGATCCATTATGAATAAAAGAGGAAAAAGCCGTCTTCACGTTTTCATAATATTATGATCATATTTATTATAATGGGTTATTCAAATTGAGTTTCCACATTAGATACAAATATTTTTTTTTTGAAACGCCACTGAATTTGTCAACGACAACGTGCCATTTCTAACGTCAAAATACAAACAAAACAGTAATTTACGTGAATTTTTTTGCGCACAAAATCGGCCTTGTGAGAGGACAGTTTGGAATTTGGTGCAAAAATTCGAGCAAACTGGATCCGTAGCTAACACCAAAGTCCCTAGGCGTGCTCGTAAAGGTCAGTCGGAACACAATATTGCTAATGTTATCGAAAGTGTGGCCAAAAATCCAAGAACCTCGATTCGTCATCGATCGCAGCAACTGGACCTTACTTATTCCACGATACAGCGGATTTGAACAAAAGATTTGAAGTTACACCCATACAGAGTCCAAATATCACAGGAATTGAAGCCTAGGAGAAACGATACAATTACTGCTCGGCAAGTTTCCAGGTCGCGTTATTTCACGTAACGGCGATATCAATTGGCCGCCGCGATCCTGTGATTTAACTCCCTTAGATTATTTTCCTTGGGGTATTTCAAGAGCAAAGTTTACAAGAATAACCCGAGCACTATTACGGAGCTGAAACGGGAGATCAGACGCGAAATTACCAACATAGGACCTGATTTGGGCCACGGAGTGGTCGAAAATTTCTCGAAACGGATTACGTCATGCCACATGAGCCGCGGGGGTCATTTACTTGATATCATCTTTCAAGCATAATTGTAATGAACTGCCCTGAAAGGACAAATACATACTTTTTTATAATTTTCAATTTCTTCTTTTTTTAAATACTTTTAATGTGGAAACCCAATTTGAATCACCCTATATATTATAATAGCATGTTTTGATGACGTTGTTAATACGAGGTTCGAAAACCTAGGTTTTCGTCTGTGAGTAAGGTCAAATTGCATAGAACATTGAATGTTAAACATGTACTGCCTATTTTTAGGCCCAAACATGCTTCTAGATATGTCCGCTTTAATTTTTTGCAAAAAGCACTACATTTTTGAGGTTTGACTTTCATGTTATTACAGTATATTCAGATAAGAGATAGACCGGATGTAAACAAAAGGTTCGGGTGATTTTCACGCTAACGCCGCCGTCTCGACGTAAAACAGGAGCCCTCATTGGTCAATTCGCAATTAAATGCCTATGCCGAGCGGCAGAGCAGTCGTATCAAGGCAGAGTCACATTCAGGTTCAGACGTGTTACGTATGTCGTGTGCATCATTGCAATTTGATATATCTTTGGACGTTTTCGTTTGTTATCTTATTAAGTTGTTGAGTTTGTCGTTGTTATTGTTATACCTTGTTATTGATTGTTATTGTTATCAACTGCTTGCGCAAAATGCCCAGTAGTACAGATACTGCCGATGAAGTTGTAAACTCCTGTAGTCCACCTAGGAAACGCTCTAAAAAAAGACACCTGAGTGCAGAAATGAAAGAGGTCATTTTGAATATATATGTATAAGATCGAGCGCGAGGAGAACGAGGCATCAACCATCAAAGAAATTGTTGTGAAGGTTTCTCACAAAGTTGGGGTGTGTCGCGCATCAGTGTTTAATGTGTTAAGACAATACAAAAAAAATCACACGTTTTCTGAGCCAATGACCAGTAAACATCGCAAAAGTATTGTTAAATCATTGGATTGGAATTCTTCTTTAGGAATGAAATACCTACTATAGATAAAGTACTGCAGGAGGTAAATGGAGATACAACGTTGCCAAATTTCAAACGATCAACTTTCCATGCGTTACTGAAGCATTTAAATTTCAAATGGAAAAAACGGGGTCGTAATAGTTTACTACTGGATAGAGAAGAAATTGTGCTATGGAGGAGGGATTATTTAACAAAAATTGGGAAATATAGAAATCAAAACAGGAAGATTTATTACCTTGATGAAACGTGGGTAAACGCAGGACACACTACAAGTAAAGTATGGGTTGATGATTCTGTAACTTCATCCAGGAGGGCCTTTCTAGATGGACTGTCCACCGGATTAAAAAATCCAGCAGGTAAATACGAGTAATAGACAACAATCGGATGTTTTTCAAACCTTGGGAACAAGGTTCTAAACATTAATTCCAGGGGGCAGATAAAACATATTACAAGTAACAAAACTTTTATAACTTTCGATAAAATGCGTGGATGTTTTATTGTCATTTTCATTTGTTAGAACTTTTTTAAGCCATGTTTTTATGTGTTTTCGATATTTCAATAATTTTTTAATATAATCTTAAAATATGTCGAATATTATAAACTTAAAAAAAGTTACTAAGTTTTATATTGTGTACCGTTCCTAATATTTCTAATCATTTTAATTCATACTTTAAGCTTCATAAAGTTATAATTTGTTAATATTAATATTTGCGCGTATTTCAGGTTCCTGATCATTCATTTTTTAAAGGTTTATAACTTTAAATTAAATTGTGAAGCGCTGAGTAATCATACGACGTTCAATATTCTTTCTTTCGATATGACTAAATAATCCCAATTATAGCAATCTGATACTCATGTCTCAATGTTTTTTCGCTGAATGTGATGAAAACATTTGTAAAAGGTTCGCTTATTGAAATAAATCTACACCAGTTAGTACTTCGATTTCCAGGTAAAGGGAAAAGGCTCATTATCTGCCATATTGCCAGTGAAGATGGATTTGTTGTTGACGGTCTGTGGTGCTTTGAGTCTAAGAAAACTGGAGATTACCACGAGGGCGAATCGTTTGAACAGTGGTTTTCAAAAATTTTACCGAACTTAGAGGAAAACGCAGTAATTGTGTTGGATAATGCGCCTCATCATTCTCAAAGAATGGAGAAGGTCCCAACAACGGCTTCAAGGAAAGTTGATGTTCAAAATTGGCTCCGCTCGAAAAATATCAACTTTGAAGAAGCAATGCTGAAAGTACAATTATTAAGAATTGTCAAGGATCACAAGGCGGAATATCAAAAATACGCCATTGACGAAATGGCAGCAAGTCAAAATAAAACTGTGCTCCGTTTACCTCCATACCATTGCGAGCTCAATCCCATTGAGCTCATATGGGCAGAGGTTAAAAATTATATAGCTAAGCACAATACAACTTTTAAATTTTGTGACCTCAAAGAACTTTTCAAAGAAGCAGTAGAATTAATAACAACGCAAAAATGGCAAAACTGTATTAAGCACGTGAAAGACAAAGTGGAAAAGAGAATGTGGGAACTGGACAATATTTTAGAGGAACAAGTCGAATTATTAACGTGGGTGCTTCAAGCAGTAGCGATGATGAAAGCTCATCAAGCTCATCTTTCCAATAAAAGATGTCGTTCATCAAATTCGGTAAGTTATAAGTAATTATAAAGCTACTGTATTTTTTAATTAATTATTGACATTTTTGAACCCATTTTGGCAAAACCTATTCAAGAATCTACTTTCTGACAATGTTCAACCAAGCACATTTTTTTACGTTTTGAACGTTTTAATTTGGTTACATATTTACCTAGAAATCAAAAAATATACTAATCAATATTTTGAACGTTTTAATTTGGTTACATATTTACCTAGAAATCAAAAAATATACTAATCAATATTCTAAAAGCAATTTTAAGAGATATACGATTATTTTTAATTTAGGCTAATTTAAACGCCATTTTGAGATTATATTCGACTGTATTTCACCAAATATCAGGCGGCATCCGAAGCTGGAAATCGAAGCGAAAATTTTGAAACCCTTATGTATATTTACATCATTATATATTTCTTACCCCACCCCCACATGATCCTATATCCATTACCAATCGTATACACATCGAATTGTGCTAATTTACTACAAAGTTACGCAAAGCAGCATCTACTATCTAAAATAGGTACTGCGTGACTCTTAATACGTCCCTGCCGAATGTTACAGCGTTCGATGATCACGTGGTCTTGTTTATGTCCGGTCTATCTCTTATTTGAATATACTGTAATAGCAGAATAGTTGTTGATACCTCCGATATCAATTTTATTTTTAGCCTCAGACATTTTAAAATCATCAGGGGAAAACCTGAGAAATTATTGAGTATTATCGTCATATTAAGAGGGGTCCTAGCACTGAAGCTTGTGATCCCCTGAAGGGACATTCTGTAAAATTGAAATACTCATGCCTAAAGTCACAATGAACAATTTTCACTCTATTGCGTTCGTTTGTTGTTGTTGTCCTCTACAACACCGTATATTTTGGCAATTGAACATTTTCACGAAATATTAGCAATATCTTTTAATCGTGCTGTAGAATCTGGAATTATTAGACAGGCAAAATGATTTCGTATATTATGAATATCGCTGACAATATACAAGTCGATGCTGCGTTTGAACTAAAAATATGTAGTTCAAGAGCGAAATATCCAGCCAGCACTTCCCTTACATTTCTGATCAAGGGTACAAATACTATCACTTCGATTAGACCTACACAGAAACGATTATGATACTGCCTACAATTCGGAGCAAGGTTGACAGAACTTTTATTTATTGGCAATTCAATGGTCATAATGGTTGGTCAAAGACATCATAAACTGCCGTCCAGGTTACGCCCAAATTGAAAGTACCGTATCAAACGCTATTGATGTGTCAACTTCATGGATTTGATTTCTTATGCTATTTACTAGTTAGAATGTTTTTGCAAAACAAATTCAAAAGATAGCACTGCTAGGAACAGCCCACATTTTGCGGAGAACCCTTTCCGACTGAATACCTTAGTACTCAGGCAGAGTTCCGGCCAAGCTCATCCCTTCCTCTAGAAAGTGCAATACAGTATAATAATAATAATTTATTCATCCTATGGATCACAAAGTGATATATACTAAATGATATATAAATCCGAACACCCAGTTTAAATGGTTTTATTTTAATAAAAGTTGGTGAATGTATTTATATTACTGTAAATAACAAGTGAAAAACTTTTCAGCCTTATCAGTTGGACATTCCGGTTTTTATACTGCTTTTTTTAATTCACTAACGCTCTAAAAATGAATATTTCAGCCGCAGTAAAGAATCAACGTTGGCGGATTTTGGTTCTTGACATCCTTTACGATCGGTTACGAAGCCTAGAGTACGGAGACCTGTACGATTTCGTCAACTTAGTGAGTTTGATAGGGGCCGTATAGTGGGAGTTCGGGAAGCTGGACTTTCTTTTCGGGCAATTGCAGTTAGAGTGCAAAGAAGTGTAGACACTGTGGTTAGGTGTTGTCAGGCATGGCTTCGAGAAGGCAATACGCAAAGAGCAAGGGGCACTGGACGCCGCCGTAGAACAACAGACCGTGAAGATCGCCGCCTAAGATTATTAGCCTTAAGGGACCGTTTCTCCACTACCAGGTCCATTGCAAATGAATGGTTTGCAGAACACGGAAGACCTATTGGCATGCGAAGTGTTTACCGACGAATGAGAAGTTTTGGCTTGTTTTCATACCGGCCACACTGGGTCCTCCCTTTAACTCGAGAACACCGACGTAATCGCCTTGAGTCTCGATTTTGTTTAGGCATGCACGATGGTTGTGCCAGGGTTAGAAGGCGACGTGGTGAAAAGAGGAATCCACAGTTTTTTGTTGAAAGACATGTTCATCACACTGTTGGAGTTATGGTTTGGGGTGCTATAGCTTATGGTTCCAGGTCACCTTTAATCTTCATCAGAAGTAACATGAACGCGCAGCGTTATATCCACGAAGTTCTAGAACCCCATCTTTTACCCTATCTTGACACCGTGGCAGATTCAACTTTCCAACAAGATAATGCCCGACCACACGTTGCAAGAGTCACAATAGACTTCTTTCAACATAATGATGTCACATTGTTACCATGGCCACCAAGATCTCCCGATTTATCCCCAATTGAGCACGTGTGGGATATGATGGGTAGGAGATTGCTCAATTTGCAACGTCCTCCTCAGACTCTAGAAGCACTTCGAGAGGAGTTGGTGGTTGCCTGGAATGAGATACCACAGGAGAACATTGACCACCTGATCAGAAGCATGCCTAGGCGCGTTGGAGAACGCGTAGCACATCAGGGTGCATCCACACATTATTAAAGGTCAAAGGGCTTTAAAGCAGTGCAATCATTTTGAAATTTTTATCATTTACTTATTATGCTTCATTAAGTACTTATACAAAATGTTATTAAAATAAAACCATTTAAACTGGGTGTTCGGATGTATATGTCACTTAGTATAGATAAGTCAATTGAATATTGGTATAAACTGGCAAGACGAGTAACTATGCTGGAACCAGCAATGAGTCAGACAAAGGAACTGCATCTAAATCCAAGGCAATATTTGTCTTTGTTTCACCATATTCTGCTGCACAGGATTTAAAAATTATTACGCGACTCATTATAAGAACCGTTGATATGCGGGATATTGCGGCTGCAGTGCAACTGATACGTATCTTGCGACTTGACTTCAATTTTTAACGAGACACCATTTCCAAGGTCATACGTACAGCGAAATAAACCAAAAGGAAGTTAACCTTCACATTGATCTTACACTGGTACGTTCTACGGTACGAAAATAACAGTATTAAGAACGACATTTTTTTTGCAATTCTACATTTGAAGCAAGTTTTTCATATCCTGTAGAGTTCCGCAGTTGTTACGTAATGCTCGCCAGACTGGATGGGTTTACAATCGGTTGATCAGGGTTCAGCAGTTCAAACAGAATTGATTTTTACGGCGATTGTAATTCGGATTTCGATGGAATTTTCACGCAAGGCCAAGGACGAAGAAGATTCGTAGTTTATGAAAATACGGGTATATATTAAGCCATATTCATAAAAGAGAAGCATATCCTCGGATGCATAAGGTAAAAGTATAAGGTCTTGCTTCGGAGAAAATGGTAGAAGTACGTATATAAGCATATCCTTGTTTTCATATTCATAATGATTACCTTATACTCGCGAGGAAATCCTCCAAGAAGAAGTAAAAGGTTGACTGGTATTTGTATCTTGAGCGACAGGTCATGACTTGTAGCAGCTTGTAGTTGACGTGGGAGTTCGTTCACTCAGCATTACTGGCAGTTGTACTCCAGAGCTTACACAGATACTAAAGGCTTATTAAAAAAAATCAACAACATGAAATCGAGATTGAAGAAAAAACAGATTTATAAAAAACTTCTTAATAAGGCAATTAAATTGTTAGATTGGGAAAGAAAGTTGCTGAAAGCTATGGAAGGTGACTGTAATCCTACAATTGGCAAAATTAGAGGTGCCATTCAGGTTGATAGTGTTCAAGAAGAAGGAAGTGAACTATACCAAGTGACATATAAATCCGAACACCAAGTTTAAATGGTTTTATTTTAATAAAATTTTGTATAAGTACTTAATGAAGCATAATAAGTAAATGATAAAAATTTCAAAATGATTGCTCTGCTTTAAAGCCCTTTGACATTTAATAATGTGTGGATGCACCCTGATGTGCTATGCATTCTCCAACGCGCCTAGGCATGCTTCTGATCAGGTGGTCAATGTCCTCCTGTGGTATCTCATTCCAGGCAACCACCAACTCCTCTCGAACTGCTTCTAGAGTCTGAGGAGGACGTTGCAAATTGAGCAATCTCCTACCCATCATATCCCACACGTGCTCAATTGGGGATAAGTCGGGAGATCTTGGTGGCCATGGTAACAATGTGACATCATTATGTTGAAAGAAGTCTATTGTGACTCTTGCAACATGTGGTCGGGCATTATCTTGTTGGAAAGTTGGATCTGCCAGGGTGTCAAGATAGGGTAAAAGATGGGGTTCTAGAACTTCGTGGATATAACGCTGCGCATTCATGTTACCTCTGATGAAGATTAAAGGTGACCTGGAACCATAAGCTATAGCACCCCAAATCATAACTCCAACAGTGTGATGAACATGTCTTTCAACAAAAAACTGTGGATTCCTCGTCGCCACGTCGCCTTCTAACCCTGGCGCGACCATCGTGCATGCCTAAACAAAATCGAGACTCGTCACTAAAGACAATACTGTTCCATTCCTGATCCCAGAGTGACCGTTGTCTGCACCACTCAAGGCGATTACGTCGGTGTTCTCGAGTTAAAGGGAGGACCCAGTGTGGCCGGTATGAAAACAAGCCAAAACTTCTCATTCGTCGGTAAACACTTCGCATGCCAATAGGTCTTCCGTGTTCTGCAAACCATTCATTTGCAATGGACCTGGTAGTGGAGAAACGGTCCCTTAAGGCCAATAATCTTAGGCGGCGATCTTCACGGTCTGTTGTTCTACGGCGGCGTCCAGTGCCCCTTGCTCTTTGCGTACGGCCTTCTCGAAGCCATGCCTGACAACACCTAACCACAGTGTCTACACTTCTTTGCACTCTAACTGCAATTGCCCGAAAAGAAAGGCCAGCTTCCCGAAGTCCCACTATACGGCCCCTATCAAACTCACAAAGTTGACGAAATCGTACAGGTCTCCGTACTCTAGGCATCGTAACCGATCGTAAAGGATGTCAAGAACCAAAATCCGCCAACGTTGATTCTTTACTGCGGCTGAAATATTCATTTTTAGAGCGTTAGTGAATTAAAAAAAAAGCAGTATAAAAACCGGAATGTCCAACTGATAAGGCTGAAATTTTTTTCACTTGTTATTTACAGTAAGATAAATACATTCACCAACTTTTATTAAAATAAAACCATTTAAACTTTGTGTTCGGATTTATATGTCACTTGGTATAGTTCAGGTCATGACCTAATGTAAGGCAAAATTTTGTCTTACTAAAAAGATTGTAGCATTCTAGATTTTCAGCATTTGATTTTTTGTTGCAAAACAGGAATGCGTCATTTCCTGAAATAACATCCTTTTTGGACCAGGTTTGTTTCAGAATACTCAGAATTAAGCATTTTATTCCAACCATTGTTATATTTTTTAAGAAGGCGAAAAACACACATAAAGACTGCAGCAAAGTCTAAACATCGCTAAAAACCTCTTTCTCATGTCTGACCTTGTAGTATGACAGACCAAGTGTGATCCCCATAACAGCCGAAAAAGCTTGGTTGGTTATTGGAAATTTTTAAATTGTAATCGTATTATTCGCGCTTTGCTATTACCTTTTAATTGCAGTTATAATGGAGGAGGGTCAGTTTTCGTAAATTTCAGAAAATGGCATTTTCTGACTTGGAGTCAAAAAAGGATAGATTTTGTATTGAAGGACAATTTATATTGAATTTATTAATGTTACGAGCTTAATAAAACAAAAATCTAGTGATTTTATCTGTAATCAAACCTTATACCGAAAAAAGCTTATAAAAAATTGAATCCAAATATACAGGGTGATGCATTTGAAATTTTTGAGAAAAAGTACAATTCGCGTTTTTGCCCACCCTGTATGAGCAAATGTGAAAATTCGAAAAAATAACAAATAAGATAAAAGCTGAGGTGTGTAAGTTTTTTTTTGATACCAAATTCAGCACTCCAAATTTCAAAATGGCGAAGTGGACGGTTTTTCTGGACAAAACACCTTACATCTCAGTAGCTAATTACCAAAACCCCATGGTATATCGTATCAATCTTCTTCCTATGAATTGGTTTATTCAAATATTAAATAAAATTTGAGGCATTCCGTTTAAAAAATCACAACTTTGATATGTAGGTCAAAATTGCTATATTTTGGAAATGTGCCCTCAAATGTTATGTATAACAAACCATAAACAGATTTTCCCAAAATGTATGTGTTTATGAGTAATATTCCGTCCACACGTGGATGGGCCACCCTGTATATTTTTTCGTAAAAAAAAATTCTATATCTGCTAGAATAACCATTATCATGCTCGAGGCTGACTCAATTTTGCAACACAGTAACAGCAGAATGCAAATAGTAATATTATTTCAAAATTGACTATAAATCCTACGTTTTTGACTACTTGGCACAGTGGTCATACTAATCCTTTATTTTCTGGATACCCTGTACGCTTCTGATCCATCTTGTATAATTCTCACTGACTTTTCGAGCATGTTTTTACCTTGACCATGATACGTTTCTCCACGCTAGCAGTTATCCAATTTCAACAAATTCATGTGTGACGATATAAACACGGCAGCAGCCATTTGTTTACCATAAACTTCTGTTTTGAACTCGATTCAGGATGTCTATTTTTGCAACCGGTTTTGCTCACACAGGAAGGTAACCTATTGGAAAAACTATGGGAACCTGACTTAAAAAAAACAAATAGAGCGATACCTGTAGGATCATTATTTCATTTGTAACATCGCAAAGTTCACGGTCATCTAGAGGGTGATTTTTTAAGAGGTATAGGATTTGATTTTCAAAAAAAACACAAAAAATTTGAAAAAACGATTAAATCTTTATTTGAGTCGATAGAACGGTCGATATAATTTATTTTTTAAAGATTATTTCATGTAAATGTTGGCCGCGGCTCCGCTTTAGATGGCCCATGCGCAAGGTCCAATTTTGGCACACTCTCTCCAACATATCGGCCGGTATCTCACGAATAAATGCTTCAATATTGGATTCCAGTGCGTCAATCGTTGCTGGTTTATCCCTTTAGACATTAGCCTTAACATGGCCCCACAAGAAATAGTCCAACGGCGTTAAATCACACGATCTAGGCGGCCAATTGACGGGCCCCAAACGTGAGATAAACTGTTCACCGAACTTGCCTCTCAATAGGGCCATTGTTTCGTGTGCGGTGTGGCATGTGGCACCGTCTTGTTGAAACCACATGTCAGCCAAGTCCAGCTCTTCCATTTTGGGCAAAAAAAAGTTTGTTATCATCGCACGGTAGCGCTCGCCATTCACAGTTACGTTCCAGCCATTGTCGTCTTTGAAGAAGTATGGCCCGATGATGCCACCGGCCCATAATCCACACCAAACAGTGATTTTTTCGGGATGCATTTATAGCTCTTGCAATGCTTCTGGCTGGTCTTCACTCCAGATGCGGCAATTTTGCTTGTTAACGTACCCATTCAACCAGAAATGAGTTTCGTAACTGAACACAATTTTTCGATAAAAATGTGGATCTTCCTCCAACTTTGCCAGCGCCCATTCACCAAATTGGAAACGTTGTGGGAGGTCGTGCACCAGCTGTATCTTATAAGGTTTTACACCCAAATCCTGTCGCAAAAGTTTCCACGTAGTGGAGTAACAGAGGCCCAATTGCTGCGAACGGCGGCGAATCGACATTCCACGGTCATCACTAACACTGTCGGATACAGCCGCAATATTTTCTTCAGTTCTCACTCTACGTCTGCGTTTTACCGAGCATGAATTTTGATAGTAAAATTCAATAATTTGCAAGCGTTGTTCGTTCGTAAGTCGATTCATGGTTAAATTATAGACCAAACTGAACAAGTTTGACAATGACACAAGACACGATTCACGCGTCCTCTGTCAAAAACAGTGTTGATGAATTTTTCATATATTGGTTGAACTGACCACGCATCCTGCCCCTTACAGCACTGCCGTCCTGTCCCCCCTGGGTAACTCAGATCACGGTGTTGTGGAGGTTAGGTTTCGGTCAGAAGCCGCTGTGGCAGCAGAAACTCGCACAGGCCGCAAAACTTGGCATTACGGACATGCCAACTGGGAGGGGCTCAGAAACTTCTTCTCTAGCTCTCCTTGGAGAGACGTCTGTTTCACTGACGCGGATGCGTCGACTGTCTGTTCTTCAATAACCGAAATTATCCACGTCGGAATGGAGGAATACATCCCTCACACAGTGAAAGTTCCTAAACCAGGGTCCAACGGCTGGTTCAACAAATCGTGTGACACTGCTCGCCAGCAGAAGATCAAGGCCCACAGAACCTACTTACAAAACCCCACTGTAGAGAACAGACAAGCCGACGTCGAATCCAGAAACAAATATAACGAAGCGGTTCGCAATGCCAAAAACCAGCATGATATAAAAGTTAGGCACAGGGTAATGTCGCAGCGCAATGGCAGTCGGTCTTTCTGGACGCTGGCCAAGCAGATTGAAAAGAACTTCTCACACAGTAGCCTTCCACCACTTACGTGTCAGGATGGAACTATTGTACTCGACTCGAAGGCCAAGGCGGAAGTGCTAGCCAAGATCTTTGCTGCCAACTCCACCATGGACGTCCCCACCAACGCCCAAGTGCCGTCAATTCAAAGGGTTCCCCACACTATGCGGGAGGTATCATTCAGGCATAAGACCGTAAGACGAGTGCTCTTGTCGCTCAACATCAACAAAGCTTCTGGTCCGGACTTGATTCCTGCCATTGTACTGAAGAGATGTGCAGCGGAGCTTGCTCCAGTTCTTTCGCGTCTCTTCCAGATATCTTATGAATCCGGCACCTTCCCAGAAAACTGGAAATTTGCTCATGTACAGCCCATCCCAAAAAAGGATCTAAAACCGACCCTTACAACTACAGGCCTATAGCTCTGCTTTCTGTCATAAGTAAAGTGATGGAGAGGTGCATAAATCGCGAGCTTCTGGACTACCTCGAACGTCACAGCTTGATTAGCGACAGGCAGTACGGTTTCCGGCACCAACGATCCACAGTGGACCTCCTAGCTTACGTCACGCAACTGTGGAGTAAACTCATCCAGTCTCATGGTGAGGCTCATGTCGTTGCTCTTGACATCACGAAAGCGTTCGATCAGCTGTGGCACGCTGCCCTCTTAAGCAAACTTCCATCCTATGGCCTCCCAGAAAAGCTTTGCAGATGGGTGGCTGACTTTATCTCTGGCCGCAAGATATCCGTCGTAATTGACGGATTCTCCTCTTCATCCCACAACGTCAACGCGGGTGTTCCCCAGGGATCGGTCTTGGCTCCAACACTGTTTCTCTTACATATCAACGACCTCCTTTCCTGCACGATCAACCCAATCCACAGCTTCGCTGATGACAGCACTCTACATGCAGGAATTCAGAGTGACAAGCCGATCTCTGCCGCTGAGCTGGAAAAAAGAAGACTAGCGACGACTTCTTCTCTGACAAGAGACCTGGAGGCTATCACTGCTTGGGGACGCAACAATCTTGTACAGTTCAATGCTTCCAAAACACAGTACTGTACTTTGACGAACAAAAAGCGTCCTAGCGCTCATACAGTTTCGATGGACGGTCGAGTTCTACCAAAGAGCCATTCATTTCGGCTGGTCGGAGTCCAGATCACCGAGGACCTGATCTGGCACGAACACATCTCTTCAATAGCTGCAGCTGCTGGGAAAAAGCTAGGTTATTTGTTTAGGGCTAAGAAGTACTTTTCTCCGCATGACATTCTCACTTTATACAAGGCCCAGATAAGGCCTAGCCTCGAGTATTGCTCACACATTTGGGGTGCTGCCGCCCCGACTACATTGTCCATGCTCGATGCTGTCCAGAGGAGGGCGGTCCGACTGATCGATGACTCTTCTCTAACAGACAGTCTCGGGACTCTTTCGCACCGGTGGGTCGTCGGCGATCTAGCTCTTTTCTATCGCTACACCAACGGGCTTTGCTCCTCAGAGCTCTCTTCCGTGATGCCGCCGCGCGATGTTCCTGCCAGACAGACCCGCCTGACTTCGGCGTCCCATCCTAACCGTGTTAAACTTCGTAAATCCAGAACTGGCCGATACGACCGCTCCTTTGTCCCGAGGGTGTCTAGATTGTGGAACAATCATAGCAGCCGCGGTGTTCCGGCATTTAGGCTTCTGCCTGCGCGGCTGTTTCGATATAAAAAAAAAAACTTTAGTTCCTTCTTTTGATCCTGAGAAACTATGTGTTGCCCCTCGTAGATCGATGATCCTTGAATTGTAGCGTGTGGTAGTTATCCAGTCATAAAATAAAAGCGATAATTATAAATTGTTTACTATGTAAGCCATCATCAGGTATACTGATCATTAGCAGAAGAAGCGATTGTTTTTCCATGAAATTGAAGGTTTTATGTATTGGCAAGAATGCAGAGCAAAAGCGCAAATACGTCCAGTATTATGTGTTTTCAAATTCGAATTCAAATTCTTCATTATCCTATCGATGTTACAAAAATATATAGGAATTGTCAATGAGACTTGAAACTAGGAACAAAGTAACAGTGAAATAACAGTAAAATAAACCAAGTGATAATAGAAACAAATTTTTTCCTCACTTAAAACAATAAAAATGCATCTAAGAGAAAAACTCTTCAACACTGCAGGGTGTTAATAAAGTATGTTGACAAACCTTACCCATCGAATCCTTGGTCAATTTGAAGACGAAATTTCCATATAAACATGGGTCTTCAACGGCCTTGTTTTCAAGCTAGAGCATATCGGCTAAAAGAAATGATATTGTTCTAAACAATTATAAAAGAATGGAACGTATTTTTTGTGGTGAATATCACATGATTTACAGTTGTTTTCAGACACTCCATGTACGTAGATACGGATGTTATCCAGTATTTTTTGAAAAAACAGCATGACATTGAGTTGTTTTTATCGCAATACTTTTAATATTTAAGCATTGTGCTTATCTAGATACCTATGACGTACCCGAAAACAATTGAATTAATTTATTATATCAAATAATTCGACAGCTGTCAAATATTTGTTTTGTTGTCTAGTCATTCTAAGACTCCAAATATTTCTGAGTTTTGGTGATTACTAATTGTCATAATGGTCCAGTTCAGTAATCAAGAAATGACAGATATGCATTTCGTTTACGGAATTTGATTGTGGTGATCTATAATTCGTTCATGTAACATTAAAACTGTCAGTATCATTTTCATACCTCCAACTTTGAACGAAACCAAGTTCCCTCATACCACTTTGATAGAAATATTAACATAATATTTTATGCATAAAAGTATGCTGAATAAAATAATTTCCAAGTGTTCACAAGGCTATTTCTTTTTTGTTATAAACTATTACATAATAGTCAATACACCATTATATAGTTTATTTCCTTGAGAAGCGGGTTAGGCGGGTCGTGTATGCAGTTGGACCACTATCTCCACAGCAACGTACACCGTATGTAATCACGAATTTATACAGCTGGAGCATCATAGGAACTGTAAATAGCAACGCTGGGCCATAGTCAAGAAAGACAAATTTAAATATACCGTCAAAATATACTAAGTGGCATATAAATCCTAACACCCAGTTTAAATGGTTTTATTTTAATAAAAGTTGGTGAATCTATTTATCTTACTGTAAATAACAAGTGAAAAAATGTTCAGCCTTATCAGTTGGACATTCCGGTTTTTATACTGCTTTTTTTTAATTCACTAACGCTCTAAAAATGAATATTTCAGCCGCAGTAAAGAATCAACGTTGGCGGATTTTGGTTCTTGACATCCTTTACGATCGGTTACGATGCCTAGAGTACGGAGACCTGTACGATTTCGTCTACTTAGTGAGTTTGATAGGGGCCGTATAGTGGGACTTCCAAAAGCTGGACTTTCTTTTCGGGCAATTGCAGTTAGAGTACAAAGAAGTGTAGACACTGTGATTAGGTGTTGTCAGGCATGGCTTCGAGAAGGCCGTACGCAAAGAGCAAGGGGCACTGGACGCCGCCGTAGAACAACAGACCGTGAAGATCGCCGCCTAAGATTATTGGCCTTAAGGGACCGTTTCTCCACTACCAGGTCCATTGCAAATGAATGGTTTGCAGAACACGGAAGACCTATTGGCATGCGAAGTGTTTACCGACGAATGAGAAGTTTTGGCTTGTTTTCATACCGGCCACACTGGGTCCTCCCTTTAACTCGAGAACACCGACGTAATCGCCTTGAGTGGTGCAAACAACGGTCACTCTGGGATCAGGAATGGAACAGTATTGTCTTTAGTGACGAGTCTCGATTTTGTTTAGGCATGCACGATGGTCGTGCCAGGGTTAGAAGGCGACGTGGTGAAAGGAGGAATCCACAGTTTTTTGTTGAAAGACATGTTCATCACACTGTTGGAGTTATGGTTTGGGGTGCTATAGCTTATGGTTCCAGGTCACCTTTAATCTTCATCAGAGGTAACATGAACGCGCAGCGTTATATCCACGAAGTTCTAGAACCCCATCTTTTACCCTATCTTGACACCCTGGCGGATCCAACTTTCCAACAAGATAATGCCCGACCACATGTTGCAAGAGTCACAATAAACTTCTTTCAACATAATGATGTCACATTGTTACCATGGCCACCAAGATCTCCCGACTTATCCCCAATTGAGCGCGTGTGGGATATGATGGGTAGGAGATTGCTCAATTTGCAACGTCCTCCTCAGACTCTAGAAGCACTTCGAGAGGAGTTGGTGGTTGCCTGGAATGAGATACCACAGAAGGACATTGACCATCTGATCAGAAGCATGCCTAGGCTCGTTGGAGAATGCGTAGCACATCAGGGTGCATCCACACATTATTAAAGGTCAAAGGGCTTTGAAGCAGTGCAATCATTTTGAAATTTTTATCATTTACTTATTATGCTCCATAAACTGGGTGTTCGGATTTATATGTCACTTAGTATATAAAGAGACCAACGCACCTACAGAGTAAGGAAAATGAGTGAATGAGGTTTTCATGATGTACATGTCATGTAACATCCAAAAAATGTGGCTCCATTTTTAATTGTGTCTCCAAGCGGGAAACTTTTATTTCCAAATGTCCGTTTTTCATTTAAACCTGCTGCTGTGAAACTTATCATTTTGATTCATCTCAACTGAGAAATATTGAGATTTGCGATATACTTGGTAGCAATTAAAAAAGTTTCAAGGGTATCTAGATTACTGATTAACCATTGTTTAATGAAACTAATGAACTTCCATCGGTCTACAGTGGCTGTTGAATTGCGAACAAGAAATTACACTAACCTTGCATTATAGATATACTTTTTTCATCTTATCCAATTATTTCACAGTTTCTTTGTCCGGCTGACTCACAATTGATCAACTAACTGTAAATAATTAATAAACGGACACGCAAAAACACGCCGAAAGTAAATGTGATATAATTTTAAAAATCATGCAAAATATGGAATGAAAAGACGCAGTATAAGAAGCTTTGCAACAAAGTGGACATTCACTGTAAAAGTGCTGAACGATTTTTAAAATATACGAATATGCGAGGGTTTAAATCTACATGAAAATTTAATGTTAGTTTGCTTTATAAACTATGTTCCAGAAATGTTTCCTTACAAAAACTTGGGGTGTTGAAGTTTTAGGAAAAAATGGAAATTAATTAATACGTGAAAGTTGATAGGGTTGCATATTTTTCAATGCAAAAATAATTTTTAGCTTTCACGGTGGCGTGCAATGCTTATTTTCATCCCAGATAGGTTGAGCAAAGTAAGTTCAGCAAATAATCCTTGCGGAAGTAGAAACAACTGTAGAACGTGTATTGACACGTGGGAATTCTTACAGTGCCATTGTTAACCGCGTAATAAATGATAGACTCGATATGGTATTTCACTATGGCTGTTTATTTGTTATTGAAAACAAACACATGATTTATCGTCGATATAAACACATCAATGATGGATAGGAACAGGTGTCTCGCTATTATGGCATCCGTTCGCGTTTAAGTAGTCACATACGTAGGTGAATTGATGAGTCTAAGATACAGACGAAACATACATGTCAAAACGAGAGACATGGAAGCAATAAAGACTTCTCTTGTCGGACTCGTCTTTTGCTGCAGAACTCATGATGAAAAATACAAATATGTGATAAATGAATATTTCACACCCGTGAAATATTGGCAATGTTCTAGCACCACATTTCCAACGGATTGAAACCGACTAAGCATGCGCAGTCGAGAAAACATATTCAATCAAGGATAAAACCTAGTTGGGGATTATTGGTCCATGTTTCAGAAAAGAAATTTTTCCTCTTGGCAGTCCTTTTAACAGAAAAGTGTTTCATGCATTTTAGCACGTATCTCTATAGCAGTATGACGAATTCAGGCATATTCTAGTGTAGTGTTTACACCTAGATCAACGGCGAATTTGGTTAGGTATATTGTATTTACATACTTAAATACGCATGTCTATCAGTTACAAAATAAGCGGAACTGGCAATCAACTCTTGTAGCAAAATCAAGGCTATTGATCAAAGTATGTGAACAAATCGATCGTTTTTGCTATTGTTTTTTATATGAGACACAATTTGCCATCTGAATGAATCGATGGCGTATTTTGACGTAATTAGGAAAAACAAAAAGTTTATGTTCCTATTTGGTATACCGGTAATAAATGAAGCTTGTAGTGCTAACAATAGTACCATTATGTCAAGTAACATGTGTAGTATGAAAATACTGTATGCAGCTTGTAATAAAAGGTATCCCAATAGGTAGTTGAAGATGTAAATTTGGCGTGGACAGTGTTAAAAATTGGCGTTTCCTAGTGCTCCATGTCTAAGGCCCGTATCGTCAGTCGTCCCTACAATTGTAGGGCGCATTTATGGCCTCCTTGATTGTCATACTGCTTTCTCACCTTCAAAAATTTCTAGATTACACTTGTCCCGTGTCAGCGTCAGCGCTCTCGTATTGTGAAGAAATGTTTTCTTTTTAAATTGTAGTAAATTTCAGGCTGATAAAACACGATATAACTCAAAAGCAAGCTGCCTGAAATTTCCTACAATTTAAAAAGAAAACATATCTTCACAATAGGAGAGCGCTGGCGCTGACACGGGACAAGTGTAATCTAGAAATTTTTGAAGGAGAGAAAGGAGTATGACAATCAAGGAGGCCATAAACGCGCCCTACAATTGTAGGGACGACTGACGATACGGGCCTAAAGTACGCTAGTCCCTACTATCCGATAAAATAGCCTTTTCAGATCTTATAGAAATTTAGATAATTCGAACATATACAGGGTGATAAGTAGCTTGGTGCTCGGACATTTAGTCGCCATGGAGGTTGCACCGGTGAGCAGCGTACGTTCTCTGTCAAGGGTTATTACAAAAATGCAGATCGGTATACGTGTATACAGGTGGTGCACTTCGGAGAAATCTGATGAAATAACTTTGAAGCAGGCTACCAGTCTGACCTATGTACATCAAGTTGGCGTGAGACTGGACCCAGTGTTGCCGAACCGGAAAAGAAGAAGTCGGTAGATAGTGTCGTTGGAATTCGGTAGATTCAATGACAAAATCTGAAAGTCAGAGCCATCGCAGTGACTCAAGGGCCTTTGCGTCGCTCCGTCTATGGAAAAGGCATATTTTTGTATTGCGGACAAAACACGCAGACACAGCACAGGTTTTTTTGAGAGCATCTTTGCCAAAAACATATTAATTAATCTATTGAAACTTGTACAATGAGCATACTGGTCGCTCTTCAAGCAACATTGCAACCATCCTGGGAACTCCTTTCTCCATTTTTGTTTTTAGGTTGTGAATATTTTTATAATTTACCCCTGAGCTTCGAACCTCATCACATGACATTTTAATATTTAATTATTAAACACGACGAGCTTTGGTATGCTTATTGCTTGTCCGGTGATGATGTAATGATGGTATTCTATCGGTCTGAACCTCTTGTGCGCACAAAAACTACTTTAGGAGATGCGAAATAAGGGATGTGCATACATAATTATGAGCAACCCAAATCCACATCCCTCGAGTAACTGACTTACATAAAATTAGAGATACTACGACATTTTTTCAGCTCCATTTCTGGCTCTAGCTCTTTTTTGGTAAAAAATATGGAAGTATCTATTATTCTAATAAATCGTTGGAAATATGAACGTTTTCAGTATCCGGCAACACTAACTAAATAACACACCACCGGGAGGGCCATTGATTCTTGACTTATGTAATATGTCAATGTTATATACGAGCCCCTTCCCACTTCAGTTGGCCCAACTATCGAAATCTTAGTTTTTTTCTTATCAAACACAGCAGGGTGTTATAGGTTTAAAATATTAACAATGAATATTTTGATAATATATAGTAGAAAACACCAACTTTATCACTCCCTAATCAAATTTGCAGCATAAAAACAGCACATGTTGCAATTACAGCATATCAACCTATTTTCACTTCAATGCAAAGTAAGTCTATAACGCATAGGTGGCTGTGAAAAATAAAAGCCATGGCAATTGTTTTTATTAATCACAGCTGTCAGAATACGTTCAAAATAGTTTTGGGTAGTTGAGGTTTTCAAAATGGGTAGAGGAAAGGTTATTAGTGAGGAAATTCGGTTACTGATAATTAAATTTTTTAATTCTGGGAAATCTAACTCAGAAATTGCAACTTTGTTAGACTTATCGCGGTACAGTGTGAGAAATATTGTTAGAAGATATAACGTAAATGACGTAGAATCACCTTTTCAGCGAGCTTAGACGGAGCAGACAGTAGGCTGATGGGACGATAGTCCTGAGGAAATATCGAACCCACCTTCTTTGGAATCATTTTAACTTCCGCAGTCTTCCACGCCGATGGAAAGTACTGGGTCCTTAGCGTGGCATTGATAATAGCTACGAGACAAGTCAACGACTTTCGTAAAAACAGCTTCAGCGCCTTATTAGTGATTTGATCCTCCGCAGGCATTTTACGCTTGAGGTCTTTAATATGACCTTGAAGCACTGCTGGTGTACAATGCGGGATCTCGGGAGAAGCCGCTGATGTGCTGTGCAACTCTTCAGCTGAACAATCATCCGAAAAGGAATCTTCTGAGGAAGAAGCACTAATGGCGGCGCCGAGATCACTGACGCCGTTGGCCCTAAAATATCTCCTGACGGATCTTACAATTTGTTGCTCCTCGTCGAGATCATTATCAAGATCATAGTTGGGAGAGAACTGTCGTTCCATAGCATCAGCGAAAACCTCGACCTTGTCCTCTGTCCTGAAGACTATGCCCCCAGGACCGTGGATGTGCGGGAGTTGTTCTCGCTTTCCGTTTCTGAGTGACGTCGCCGCTTTTGAGAGAGGAGTACTTGAGTCAAGCATCCCCGCCAGAAAGTCGTTCCATTGCTCATTGCGGAATTCATGGAGAGAATTTCTTAATTCATGCACAAGATTCGTCGCTCTGCGAATGTCATCAGGATGACAAGACCTTTTCGCTTGCTTAATTGCAGCCCTTTTGTCAGAAATTTTCTGAAGAATTTCTACAGGGAGAAAAACTACTGATATCGGGGCCACAGATCACAATCACTATCAAAAAAAACACTTCCTAACCTAAAGATTATATCATAAGTAATGGCAAAAATGCATAATCCACATTCCCCCATGTTTGTCTGGACGTACATTAATATTAAAAACTCGTATTTATTATTCAACGTTCCCTTCCCAACGGTCATCTTTTTCAAGTACAACTGATACTTTTGACAGTATATTTTCAGTTGTCCCAAGTCACTGATTTTACTTTGCTTTCCGGTACAATTTAGCAAAGCAAATGGTAGTACAAATTGCCAAACAGATATGATTGTCTCAAACATGCACTTACAACAGCGTCATCAGTTCATAGAGGATTAAATTAAGCGTATTTTAAATCATCTGAGAAACGACTCAGTTACAAACACGTACTACAGAGAAATTAAATGGAATAGGTCAGTCAAACACGATCATAAAATTATTCCATAGACATTCTTTGCCTACCCTACCGGTAGTTACTGTTGATGTGGCAACGTTGTCCATTTCCACATCGCGGCTATCGATTATTTCATGTATGGTCCGTGTTTATGATTTATTTCGCTGCAGTACGTATAGATTCGTCAGCCGGACCGGTTCGCAGGGCGGCGAGCCTAGATAGCAGGAGTACACAAACCAAAAACGTTTCTCTATCAAGCTTTTAAAAGCAAATGTACTGGGAAATCTATGACGTGTGAACTATGACTAACAGGTGCAAAGAGCAACCACCGTAGTTGAGAACGTCTAACTATACTAAGATCAAAAAATTAATATAAACTCCTCCATCCCCTATAATCCCCAGCCCCCAAATTTCAACTCCTACAAAACAAACCTTTAGCGAATTTTTTTCCGCAGACACTGGTCCGATTTGAAAAACCACAACGCATTTTTGTCCTTGGCATAGTAGCAAATTTTTGTGTAAATTTGATATATGCTAAGTGACATATAAATCCGAACACCCAGTTTAAATGGTTTTATTTTAATAAAAGTTGGTGAATGTATTTATCTTACTGTAAATAACAAGTGAAAAAATTTTCAGCCTTATCAGTTGGACATTCCGGTTTTTATACTGCTGTTTTTTAATTCACTAACGCTCTAAAAATGAATATTTCAGCCGCAGTAAAGAATCAACGTTGGCAGATTCTGGTTCTTGACATCCTTTACGATCGGTTACGATGCCTAGAGTACGGAGACCTGTACGATTTCGTCAACTTAGTGAGTTTGATAGGGGCCGTATAGTGGGACTTCGGGAAGCTGGACTTTCTTTTCGGGCAATTGCAGTTAGAGTGCAAAGAAGTGTAGACACTGTGGTTAGGTGTTGTCAGGCATGGCTTCGAGAAGGCCGTACGCAAAGAGCAAGGGGCACTGGACGCCGCCGTAGAACAACAGACCGTGAAGATCGCCGCCTAAGATTATTGGCTTAAGGGACCGTTTCTCCAATGCCAGGTCCATTGCAAATAAATGGTTTGCAGAACACGGAAGACCTATTGGCATGCGAAGTGTTTACCGACGAATGAGAAGTTTTGGCTTGTTTTCATACCGGCCTACTGGGTCCTCCCTTTAACTCGAGAAGACCGACGTAATCGCCTTGAGTGGTGCAGACAACGGTCACTCTGGGATCAGGAATGGAACAGTATTGTCTTTAGTGACGAGTCTCGATTTTGTTTAGGCATGCACGATGGTCGTGCCAGGGTTAGAAGGCGACGTGGTGAAAGGAGGAATCCACAGTTTTTTGTTGAAAGACATGTTCATCACACTGTTGGAGTTATGGTTTGGGGTGCTATAGCTTATGGTTCCAGGTCACCTTTAATCTTCATCAGAGGTAACATGAACGCGCAGCGTTATATCCACGAAGTTCTAGAACCCCATATTTTACCATATCTTGACACCCACAAGATAATGCCCGACCACATGTTGCATGAGTCACAATAGACTTCTTTCAACATAATGATGTCACATTGTTACCATGGCCACCAAGATCTCTCGACTTATCCCCAATTGAGCACGTGTGGGATATGATGGGTAGGAGATTGCTCAATTTGCAACGTCCTCCTCAGACTCTAGAAGCATTTCGAGAGGAGTTGGTGGTTGCCTGGAATGAGATACCACAGAAGGACATTGACCACCTGATCAGAAGCATGCCTAGGCGCGTTGGAGAATGCGTAGCACACCGGGGTGCATCCATACATTATTAAAGGTCAAAGGGCTTTAAAGCAGTGCAATCATTTTGAAATTTTTATCATTTACTTATTATGCTTCATTAAGTACTTATACAAAATTTTATTAAAATAAAACCATTTAAACTGGGTGTTCGGATTTATATGTCACTTAGTATATAAGTGTAAATATACAATGGTAAAAAGAGAGTCGAAATGATCTTAACCTTGAAACTGATATGTATATGTATATAATGGAATGCAAATCTAGTAATAACAAATAGTATTTTAATGATCTATGATTTTTTTAATAGCATGTAGTAATTTATAGTTTTGCCATAGGTGATTCTATTAATTGTAAGTGAAAGTCTGCGCTACCGTTTACATTCATGATCAGTTTGTGATTCATTGTGTTTTTGCTGATAACCGCAAGAGTCGGATGGAAAATTTTTGTTATTGAGATACGGAAAATTATAGTCATTAAGTATATATATTTCCACAATTTGTTGTCTACGTTGTTTGGCTTTACTTTTTTATGATAACCAGATAACTAGAGCGGTGGAAATATTTTACTTTACTGCCGTATCTAAAGGGACGTATACACGTCCTTTTTCAGAAAGACTACACACGTCGCCTTATTGCTCGTCATACTAAGGACTTTCTACACGAAGCAGGCGTTGATGTTTTGTCGTTCACAGGATCTAAATCCCATCGGACATGTGTGGGATCTGATGGGAAGGAGATTATCCAAAACAAACTCGGCCACAGCTAATCGACGAAGTTCGAGCTGCTTGGAATGATGTGCCACAACCAAACATTGATTTTTTCGATGCGTAGACGTATTCAGGAGTGTATTCAGCTGCGGGGTCGCACAACACATATTTTTCTTCTTATTACTTGTAAATAAAATTTCGTGAAAATGTTATCGTCCCCTTGCAATTTTTCCTAGAAAACATCAGCAACGTTGGTCTGTCAACGTATGGGCAGGCATTGTTGATAATTATTGCCTTCTACCGGAACGGTTAACAGGACCTATTTACCGGCGTTTCTTGGAGGAAGTTCTTCCAGAGCTTCTTGAAAATGTTCCATGGGGCGCCGGCTCACTTTGCTGTACAAGTACGTGAGTATTTGGCTCAGCGGTTTGGGCACCGCTGGAGCAGTTTCTTGGCCTCCTAGGTCATCCGATTTAACGTCGCTAGATTTTTTCCTGTGGAGACAAGTAAAGTCTTTGGTTTACGATACTCCAGTAGAAACAGAGCAAGACTTAACTTAATTACAGCAGCATTTGAAATCATTCAAAACGAGTATCAAATTCAAAGCCTGCCGAAATCATGTGCGACGCTTAAATCGGTGTATTCAAGTTGGGGGAAGACATTTTGAACAATTGTTGTGATGATAACATGTACAAAAGGCCAAAAATAAATGCATTAAATCCTATTTAGGCAATTCATCGTCTGCCGTAGTGACACTTTTCCGGATATGGGTCCCTATACTCAAATGTTTTCTACTGTTACACTGAATAAGCCCTAGATAAGTGCTTTAACAGAGCCAAAGTCACATTATATGCTGATCACACATTTGTATCGCTGTCTAAAGTCTGTGATATGAGCCTTACGCGTAAATGTGATAGTTTGTTGAACGTTCTTGATGAGTGGTTCTCGAAGCAACGTTTATATCTCAATCCTGATAAAACTCTGGCTTTAAGGTTCCACAATGCACAAAAAAGCTCAATCCCTTGAATCTCAGCATAAGGGTCACAAAAGCACAAAATTACATGCTTTACTTATATCTTGAAACCATAATAGTATCTAATAATAATAATAATTATCTTTATTGGGTGTACCAAAAGACGGAGTTCACATTGCGTGCCCTTCCACTCGACCTTACAAAGAAACAAAAAAAAAATATACAATTAAAACAGTGAGTTGAATGGTCCAATCAATTAAATAGTAAAAATTGAATATATAAGTTATGACATTTCATTCTTGATGTTTTTCAAAATAAAAGACTTAACTGTCTTCTGTCCCCAGAAACTCCTGAGGGATGTTGTTAAATTCCTTAGCAATTTGGTAGCTGAAACTCCTTCCATAAATAGTGATTTTATGGGTAGGAGGAGTGATGAGGAGTTTGGATCTAATATAATAAGTGACATATAAATCCGAACACCCAGTTTAAATGGTTTTATTTTAATAAAATTTTGTATAAGTACTTAATGAAGCATAATAAGTAAATGATAAAAATTTCAAAATGATTGCACTGCTTTAAAGCCCTTTGACCTTTAATAATGTGTGTATGCACCCTGATGTGCTACGCATTCTCGAACGCACCTAGGCATGCTTCTGAGCAGGTGGTCAATGTCCTCCTGTGGTATCTCATTCCAGGCAACCACCAACTCCTCTCGAAGTGCTTCTAGAGTCTGAGGAGGACGTTGCAAATTGAGCAATCTCCTACCAATCATATCCCACACGTGCTCATCATTATGTTGAAAGAAGTCTATTGTGACTCTTGCAACATGTGGTCGGGCATTATCTTGTTGGAAAGTTGGATCTGCCAGGGTGTCAAGATAGGGTAAAAGATGGGGTTCCAGAACTTCGTGGATATAACGCTGCGCGTTCATGTTACCTGTGATGAAGATTAAAGGTGACCTGGAACCATAAGCTATAGCACCCCAAACCATAACTCCAACAGTGTGATGAACATGTCTTTCAACAAAAGACTGTGGATTACTCCTTTCACCACGTCGCCTTCTAACCCTGGCACGACCATCGTGCATGCCTAAACAAAATCGAGACTCGTCACTAAAGACAATACTGTTCCATTCCTGATCCCAGAGTGACCGTTGTCTGCACCACTCAAGGCGATTACGTCGGTGTTCTTGAGTTAAAGGGAGGGCCCAGTGTGGCCGATATGAAAACAAGCCAAAACTTCTCATTCGTCGGTAAACATTTCGCATGCCAATAGGTCATCCGTGTTCTGCAAACCATTCATTTGCAATGGACCTGGTAGTGGAGAAACGGTCCCTTAAGGCCAATAATCTTAGGCGGCGATCTTCACGGTCTGTTGTTCTACGGCGGCGTCCAGTGCCCCTTGCTCTTTGCGTACGGCCTTCTCGAAGCCATGCCTGACAACACCTAACCACAGTGTCTACACTTCTTTGCACTCTAACTGCAATTGCCCGAAAAGAAAGTCCAGCTTCCCGAAGTCCCACTATACGGCCCCTAACAAACTCACTAAGTTGACGAAATCGTACAGGTCTCCGTACTCTAGGCATCGTAACCGATCGTAAAGGATGTCAAGAACCAAAATCCGCCAACGTTGATTCTTTACTGCGGCTGAAATATTCATTTTTAGAGCGTTAGTAAATTAAAAAAAAGCAGTATAAAAACCGGAATGTCCAACTGATAAGGCTGAAAATTTTTTAACTTGTTATTTACAGTAAGATAAATACATTCACCAACTTTTATTAAAATAAAACCATTTAAACTGGATGTTCGGATTTATATGTCACTTAGTATATTTATATTATTTATATTAACTTCTTTTCGAAATTAAATTTTTCTATAAAGGCTGGTAGGTCTCTTTTGTGTAATAATTTTATTAAATACGGTGATCGCAGAAATTTTGAATCTGTTTCTCATTTTTACGAAATGTGATCATATTTTCGTATGCCATGAAGAAACCTAACGCAAGAATTTTGAACAATCTGAATTTTTCTGCGACTTCCTACATCCAAACTGCTATGGGTGAAAGGTACGAGAACTATGACAGTACAAGACTTTAACATAAATTTTTTTTAGTGTCATAATTTAAATACTTGCGATGAGGATTGAGGATCCTGAGTGACGAAGAGCCATTTTTCATATTTGTAAGCACCTATTTTCGGAAACGCAATTTTGAATCGAGTATTAGACCAAGGTTTTTTCCTTCATCTAATGGTTTTATTGTAATGTTGTCAATTGTGACACTGAAATTATTTTTGATTGATTCTCGAACACGATTGGGAGCAAATAAAAGAAGAGCTGATTTTTTCGGATTTAATAACAAAGAATGTTGTTTTAACGGGTGATTTTTTAAGAGGTAAAGGATTTGATTTTCAAAAAAAACACAAAAAAATTTGAAAAAACGATTAAATCTTCATTTGAGTCGATATAATTTAATGTTTAAAGATTATTTCATGTAAATGTTGGCCGCGGCTCCGCTTTAAATGGCCCATGCGCAAGGTCCAATTTTGGCACACTCTCTCCAACATATCGGCCGGTATCTCACGAATAAGTGCTTCAATATTGGCTTCCAGTGCGTCAATCGTTGCTAGTTTATCCCTGTAGACATTAGCCTTAACATGGCCCCACAAGAAATAGTCCAACGGCGTTAAATCACACGATCTAGGCGGCCAATTGACGGGCCCCAAACGTGAGATAAACTGTTCACCGAACTTGCCTCTCAATAGGGCCATTGTTTCGTGTGCGGTGTGGCATGTGGCATCGTCTTGTTGAAACCACATGTCAGTCAAGCCCAGCTCTTCCATTTTGGGCAAAAAAAAGTTTGTTATCATCGCACGGTAGCGCTCGCCATTCACAGTTACGTTCCGGCCATTGTCGTCTTTGAAGAAGTACGGCCCAACGATGCCACCGGCCCACAATCCACACCAAACAGTGATTTTTTCGGGATGCATTGGTAGCTCTTGCAATGCTTCTGGCTGGTCTTCACTCTAGATGCGGTAATTTTGCTTGTTAACGTACCCATTCAACCAGAAATGAGCTTCGTCGCTGAACACAATTTTTCGATAAAAATGTGGATCTTCCTCCAACTTTGCCAGCGCCCATTCACCAAATTGGAAACGTTGTGGGAGGTCGTGTGGCTTCAATTCTTGCACCAGCTGTATCTTATGAGGTTTTACACCCAAATCCTATCGCAAAATTTTCCACGTAGTGGAGTAACAGAGGCCCAATTGCTGCGAACGGCGGCGAATCGACATTTCACGGTGATCACTAACACTGGCGGATGCAGCCGCAATATTTTCTTCAGTCCTCACACTACGTCTGCGTGTTGGTGGTTTAATGTCCAATAATGTAAACTGAGTTCGAAATTTAGTCACAAGCTTCCGAATAGCTCCCTCAGTAGGCCGACCAAATTGCCCATAAATTTGGAAGCAGTGCTCGATGCACTCTCTTAACCGAGCATGAATTTTGATAGTAAAATTCAATAATTTGCAAGCGTTGTTCGTTCGTAAGTCGATTCATGGTTAAATTATAGACCAGACTGAACAAGTTTGACAATGACACAAGACACGATTCACGCGTCATCTGTCAAAAACAGTGTTGCCAAAAAGATACTAGCAAAAAAATCACCCATTAGTATACATGGAGAATTGTACAAGTCATAGTCAATTTTTTGCTTTAAAGCTGTAGTATAATTAAGTATCGTCAGCGTACATATGCATTTTACAATGATGCACATAATGGTATAAATATGAAGTGTAGATAGTAAAAAATAATGGTCCAATTATAGATCCTTGGGGCACCCCCGACGATACAATTTTGCTAGATGATAGTTTGCCAAAAATTCTTACCTGTTGACTACGATTTTGGAGATACGAGTTCACCAGAGCCGCTGACTCAGCATTAGCACCACCAGATTTCAATATTAAAGTATGAAAAGACTAGGCAAAAGCTCGACCAGAAAAATGTTTGGAGCAGAAGCGAAGTTACTTTCCACAAAGAAAGTATGTACGCATTTTTCGTTAAACCAAATTCTTGTTGTGAGAGCTGTTCGTGAAACTTTTGAACAGAGTCTTCTGGAACTTTTCATGAATTAACTGCAGATCCTGTTAGAGTGCAATTAATAAGAGAAACTGCAATTTTTAACGATATAGCACATGGAACTTCCTCGAAACCAATGAAAAAATTAAGTACCAATTTTGCCTTGGGATAAAAAATCGCGATTTCGTAAGCTCCCGGCAAGATACATATCTTCTAACTTAAGTTTTTCCAGCCAAGCATCCACATCTAAATTCGCCTATACGTGCATTATTTTTTATTCGTTATTGACCCCATTCATGTCAATGTAGAAGGCCAATGTTTAATTACAAAATTATTATCTCTATTTCCTTACCTGCTGCGGTTACCAACACCCTAACATAAATCGGTAACATGCGCTCGTACCAAGTACCACTTCCTTAAGATGCAATACAGCCGGAGTGATTGATCACCTTATAGTACGGTCATTATAGAATATGTACCAAATTACTGAATTTCGACGGTTAAAATTGATTCCGAAAGCGTCTGGCCATCATACATTTGATCTACTAGGATAATCTTGATACTCAAATTCGTTAGAATTATCGTTACGAACAGTAAACCAAAAAGCCAAACAGGACTTTTTCATATCTGAAAATAAAAAAGTTCTAAATTCATCGCTTACAGATTTATCTAAAACGCCAAATCTTTAATACCACATATACTAAGTGACATATAAATCCGAACACCCAGTTTAAATGGTTTTATTTTAATAAAATTTTGTATAAGTACTTAATGAAGCATAATAAGTAAACGATAACAATTTCAAAATGATTGCACTGCTTTAAAGCCCTTTGACCTTTAATAATGTATGGATTCACCCTGATGTGCTACGCATTCTCCAACGCGCCTAGGCATGCTTCTGATCAGGTGGTCAATGTCCTCCTGTGGTATCTCATTCCAGGCAACCACCAACTGCTCTCGAAGTGCTTCTAGAGTCTGAGGAGGACGTTGCAAATTGAGCAATCTCCTACCCATCATATCCCACACGTGCTCAATTGGGGATAAGTCGGGAAATCTTGGTGGCCATAGTAACAATGTGACATCATTATGTTGAAAGAAATCTATTGTGACTCTTGCAACATGTGGTCGGGCATTATCTTGTTGGAAAGTTGGATCTGCCAGGGTGTCAAGATAGGGTAAAAGATGGGGTTCTAGAACTTCGTGGATATAACGCTGCGCGTTCATGTTACCTCTGATGAAGATTAAAGGTGACCTGGAACCATAATCTATAGCACCCCAAACCATAACTCCAACAGTGTGATGAACATGTCTTTCAACAAAAAACTGTGGATTCCTCCTTTCACCACGTCGCCTTCTAACCCTGGCACGACCATCGTGCATGCCTAAACAAAATCGAGACTCGTCACTAAAGACAATACTGTTCCATTCCTGATCCCAGAGTGACCGTTGTCTGCACCACTCAAGGCGATTACGTCGGTGTTCTCGAGTTAAAGGGAGGACCCAGTGTGGCCGGTATGAAAACAAGCCAAAACTTCTCATTCGTCGGTAAACACTTCGCATGCCAATAGGTCTTCCGTGTTCTGCAAACCATTCATTTGCAATGGACCTGGTAGTGGAGAAACGGTCCCTTAAGGCCAATAATCTTAGGCGGCGATCTTCACGGTCTGTTGTTCTACGGCGGCGTCCAGTGCCCCTTGCTCTTTGCGTACGGCCTTCTCGAAGCCATGCCTGACAACACCTAACCACAGTGTCTACACTTCTTTGCACTCTAACTGCAATTGCCCGAAAAGAAAGTCCAGCTTCCCGAAGTCCCACTATACGGCCCCTATCAAATTCACTAAGTTGACGAAATCGTACAGGTCTCCGTACTCTAGGCATCGTAACCGATCGTAAAGGATGTCAAGAACCAAAATCCGCCAACGTTGATTCTTTACTGCGGCTGAAATATTCATTTTTAGAGCGTTAGTGAATTAAAAAAAAAGCAGTATAAAAACCGGAATGTCCAACTGATAAGGCTGAAAATTTTTTCACTTGTTATTTACAGTAAGATAAATACATTCACCAACTTTTATTAAAATAAAACCATTTAAACTGGGTGTTCGGATTTATATGCTTAGTATATATAATTCCCACGAAGAGACCTAAATGAGGATAGATCTCTTAGTATGCTATAATCGTTGCTAGTATACGCACCTCGGTGGCCGAATCATGGCTAAAGTGAAGGGAGACTCTGCCCACAGTGCAATTCATACTGCGGTAAAGGGAGCTGGAGATCTTTTTGAAGTCTCACAACTCTATCCGGTTTTTCGATTGGCCAGAAGACGTCAACCTTATTTAGTAATCCCAATTAATATTTTGACTTCACGGAACTTTCAAAAGATTTAAGAATGTTGTCCACAAGGCAAACTGAGAAAGGGCAAAATATTAAATGGACGGGTATTATGGACTTTATGGTAAGAAAAGACATGCCCACAAAATTATTTTTCAAGTCTAGACACCACGATACTAGTTATGACAGTATTGAGTTAAAAAGACCGTTGAGAAATAGTACTAATATAAATGATATTAAACTATAACAACTTAATAAGGAACCAGCAAAAATAACAAAAAAGAAATACTCCGACTAAATTTCCTGATGTGAAAATCCAACAGCCGTTGTACGCTTACCAGAATTCCAACACTTTTTTAGAAATTTGCCCCATGAAATGGAATGAAATAAGTATTAAAACTGTTGCCTTTGTTTTTTTGTGTATCGTAACACATCAAAATTAGCTGGTAATATGTCAAAAGATAATGTTTAAGTTAGTTGTTTTTCTTTTCGTTTTTATTTCAATAAAAATTGCTTTGACGTTTCGAGTTGTTTTCTTCATCTCATCACCTAATATTTGTGTCATAATCTACATCAATTTTAGGCTTGGACATTCAGAGAAATGTTTTAGGAGGTAGCCGAAATTCAAAAGTCGATCTGAACTTTTTTACAAAAATTCTGCTGTCAGCAGACCAACGATTACTTAAGAAATTATCAATCAACACATTTTTTGAGATAATCGCCCCTTTGGCTGTAAATATGATTCTTTGCTTATAAGTAAATGAAATAAATTCTGTATATCTGTAATAATAAGAACGTTAATAAAAATATATTCTAGCCCTATGTGACAAAAAGCTTCTGAAAATTGTCACGAAGTGACCTACACGCGTTTTCCATTTTGTTCCAAAATAGCGTAAATATTGAAACAGCATATGATCGACAATGAATATGGGCTGATGCACTGACATGTTCAATTCCGAAATATCTAAACTTTACATACAATGCTCATTCAACAATACCCTGATTTCGTTTTCTTGCTCTCCTGTAAAACTTACTAAACGTTGGTTAGGACACTTCGTGAGAAAGACGACGATTTGATCTACTATGATAATCTTGATACTCAAATTCGTTAGAATTTGGTGTAAAAATTATCATTACGAACAGTAAACCGAAAAGCCAAACAGGACTTTTTCATATCCGAAAATAAAAAAGTTCAAAATTCATCGCTTACAGATTTATCTGAAACGCCAAATATTTAATACCACATATCTTAGAAACCATGGGATCGATTTAATTGAAATTTTGAACGATGACAAAGTTGCCTAGGAGTAACGTAAAACTGAGCGCACGGCTAAAAAATACAGGATTGGACTCGATGTTTTCCAGTTTTCTGTTTTTTTTTTGTCGAGATCAACTCATTTTGTGTTGAATGTTGAAATGTTTGGCTACATATCAAACTTCAATGAATGTTCCTAATTAATTAACAAGGCAGACCTACTGTGCTTATTTTATTTGCTCAAATATCTTGTGTCGCAAATATCCAAATTTCAATGGTTTCGTCAAGATTTTACAAAATAATGATTGAAATTGAACTAAAGATGTAATGAAGCTCAAAATTTCAGTTTATATCTATTTTTTTAATTTTACAACAACTTGTAAGTTATACCCTGAGTGTATCGTTATTTCGTAGCAAAAAGAGCAATACATATTTATAAATAAAAGGAAAAGCTAATGTTATGCACCCTATTTCGTTTTTTCGGCTATTTTTCCATGGTTTAAACCTAGTAACTGATGTTATACAACAATATGAGACTGCCTTAACGGGATAAGTCATTTAATATGCGAATGCACTGAATTTGGCACTCCGGCCAAATTCGCAATTATGCCGAAAACGACTTTTTTTTGTATTTTTAACTTTCAAGTTGGTCTGCGAGATACAATTTAGTGGAATCGCATATTAAATTCCTTTTTCCCTTTTAAACGAAAGTCATGCTGTACAAAATAAGCTGTTAGAATTAACTTAAAAAATATACAGAAAAAAAAATATTATATGGTTCATATACGTATACAAAGTGACATATAAATCCGAACACCCAGTTTAAATGGTTTTACTTTAATAAAAGTTAGTGAATGTAATCTTACTGTAAATAACAAGTGAAAAAATTTTCAGCCTTATCAGTTGGACATTCCGGTTTTTATACTGCTTTTTTTAATTCACTAACGCTCTAAAAATGAATATTTCAGCCGCAGTAAAGAATCAACGTTGGCGGATTTTGGTTCTTGACATCCTTTACGATCGGTTACGATGCCTAGAGTACGGAGACCTGTACGATTTCGTCAACTTAGTGAGTTTGATAGGGGCCGTATAGTGGGACTTCGGGAAGCTGGACTTTCTTTTCGGGCAATTGCAGTTAGAGTGCAAAGAAGTGTGGACACTGTGGTTAGGTGTTGTCAGGCATGGCTTCGAGAAGGCCGTACGCAAAGAGCAAGGGGCACTGGACGCCGCCGTAGAACAACAGACCGTGAAGATCGCCGCCTAAGATTATTGGCCTTAAGGGACCGTTTCTCCACTACCAGGTCCATTGCAAATGAATGGTTTGCAGAACACGGAAGACCTATTGGCATGCGAAGTGTTTACCGACGAATGAGAAGCTTTGGCTTGTTTTCATACCGGCCACACTGGGTCCTCCCTTTAACTCGAGAACACCGACGTAATCGTCTTGAGTGGTGCAGAGAACGGTCACTCTGGGATCAGGAATGGAACAGCATTGTCTTTAGTGGTGAAAGGAGGAATCCACAGTTTTTTGTTGAAAGACATCACACTGTTGGAGTTACGGTTTGGGGTGCTATAGCTTATGGTTCCAGGTCACCTTTAATCTTCATCAGAGGTAACATGAACGCGCAGCGTTATATCCACGAAGTTCTAGAGCCCCATCTTTTACCCTATCTTGACACCCTGGCAGATCCAACTTTCCAACAAGATAATGCCCGACCATATGTTGCAAGAGTCACAATAGACTTCTTTCAACATAATGATGTCACATTGTTACCATGGCCACCAAGATCTCCCGACTTATCCCCAATTGAGCACGTGTGGGATATGATGGGTAGGAGATTGCTCAATTTGCAGCGTCCTCCTCAGACTCTAGAAGCACTTCGAGAGGAGTTGGTGGTTGCTTGGAATGAGATACCACGGGAGGACATTGACCACCTGATCAGAAACATGCCTAAGCGCGTTGGAGAATGCGTAGCACATCAGGGTGCATCCACACATTATTAAAGGTCAAAGGGCTTTAAAGCAGTGCAATCATTTTGAAATTTTTATCATTTACTTATTATGCTTCATTAAATACTTATACAAAATTTTATTAAAATAAAACCATTTAAACTGGGTGTTCTGATTTATATGTCACTTAGTATATTATCAATTGCTATTTTTCCTACAAAATAATATTCTCAGACTATAACTTATAGGGCGTTACACTCAATTGAATTAAAAAAAAATAGAACAAAACTGAATGCGGCCGTCGAATTTTGAATTCTCGAAGCATCGTCAGTTTAAGATAAAACAAGTTGGTAGCGCTTAAAATTTTGTGTTGTCTCACATAAACTGAAAAAATATAATATTTGAATAGATAGAAAAAATTTACTAAATAAACACAAAAGTCTATTTCACCAAATAATTAACAACATTATTTCACCATTTATTTATATCATCAACTGCTATTTTTTCTATAAAATAATAAACTCAGAGTATACCTTACAAGACGTTGCAACCACTAAGATCAAAAAATAAATAAAAATAAGACTGAATGCGGCCCTGGAATTTTGAAATCCCAAAACATCTTTAGTTCAATTTTTATCATTGCCTAGTAAAAGGTTGATAAAATAGAAGAAGAAGTAATGAAATTTGATTAAAAAACAAAAGATCTACAATATTTTGCCAATTATTTAAAAACATTCCTTTGCTGTTTGGTACATAAACGAATTGGTCACTCTCTGGTTTTAGAGGATGTTGATTTAGATAAAATACAAAAATATTGAGCAAGTCAAGTCCGGCCCTGGATTTTAAAACCCTCCGTCTAGATTTATATCCGTTAAAACTGAATTTAAAACTTTTATATTTTCAGATACGAAAAGGCCTTGGCCCCAAGTATACTTTATCTGAAGTCTCTTGAAACACTGTGAAATACCGGGTGCGTTTTATATATCTATATTTAACACGCTCTGTTGCTGCAAAAATCGCCAAATTTCGCAGCAAATATCCCCCGTATAAGATCAAAGGCAGTTTCACCGGTCCACGTGGAGTAAAGCACGCCTATGCGTGGACATAGCCAATGAGAAAGCGTGTATTTCAGAGCTCCGAACAAGTGCAGGTGGCTACTGAAAATTGAAACAGTTTAGCCAGTGCCGTGTAGCAGTGAATAAACATGTTTTCTTTAGTCTGTCCGTGTTTTTTCATAGATTTTATTAGTTTGTGTGTTTTTGACTTTTGAATACTCAGTTTACTTGTTGATTTAATTGTTGTGTTGATTGTTCTTGTGTGTCCTAAATATGGCTCTTTGGTGACCTTGGGAAAATGCTCCAAGCCACGAGGAGATGGTTGATGAACCTGTGCAGGCAGAATTCTTTCATAAAGATTTAGACGAACAGACCCAAAGAGTAATCCTAAATATGTATGATTGTCTGAAAAACGAAAATCCAGATTCCTCGCAAAATCAAATTTAAAACAGAATTTGTATCCTGACAAAAATCAGTCGGTCTACCATTTATCGGGTTATAAAAAGGGGAGATGTAGTCAACCATTCCTTCCACAGAAAGCCCATAGGGCAAAAATTAAAAAGAATAGACGTGGGTTTTCAGGAAGATATTCGTCGTATAATATACGGATTTTATAAAGAAAATTTGGTGCCCACGTTGGAAATGATACGGGATAAATTAAAGGATTATCCTGAAGATTTTTATAATTACAAATGCTTAGACTCACTGCACTGTATTGTAAAACTGTGTGGTTTTCAATACAAAAAATTAGATAAAAGAATGGTGATTATGGAGTCGTCTCGAATCGTTGAATTGCGCCAAGAATTTTTGCACAAAGTTAAAATCTATAGAGAGCAGGAAAGAAATCTGATTTACCTGGATGAAACGTGGCATGATACCCATGATGTTGTGCAGTACGGCTGGGTTGACGACAGCAACAAGTGCATTTTAAATGCACCATGCAACCGTGGAAAACGAATCATTATTCTCCATGCTGGCAGTGAAAATGGATTTATACCTGATGCCTTGCTGTTATCTGCCAAAAATATCAAAGAATCATGTGCCGACTATCATGAGGACATGACCTCCGACTTATTTGAAAAGTGGATAGAGCAGCAGTTAATACCAAACATTTCCCCAAATTCAGTGATTATTATGGACAATGCGCCATACCATTCCCGACAGAAAAACAAAATTCCGAATACAGGCACAAAAAAACAAGACATTATTGATTTTATGAAGGATAAGGGAATGGAAATACCACAAAAATCAACCAAAGCCATATTATTGGATCTTATTAAAAGACAAAAATTTGAAAAAGAGTATGTTGTTGACAATCTGTTTCAGCAAAATGGCCATGAAGTATTACGTCTACCTCCCTATTACTGCATTTTTAACCCGATTGAGTTGGTCTGGGCTGCTTTAAAAAAAAAAGTAAGAAAACATAATCAGACCCCTCAATTAAGTGAATCGCTATTGGCCACAATAAGAGATGCAGTATCTCATATTGCTGCCACTGACCTATGGAAGCAGTGTTCTAGGCATATTATTGAAAAAGAAAATGAATATTGTGTTTTGCCTCCTGTAAATCCCGTTGTAATTCCTCTACAAGATGACTCTAGCGACAGCTCCGAAGGCGAGGATGATATATAAATACCTATAATGTAAGTCTTTATATACCATTTTATATACCTACCTGCTATGTAAATATTTGCCTATGTCAAACGTTGGAATTCTGTAATTTTTCCATTTCTTAACTTTCAGTCAACATAAATTAAACTCCCAATATAAGTATTTTTTATCCCAAATCAAAAAAATAAGAAGATAGTAAAATCCATTTATTGTGATATAAAAACATTATTATTATCGTTCTAAATAAATGACCGCACGCCTATGATACGTCATGAAATTACAAAGGACGCGCCGACCAAAGGTTTTTATGCTATTTCAAGTGACTTCAGATAAAGTATACCTACCATTTCACTATGTCCATTTATGGTAAAAATTTTATTTTTTTTTAGGATGTATCCACCTGAACTGACATACGTGTCAATATTTTAGCGCCAGTGCCTTATTGATATCTGTCTGGCGTCTGTTTACGTCGTTACGTTACGTTTGAGCGATGCCGTACGTCGTAAACGACCGGAATTGTGGGCCGATAATTCGTGGATTTTGCACGTCGATAACGTGCCGTCTTATCGGGTCAGAATTGTGCTTGATTATTTGACCAAACGTCAAGTAAATTCCATTAAACAAGCGTATGCACCTGATACGGCACCGTGTGACTTTTTTCTCTTCCCAAAGCTCAAAGTACCACTTCGGGGAAAGATATTTCAGTCCATAGATGACATCAAGCAGAATGCGACGAGAGAGCTAAAGGCCCTTTGGCGAGTTACCAGCGGTGCACGGACAAGTAGGTGAAACGCTGACACATGTCTGTTGCTTCAAAAGGATGTTATTTTGAAGGCGATAGAATAAATCTGACTGAAAATTAAACCGTTTTCGTTTTATTGTTAAATTCCCGGTACTTTTTGATCATAGGGCATGTCTTTACAATATTCTTGCACGAAAAAAATCTTATTCCTGACACAGAGTAAGAACTTACAATGATGTTGCTCGTAATATTCTTCGGGAATTCAATTACAATGTTCTTATGCGGAAATTCCAGTACGCTCTTGTATACTAAGTGACATATAAATCCGAACACCCAGTTTAAATGGTTTTATTTTAATAAAAGTTGGTGAATGTATTTATCTTACTGTAAATAACAAGTGAAAAAATTTTCAGCTTTATCAGTTGGACATTCCGGTTTTTATACTGCTTTTTTTTAATTCACTAACGCTCTAAAAATGAATATTTCAGCAGCAGTAAAGAATCAACGTTGGCGGATTTTGGTTCTTGACATCCTTTGCGATCGGTTACGATGCCTACAGTACGGAGACCTGTACGATTTCGTCAACTTAGTGAGTTTGATAGGGGCCGTATAGTGGGACTTCGGGAAGCTGGACTTTCTTTTCGGGCAATTGCAGTTAGAGTGCAAAGAAGTGTAGACACTGTGGTTAGGTGTTGTCAGGCATGGCTTCGAGAAGGCCGTACGCAAAGAGCAAGGTGCACTGGACGCCGCCGTAGAACAACAGACCGTGAAGATCGCCGCCTAAGATTATTGGCCTTAAGGGACCGTTTCTCCACTACCAGGTTCATTGCAAATGAATGGTTTGCAGAACACGGAAGACCTATTGGCATGCGAAGTGTTTACCGACGAATGAGAAGTTTTGGCTTGTTTTCATACCGGCCACACTGGGTCCTCCCTTTAACTCGAGAACACCGACGTAATCGCCTTGAGTGGTGCAGACAACGGTCACTCTGGGATCAGGAATGGAACAGTATTGTTTTTAGTGATGAGTCTCGATTTTGTTTAGGCATGCACGATGGTCGTGCCAGGGTTAGAAGGCGACGTGGTGAAAGGAGGAATCCACAGTTTTTTGTTGAAAGACATGTTCATCACACTGTTGGAGTTATGGTTTGGGGTGCTATAGCTTATGGTTCCAGGTCACCTTTAATCTTCATCAGAGGTAACATGAACGCGCAGCGTTATATGCACGAAGTTCTAGAACCCCATCTTTTACCCTATCTTGGCACCCTGGCAGATCCAACTTTCCAACAAGATAATGCCCGACGACATGTTGCAAGAGTCACAATAGACTTCTTTCAACATAATGATGTCACATTGTTACCATGGCCACCATGATCTCCCGACTTATCCCCAATTGAGCACGTGTGGGATATGATGGGTAGGAGATTGCTCAATTTGCAACGTCCTCCTCAGACTCTAGAAGCACTTCGAGAGGAGTTGGTGGTTGCCTGGAATGAGATACCACAGGAGGACATTGGAGAATGCGTAGCACATCAGGGTGCATCCACACATTATTAAAGGTCAAAGGGCTTCTAAGCAGTGCAATCATTTTGAAATTTTTATCATTTACTTATTATGCTTCATTAAGTACTTATACAAAATTTTATTAAAATAAAACCATTTGAACTGGGTGTTCGGATTTATATGTCACTTAGTATATTTGAGATGCAACTTCTTATGATCTTTTTGTTGCAAAATATACTTTATAACAACAGAAACAACAAGGCAATATGGTACTGCTTCAGCGCAAAATTGCGTATCATTACAGGTAGCCCATTAGTACATTAGAATCGATGAATCAGCCTTTGGCCTGAAGTGTAAGACTCTTTCAAAATTGAAAATTATTAAACACTGTGAAGGGAAATCTTGTATTGCACTGTTGCTCCATTCTTATTTAACTGGCATATATAGAAGGATATTAATACCTTTCAAAGAACAAAATTGACAGGACTATTTTTACTAACACTGATTCATGTCCTAGAAGAGCTGTAGCAGATAATATAATCAATTTACTTTTATCGATTATCGACTTCTATTGATTTGTCTCTGTTCTATATATCGGTCGCATTAGTGGTTCTCGACCGTACTTACGGGTTATTATTTTTTATTGAAACTGGAACTGATATTGCTTATTTACGAAAGGACGAAGTTATTATTTAGAGAAACTCGCGGTCAGACGAAACTTTAGAGCATTCCCCTTGACCTCTTCCATGATCAACCAATTATTCAACCAACCTGATGGATTCTTTTTAAATTGGTATTAAAACTCTTCAATAATCTGTGACACTCGATACTTTATTCATAAGAATACTTCTTCCGATTATTTATGAAAAACAATATCAGTTAAATGGCTGTCGCGGCTGGCCGGGCGGTAGTCCATTCTCTTAACCCAATTTTGAAGCACATTTTCGATAGTTTGTGGGTCTATTTCATCAATTGTTTGAGGACCCCATAGGAAGTAATCCATGGGCGTCAAATAACAGCTGCTGGCTGGCCAATGAACGTCTCCAAAACGGCTTATAACACTTAAATTTTCTAAGATGAAACTCACGTCATTCAACACAGGGTCTCAGAGGCATGGATCATAGGAAAGGGGTTGTTTGGGTCTTTTCCAATCTACAATTTATTAGGAAACCACTACTATTTTATATGGTCCCAAACTATAACTGCCATTTTCTACCGTCTACATTCTGTACACAGTCAAAGAATGATTGAGAAATAGCAAAAGACAACTTCATCAAAAATGGAACAGTCTCAAAAGTATCAATTTTCTTAAAATTCTTAAAAGCTGTGATAACTCAAAAACGGTGCAGAATTACATAAGAACATTTCTAACTAGTGGGACACCACGTATCAGCTAACTAACCTTTGTTTATATGAAACTACGAGTAGATCAATTAGACAGCATTTCCAGGTTGAATTACATACTAAGTGGAAATTTTCCTTTGTGTTCTAGTAATCAAGTTTCAGTCAATGAATGCACATATACCAAGTCTGGCTTCTCGGAAATATGTTTTCCTCTGAAGTTTTAACTGATTAGAAATAGCCTTAAAACATTTATTTGAATTAAAATTCATCATCCTTCATTTGTCAGCTACATTTATGAGATCATTCTTCATGTCTCAGACTAATGAACAAAATGCGGTTCATCGTAAAATTTCGGTTATTAAATTTTTATGTTTTATAAGTTGTTAAATTTTGCGTACATGATTATTACATAAGGTACTCGTTATTTTTATGTTTTTTTAAATGTTAGTTTTTAATATCCATTGAAAATTTATTACGTTACGATTAAGTGTTCTCATAACTGGTCCACACAAAATGATCTAAGCTCGTTTGTCGGGTTTCAAAGAAAATCAGACTTATTTGGATTCGGCCGGACTTTTTGTGCACTTACTGACTCAAATTTGGTACCAATACAATAAAGTGCAATTGATTAATACTTCGAATGATTTGGCTTTCAGAGAAAGGAGTCAGGAATAGGTATTTTCCCGAGTTTATTTGAATATCGTTCATTACACAGAAGCATTTGCATAAAAAATTAATAATATTTCAATATGTCTTGACATGCAAGTGGTTAGACATAACCGTTCTAAACAACAGAAACTATGCAAATTTCAATGTTAACACGCAATGGTTATTCCAAAACTAATCACTGGAAATAGTGATTCATATACTTCGCGTCTTCGTCTACAGCTCTATATGACATAAATCACACCTTCACAAAAATCTTTGGACCTTGGTCTATCTAGTTATACAGGGTGAGTTTTTAGTGTTGGCTCGATCGGTAACTACGTTATTACGCATGTTATCTAAAAAAGTTATACTAAGTGACATATAAATCCGAACACCCAGTTTAAATGGTTTTATTTTAATAAAAGTTGGTGAATGTATTTATCTTACTGTAAATAACAAGTGAAAAAATTTTCAGCCTTATCAGTTGGACATTCCGGTTTTTATACTGCTTTTTTTTATTCACTAACGCTCTAAAAATGAATATTTCAGCCGCAGTAAAGAATCAACGTTGGCGGATTTTGGTTCTTGACATCCTTTACGATGCCTAGAGTACGGAGACCTGTACGATTTCGTCAACTTAGTGAGTTTGATAGGGGCCGTATAGTGGGACTTCGGGAAGCTGGACTTTCTTTTCGGGCAATTGCAGTTAGAGTGCAAAGAAGTGTAGACACTGTGGTTAGGTGTTGTCAGGCATGGCTTCGAGAAGGCCGTAAGCAAAGAGCAAGGGGCACTGGACGCCGCCGTAGAACAACAGATCGTGAATATCGCCGCCTAAGATTATTGGCCTTAAGGGACCGTTTCTCCACTACCAGGTCCATTGCAAATGAATGGTTTGCAGAACACGGAAGACCTGTTGGCATGTTTTGGCTTGTTTTCATACCGGCCACACTGGGTCCTCCCTTTAACTCGAGAACACCGACGTAATCCCTTGAATGGTGCAGACAACGGTCACTCTGGGATCAGGAATGGAACAGTATTGTCTTTAGTGACGAGTCTCGATTTTGTTTAGGCATGCACGATGGTCGTGCCAGGGTTAGAAGGCGACGTGGTGAAAGGAGGAATCCACAGTTTTTTGTTGAAAGACATGTTCATCACACTGTTGGAGTTATGGTTTGGGGTGCTATAGCTTATGGTTCCAGGTCACCTTTAATCTTCATCATGAAGGCGCAGCGTTATATCCACGAAGTTCTAGAACCCCATCTTTTACCCTATCTTGACACCCTGGCAGATCCAACTTTCCAACAAGATAATGCCCGACCACATGTTGCAAGAGTTACAATAGACTTCTTTCAACATAATGATGTCACATTGTTACCATGACCACCAAGATCTCCCGACTTATCCCCAATTGATCACGTGTGGGATATAATGGGTAGGACATTACTCAATTTGCAACGTCCGCCTGAGACTCTAGAAGCACTTCGAGAGGAGTTGGTGGTTGCCTGGAATGAGGTGCCACAGGAGGACATTGACCACCTGATCAGAAGCATGCCTAGGCGCGTTGGAGAATGCGTAGCACATCAGGGTGCATCCACACATTATTAAAGGTCAAAGGGCTTTAAAGCAGTGCAATCATTTTGAAATTTTTATCATTTACTTATTATGCTTCATTAAGTACTTATACATAATTTTATTAAAATAAAACCATTTAAACTGGGTGTTCGGATTTATATGTCACTTAGTATATTTTTATTTATATTTCTGATTTATATTTTTAATGGAAAGACCTACATTTTATTGCAACATATATAAAATATTGTTATTGTTCCATTTTTTCTTGATAGACAATATAGGCTGGTCAAGAACGCAAAATGAACGATTTCGCAAAAAATTTAAATGGAACACCCTGTATATTTTCACGGTTTACGATTCTGCTTTCCACAATCTTTCTGTATATAACGTTTATCAAAGCTTTTACAAATGGTTTTTGAGTTGCAGTTAAGTTGGCTCCTTTTTTAGATTTCTTTACAACTTCGTTTGCAGTATTCTAAATCCTTTTCATCTGATAATTTCATGGTGTATATATAGATGACTAAAAAACAATGTTTTCATTTTTTTGTCAAAAATGCATTTTTGTGAATTTTATTGTGCATTCTTTCTTCCAAGGGAATTTGTGAACAAATATAGGTACAGCTCTGAAATTTTGAGTGAATATTCCTCTTTTATGGAAGAATGAAACGAGTGAATACTTTTGTTCTTATCACTTTTCCTTTTTGATTTTCTTGAAGCCTCGTCTCGCAGCAAGTTGGGTTTTCAAGAAAAGCAAAGATTTTTCGAAAAGGAAAAGTGATAAGAACAAAGGTAATCACTCGTTTCATTCTCCCATAAATGAGGAATATTCACACACAATTTCAGAGCTGTACCTATATTTTTTAACAAGTTCTGATTGAAGAAAAGATGCACAAAAAATACATGTTTTGATAAATAAAATGGAACATTGTTTTTTAGTCATCTCTATACACACCATGAAATTATCAGATGAAAAGGATTTACAATACTGCTGCAAAGTTGAAAAAAAATCTAAAAAAGGGAACGTGCCATCTTAAACAATTTGTAAATCGGAAATCAAATTAAATGAACAATATTGCAATAATTTTCAAAATAAGAATAGCAATCGGTTAGTAAATGCAGATGGTTAGAATTTGCGTGTGTTAATATATATAAACATTATATCAGAACAATCCCTTTGAAAAGGTGAATCAAAAAGTGTTCTGTTTGAAAATTTTGTAGAAACTGTCAAAGTTAAGTGTTTTTTTTCGATAGATTGCCCAATATCTCAATAATTTGAAAATAGGACCTTATTATACCTTATGTCATATCGCTTCGCTTGAAAGGACTCATCCGAATCCGCAATAAAAATGAGATCTTTCCGTTTGGAAAAATTGCGTCAAGTAGGTGGACTCTGCACTTCCCTGCAACGTCATCAGTTTTAAACATAAGGTCACGGGGAAACGCTGATATATGTCCCACCCCCTACAACTCTCCACCTCCAAATTCTGTCCCCTAAAATTGTTTTCAAAAATGATCAGGGTCCGCTGAAATTTCAAAAACGTTTGAGCGATTTTACTTTTTTCGTTGTTGGCCTTGTTTTCCGCCACCGCTGGACCGATTTTTCCAAGTAATTGTTGACCTAGCGAACAAAAAAAACCTACCCTGTGTATAATCGACAACCAAATTCGATATATGTCCTAATCCGAAAGTGTATTTTAACATTAAAAGTCTCACAGTGATCAGTAACTGGAAACTAATCCATACCGATAATTAGGCTTCACGAAATTATTCATAAACGAGCACATATAGACACATGTATTGATATAGGTATACGTTCATTCAAATTAGCAATGCCCTATTTGTACCGGCGCGGAATTCCCCAACGCGCACCTGTCGAATTATTCGTTTTTTGGAAATTCTGACCTGGGAATCGCCTTAATCGTTAGTAGCAGGCAATCATCGACCTATAAATGTACGAAAGCGTGTAGACTGGGGTTTCCCCATCTTAAGTAGTATTTACGTCGAGAAGCATAACGAGAATGAATGAGGAAGCTTCTTGACGTTTCTGCAGTTGCTGTTGATCAGCATTCCGCACGTAGGCATAGGTAAGTGATATCTGCCACTACAGTAAGTTGCTTGTGGTTACGCGTAATCTACAGAGTCGTACTGAGGTTTCTTGGAATGTATGGAAAGATCGCTAAGTTTATACGAAAGGGAAAAAATAAAGATTGTTATGAAGAATAATGAGGGTTGTCATGTACATTATGTTTTAATTCTTGCTTTGAAGATAGGACAATCAGATGGTATCTGCAAAAGAACAACTTTGTGAGTACAAAACTGACATAAGGGTGTTTCAGTTTATTGTTGCATAACTTTAAGATTCGATAGAACTTTTAAAAATAATGCATAAAGTCTATATAAACATGGGTCGACAAATGCGTGGCTTCCGAAATACAGGGTGTTTAAATTTACTTTCTAAAATAGTTTTTTTAAATATTTGATGTATAACAGTGAAAATTGGTATACAAGGGTTTCTTGGTACGACAAAACGAACCACGGGCATAGTTTTACTGTAGCCGCTAGAGGGCGCTCTCTACTGTACCTGTAGTGTATTAAAATGACCGAAAATTTTTTCTTAGTGCAATTTTTTGCTTTTTGAACAAAATAACTGATTCTTCGCACTTTTCAACATAAAAAAGCTCTCCTGTGAGTTTTCGTTATAGTCAGCCGTTTTTGAGATATTTCGATTTTTAAGGTTCGATGCATTTTTAATTATTTATGGGAAAATAATATTTTTTTTACATTTTCGATTTGGGCATTACAAGTGTTTTTAAACACAGCAATAATTCCTAACTCCAAATAAACACAAAAAAACAGAATATTAATTTGTTTAATTTTCCAATATTATTTTTAACAAATTAAATTAATTATTTACGACTAAAAAGCTATTGGATAGTTAGGACAAACATACAAAATCTAAAGTAGTTGCTCGAAATGTAAACCCAATTGTTCAATACACAATTCACATCTACGAATGATCGAACGTGGTATAGCATTATTCAAATAAGGCCTTATTTCATCACATGCATTCCTGATTATGTCTATTAGCATATCTCTTGTGGTTACGGGAGTCTGGTACACTTTTTCTTTTAGAAATCCCCACACAAAGAAATCTAATGGATGTAGGTCAGGGGATCGTGGAGGCCAGGCGACTGGTGCTCCACGGCCGATCCATCTTTCTGGATAATTTTCGTCCAGCCAGTTTCTAACTAATAATGAGCTGGACAACCATCAAGCTGGAACCAGGCCAATATTTTTAAATCTAACATAACATCATCCCACATATTTGCATGTTCAGCCTTTAAAAATTCCAAGATGGTCGCAGCATTTAACCTTGCAGGCAAAAGGTAGAGTTCAAACAGTCGTTTACGGTAGATACCAATCCACATGTTCACACTAAATTCATGCTGAAAATTTCTTTTCCGAACTGCATGCGGATTTTCATGCGACCAAATATGTTGATTATGAAAATTTCCCCCTCCACGTCAAGTGAAGCATGACTCATCGGTCCATAAAACGTTACTTAAAAACTCCCTATTATTATCAGTTCTATCAAGAATCCACTGACAAAATGTGATTCTTCGTTCTCCGTACCCTGGCTGTAGTCCTTGCACAGGTTGCAAATGGTAAGGACGTCTATGTTCATTTCTAAGAACACGGTGAACATGGCTTGCTGAAATTCCCAAGGCACCAGAAACTCTCCTAACACTTGTAGTCGGATCTCTATCAAACTCACGCAGAATCATACGGGTAAATCTGCGCTGACGAACATTTATGTTTTGATCTCTTTGGAGATTTCCAAAACCATTTTCAATTATTTGACGATGCACTCTTACAAATACTGAGCGAGTTGGATGTCGTCTGTATGGAAATCTTCGTGCGTATTCTCTGGCTGCTTCTGCTGCGTTTCCATTTACAAAGCCATACACAAAATGAATATCCGCTAACTCTTGATTGAAGAATAAAAATGGCATTTTAATAAAACTTACAAAAAAAAAACAGGTAAAAGAAACTAAATTTCGTGCATTCACAATTTCAAAAAAACGTTTCAGGTTTCAACAGACAACAAAACTAACTGTCAACTAATTGACGTTTAACCTTATTCTGCTTTCAATTTCAAAAATATTTGCAGGCACAGCCTAATTCTAAAAATTATCGAAATACTGACTTTTTAACGTTATTTTATCATAAATAATTAAAAATGCATTGAACCTTAAAAATCGAAATATCTCAAAAACGGTTAACTATAACGAAAATTCACAGGAGAGCTTTTTTATGTTGAAAAGTGTGAAGAATCAGTTTTTTATTCAAAAATCAAAAAATTGTACTAAGAAAAAATTTTAATACACTACAGGTACAGTAGAGAGCGCCCTCTAGCGGCTAAAGTAAAACTATGCCCATGGCTCGTTTTGTCGTACCAAAAAACCCTTGTATACCAATTTTCACTGTTATACATCAAATATTGTTAGAAATATTTAAAAAAAACTATTTTAGAAAGTAAATTTAAACACACTGTATTTCGGAAGCCACGCATTTTTCGACCCATGTTTATATAGACTTTATGCATTCATTTTAAGAGATCTATTGAATCTTAAAGTTATGCAACAATAGACTGAAACACCCTGTATATTTGCATGGTTGGTCAAACTTTCAACGCCATAATATAGCTATTCGAAATGGATTTCTTCATAAAGATAACACACTCTACTACAAATACACACCAGAATCTGTGATGGAAAATGAAAATTTCAAGCTGTACTACGATCGCTCTAAGAGGGATGTCTTTTAAGTTTTGCATATGGAAATAAAACAACACGGTATGTAGTTTTAAATGACTTTAAAGCGTAATGATAGTCCCTATAATCATCTCTAACAAAGGTTCAGTACCCCAGAATCTGAGGAAAAATCTACGTCTAATCGGTCTGGATAAGAATATTTATGTAAAACTTCAAAAGGCGGCAATACCTAATAATAATAGTATAGTCAGGAAATTCTTAAATGCAGACGAATACAGCGAATTGGTCAAACAACCTGCACTCTTCATACCCAGTAGTATAAAGCTGAGCATTCAACAGAAATAATAATAATAATAATAATAATAATAAACATCTGGAACATCTCAAATCTGCATACAAATACTCCCTTCATTCAGAAATGCATCATCAAGTGTCATCATTTATTGAGATACAGGCATATTGCCCAGCATATCGATAACTCATGAACGTCCCGACATACTAGTAATCGACAAGAGGAAGAAGATCGCTTATATCATAGTTATTGCAGTTGACGGAAACTTCCACCGATGAAACAAACAAGTATGAGCAGCTTTCACGCGAAGTCCAACAACTTTACAAATCGGAGCAAACATCAGTCTTGAAGCTCGGCCTTAACTATTTAAGGGAATGTCAGAAGGCAGCAATCCTCGATACCTGTAGAATAATTTTCCTGTCAGTCAAGAATTCCACAGTATCTGTAAAGTCAAAGAAAGAATAATAAACGTGTTTTTATTTGTCCGAAGCTGTTCTTCGACTTAGCCCATGCGAAAATAAATACAAACATGAATAAAATGTATAAATAAATAAATTTAATGTAATTACTCAGATATGAATAGATACTATTTTATAATTTTTTTTGATTAGCAGAAGAGAAAGATAAGTATTTTTAGTTTCGGCACCGTAAAAGCAGATTCTTGATATGTCTTATGACTTTATCAAAATTTTGATTGTTTAAAAATGGTGGTAACGATAGGTGATTTGAATGATATTTATACAGGGTGTCCCGAAAAAAGTGTGCAATATTCTACCAGCGGTTTCTAGAGCTTAAAATAGGAAGAAACGTTTATATAAACATAGGTCGACAAACGCCCCCTAAGGGCGCTACGGTCTTTTAAAGGGGCTCCCCTAAAGATGGTTTTTCCTTAATATTTCCGAAACGTGTTGAGATAAGGACATAAAATTTGGTATTCTAGCCTAGTTTTTTATGGTGGATTTAAAAATATTAACAATTTTAGACAGTTTTGTTTGGAAGCGTATGTAACAGGGACGGACTCAGGTTATTTTAGCCCCAAAATTTTTGTGTGATTCTATTTTTGAAATTCAACTTTAGAATTTGAAAATTTAGGGTTTTCTACATAAAAAAGGTACTCTTATTGAATATCGATAAATTGTGTCATTTTTGAATAAAATCAAACAAAAAAATTTGTCACATGATAGGAAATGTACATGATGGCGCCCCTGCACATTTTGGACGCAATGTTCGAAATTGGTTGAATGTCAATTTTCCAGACAGGTGGTTAGGCCGAGGAGGTCCTATAACGTGGCCGCCACGTTCACCTGACCTAAATCCATTGGATTTCTATTTTTGGGGTCATTAAAAGACCTAGTTTACTCGACTGAAGTAAATACTCAAGAAGATTTACTTCAAAGAATCCATCAGGCTGCAAATGAACTAAGAAGAAAAAGATTTTCCACTTTTTGGGCTACGCAATCATTAGTTCGTCGAGCGACACTCTGTATCCAACAAAATGGGAATTTATTTGAACACTTATTGTAAAACTAGTCTTAAGTATGTCCAACTGTATGTCTTCTTTTTTAAACAAATTTCAATTTCGTTCGTAGAAAAAATTTATTTCTTTTGTTTTTGCCTAAATGTAAGAAATATGTATTTATGTAATATTTACCAATTATTAAATTAGTTTTTTCGTTGCCATGGCTAATTATTCAACAATTTATTTAAATTCGCAGTACATTTCCTATCATGTGACAAATTTTTTAGTTTGATTTTAGTCAAAAATGACACAATTCAATAAGAGTACCTTTTTTATGTAGAAAACCCTAAATTTTCAAATTCTAAAATTGAATTTCAAAAATAGAATCACACAAAAATTTTGGGGCTAAAATAACCTGAGTCCGTCCCTGTTACATACGCTTCCAAACAAAAGTGTCTAAAACTGTTAATATTTTTAAATCCAGCATAAAAAACTAGGCTAGAATACCAAATTTTATGTCTTTATCTCAACACGTTTCGGAAATATTAAGGAAAAACCATCTGCAGAGGAGCCCCTTTAACAGCCCGTAGCGCCCTTAGGGGACGTTTGTCGACCTATGTTTATATAAACTTTTCTTCCTATTTCAAGCTCTAGAAACCGCTGGTAGAATACTGCACACTTTTTGCGGGACACCCTGTATAACTTTGCAACAATCAGCCAACCTAGTTTTTGAAAAGATGTCGAATTATGGTCGCACTTTTTCAAGTTGCCTACTAATCTGCAGCAACAGTTTTGAATTGTGTTCAAGCGCTCTATCGTTACCAAATCTAAAAATCGATAGTAAACAATACGATTTTTGAACAAATAGTAATTCTAATAGCAGATTCGTGATTCGTGACCCCTGCTGAGCGCGTGAATGCGCCGCCACTGCGAATGGCGAGCGCGGATGTCCTCCTACACCCTGATACGGACGTGAACACGACGGCGACGCTCCTATCGACACGACGCCGACCGCCCAAACCCAGCGACTCGACGCTGTCCCCAGCATCGGGCGCCCCATTGTGGGGGGTAGTGGGGTCCACCAGCTACAAATACCCATGCCCCATCGCATGGACCACACTCAAGTTACACACGATCCGTTGTTGGTCCTGTGACCCTCCGTCGCTAAACCGCTCTAAGTCGGCAGTGAAAATTTGCTAGTCTGCGATTTTCAGGCTGACAAGTGACAATCGTACTTCCTTCCGTTCCGACAAAATACAACCGATAGAAGAAATGGCCGCGGTTGCTACGGCTCAAAAGGAGAGCGAGATGTTCTCGAAGAAGTCTTACATTGAGGTGAGTACTGGTACTACTGCCTCCTGGATTACGCTTCCGGACGTGGACGAAGTGAAAAAAAGTGTTTTGGAAGTGTCAAGTGTAGTTGCACTATGTGTTCCTTTCTTGTGGGTGTGATCAAACTTCGACGCAAAAATATACCACAAGTGTACTTCAGTCAGTAAATACTGATTTAAACAAATAAGTAGACAACATATTTTGTACATTAAATATCTCGAAAAACGTCGTTAATAAAGTACCTTTCATGAACTAAAAATTCAAACATTCAGTCATAGAATGGTTTGCCATGTTTCAAATAGTTAAAATTTCTAAAAAACGGTGTGTATTGATAGCGTCAATTATTCAAGTTTTGATGTTTTCAAAAACTCGCTCTATAACATTATGTACTTCGTGTATCACTATCACTGTCCTTGTTCAAAATCAAATGGATATCTGTTACGTAATTTTAACTCTTATTGTTTATAGAAAAGGAACTAGCTAAATATACCGCGTACATAACTTTCAGTTTTATATTTTATGATTCCGAAATCACAAAACATTTGGAAAAATCGATTGTAATCCTCATTCCTTGAATTTTCATAATATTGCATATTAATTTGATCGAAGGGCATTGAGGAAGCGTCTTCAATCGAACAAATGGAAAGGAAAGATATATTTAACAAAAGTTGTACAGACTATTGTGATTTTTCTGTTATCTTAATGTGTATTTTTATGTCGAAGTTCGCACATCTAAGAATGGGATACATTCTGTTACTACAATGTAAAGTAAGATCGCAACGAATACAAGGATAGATTTCTATATGGAAACATGGGCAAATAAGCTTCCATTACTTACCGCTGTTCTGACGGAAATAAAGTATCGCGTTTTCAGTGATTTGATACTTCATTACCACCATGACCAAGACCAAGACTTTATATCGAGACCATGTCTCCACCAAAGTCCAAACTGATTTCTTTCTCCCAACTCATATTCGCACTTCAGCTCCTTTCTCATCAACGAGCAGAGGCCTTGCGTTTTCTGCAAATTTGCTAGATTATTTTCTCAGACTTAATATTCGAACATGCTTTCACGCTAAATTGTCGAAATGCGGTATGACTAAAGAGAAGACTTTCCTTGGAACCTCATTTGAAAGACACCTACAAACTATCCTGAGCCATAAAAAAACGCCCAAAAGTAGCCTGAAAGCTAAGAGATAAAACCAGCATGGAACTTTGTTAGGAAACCTCTGATTTCGGCTTGTCGAAGTTGAGAACGTGTTTTAACATAAACACGTCACCTCAGTTGCAGCAACTGTTGAAAACACTTGAATTATCTATTTGAAACCAGAATATTCTTAATGCAGCTTTAGATTCCACTGTCTTTCAGAATCAATTATTGAGCAATAAAAAGAAATTAAATTTTATATTTGGTTTGATTCCACCAGACAGTGGAAGGTTGTTACATCACCGTCACTGAGCAGAATAGATGCGGCATGGGGTACTGCTCACATATCTGGGAATCTTCTGTCTGGAGTATACTATCCAACTATCTAGATGATCGGTGATACCTCATCAACAGTATTGAGCCGTTTTTAATGGTCTGGGTCTCTTTATCAGTTAACTCATTCTGCAAGTTTAAATATGTTAATCTTTGCCGTAAGTCATTTGACACTGCCCCAAGCCCTATAGGAGTCTCATTAGGACGATCGAGCTCTATGCGTGGAAAACTCTCAGCTCCTAGAGCATCAAGAACGTGAAACCATCCACCTGATGATGTCCCAGTTTTACTAACCTTAGGCAGTTCAAATATCGGATCGAAAAGCTCTTTCAGTCACACAGTAACGCACCAGATCTGTGCAAGATTAACACAGGTACATCGTACTGCTACCTTATTCAATAATGACCTGTGTTGGTACTACAGGGTCGCCAAAAGGAGTCAAAGACGGCCTTGTTGCCAGGCTTCGAATCCCCATCACTACTATTACTGCTACTACTAGTCCCGTAGTAGAAGAGATACTACTATCTCATACATGATCCGTGTAATATGTTCGTTGCGTTGCAGTATGGATAGATTAGAACCGGGACTGGTACGCCGGGCGATGAGCTTAGCTTGCAGGGGTACGCGGATCAAAAATATTTCTCTATCATTCAAGTTTTGAAGGGGAAATCTATGATGTGTGGAATATAATAATAGTAATAATAATAAATCGTCTTTATTTAGGGGCGAAGTTTAGCATAATGCTAGTCTGCCACTTAACTCCAAAAAGACTGAAACATATTACAAAAACATAAAAATAGTTAATTAGTTACAAGTGAGTTGAAAATGTAGGTGTATAAAAATAAAATGTATATATGTATATTTATATTTTGACTTGAGACGTGGTCATTGTCGTCTAGACCAGTTAGGTGAAAATCAAAGCTTCCGCCTTTTGTTGGGTACTTCGACAAAATTTAAGCAAGGAGGACTCTTTATACTTTTTTAATCTCTCTAGCTTTCAATGGTCTTTGCCATCATCATCAGGAGCTGCAATTACATTGATAAAAGTAGCAACAATTGTGTAAAATGAATTTAAATTAACTTACAGTAGTAGTGTGCAATCATCAAGTGGCTTCACGATGTAATGCTTAACTTTCGTTTTAAATATTTTTAATCTGTTTTTAATTTGTTGTCATACAGCTGTGTGTAGTCTGTATAATTTTGACCATTGTACCATGTATCCAGCTTTCACCATGTTACTGGATGTTTCCCTCATCCTTAACGTAAATAACATTTAGCAACATCCTCACATACTACTGTAAGTTAATTTAAATTCGTTTTACACAATTGTTGCTAGTTTTATCAATGTAATTGCAGCTCCTGATGATGATTACAAAGACCTTTGAAAGCTAGAGAGATTAAAAAAGTATAAAGAGTCCTCCTTGCTTAAATTTTGTCGAAGTACCCAGCAAAGGGCGGAAGCTTTAATTTTCACCTATATATACAGGGTGACTTCGAAGCTGAGTCATTTATTTTAACAGTGAGTAGATCTGATCAAAAGAAATGTTTTTTTCCTTTACCATTTTTCTGGTAAAATTAAAGTAACAAAGTTATAGCCCTTTGGAAGTTTGAGTACCGCCCTGTCTCAATAATAATATTATGTGCTCGTCTTTGGCGACAACGGATATAATTCGCCTTATCGGTTCATCGCATCGGAAACAAAAAAGCGAAAGAATTTGGAACGATGTTTTTACAATTATTTCATTCAGTTGTATACAGTCAGTGTCAGTCGGTAGTGGATAGTGGTGTCTGTTGTGTGGCTCAAACGAAATAAAAAATGGCACATGTTTATGCGGATCGGTTTCCCAATCGAGTGCAACCAACCCCTCGTGCCTTTGTTAATGTAGTACAACGGGTTCGTGAATCATTTGACTTATGACCTCACATATGGACGGCATGCCGGTGCTCCAAGACCTCACGATCAAATACAGGTCCGCACTGAAATACTTGTCGGAAGGATACTTTATAAAACAAGGTAAAATTTTTTTTTAATGTTTTTTTTATTTTTACACACATATTTTGGTTCATCTTCCTTCTACAATCATTATCTGAAAATTAATGACTCAACTTCAAAGTCACCCTGTATATATATATATAGTATTTAATTACCTTAACTGTTAGGAGAAGATATACTTTAATTTCTTTGGGTAGAAGGCAAAAGTACACTCTTATAACTTAAACTCTCAAGCTTTCGAAGATCTGTGTCTTCATCGTCTGAAGCTGGAAACAATTATTGACAATAGCAACAAATAACAATTAGGAGAAAATTATTCACTTACTAAGGCGGCGAGATTGTTGCAGAAATTGTTTTTAAACAACAGTGAAGCGAACACATAGTCGACGAATAAAATGATTCCGTTCTAATCGAACCTCATCAGTCCAGTTTTTTATTCGTCGACTATGTGTTCCCTTCACTGTTGTTCATAAACAATTTCAGCGACAATCTCGCCGACTTAGTAAGTACATATTTTTCTCCTAATTGTTATTTGATGCTATTGTCAATAATTGTTTCCAGCTCCAGACGATGAAGACATAGATCTTCGAAAGCTTGAGAGTTTAAGTTATAAGAGTGTACTTTTGCAATACTTTGTCTTCTACCCAAAGAAATTAAAGGATATATATATATATATAAAATATTAGTACAAATAATAGAAGGATATCCAATATTTCGGGTTTTAAAAGTATACATTGCAAAAGTTATACAAACAAAAGGATATATCGACATAGCACAGCTCAAAACGCCATCTATCACAGAGATGGTGCTTTCCTTGGTTTTTCCGGATATAAGAAATCAAGCCTAGACCATGTCCATGGTTGGGTGTCTTTAGCCAGACAGATGAAATCATGATGCTTAAAAGAATATATATTGTTCCGTTAACAAACTTTTGCCACTGTTTTCTGTCTTCTGTCATTCTTCTTACTTCTTGTGCTGATACCCCTGTTTTTCCAGTTCTTACGTCAATCCTGGTCTTCCTCTTCCTCGCCTAGGTAATAACATGCGCCAACGTAACTGAGTTTGTTCGATAATTTTCGTTACTAGGACCACCTCTAGCTCTTTCCTTATGTCCTCATTCCGAAGATGATCCATCCTTGTTTCTCCCAACCACCTCCTAAGTATTTAATTAATATGGCTTGGATTCGACTTTTCAGTCTCTTCGTTGTTATATTGGAATATTTAATACTTGTGTGACGGTAATAAATGTTAGCAACTGATTTATGTATTTCTTCATGTCTTTTAAATTCGTCGTATGATAGTAGTTTGGTGGCTCGAGGTTGATATATAAATATGGCTAATACAAAAATCAAAAAAATTTCTTCTATCCCAACCCGCAGAAGCTCGACGCAGACGCTCCAGCATGGAAGCTGGCGGGGCTCCACCATTACATATATATACGCCTCCCCATCCGTTTGAGCCTCATCCGTTCGGTGACCAAGGGCTGCGACCCTCTTCTCTCGACGTTCAGTCATCACGTACGGTTGTCGGTGGAAAAAAAGTCGGCGCGAAAGGTTTTCAATCTGTCCTCTGTTCGAATCACCAACTCTAACTCCCTGTCGAACATGGCCGCGGTCGCCGCAGCGCAGAAAAACAGGGAAATGTTCGCTATCAGAAAATCGTACAGTATAGAGGTGAGTCGCAGATTACCTACAGATACGGCAGCTGCTGTCGGTCGCTTCGATCTCGGTGTCAACACCTGTTCAAATTCAAATTGTTTATTCAAAAAGCCAAAAAAAACTATGAATAAAAACTTAATTAATATTGAATAAATTTATATACAATAAAGATAGTCACATAAATAGAGAATCTCACATGTATATGACCAAAAACAACAACTAAATAAAGGTTTTGATAATAGAAAATTAAAATAAGTGCGGAGCCGCATATATGTCTTAGAAAAAAATAACGTTCAAAAGTAGGAACTTAAAATCAAATCAGAATACATACCAACACACGAATGGGCAAACTTGCATATACATGTATAAATAAAATAGCGGCAGACAATAGCAGAATAAAATCATGCAAATTCACAAAACGAACTGTCAAATGTCAATACAAAAAATGGACAATGTGTTCTTATCATCGAGATATTCAGACAGAGTAATATTCTTTATTTATAAACAGTGTCTTGATTCCTTGTCTAAAGTGGTACAAATATATGTTGGCCTATTTGATGCTGTTAGGCAAATTATTATACTAAATATATACAAAATTCCATTGTGGACAACTTGTGTGCAGGAATCTCCAGGATCATGAAATTCCTTGTGGAATATTTGTCATGACGATCCAGCTTAAGGAAGCTGTTTTTTAATAAATATCCTATCGATTACCATGGGCGGTTGCAGGATTTTTTTTTCGAAACGGTGCAAAAAGCAATTTTTAAAATACTTACTGAACCTTATCATTGATAATTTATCAAGAAAAACAGTGCCAAAATGCACCACATACGTTTTTTATTGTGTGATATGTATTTTTTATGATGTTTGTTTGAGTGCGTAACGTACCTGATTTTCGCCTTTGGTAGAACTCTGTGGGTGAGCCCTACAAAATGAGGTCAGAAACTGGATGATTCAACTTTGTGACTGGAGTTTAGGACAAGCTTTTATAAAAATAAAGAAAGTCATATCACTTCTAGAGCTTTATCTGTCGTTTGGATAGTTCATTCTTCTGTTATGTATGTTTAGGAGTTTCTGAATATTTTTTAATGTAATAAAAATGCGATGTCAATGTTTTGAAAAAGGCATAAGCCTTATTGTTATACACTTCTATAGTTCCTCAACATTTCAAGCCGTAGCAAACATTATTTGGTGCAGTCAGCAGCATAGTTAGAAAAAGTCTTTGGATTTTTGATATTTATAGAGCTTAATTGCTCTATCAGGACACTCAGCACTCCTGCATCTCTATTTTATGCTAATTCCAAAATGTGAGTTTTTTCAATCATACTTAATTTTTTAAGCATTTGAAAACAAATAAAAAACTAAATACATTCAAGCAATTTGCTTCATTGATATTTAATGATGCATGAATATTTCACTTTAATCAATAACACCTTCTATAGTTGTCTGCTTGATCGTGCTGGCAGCCGAAAAGTTCATAAAATTCACTGATTCAGCCAAAATAAGTTTCTATCCTGCTCAAGCACAACCAATGTCTATCACAACACAGAGCTCATCCACCATATTTTCGACTGCTCGATCGTTAGAGGCCTCGATTTGATAGACTAAGCTGCATCTAGGCTCGATCACAAAACATGATAGTGGAATATCAATCCATGTAAAAACGGGATCTTCTAGCATGCGTTTATAAAGTCCATACGCCAAACTTGGACAAAAATGACCTTTAGACCTTCTATAGTATTAGGTACCATTTCCTTGAAAATATTTATTGGATACAGTTGCTAAATATATACTAAGTGACATATAAATCCGAACACCCAGTTTAAATGGTTTTATTTTAATAAAAGTTGGTGAATGTATTTATTTGACTGTAAATAACAATTGAAAAAAAATTCAGCCTTATCAGTTGGACATTCCGGTTTTTATACTGCTTTGTTTTAATTCACTAACGCTCTAAAAATGAATATTTCAGCCCCAGGAAAGAATCAACGTTGGCGGATTTTGGTTCTTGACATCCTTTACGATCGGTTACGATGCCTAGAGTTCGGAGACCTGTACGATTTCGTCAACTTAGTGAGTTTGATATGGGCCGTATAGTGGGACTTCGGGAAGCTGGACTTTCTTTTCGGGAAATTGCAGTTAGAGTGCAAAGAAGTTAGACACTGTGATTAGGTGTTGTCAGGCATGGCTTCGAGAAGGCCGTACGCAAAGAGCAAGGGGCACTGGAAGCCGCCGTAGAACAACAGACCGTGAAGATCGCCGCCTAAGATTATTGGCCTTAAGGGACCGTTTCTCCACTACCAGGTCAATTGCAAATGAATGGTTTGCAGAACACGGAAGACCTATTGGCATGCGAAGTGTTTACCGACGAATGAGAAGTTTTGGCTTGTTTTCATACCGGCCACACTGGGTCCTCCCTTTAACTCGAGAACACCGACGTAATCGCCTTGAGTGGTGCAGACAACGGTCACTCTGGGATCAGGAATGGAACAGTATTGTCTTTAGTGACGAGTCTCGATTTTGTTTAGGCATGCACGATGGTCGTGCCAGGGTTAGAAGGCGACGTGGTGAAAGGAGGAATCCACAGTTTTTTGTTGAAAGACATGTTCATCACACTGTTGGAGTTATGGTTTGGGGTGCTATAGCTTATGGTTCCAGGTCACCTTTAATCTTCATCAGAGGTAACATGAACGCGCAGCGTTATATCCACGAAGTTCTAGAACCCCATCTTTTACCCTATCTTGACACCCTGGCAGATCCAACTTTCCAACAAGATAATGCCCGACCACATGTTGCAAGAGTCACAATAGACTTCTCTCAACATAATGATGTCACATTGTTACCATGGCCACCAAGATCTCCCGACTTATCCCCAATTGAGCACGTGTGGGATATGATGGGTAGGAGATTGCTCAATTTGCAACGTCCTCCTCAGACTCTAGAAGCACTTCGAGAGGAGTTGGTGGTTGCCTGGAATGAGATACCACAGGAGGACATTGACCACCTGATCAGAAGCATGCCTAGGCGCGTTGGAGAATGCGTAGCACATCAGGGTGCATCCACACATTATTAAAGGTCAAAGGGCTTTAAAGCAGTGCAATCATTTTGAAATTTTTATCATTTACTTATTATGCTTCATTAAGTACTTATACAAGATTTTATTAAAATAAAACCATTTAAACTGGGTGTTCGGATTTATATGTCACTTAGTATAGCTTCTTCAAGTTCTGCGGCATAAACTTAATGCCCTTCACTATAAATCCTTTATATTCATTCTGAGACACAAGAAGCGTGCCAACACGAGCTTAAAAGCTTTCAAGCTGCAAAGTTCCATGCTCTGTGCCAGCACGCCCATTGACATGTCAATGACATTTATGAAATGCCTGGGCCAAAAATAATTCCATAAATCTAGTTTCTAATCTAACATTAGCTAAAAATGTATCTTCTTGTAGCATATGAGGAATAACACGAAATGTATCACAACACAACAAAATTGACGAAGAGCACACACTCAGTTCACTAGTCCACTGTATTCACTCTGTCCATAGGTCCGAATCCGTAGATGTTTGTCTTGAATGTCTATGTCGCAATTCTTACTGCAGCTGGCCCAAAGACCACCATGACTAGAAACTTATTTTTATATCGAAGCCTCTTGATCATGTTTGACTTCTGCTAAACCAATCACTCTAACTGCCAGTTTAAGTTTATAGACGAAGAAAATTCGTCTTTGAGCTGCATCTCAGTATTTGTTTGTTTAAAACTAGTAGTTCGATCCCTTTATCAGTTATAGACACACTTTCATCATAATCAACGAACGAACGTCCCATAAAAAAAATTCGAAAACTTGGCACACTGAAAATAAGTCATTTTTCGATGCATGATGAGAAAAAGTTTGCCCCATGAAAATATCTAAATCACCTTAAATATTTATACGAGAGTGGTGGGGGTAGGAACAATTTTAATAAAACTCATAAAAAACATGCTCCGTATTATATTTGTCAGGCAATGATCCAGTATTAGGCAATATCTAACCCTTATGGATATATATAAATATTCAGGATAGTTGTCACTTTGACCATGGGCGCCCATATTGCAACGATCAATGGGGGGCATGTTGGTGGTCTCAACATTCATGTTCAGCAAGGATGGAGGTGTTGCCGACGATTGTTAGATTGTGACATATGAGGTATCTAGGTTAGTCTTTGCAGTCTGAACATACTGGAAATTGTATAAAACAAAAATAGTATTTTTAACGCAAACTTCAACTTTGACATTTCTGTTTCACAAGTTTGATGAATTTCAGCATTTGAGGTACCATCATGCGCGTCTTAATAGCACAATTGATTCTTCATTCTTTTTAGTTACTGCGGTCATGTTGTATTTTTTTAAAGATGTGCATGTCTCTTTCTCTTTGAGCATGTGCGTCTGGTGGGCAGCGGCACCACAATGCCACAATTTATATCTAGCAAGGTAATTTTCGCGAATAATTTGAAGACCAAAGAGACACACACGCCACTCGTTGCTTAAAAACCGGTATATTTTACTTCTCAAGCGGAAGCCAGAAGGGCATATGCCGTCCTTGACTATGACAACACTTATCACTTGCCTGCCAAATTTGCTGTTCATCATCAATGTTGATGCTTAGAAAAGTATAAGTATACCTGGTAAACAGTATCTGATTTGTGCAAATACTGTTAATATATGATGCAATCAAATAATAATATATAATTTTTTAATTTCATTGTTCATATTAATAAGCAATCAAGATAGCCGACCATACATCCGACAAGTGATCAAATCAAGAAAACATAAACAATTACTAGATTCCTAACAAATCTATTTGTTTAATAATGAAAGAAAACATTAAAATCAGTTATTATTGTTGTTTCTTGCACATAAGATCAAGGTTGACATTTTTATTTTTCGAAACGCGCGCGGGGGTTTAGACAATAATAAAAAATCTAAATTACGCTTTTTGCGCTAACGCTAATTTTCCCATTTCAGATTACAAACACATTAATGATAATCAATTATGATACAATTAGCGAACAACATTGAAATAATGCTAATAATAAATAATAATAATGTAACAATGAAATAGCTTGACAGCTCACAAACAAAAATAAATATGAACCGTTGATTAAATCGGGTGTATAAATGAAATTGTTATACGGGATGGATCAAAAGAAATTAGAGCATCTTTTTAGACAGTGATTTAATTACGATCTTTAAGTCCCTGAAATCGAATCTAGAGCCCATTTGAACCGATAATGTTCCGTTTTCGAGATATGGGCAAGAATCACTGTGAAACGCAGCACAAAGATTTAATTAATAGGTTTAGTGGCTGGCCCTGGACAACTAATTTTTACCCTATAAATTTCACTCTAGGGTACTTCAGATTTTTTTCACGGACATTTAACGTCCCAAATTACTTGATAGTGTCAAGTATTGTTCACATGTGACCACCGATAACGAAAATAGATTTTTAGCACTTTAAATTGGTATAACCATTTAAGCAGTTTTTCACTAAATAATAGGATGTACGAGCTCCTTCCCACTTCAGTTGGCCCACTTCAAGATTTGTAACAAAATATGCCTTTATAAACTAAACATGACGAAACTACTTACTTCTAAAACAATTTATTTTCGCAAAGTCATTTTAGATACACTCTAGTCGTAAAAAATACATATTTGAAATCACTTAGACCTATAACTAATAGAACATCTGAATAAATAAACAATGTGCGAATAAATGCGCGAAGTTAAAAAAGCAACAATTGAAAGATTACCATTGGGTAACATCACCTTTATTTTTTATTTCGGCTGAAATTCTTTGGGGCATAGTGTTAACCAAGTTTTGGCAAAAATTTGGTGTAAAACAATCCCATATTTCTTGAAGCTTTTGTCTCAGTTCGGTGATTGTACGAGCAGGATGTTGTCGTAGAACCTTTTTTATCTCGTGCCACAAAGTTTCAATAGGTGACAGATCTGGACTGCTAGAAACCCATTTCAAAAGTGGTATATTATTTTCTTCTATCCATTTTATAGCCTTTTTTGAGGTATGGCACGCTGCACCATCTTGCTGAAACACAAAATCTTGGCCGGATGTCAAACATTCTCCCATCACTGGTAAAAGCGATTCTTCTAAAATTGTCAAATATTTGTTTGTATCCACATTTCCATCAATAAAATGAAGTTTTCCTACTCCTTTTGATGACATACTGCCCCAGACCATAATGGATGCTGGAAATTTCACTTTTCTCTTCAGACAGTCAACATGGAATGCTTCATTTTTTTGCGAATAACTCTACTGCGACTGTCACCAACACAAACTTCGAATCGGGCCTCATCACCCCATTGTATTGCACACCATTGTTGAGGTGTACATTGTCTATTTTCTTTAGCCCATCTAAGCCGATTTTTCTTTTGCAGTGGAGTTAATAGTGGCTTTTCTTTGGCCTATAAACAAGTTGTGCAACTTTAGGGTTTTTACTTATCTTTTTTTATAAGAAATTTAGCTTGCAGGTGCTAAATCCCAGTTTGTGGGCCTCTCTATGAGTTGTGGACCTCGAAATTCTCCTTCCAACAGCGTCACTCCACAGAGCACTTAAATGTAAATAATTGGCACGCCTGTTTTTCACGATTATTCTTCTTAATGCGCTTCGATCAGCATTTGTGATATAACTTTTTTTTCACATATATTAACTGGACCAATTACTTTAGGTATATCTTCTAACAATATGTGTCACACTGTACCGCGATAAGCCTAACAAAGTTGCAATTTCTGAGTTTGATTACCCAGAATTAAAAAATTTAATTATCAGTAACCGAATTTTCTCACTAATAACCTTTCCTCTACCCATTTTGATAACCCCAACTACCCAAAACTATTTTGAACGTATTCTGGCAGCTGTGATTAAAAACAATTGTCATGGCTTTTATTTTTCACAGCCACCTATGCGTTATAGACTTATTTTGCATTGAAATGAAAATAGGTTGATATGCTGTAATTGCAACATGTGTTATTTTTATGCTGCAAATTTGATTAGGGAGTGATAAAGTTGGTGTTTCCACTATATATCATCAAAATATTCATTGTTAATATTTTAAATCACCCTGCTACATTTTTATTATTTGTGTTTGATAAGGAAAAAACTAAGATTTCAATAATTGGGCCAACTGAAGTCGGAAGGGGCTCGTATATCGTAAACCGAACCATATACGTTCAGAGTGACTTCGGATTCACTTTCAGCGACTCAAAATACGTACAGTAGGGGTCATTTGAATCGCATTTGAAGCATTTTAATTTTTGGACGCCGGAATACAGTATATAGTTGTTTATCTTCTCTTAGAATGCGTTGATCATTGATAATATTGTACAGTATCAGTTTTTCATTTTGACAATTGGACCACCCTGTAGAACAATGGTATTTGACTTGAGCATGAATACATAAATAAATGTATTTTTTCAATTGTCAGGCATTTAAGAGCATATCATGAAAATTTCAACACACCGCGAAATGCCTGCAAACTATTTACCTTGATATTTCCTTTGCTCGTTACAATTACGAAATAGCCACTTGTTATAGTTCCTGAATAAGATTTAATTGATGATTAACATTAAATATATATCTTTCTCATATTAATGGTCACATCGAATCATTCTCTATCGTTTTCACAGATCTCTTGGATATCACGCATATAAGGAGCTTTTCTTTATTGTCCGTTATATATTTTTTGTTAAAATTGTTACATTACATTGGACAAAAAATTTTAGTTTTTTAATTGTATCTTGTGGGAAAAGTGCACTTCTTTGTTAATTTTGGGGCGCTGAATCCAAAAATGACAATGAAATAAAAAAATTAGTTGCGGTTTAGAAAAAAACTTTTTATTTTTAAGGATATATTAAAAAAAGTAACAAGATTCATATACTTATAAGAATCACTATATGGGCTGTCTTTTTGCTGTTCTTTTATGGATCGTTTCTGGAGCATCTCTACCAAGAGTCCAACGGTAGTCTCCAAGCATGGAAGGATTCCACTTTCCCTGGTACCTTTTTTCCATTGTTGAAATATCCTGATGAAAACGTTCGCCGTGCTCATCACTTACGGCTCCGCAATTGTCAGGAAAAAAGTCCAGGTGTGAGTGTAGGAAATGTATCTTAAGAGACATATTACAGCCCATCTTTTGATACGATGACAGCATATTTTTGACAAAGGTTTTATAGTTGTCAGCTTTTCTATTTCCCAAGAAATTAGTGACCACCAGACGGAAATCATTCCAAGCAGTTTTTTCAATACCTGTTAAAGTGTTTTCAAACTGTGTATCTTTCAAAATATTTCGAATCTGTGGCCCAACAAAAATACCTTCTTTATCCTTTGCCTCACTTAGTCTTGGACATTTCTGACGCAGGTATTGAAAAGCTGACCCATCTCTATCTAATGCCTTGACAAAGTTTTTCATTAGGCCCAACTTGATATGCAGTGGTGGTAATAAAATTTTTTTCGAATCTACTAATGGCATATGCTGTACATTTTTTTGACCTGGCTCTAGGAATTGAGGAACAGGCCAGTTTTGTCTGGTGTAATGAAGTGCCTTTGCTCGACTGTCCCATTCACACAAAAAACAGCAAAACTTTGTGTAGCCTAGCTGCAGCCCAAGTAAAAGTGCAACAACTTTCAAATCGCCACAAATATGCCATTGGTGCTCATCGTATTTTATGCATGTCAATAGGTACTTCATATTGTCATATGATTCTTTCATGTGAACTGCATACCCTACAGGAAGAGATGGTAAAATATTTTCAATATGCAATAACACTGCCTTTAAAAGCAATGTTGAACTGTCTATAAACAATCTCCATTCTTCTGGGTTGTAGTTTATATTTAAAGCCGCCAGTAAGCCGTTAATGTTACTGCAGAAAACCAAGTTATTCTCCATATTGAAAAATGGTTCTAAGTCTTTCTGGCGTTTACGAAAAACACATACCGAAACATCGTCTTCTAACAAGTTCCACTGCTGCAGTCTTGATCCAAGTAACTCTGCCTTACATTTTGGAAGTACTAAATCTCTTACAAGATCATTTAATTCTGACGTGTTATTTTGTGCGGTTGGTGACATGACGTGCTCGGTATAAAATCAGGATCTCTTGACGTTGATGGCATATCTTCTTCCTGACAAATCACTCGATCTGATTCGTTTTCTGATTCGCAAGTGTAGAATTCTGGGGGTTTTGGAATAGGATTTTCGTCACTGTGAGGCACAGGTCTCATCGCAGATAGTATGTTTGGGTAGTTAATAACCGATTATTTTTTTTCTTGGACATACCTGTGGCTTGTCCAACACAAGGTACCATGCAAAAGTAGCAATCATTAATATGATTTGTAGGCTCTCTCCAAACCATTGGGACAGCAAAGCGCATAGACCGTTTTTTGCCATTTAACCAGCTCCTCAGACTTGAAGCACATGTATTACAGCAGATGTGGGGTGCCCACTGTTTGTCTTGATCACCTAGTTCACAACCAAAATAAAGCTGATGCCTTTGTTATTAGTGGAGTAATAGACCGTCTCTGAAACTGATCTGGATTGTTTACACACTTTCGAGACATCTTGCATGAACGCTGTCAGCCAACTGAGGAAAAAATGGCTAATATAAAACAATATAATGTACACGTATGTATAACGTAACACAATCATGCCGATTACATCATCTTCCCTTGCCGAATATAAAAATGTAGCACGTGCATTCTTGTGAATTACAGTATATTAACACTGTCACAGCAGGAACACATATAATTACCGTATCTCTAAAACTTGAACTAATATTGAAAAAATAAGTTTCATTCCGGTTTTAGCACATTAAAAATAGTAATATTTTGTTGATTTTATTTAGGATATTTTTTGGCTGTTGATCAGTGAATATAATATTTTAGCGTAAAAGTGATAGTTGAGAATGGGGTGCTGTATTGAACAAGTTATAATTGTAGTGAGTCTTTTATAACCCTTAAAAAGTTGAGCTCTTTTCAAAATAGTGAGATGGCAGGGTGCGTTTTTGCAGATTGACTTATAGCTAAAGCCAAAGCATGTTGACAACAATCTTTTTGTTTAGGAAATCCACATCCAAATAGACAGTGGAATATGGGTCATTAAACTTTAAAAAATGACATATTTTGACAAACTTTTTAATTAATTTTATATTATTTAAACATTTCCACAGTTTTTTGTTAGGCTTTTTGGTTACTCTGAACCAAAAAGGTTCTTAAGAGCTAAAATTGATAGTTTTGATACTCGATCGCATATCCGGGTAGACACACTTCATTATATACTAAGTGACATATAAATCCGAACACCCAGTTTAAATGGTTTTATTTTAATAAAAGTTGGTGAATGTATTTATCTTACTGTAAATAACAAGTGAAAAAATGTTCAGCCTTATCAGTTGGACATTCCGGTTTTCATACTGCTTTTTTTTTAATTCACTAACTAAAAATGAATATTTCAGCCGCAGTAATGAATCAACGTTGGCGGATTTTGGTTCTTGACATCCTTTACGATCGGTTACGATGCCTAGAGTACGGAGACCTGTACGATTTCGTCAACTTAGTGAGTTTGATAGGGGCCGGGAAACTGGACTTTTTTTTCGGGCAATTGCAGTTAGAGTGCAAAGAAGTGTAGACACTGTTGCTAGGTGTTGTCAAGCATGGCTTCGAGAAGGCCGTACGCAAAGAGCAAGGGGCACTGGACGCCGCCGTAGAACAACAGGGACCGTTTCTCCACTACCAGGTCCATTGCAAATGAATGGTTTGCAGAACACGGAAGACCTATCGGCATGCGAAGTGTTTACCGACGAATGAGAAGTTTTGGCTTGTTTTCATACCGGCCACACTGGGTCCTCCCTTTAACTCGAGAACACCGACGTAATCGCCTTGAGTGGTGCAGACAACGGTCACTCTGGGATCAGGAATGGAACAGTATTGTCTTTAGTGACGAGTCGCGATTTTGTTTAGGCATGCACGATGGTCGTGCCAGGGTTAGAAGGCGACGTGGTGAAAGGAGGAATCCACAGTTTTTTGTTGAAAGACATGTTCATCACACTGTTGGAGTTATGGTTTGGGGTGCTATAGCTTATGGTTCCAGGTCACCTTTAATCTTCATCAGAGGTAACATGAAGGCGCAGCGTTATATCCACGAAGTTCTAGAACCCCATCTTTTACCCTATCTTGACACCCTGGCAGATCCAACTTTCCAACAAGATAATGCCCGACCACATGTTGCAAGAGTCACAATAGACTTCTTTCAACATAATGATGTCACATTGTTACCATGACCACCAAGATCTCCCGACTTATCCCCAATTGAGCACGTGTGGGATATGATGGGTAGGAGATTGCTCAATTTGCAACGTCCTCCTCAGACTCTAGAAGCACTTCGAGAGGAGTTGGTGGTTGCCTGGAATGAGAAACCACAGGAGGACATTGACCACCTGATCAGAAGCATGCCTAGGTGCGTTGGAGAATGCGTAGCACATCAGGGTGCATCCACACATTATTAAAGGTCAAAGGGCTTTAAAGCAGTGTAATCATTTTGAAATTTTTAATCATTTACTTATTATGCTTCATTAAGTACTTATACAAGATTTTATTAAAATAAAACCATTTAAACTGGGTTTTCGGATTTATATGTCACTTAGTATATGTATAGGTTAGGACGATTATTATTATAATCGTTATTATTAGTTGCTCATAGGAAGAAGTGCAACTTCAGAGGAGTAAATGATGAGTATTTACTCCGATGAAAAAATATGTTTATTTAGATGGTATTTTACTATTTATTAGTAAGGTCATCATTCATAACCGACCAGACAGCAGGACGCTGAATCTCTTATCTATCTAATCAACAGTGTAACAACTAGCATTGACAGATGAAATCCGTCAACAAGGTCGCCATTTATTTTACATGCAAGCTGGGTGTACTTTCTCTATTTGACCGTGATCTTACATACTATAGAATTTGCATAAGGTCTTATTAATTATTATTCCACGGATTTTTCAGATTGTTTTAATAGGTGGTGTTAGCTTGACAATAAAAAAAATCGTTCATTATGCTAAATAGGAAAGGCGAGTGTAAAAAAAAGTGAATACGCAGCAAATGCTGTAAGCTTAATGTTTCATTTGAAAAAAACAAACGCTATTTACACCTGTGATTTTTTGCAAAAAACCGTGTTATTTAATTCTTGTACTATTTCTACTATTTTATGACTCATATATTGAAGGTTAGCTTCTGAAGTATAAAAGAATAATACCGGAAGTCAATAATCCGGGGATTGGCAAAGTTTACTTCCCGCGTCAATTGGCGAGGAAGTACTGTAATCGCGTAGAATTTGTATGACATTACGAAAAACCATGAAACTCATTACCATCGATCTGTCCGCTAATTCTTGGCCCCATTATAACGAAGTGCCGCTCTAAATTTGACAAAATTTTGACACAAGGTTACTGCTATTTCAATGACGAAAAAACTTTGCAGGTCCTGTATCTGCAGAGTTATCTTTAAAAAAAAATAGAAATTGTTTAGACTCCGTATTCCGACGTTTGCGAGGTCCGTACATGTCTTTGAAAATTTTCTCAAGGAGTAGAAATTGGAGGAGAAACCTAAAGGGGGTGGGGGAGGATAATAATAATAATAATAATAATATTTATTTACTCAATGTACAAAGATAACAAACAATATGAGTAAATAAATATAAAATCAAAACAGGCCCAATAGAAGGCATCGCCTGTACATGGACCAATAATTTAAGTTGAAACTGTAGAATGCAAATGACAAAAAAGGACAAAAATTAGCTACAGTAGATTATGTATTTAGTTGATGTTCGTATTTATGAGTTTATGAATTTCAGTCCTAGATATAGAATGTAGCCACTTTTTTAAATTTCTTTTGAAACAATTTCCGAAACGTAAATCTTTTAAGTCTTTAGGTATAATTTTATAAAATTTAGGCGCTAAATAGAGATATCATCGCTGCATTATAGATTTATGCGGTTGAGGAACTACTGTGCCACGAATTTTGTATCTGGTATAATGATCATGTTTAATTTTTTGGTCGGTGTTTACAAATTTATGGTAGTGAGTGATACTGTGTAAGAAATAAAGCTGTCTTATATCATACATTCGAACATCTGCGTATAATTTTTCAGTGGGATAAAGTTTCGGTTTTTTAAATATCATTTTTAGAATACTTTTTTGAAAAACCTCTAAATTATAGATATGTGAGGAACATGCAGCTCCTCATGCTAATATACCATATGTGAGATGAGGCTCAATCAGTGCATGGTATAATGTTTGAAGATATTTTTCTGTCAATATATTCCCAAGGTATTTAATTTTGTAGGATACAAATCTAACTTTCTTTAAAATATAATTGACATGGATGTCCCATCGTAAGTGAGGATCCAAGACCACTCCAAGGTATTTTATGTTGGGCACTCTATTAATTTGCATTTTTTGATCATTAATATTGAAGGAGAAATTTGTGTAATTTGGCAGATGTCTAGCATAAGATCCAAATGGTAACAAATGTGTTTTAGAGTAGTTAATGCTTAATTTTCTACTGTTAAACCACCGAATAATTTTGATAAAATCATTTTCAATTACATTTTTCAGATCAGACCAGTCAGTGCCTTCATATAATATTGCAGTATCATCTGCAAAACTAGTTATTTTGCCAACACAATTAATTTGTAAAATATCATTTAAATATATATTGAATAACAGCGGACCTAAGACAGTTCCTTGTGGGACACCACACTTAATATACATTTCTTTACTAAATGATCCTGATATCTGCACAGATTGTGGGCGATTTGACAAATAACTTTCGATCAGTGAGTACGCGTTTCCTCTGAAACCAATTCTCTCCAATGCTTCTAATAATAATTTGTGATTAACTGTGTCGAAAGCTTTCTTTAAATCAACAAAAATTCAGATTGAAGGGATTCTGTTATCAATATTTTGATATATTTTATTTACAATTTTAGTTATTGCGTCCGATGTAGCCTTCCCTTCTGTAAATCCATATTGATTTTCACTTAAAATTTTGAATTTTGTGAGGTATCGAATCATTCTAGTAGATAAAACTTTTTCAAAAACCTTTGCTACACTGGATATTATTGATATTGGTCTATAGTTGTTAACATCTGTTTTTGTTCCTGATTTATGTATCGGTATTATATTACCTTTTTTTAACATTGAGGGATATATGCCAGATTCAAAGCATTTGTTGATTAGGTAAGTGAGTGGTTCTGTTATGTCCTCGGCTATAATTTTCAAATGCTCGCTTTTAATACCAACGAACCCAGGACTTTTCCGATTTTTTAAGTACATAACAGTGGTGTATACTTCACATTGTTCGACTTTATCCAAAATAAATGAGTTCAAAGTTCTTTTTGGAGGCTGAGTATTTTGTACATTTGCTTGTATATTATTTGCTAAATTTTCGCCTATGTCAGTAAAGAATTGTACAAATTCATCGCATATCTGTTGAGTATTTTTTAATACTGTTCCCGATGTTGTATTTAACTCAGTGACACACTCCTTAAATTTTGTTTTCCCAGTAATCTCATCAATAGTTGTCCAAAGCCGCTTAGGATCATTTAAGTTATTATTCAATTTATTTAGGTAATGTTTTCGTTTGGTTTGCCTTGCAAGCTCTATAAATTTATTTTTATATTGGTTGTAACAGTCGGTATTCTCAGTAGTTGGCGTTAGTTTCATTACATTATATAGTCTTTCTTTTTCTATTGCCGATGTTATTAATCCTTTGGTAAGCCAGGCATTTCTGCTTTTCTCTTTGTGACTAATTATTACTTTATTGGTACTAATATCTATTAGTCTTTTTATTTTCTCTATGAACAGTCCCGTTGCTTTGTCTATATTATTTATAGAGTATAATTGTTCCCAGGATTCTTGTTTGACATTTGATATTAGTTTTGAATTGTCGACAAAACATTTGTAATTTTCCTGGTTGTTATTAACGGTAGGGATGTTAGAATGTTTTTCATTTGAAGATATCAGTAAAATAGTGGAGAAGTGGTCAGTAATATCGCTTTCTAGGATTATTGGTATACAAGTAATTTTGTTGGATAGGTCTTTCACAAAGCAGTGATCTATACATGTGCCACTGATGGACCTTGTAGGTAGGTTTATATAGGACAGATAGATCTCAACTTTTTAGCGCTTCTTGCACCGATCACTTTACTCGTATTAGCAATCTTTCACACATAGATATTTTTTATTAGGTCAGGGTTGCTGGCAAAGTCTATTCACGACAACGGGCTGACTTGATTCGTTTGTTATACATGTTCTTGATTAACTTTACGGTGAGAGAAACTAACTTGCGCTGAACTTAATCTTTTTTTATCTGAATTGACACCAGCGTTGCGTGTGGGAGGTGCAGAGTCAACCTTAAGAAATTTTGATTTTAGTCATGACGAGTTGTACTTGTCATATGTGAACACCGCAAGCTGTTTAAGACTCTGGGCCCTATGTAATTTTTTGGACGGAAGACTCGAAGTATTACCAGTCATTTAGAAAATACAATTGAGACGTCGCTCATTTTAGACCTCAAGCTACAGTTATTCATTTAAATTCGGGTCAAAATGTGTTGTTTCAAGGCAAACTGTGCATTGGAATGCTCGGAGAGCTACACCTGTCTCATAACTCGTAAGAAATATTTATTTTTCGTATAATAAACAAGAAATTGGGTCATTATACCACCATCAACCAGATCCTGTGACCCCCACATCACAACATAGCGATGACTCATCGTATTACACATAAATGCCAGAGTGTCTGATAAAATAAAAAAAAGTGGGGTATATGGTATCTGATATTTGCATAGACGTATGAAAGAAGAAAATCTGAATACAACATACGATTTTTTGATTACCTGGTAAAGGCCGGGAGTGAACAGGAAGTCAAAAAATGGGAAAAAATATAGTATGAAGTCTTTTTACCCTGAATAAAAACTATTAAAAACATACAAAAACGATTTTGAAGCGCCTTCAAATGATTATACTTCAATTATTTCTCACTGCATTCGTCTACATAAAACTTTTTTTATCGTAAGTATTCGTTTTCCAAGATTCTGACCTAATAATTTTTATTTGAAGAAATAACGATCTGGTAACGAAGAAGAATGTTACCTCTTATGCAATGAGAAGTAGAAGAGCCTAAAACTATTGATACAAGAATAAGGAATTGAAGTTATTATACGTTATACTAAGTGACATATAAATCCGAACACCCAGTTTAAATGGTTTTATTTTAATAAAAGTTGGTGAATGTATTTATCTTACTGTAAATAACAAGTGAAAAAATTTTCAGCCTCATCAGTTGGACATTCCGGTTTTTATACTGCGTTTTTTAAATTCACTAACGCTCTAAAAATAAATATTTCAGCCGCATTAAAGAATCAACGTTGGCGGATTTTGGTTCTTGACATCCTTTACGATCGGTTACGATGCCTAGAGTACGGAGACCTGTACGATTTCGTCAACTTAGTGAGTTTGATAGGGGCCGTATAGTGGGGCTTTCTTTTCGGGCAATTGCAGTTAGAGTGCAAAGAAGTGTAGACACTGTGGTTAGGTGTTGTCAGGCATGGCTTCGAGAAGGCCGTACGCAAAGAGCAAGGGGCACTGGACGCCGCCGTAGAACAACAGACCGTGAATATCGCCTTCAAGATTATTGGCCTTAAGGGACCGTTTCTCCACTACCAGGTCCATTGCAAATGAATGGTTTGCAGAACACGGAAGACCTATTGGCATGCGAAGTGTTTACCGACGAATGAGAAGTTTTGGCTTGTTTTCATACCGGCCACACTGGGTCCTCCCTTTAACTCGAGAACACCGACGTAATCGCCTTGAGTGGTGCAGACAACGGTCACTCTGGGATCAGGAATGGAACAGTATTGTCTTTAGTGACGAGTCTCGATTTTGTTTAGGCATGCACGATGGACGTGCCCGGGTTAGAAGGCGACGTGGTGAAAGGAGGAATCCACAGTTTTTTGTTGAAAGACATGTTCATCACACTGTTGGAGTTATGGTTTGGAGTGCTATAGCTTATGGTTCCAGATCACCTTTAATCTTCATCAGAGGTAACATGAACGCCCAGCGTTATATCCACGAAGTTCTAGAACCCCAATCTTTTACCCTATCTTGACACCCTGGCAGATCCAACTTTCCAACAAGATAATGCATGACCACATGTTGCAAGAGTCACAATAGACTTCTTTCAACATAATGATGTCACATTGTTACCATGGCCACCAAGATCTCCCGACTTATCCCCAATTGAGCACGTGTGGGATATGATGGGTAGGAGATTGCTCAATTTGCAACGTCCTCCTCAGACTCTAGAAGCACTTCGAGAGGAGATGGTGGTTGCCTGGAATGAGATACCACAGGAGGACATTGACCACCTGATCAGAAGCATGCCTAGGCGCGTTGGAGAACGCGTAGCACATCAGGGTGCATCCACATATTATTAAAGGTCAAAGGGCTTTAAAGCAGTGCAATCATTTTGAAATTTTTATCATTTACTTATTATGCTTCATTAAGTACTTATACTTTATTAAAATAAAACCATTTAAACTTTGTGTTCGGATTTATATGTCACTTAGTATAGATAATTCGATTTGTATGAGGTATGCTAAACCTCGACAAAGTTACATTTTTAATAGCTGAAATAGATGAATGTAACATTTGAAACTAATCGTCGGCGTAGTCACACTAAATAATTCTCCATCCTTATAGACCGTTAAATAAAATAACGTTTGTAGGTTTGACTTTTTACTAACGCGTCGGCCAACCCGGAACCCTTTTGCAAAGTACAAATCAAAAATGACATTTCCAGAATTTTTGAGCTCATTTGTTTTGGACATCCATACATCGGAGAACTCATTTAAATTCGGTGTATTTCCCGCCAAGGGAGTTAGCAATCATTTTTGTTCTGGATAGGGATAGGAGGTGACCATACATTTCATGTGCCACGCCTAAGAACAAAAGTCGTTTTCCCAAAAACGGAAGCCCAGAAGCGTCCGGAATTTTAACTATTTTCTACTTTTATAACTTTTCATAAACGTCTATTGCATTTGTTAATAAGGTATTCAAATTTACATTCGGGAATTTATTGTCAAACTACTCCTTTAGGAGAAAAATTAGTGAAGTCCATATAAATATAAAATACAATAATAATAATTAACGCCTTTTTATTTGTAATATAGATGTGATGTGGCGTGAAATTGTAAAAGTATTTCTATCACTAATGTTAATACCATGCATATTTCCTCTACGTATGAATTTACTCTTTAAATATGACGGTGCTTTAATAAAGAACCTTATAAGTCAGACTTAGGAGCTGATGTCTATACATATTATCAATTCTCATCCAGCTAAGGACATTAATGGTCTTCGATATATGATTTTCTGAGATCATTTATGAATCTGCAACATACATATATAATGCTAACAACGATATCCAAATCTCTTGAAATCAAGTAATATTATATACCAGTTAAACATTCGATAGCGACACTCCTGGGGTAATTTTAAATCAAAGTTATTCAATGCCTGCCGTTATTCACAGAGTTTCATCCAAATCATCAAACCAATTTAAGAGAAATTAAAAATACCAGTATTAGAAGACTTCATGCTTCATGACATGTCTCAGATGGTATGTTATACAGGGTGTTTCAGTTTATTGTTGCATAACTTTAAGATTCGATAGAACTTTTAAAATTAATGCATAAAGTCTATATAAACATGGGTCGAAAGATGCGTGGCTTCCGAAATACAGGGTGTTTAAATTTACTTTCTAAAATAGTTTTTTTTAAATATTTCGAACAATATTTGATGTATAACAGTGAAAATTGGTATACAATGGTTTTTTGGTATGACAAAACGAACCATGGGCATAGTTTTACTGTAGCAGCTAGAGGGCACTCTCTACTGTACCTGTAGTGTATTAAAATGACCGAAAATTTTTTCTTAGTGCAATTTTTTGCTTTTTGAATACAAATGCTGATTCTTCGCACTTTTCAACATAAAAAAGCTCTCTTGTGAGTTTTCGTTATAGTTAGCCGTTTTTGAGATATTTCAATTTTTAAGGTTAAGAAAAAATTTTCGGTCATTTTAATACACTACAGGTACAGTAGAGAGCGCCCTCTAGCGGCTACAGTAAAACTATGCCCATGGTTCGTTTTGTCGTACCAAAAAACCCTTGTATACCAATTTTCACTGTTATACATCAAATATTGTACGAAATATTTAAAAAAAAACTATTTAAGAAAGTAAATTTAAACACCCTGTATTTCGGAAGCCACGCATTTTTCGACCTATGTTTATATAGACTTTATGCATTAATTTTAAAAGTTCATCGAATCTTAAAGTTATGCAACAATAAACTGAAACATCCTGTATACCTGAATGACCGTATACATAAAAAAATAAAACGAAAGTCAAAATCTGCCAAAATTAGCGGATGAACTTTTTATTTAGAGTATTTCAAACGCATTTCACAAAAAATCTAAGGTCGATCCACCATGATTTTTTTGGAAAATACCCCTCGCTCGTGTATGAACATCAATGGAAATGTCAGAACAATCCAGAAAGTTTCTTCGGCAATTACGCTTGGCTGTACGGGCAATTTCCTGCGTGTTTCCTTCGTTCGCTTTAAGCTGCAAAGTGGCAAAGAGCCCACATTAAAGTGATTTTCCTTTCTCTTTTCCAGAACGGATATCCAGCGAGGAGGAGGTCGCTGGTAGACGACGCCCGCTTCGAGACTCTGGTGGTGAAGCAGACCAAGCAGACTGTACTCGATGAGGCCAGGCAGAGAGCCAATGGTAATTATTACTCAAAATAAATATGAATTAATAATATACACAGATATATAGGGTGTCTCAATATTCCGCGGACATAGAAGTGTCACGTATGTTTAGACTCATAAACGTTAATCAGGGATTAAAAGTGCTGCAAATATACTAAGTGACATATAAATCCGAACACCCAGTTTAAATGGTTTTATTTTAATAAAATTTTGTATAAGTACTTAATGAAGCATAATAAGTAAATGATAAAAATTTCAAAATGATTGCACTGCTTTAAAGCCCTTTGACCTTTAATAATGTGTGGAGGCACCCTGATGTGCTACGCATTCTCCAATGCGCCTAGGCATGCTTCTGATCAGGTGGTCAATGACCTCCTGTGGTATCTCATTCCAGGCAACCACCAACTCCTCTCGAAGTGCTTCTAGAGTCTGAGGAGGACGTTGCAAATTGAGCAATCTCCTACCCATCATATCCCACACGTGCTCAATTGGGGATAAGTCGGGAGATCTTGGTGGCCATGGTAACAATGTGACATCATTATGTTGAAAGAAGTCTATTGTGACTCTTGCAACATGTGGTCGGGCATTATCTTGTTGGAAAGTTGGATCTGCCAGGATGTCAAGATAGGGTAAAAGATGGGGTTCTAGAACTTCGTGGATATAACGCTGCGCGTTCATGTTACCTCTGATGAAGATTAAAGGTGACCTGAAACCATAAGCTATAGCACCCCAAACCATAACTCCAACAGTGTGATGAACATGTCTTTCAACAAAAAACTGTGGATTCCTCCTTTCACCACGTCGCCTTCTAACCCTGGCACGACCATCGTGCATGCCTAAACAAAATCGAGACTCGTCACTAAAGACAATACTGTTCCATTCCTGAACCCAGAGTGACCGTTGTCTGCACCACTCAAGGCGATTACGTCGGTGTTCTCGAGTTAAAGGGAGGACCCAGTGTGGCCGGTATGAAAACAAGCCAAAACTTCTCATTCGTCGGTAAACACTTCGCATGCCAGTAGGTCTTCCGTGTTCTGCAAACCATTCATTTGCAATGGACCTGGTAGTGGAGAAACGGTCCCTTAAGGCCAATAATCTTAGGCGGCGATCTTCACGGTCTGTTGTTCTACGGCGGTGTCCAGTGCCCCTTGCTCTTTGCGTACGGCCTTCTCGAAGCCATGTCTGACAACACCTAACCACAGTGTCTACACTTCTTTGCACTCTAACTGCAATTGCCCGAAAAGAAAGTCCAGCTTCCCGAAGTCCCACCACTATACGGCCCCTATCAAACTCACTAAGTTGACGAAATCGTACAGGTCTCCGTACTCTAGGCATCGTAACCGATCCTAAAGGATGTCAAGAACCAATATCCGCCAACGTTGATTCTTGACTGCGGCTGAAATATTCATTTTTAGAGCGTTAGTGAATTAAAAAAAAGCAGTATAAAAACCGGAATGTCCAACTGATGAGGCTGAAACTTTGTTCACTTGTTATTTACAGTAAGATAAATACATTCACCAACTTTTATTAAAATAAAACCATTTAAACTGGGTGTTCGGATTTATATGTCACTTAGTATATATATATACACATATCAAGCTTTCGAAGATCTATGTCTGCATCGTCTGGAGCTGGAAACAATTATTGACAATAGCAACAAATAACAATTAGGAGAAAAATATGTACTTACTAAGTCGGCGAGATTGTTGCTGAAATTGTTTTTAATCAACAGTGAATGGAACACATAGTCGACGAATAAAAAACTGGACTGATGAGGTTCGATTAGGACGGAATTATTATTATTATTAAATGGCAAATCATTTTGAAAGGTTTTTTTAATTAAACGTTGATTGATTTTGGAAGAAATTTGTAGATTTCAAAACTATCAACTATTGAAAATTCCTTCTAGATTTCATCTTTTTTTCACTGATAACCTCCACGTTATGTGAAAAGTTTGATGAGGATGAGGTGATATGTAAGACTGTACAAGTTATTATCTGGATGTATAAAGATACCTCTTGGACTAATTTTACTATTAATACCGATAGAATGGGCGTTTGCTCTATTTAGCATCTGGTATGCCATACGCAATCAAGGCCGCGATATCAGAAAGTGATAAATCCTCCTTCATACGCACATAAGGATCGATTGTCTGCCCTTGAACTGCAGATGACAGGTGACTGGTAGTGGTGTTTTCAGAGCCTAGTTGATTACCGTCAAGCATTGTCAAGGCCATCAGATATTCCATATGTATATTAATCAGAGAATCATCTCATTCATCTCGGTCGGTGGGCATTCTCTTTGAACAACACACCTGTTAAAAGTGTTTTAGGATAAGCTGTCTGTCTATTTTGTACTATACGTTGTCTGATGACTAGACAAAGCTAATTAGCCAAGAATCAACCTTGTTTGAGATAACATTGTAACAACGTGTACATCAAAATCGTTACGAATGAATTATTGGTGTAAGTGATCCAAGGAAAAGCTGTAAGGGATGAAAATACCATCAGAACGAAACCTTACACGACTAACTTGATGTAGGGGTTAATTTATTACAAAAAGAAATTATCGATTTCAACATTTACTTTTACCGGAAAATGCATATTACAGAAAAAAGTTGAAGCCTGAGTTGTACTTGACATCCAAAGAATTTGGTAAATCAAATATTCAAATATCGCATATTGGGCTCATTTAAAATGATGTCAAAAGAGATTCCACACCTTCTCACACTAACCATGTAAAAATGGGTCGCCGAAGGTAGATCCACTTTTGAATTATAAACAGACTAACTCCGTTGTTTTTTTGATTGGTGCGAAAGCTAATAAAAGACACTTTGACGACAAAATGGGCTTTTTCGGAACTTCAGGGGCCAAAATATTATATAATAATGAAACTGCCTGATCAGAAGTATGTCGATTCATAGTATGACTGCAAACACCGTACAGAGGTAAACCACTTTTTTATATTAAATACCACAAAAGCTTTGACTTTTTGTAGATCTAATGGTATGGATACTACGGTAAAAATAAATTTATAATATTAATTTTTCTGGTAGTAAAATATTATGATGTTTGAATTGTGTAATATTAGTGCTAGTAACAGCTTTAGATAGTAAATCCTATTTTTTGTTTTCTAGTTACGTTTTATTAAAAACTTTTTAAAACATCTTTATTCGAATATTCTATACATTGCACGTTTATTTCTTCATTTATATTTTTGCATGAAGACTCATATGATCAGTGTATCACGTTTGATATAACTTATTTTATTTTTTTTTATTTTGCATGGTTTTATTTTTCTTTTCTATTTTCTTTCGTAGACTCCAGCTTAGAACCAGAACAACTCCAACCACAAAAATCTGAACAAACAAATGGAGATGGTGAGTACAATGATTTTATTTTCTATATATTTAAAAATCAATTAGTATTTTGTATGCTGGAGACACAATATTTCTCAGACCTCTAAACCTCATTAGCGACAAGTGAAAATAGTACGAGAAATGCCTAAACTCATTTTTTGAAGCTCTCAAAACACCCTAAAGTGACCAGGAAATTAAACAAAAGTTGGTTAACTTTTCATTCTGAGCGCTCTGCAAGAAGAATATCTACGACCCCAAAAATGATCAAAATATTGACTGAAATTTTGCGTGCGTAATTCCACTGTCACTCGATTTCACTCATTTACATCAGCATGTCTGTCTATCTGCCAATCTATCCGCTCTATCCTCATTGAGAAGTACCATTGGGATTTTGATGAAATTTCCACACAAGATTATTACTATACCAATGACGAAAAAGCTTTTGAGTTTTTGAAAAACGGTTTGGTTGCAGCTGAGTACATGGAAAAAAGTTTAAAAAATCAAAATCGCTTAAGTTTTGTTTTTTGGTGCTCCAGAGGATCCTGATAATTTTCAGAAAAAAATGGCAATGCATTTTTACATACAGTATAATTCTAGTGCATAATTTTAGTGAATGTAATAGCTTTTTCTGATTCCAAAAAATTATCGCTTATAATCTGTAGATTGGTGAAAAAGTTGGAGTCATTTATCCATTTATTTAAATAATACCCTATACATAAAATTCAAATTCTTTACCAAAGTAATTAAATAAGCATGATAAACGATATATGTTTAGAATCAGAAAAAGAAACTATTTTCGCAATTTTCCATTAAAAAAAAATGTTTCGCTAGCACTTTTTTGAGTATCTAAAAGGACTAACTATACAGGGTGGCGCATCGAAAACGAAACAGACGCATTTACGGCAGCTCAGTGTTTTTTTTTTGAAAAACGCTCAGACCCGTCGATTTTGTTTTCGAGAGGAACACAAGTTTGGCAAGAAATCACGTTAGCACGTGCAGCCCCCTAAGCGGTGGTGACACCACCCCCAAAATCTTAAATGGAAAGGGGTGTCGAGTGATACCTTATTTTAAAGGTCTTTCAATTCCCTTTATAATTATATAAAATTGATGTACTCAGTAGTTTTGAAGATTTATTGATTTAAAACTTAAATAAAACTAATACATCATCATTAATGGAGATCAATACATTTGGCAGCAAAGTAATTTGAAAATGAAGAATGAACTGACCCGTTAGGCATGTCAATGTTGAAAATGGCCACCGTAACTCTCCATGCAATAATAAATATTTTGCTCAAAACGTTGCTGCACATTTTGCAATATTTGAGGAGTAATTTGAAGGCACAATTCTTTGTCGCAGGTCTTCTAATGATGTTGGCTGAGTAGCATAGATTTTGCTTTTTAAATGACGCCACATAAAGAAATCCAAAGGTGATAAATCTGGCGATCTTGGGGGCCATTCAATGGCACCACCTCTTCTACCAATCGATCGATCTGTAAACGTCTGATCTAAATAATAATAATAATAATAATAATAATATTTATTCACTCAATGTACAAAGATAACAAACAATATGAGTAAATAAATATAAAATCAAAACAGGCCCAATAGAAGCCATCGCCTGTACATGGACCAATAATTTAAGTTGAAACTGTAGAATGCAAATGACAAAAAAGGACAAAAATTAGCTACAGTAGATTATGTATTTATGCATTTACTTATTAAGTAAATTCTTTTAGTCAAATTTCCTCTAAAAATAGTACAAACTAATCTGATGTACCTATTAAAGTCTACTTTAAGCTTTAAATCAATAAACCTTCAAAACTACTCAACTGAAGCTCATGTATGTTACATCATTATAAAGAGAATTGAAAGACCTTTAAAATAAGGTATCACTCGACCCCCCCTTTCCATTTAAGATTTCAAGGTTTTTCAAAAAAAACTGAGCTGCCAGTAAATGCGTGTTTCGTTTTCGATGCGCCACCCTGTATATGTAAAAGTCAATGTATTGCGGCACAGCCTGTACATACAAGTCACGGAACATCTAGAGAACATAATAACGCCTATTAAGAAATTTTTCGTTTTTACTATCCGTTCTCGTGAATTGGCGTGATAATTAAAAAAGATTTTCGATCAATCTCTATTCCGACGTCCTATTTCAACATGTGCATGTGGACGTATCTCAACCACATCCACCCACACGCGTGGCACACAATAAAAATCTACATAAAATAAAAAGCTGGAAAGCTTTCAGAAGAGGCCCATAATTTCAACGAGAGGTCGGTTAACAAGTACAGCCGACAAAGAAATCTCGGTCGCTCTCCTCTTCTAGAAGCTTTTATGATGTCAAAAGTCAATTTTCACCCTCCATTTGTCGCCGAGAAGTGGATTTAATAGTTAAGTCCGGAAAATATGGCGGACAGCGTTCAGCGCGCCAGAAAGTCGCGTTAATATAATGACACTACTCGGAATTTTTTAGATTTGGAGGGATTTAAGGATAGAATTTTTCTATTCTTTCTCTCATACGGAGTTTCTTCGCACGTTCTGTGGCTAGTCTTTTTCGCAGATCAACCTACATTCACAAGAAAAAAATGTAATCATAGCCATTTATTATTATCACTGGACAACAAATTTTAGTTTTTTAATTGTATCTTGTGGGAAAAGTGCACTTCTTTGTTAATTTTGGGGCACTGAATCCAAAAATGGCAATGAAATAAAAAAATCAGTTGCGGTTTAGAAAAAAAACTTTTTATTTTTAAGGATATATTAAAAAAAGTAACAAGATTCATATACTTGTAAGAATCACTATATGCGCTGTCTTGTTGCTGATCTTTTATGGATCGTTTCTGGAGCATATCTACCAAGAGTCCAACAGTAGTCTGCAAGCATGGAAGGATTCCACTTTCCCTGGTACCTTTTTTCCATTGTTGAAATATCCTGATGAAAACGTTCGCCGTGCTCATCACTTACGGCTCCGCAATTTTCAGGAAAAAAGTCCAGGTGTGAGTGTAGGAAATGTATCTAAAGAGACATATTACAGCCCATCTTTTGATACGATGATAGCATATTTTTGACAAGGATTTTATAGTTGTCAGCTTTTCTATTTCCCAAGAAATTAGTGACCACCAGACGGAAATCATTCCAAGCAGTTTTTCCAATACCTGTTAAAGTGTTTTCAAACTGTGTATCTTTTAAAATATTTCGAATCTGTGGCCCAACAAAAATACCTTCTTTAACCTTTGCCTCACTTAGTCTTGGAAATTTCTGACGCAGGTATTGAAAAGCTGACCCATCTCTATCTAATGCCTTGACAAAGTTTTTCATTAGGCCCAACTTGATATGCAGTGGTGGTAATAAAATAATGGCATATATGCTGTACATTTTTTTGACCTGGCTCTAGGAACTGTCGAATAGGCCAGTTTTGTCTGGTGTAATGAAGTGCCTTTGCCCGACTGTCCCATTCACACAAAAAACAGCAAAACTTTGTGTTGCCTAGCTGCAACCCAAGTAAAAGTACAACAACTTTCAAATCGCCACAAATATGCCATTGGTGCTCATCGTATTTTATGCATGTCAATAGGTACTTCATATAATCATATGATTCTTTCATGTGAACTGCATACCCTACAGGAAGAGATGGTAAAATATTTTCAATATGCAATAACACTGCCTTTAAACTCAATGTTGAACTGTCTATAAACAATCTCAATTCTTCTGGGTTATAGTTTATATTTAAAGCCGCCAGTAAGCCGTTAATGTTACTGCACAAAACCAAGTTATTCTCCATATTGAAAAATGTCTTTGTGGCGTTTACGAAAAACACATACCGAAACATCGTCTTCTAACAAGTTCCACTGCTGCAGTCTTGATCCAAGTAAGTCTGCCTTACATTTTGGAAGTTCTAAATCTCTTACAAGATCATTTAATTCTGACTGCGTTATTTTGTGCGGTTGGTGGCATGACGTGCTCGCTATAAAATCAGGATCTCTTGACGTTGACGGCATATCTTCTTCCTGACGAATCACTCGATCGCCATGATCTGATTCGTTTTCTGATTCGCAAGTGTAGAATTCTGGGGGTTTTGGAATAGGATTTTCGTCACTGTGAGGCACAGGTCTCATCGCAGATGGTATGTTTGGGTAGTTAATAACCGATTTTTTTTCTTGGACATACCTGTGACTTGTCCAACACAAGGTACCATGCAAAAGTAACAATCATTAATATGATTTGTAGGCTCTCTCCAAACCATGGGACAGCAAAGCGCATAGACCGTTTTTTGCCATTTAACCAGCTCCTCAGACTTGAAGCACATGTATTACAGCAGATGTGGTGTGCCCACTGTTTGTCTTGATCACCTAGTTTACAACCGAAATAAAGCTGATAGGTATGCCTTTGTTATTAGTGGAGTAATAGACCGTCTCTGAGACGCAAAAGTCACATCACCACACACGTAACAAAACTGATCTGGATTGTTTACACACTTTCGAGACATCTTGCATGAACGCTGTCAGCCAACTGAGGAAAAAATGGCTAATATAAAACAATATAATGTACACGTATGTATAAAGTAACACAATCATGCCGATTACATCATCTTTCCTTGCCGAATATAAAAATGTAGCACGTGCATTCTTGTGAATTACAGTATATTAACACTGTCACAGCAGGAACACATATAATTACCGTATCTCTAAAACTTGAACTAATATTGAAAAAATAAGTTTCATTCCGGTTTTAGCACATTAAAAATAGTAATATTTTGTTGATTTAATTCAGGATATTTTTTGGCTGTTGATCAGTGTTATGGATCAAATGAATCCATTATATATAAAGCAAGTGCTAGATACATTTCTGTGAATATGTAATTAGAAAATATGTACCAGGATAGAGTAACCAGAAGATATGCCTGTAAAAGGCTTTTTGGTAATAGCAGATCTGGAAATATGCAAAGTACGTGTTCACGAGTATGGCTGTGCACAAACGGAAAAATATCCTTACAACTGAAGATGCTGGACTCAAAAATTCAAAGGCAGCTACGCAGGCCGATGCTCCCTTTACCGTACAACGAAAAAAAATTTTTACGAAAACCTTCTACAAAGACAGGAGGTTGACTGATCTCCAGAGACAGTTGAGTCACTAAGCTTTCTATGCAAAGTTGGCCCATTAGAAAACAATGCGATGGGAGTTACGTTCTAGCTAGACTCTGCTCTGCTTCTGCTTGAGGTGGTATTTTGTACCCGCACGATTTCAAGGAAAGGAGACCGATCTGTCAATGGAACCTACTAGGAGCAATTGTACCAAAACTAGAAATAGGTACAAAAACTGCAATAAAAGAAATGTTTGAAGCTGTGCCCAAAATCAACCGCTGTGAACAGTTCCCAAAAAAACACACACCCCTAGATAACTTTCTCGAAGAGTCTGACATTCGATAGATGACAGCAGAGAACATGACTAGTTCTGTTCTGAAATGGAGATGCTATTTAAATGGTAAATTAGCATATGCCTACGACGTTAACTAGCGCTCAAGATTCAAATACTTCAGTTGTTCGAGGCCGTTGATACTTCTTTGTTGAAATATATTTCTTTTAGGCGTGCAAAATAATGGGTGATTTTTTTGCTAGTATCTTTTTGGCTACACTGTTTTTGACAGATGACGCGTGAATCGTGTCTTGTGTCATTGTCAAACTTGTTCAGTTTGGTCTATAATTTAACCACGAATCGACTTACGAACGAACAACGCTTGCAAATTATTGAATTTTACTATCAAAATTCATGCTCGGTTAAGAGAGTGCATCGAGCACTGCTTCCAATTTATGGGCAATTTGGTCGGCCTACTGAGAGAGCTATTCGGAAGCTTGTGACTAAACTTCGAACCCAGTTTACATTATTGGACATTAAACCACCAACACGCAGACGTAGAGTGAGCACTGAAGAAAATATTGCGGCTGTATCCGCCAGTGTTAGTGATGACCGTGAAATGTCGATTCGCCGCCGTTCGCTGCAATTGGGCCTCTGTTACTCCACTACGTGGAAAATTTTGCGACAGGATTTGGGTGTAAAACCTCATAAGATACAGCTGGTGCAAGAATTGAAGCCACAACGTTTCCCATTTGGTGAATGGGCGCTGGCAAAGTTGGAGGAAGATCCACATTTTTATCGAAAAATTGTGTTCAGCGACGAAGCTCATTTCTGGTTGAATGGGTACGTTAACAAGCAAAATTGCCGCATCTGGAGTGAAGACCAGCCAGGATCAATGCAAGAGCTACCAATGCATCCCGAAAAAATCACTGTTAGGTGTGGATTATAGGCCGGTGGTATCATCGGGCCGTACATCTTCAAAGACGACAATGGCCGGAACGTAACTGTGAATGGCGAGCGCTACCGTGCGATGATAACAAACTTTTTTTTGCCCAAAATGGAAGAGCTGGACTTGGCTGACATGTGGTTTCAACAAGACGGTGCCACATGCCACACCGCACACGAAACAATGGCCCTATTGAGAGGCGAGTTCGGTGAACAGTTTATCTCCCGTTTGGGGCCCGTCAATTGGCCGCCTAGATCGTGTGATTTAACGCCGTTGGACTATTTTTTGTGGGGCCATGTTAAGGCTAATGTCTACAGGGATAAACCAGCAACGATTGACGCACTGGAAGCCAATATTGAAGCATTTATTCGTGAAATACCGGCCGATATGTTGGAGAGAGTGTGCCAAAATTGGACCTTGCGCATGGGCCATCTAAAGCGGAGCCGCGGCCAACATTTACATGAAATAATCTTTAAACATTAAATTATATCGACCGTTCTATCGACTCAAATAAAGATTTAATCGTTTTTTAAAATTTTTTGTGTTTTTTTTTTGAAAATCAAATCCTATACCTCTTAAAAAATCACCCGTTATAAGACACATCTCCTCTAAATTTACCCTTTTTAGACATAAACTACTGTAGCATTGAAACGATGTTATCACATGCGGATTAGGTGGTCGTTAAGGGCATAGACGCATAAGGAGGACATAATATTATCGCCATGCTACTGCTAATTAGCCCTTTACATAGTAATGCTGACCTCAAGCAACGTGTTTCTAGCAACATGCATTTGAAAGAAATCCAATACTTGCCTGGTAAAGGGTTAAGCATGCAGCCTCCACCCAGAACCCTCCAGCTCTTCAATTTTCAATCGTATAATTTATATCATAAGAACCTTGCAATAAGTGCAAACTCTCTAACGCTGCTTACTGTTATTGTCCTAGTCAGACGAGGAAAAAATAACTAAAACAGTATTTAAATTTTTTGACCTTTTCGGTTCATCATTAGGAGCAATCTCGTATCGGTTTGCTTGACGTTTTTCGATAGCACCTCCAAAAACATTGATCATTTTACACAAACAAGCATTGAAAATAAGAGTAGATTCCAAAGCCGGCCAATATCTGAACCAGCATAAAAACCACAGGCATTCGTCTTGTGGTTATCAACCTCTCCGGACCTTGGTTATTAAAACTCTTGCGGATAAATAATGTTGTTACTTTCGTTGTTCGATTAAAAATTCAGTCAGGCATGTCGAGGAACAAAACACTAAGCGTAACGTTATTATCTAATAATCTGTTTTTATGCAGGATGTCATTCCATTATATTCAGAGTAAGCTCATTTGCTTGCGATCAGTAGCTGCCCTTGACTATTTTTCAAGATACTGTTTTAATTCTGACTCCAAAAAAATGGACGGGTTTACATTGAGAGAGGTGTACGAGTAGAGCACATGCAGTCCCACTATTTTGGAAACCTCCCTGCTTTATTTTTCGAACTATAAATGTGCAGCTCTATCTAAAATGTTTTATTTAGCACAAGCGTATAACCAAGGTATATCTTTATCACTCAAGTTTTAAGCACAAATATACGAGGAAATTTATTAAGTAGGTTTCTATTTCTGTTTTTTCCATTTTTGCCTTGTTCTGCGCCGCCACTGAAGCGATTTTCAAAAACTAGCCTGGCATTATAATATGAATTATTTTGTGTGAAAATTTCATCAAAACCCGAGATTAGCGGGCAGACAGATGCCACATAACATTAAAAAAATATATCTTATTTAAGTAAGTATATGTATACCAATAATCCTAGAAAGCGATATTACTGACCACTTCTCCACTATTTTATTGATATCTTCAAATGAAAAACATTCTAACATCACTACCGTTAGTAACAACCAGGAAAATTACAAATTTTTTGTCGACAATTCAAAACTAATATCAAATGTCAAACAAGAATCCTGGGAACAATTATACTCTATAAATAATATAGACAAAGCAACGGGACTGTTCATAGAGAAAATAGAAAAACTAATAGATATTAGTACCAATAAAGTAATAATTAGTCACAAAGAGAAAAGCAGAAATGCCTGGATTACCAAAACATTAATAACATCGGCAATAGAAAAAGAAAGACTATATAATGTAATGAAACTAACGCCAACTACAGAGAATACCGACTGCTACAACCAATATAAAAATAAATTTATAGAGCTTGCAAGGCAAACCAAACGAAAACATTACCTAAATAAATTGAATAATAACTTAAATGATCCTAAGCGGCTTTGGACAACTATTGATGAGATTACTGGAAAAACAAAAGTTAAAGAATGTGTCACTGATTTAAATACAACATCGGGAACAGTATTAAAAAATACTCAACAGATATGCGATGAATTTGTACAATTTTTTACTGACATAGGCGAAAATTTAGCAAGTAATATACAAGCAAATGTACAAAATACTCAGCCTCCAAAAAGAACTTTGAACTCATTTATTTTGGATAAAGTCGAGCAATGTGAAGTATACAACTCTGTTATGTCCTTAAAAAATCGGAAAAGTCCTGGGTTCGATGGTACTAAAAGCGAGCATTTGAAAATTATAGCCGATGACATAATAGAACCACTCACTTACCTACTCAACAAATGCTTTGAATCTGGCATATATCCCTCAATTTTAAAAAAAGGTAATATAATACCGATACATAAATCAGGAATAACAACAGATGTTAACAACTATAGACCAATATCAATAATCTCCAATGTAGCAAAGGTTTTTGAAAAAGTTTTATCTACTAGAATTATTCGATACCTCACAAAATTCAAAATTTTAAGTGAAAATCAATATGGATTTACAGAAGGGAAGGCTACATCGGACGCAATAACCAAAATTGTAAATCAAATACATCAAAATATCGATAACAGAATCCCTTCAATCTGCATTTTTGTTGATTTAAGGAAAGCTTTCGACACAGTTAATCACAAATTATTATTAGAAGCATTGGAGAGAATTGGTTTCAGAGGAAACGCGTACTCACTGATCGAAAGTTATTTGTCAAATCGCCCACAATCTGTGCAGATATCAGGATCATTTAGTAAAGAAATGTATATTAAGTGTGGTGTCCCACAAGGAACTGTCTTAGGTCCGCTGTTATTCAATATATATTTAAATGATATTTTCCAAATTAATTGTGTTGGCAAAATAACTAGTTTTGCAGATGATACTACAATATTATATGAAGGCACTGACTGGTCTGATCTGAAAAATGTAATTGAAAATGATTTTATCAAAATTATTCGGTGGTTTAACAGTAGAAAATTAAGCATTAACTACTCTAAAACACATTTTTTACCATTTGGATCTTATGCTAGACATCTGCCAAATTACACAAATTTCTCCTTCAATATTAATGATCAAAAAATGCAAATTAATAGAGTGCCCAACATAAAATACCTTGGAGTGGTCTTGGATCCTCACTTACGATGGGACATCCATGTCAATTATATTTTAAAGGAAGTTAGATTTGTATCCTACAAAATTAAATACCTTGGGAATATATTGACAGAAAAATATCTTCGAACATTATACCATGCACTGATTGAGCCTCATCTCACATATGGTATATTAGCATGGGGAGCTGCATGTTCCTCACATATGTATAATTTAGATGATTTTCAAAAAAGTATTCTAAAAATGATATTTAAAAAACCGAAACTTTATCCCACTGAAAAATTATACGCAGATGTTCGAATGTATGATATAAATAATATATAAATTTGTAAACACCGACCAAAAAATTAAACATAATCATTATACCAGGTACAAAATTCGTGGCGCAGTAGTTCCTCAACCGCATAAATCTATAATGCAGCGATCATATCTCTATTTAGCGCCTAAATTTTATGAAATTATACCTAAAGACTTAAAAGATTTACGTTTCGGAAATTGTTTCAAAAGAAATTTAAAAAAGTGGCTACATTCTATATCTAGGACTGAAATTCATAAACTTATAAATACGAACATCAACTAAATACGTAATCTACTGTAGCTAATTTTTGTCCTTTTTTGTCATTTGCATTCTACAGTTTCAACTTAAATTTATTGGTCCATGTACAGGCGATGCCTTCTATTGGGCCTGTTTTGATTTTATATTTATTTACTCATATTGTTTGTTATCTTTGTACATTGAGTGAATAAATATTATTATTATTATTATTAAAAAGCATTAAAATCACGAAAATCAAATCCAAAACCCGATTACTTTGTGCGCGATTGGGGGTGATAATTTTTAAACTTGGGGCTTGAGCCTCTTTTATATCCATGACTTATGATCCTTTTATCCGATACCCTCTTAGAATTTGTTTCTTGGAACTCTGCTTGAGAATGATTTCTTCAACCTGTCACGTAACACTAAGGGAACTTCAGAATATTTACAGTTTCCTTCTGAAGCAGCTCAAGAATGAAAAAAGACCCTCTATCGAAATCAGCCTTTGACGCCCCTGTCTGCCACTCGAGTCGTGAATGACCGATGCATAAAAAGTCCTTAGTATTCGCTTAACTTTGAACTAAAAACTCACTGTTGCATAACGCGCGTCTTCTATCACATCGGCTATTCGCTAATAACAGTCATTACGTGAAGCAGTGGGTACCTTGTACTCACCACTTCAATAAAATGCCAGTAGCAGTACCTCCATCGCAACGTTGCCAGATTTGAAAAACAATCTTTAGACGCAGAGACAAATCCATGGAATCAAAATTCGGGGTTTAGTCTGCGGCTAAAAGGCACGTATGCTTATTGCGAAAATATTTTCAATGTGAAAGTTCCGATTGCAAAGTTCCTGCAAGGTACTATCAAACAGTAGTAGACATCCATAAAACAGTTGATGACGTCTAATGACGTGATGTTGTTATTTGGACAAAGATACATACGGTGTTGCTAGATAGATACTTTTTTGGATGGATTCATTTTTCATCAGTTAAACTTAAATTTTGTAATTATAAAGGTGGTCTCAAAAGTCTCTTGTTCACGTCTGAAGATATCAAGGATCGAAGGCCATTTATGAATATTGTAGAGAGTAAAATTCTCTACAGCTTTTGTTCTGAACATTTCTTACAATTTTCCAAAAAATAAGATAGCATTAGGAATTAAGTGATTTCTGTCTAACTTCTTGCGGTTGACTTCTACATAATAAGTTACTTTGTAAACGGACGGTTTATCGGTGGTTTTTTCTTAATCTCTAGATCAGTTGAAAAATCTCTAGATCTGGGGAAATTTTCCTAGACGTGGCAACCTCACACAATCGGTACTTCTATTGGTCAGTTAGACTGCTGCACCGTGATCGGCGGTGCATAATGTCATTTTGTTCAGGAGATTTGGAAAATTTCTAAAGCTAAGGAAATTTCCATAGACGTGGCAACCTCGTATTAGCGGAACCACTAATGGCCATTCAAGCTGCTTGTACCGTGTTCATCATATCAAGGTGCTACTGGACTTGCATGAATCTGACTCGACTTAGATCAGATGACTCGAGCTATCTTTAGATTTGAGGAAATTTCCATAGACGTGACAACATCGCACTATAGAAATCATTATTGGTCAGTTAAGGTGCTTGCACCCTGTTCACCAAATCGTGATGCTACTGGGCTTGCATGAGGCAGGCTTGATTTCGTGCCGATTATTTGAAAAATCCTTAAGCTTGACGAAATTTCCCTAGACGTGGCAACCTCGCCCTATCATAACACTAATGCCAGTTAAGCTGCTTCATCATATCGTTGTGCCAAGAGACTTACATGAATTTAGCGTGATTTCGTTCCGACCATTTGAAGAATCTCTAGATTATACGAAAGTTCCCTAGACGTGGCAACATCGCACTTTCGGAACAACTAACGGCCAGTCAAGCTACTCGCACAATGTTTCTCATATCGTGGTGCTACTGAACTTGCATGCACCTGGCGTGATTTCGTGCAGATTATTTGAAAAATCTTTAGACTTGAGGAAATTTCCCCTAGACGTGGCAAGCTCGCCCTATCAGACCATCTAATGCTAGTTAAGCTGCTTGCACTATCTTTACCATATCGTGGTGCGACTGGACCTGCATGAACCTGTCGCGACTTCGTTCAGATCATTCAAAAAATCTTTAGGTTTGATGAAATTTCCCTTGGCATGGCAACCTCGCATTATCGGAAGCACTAATGGACGGTCAAGTTGCTTGTACCGTGTCTATCATATCGTACTGCACTTGCATCAATCTGGCGTGATTTCGTTCAGATCACTTGAAGTTTCCTTAGATTTCAGGAAATTACCCTAGACGTAGCAACCTTGCACTATCAGAACCACTAATGGCTAGTCAAGCGGCTTGCACCGCGTTCATCATATCATGGTACTACTGAACCTGCTCGATCCTGGCGTGATTTCGTTCAGACCACTTGAAAAGTCTCTAAATTTGATGAAATTCCCCTAGACGTGACAATGCCGCACGATCGGTACCACTAATGGTCAGTTAAGCTGCGGCACCGTGATCACCGTACCGTGGTGCTACTGAACCTTGTAACATAACTTGCAGGAACTTGACATGATTTCGTGAACTTGAATCCGGCTGATCTTCGGCAATATTTTGAAATGCTTTATAATTTCATATGCGGATTTGAATATCATTTGCATCGCTTAAGGCGAAGCATTATTTTATCTTGCAGTTTTATTTATAGACGTCCATTGTGGTGATTCATCTTGAAGCACTAGAGTTGTTATACGGACCAGATGCAATGCGAATCAGAAGCCTGTTTTTCGGTTTATTGATTCAAAATGTGGTGGCATTATAGGGTAGTTTGAGGAACAAAATCCCTTGCAATCCTACTAGAGAGGTACCAAACATCAGCCGTGTCAATGTGAAAGAAGCCTTTATGAAGAGTTTACAATAGTTTTTTAGATCAGCTCTAAACTGCGCCTGTGTCATAGGGAGGTCTAGCAGTTTAGTAGTACGTTTTCTGATACCATTTTTTTAGACTATTTTCCATCTTTTCAGATACTGGCCTCACCGAGGAAGAAGTAGTGCTGGCCAACGCCATCGCCGATGGACCAGAAGCTGAAAAGGCCATGCAGCGGGCCGCATTCATCCTGCGCATGCGCGAGGGTATGAATTCCCTGTCCAGGGTACTGAAGGCAATCGAGAAGTACCAGGGCGCTGTACTACATCTGGAAACCAGGCCCAACAAGAGAGACAATGGACAATTGGACGCACTCATCAAGGTATTTGGAACAGGCCAATTTTCGATTTAGTACATGTTTTTAACACCATATGCGCGCGTCGAAAAAGTTATTCTAGATAAACTGAAATGCCGTAATGTCATCTATCAGAATTAGGGCCGTATCGTCAGTCGTTCCTACAATTGTAGGACGCCTTTATGGCCTGCTTGATTGTCAGAGTGTTTGCTGTCCAGAAGGGCGCTCTATTTTGAGGTTATATTACAGATATCTATTCGCATCAAATTGTTCATGCTTTTGATTTTTATCAGCGTAAAATAACCTACAATTTAAAAGGAAAACGTAACTAGGAGTGCCCTTATTGCCATAATAAAAAACAGGACATATGATAAAATGGGAGGAAGTCTTAATATTGAGTAAAGAGGATAACAATAGCAAAAGGAAGGTAATGATTCCTTTACCTGTCTCGATAAAATTGCACAACAGTTGTTTTTCTAGTTCTTCTGTGGACTGTGACCCAATCTGGTTGAACACCCTTGAAAGGAAGATCTAATTGATGTTCCCAACCTAAATAGTGGACCGTGAGCTTTTTATCCAGGATTTTTCTCACGATTTGTTGTTGTATCTCAAACGTGCAGATGTTCTGCTTTAAGATCGCAAGGCCAAATTGTTGTGTCTTACTTTATTTGCATAACGACATTTCTGGATACGTTTTCGCGTTTTCTGGAGGATCTTTGGCATTTTCATATCTTTTTAAATATTCAAATAGTTTCTTCCACGATAAGATTATTGATATAACATTCTATCCGATTTGGTGATGAGTTGTTGGGTTATAAGCGATTTAATCTACAAAACACTCAACTTACACAAACAGTCAGTCCGCCGTTTTGAAAGATAGTAGCTTTGTGTTCTAGGGTTAAAAACAGCTAAAATGTGTCACGTGTTCCTTATTTTATTCAAAAACATGTTCTAAGATGGCGTCTGGCCACTGCTACGCATCAGATTCATCACCTCAAATTTCAGTTTGTTGAATTCATCCGTTCAAAAATAAAGGAGGACTTTTTTCAAAAACCCCGTATAACTAAAGAAGCAGCATCTTACTGTACCGTTTTTGTTGTCCGTTTAAAAAGGCAACAACTTCATCAGCTTTGCAATTACCGACGTTACTTCTGCATTCCTTGGCTTACATAAGGAAAACAAAAACGTACTCGTTACACATGTTCCGACAAGTCAAGCAGTAGAAAAAATAACATCTATGAAGTAAGGGAACAATTATAAACTGATTCGTAATGATTTTGAAAACGTGAAAAACATTTTAATTATAGAAAAACGTCCACAGCTATAGAATTAATTGATTCAGCGACTCAATAATAAACAGGTGACCCAATTACGTACAACATTTCCTATAAGGCATTGAATTTTACAAGGAGAAATCTAGTAGGCTGTGACAACTATATAGATAGATATAGGAAGAATGGAAATAAGAATTGTTCAATGTTCATTGATCAATAATGAGGTACTAATTAGTTTAAATCTTTTCTAAAAACTTTTTTCACACGTTTCTGAAGGTACGTTGAACGGATGTAACATTGAAGGGGCGTATTTTAAATACATATTTATTGCAAAATAAATGCTTGTTTTGCATATACCTGTGACAAAGGATTTCCCGGCTTCGCCAAAAGCATGGCGCAGGTAAAGCCGACCAAGATACAATAGTAGACTAACAGTAGAGGAAAGTGTGCACTATTGGACCCCCGTTTTAATATTCATTCAAAAAATATAAAAATTTTCTACGAAATATAATCCTGATTGGCACTGGAGGACGTAAGGTCTTTGGGCCTCGACGAATTATGGTCGTATGAGGTCCCTATATAGTTGAAGGAGAAAGGGGCACAGGTACGAAAATATGGCTGGTAAAACTTGAAGACCGGGAGCGGCTTGAAAAATTATAAGTGCATATATCAAATAAAGATATTAATAATAAAGGAAGTAGCCTGATTACGGATTACGTTCGATCTCATCCTTACTTATTCATATGATATTTTTGCTCCAGATGCAAATGAGCCGCCTAAACCTTCTCCAACTCATCAAGAATCTCCGCCAATCAGGCACCTTAGAACACGTTACCCTTCTCGGAGAAGACAACATTTCCGCAAAGAACCCGTGGTTTCCACGTCACGCTAGCGAATTGGACAACTGCAACCATCTGATGACCAAATACGAACCTGATCTGGACATGAACCACCCTGGATTCTCCGACAAGGAATACCGTTCTAGAAGGAAGGATATTGCAGAAATCGCTTTCAAATATAAATAGTAAGTATCTTTCAATAGCCATTTGTAGACTGAGCTTTCCCTCTCGGCAAGCGCAAAGTACCACTTTGCTGCTCGACAAGCGCAAAATATCACTTTGCTGCTCGGCAAGCGCAAACTCTCAGATGATTCGGCAATGCCTGATTTTTCCACAGTGGTGACGCCATCCCGTACATAGAATACACAGAAACCGAGAACAAGACATGGACCGCAGTATACAACACAGTGAAAGAGCTGGTACCGAAGCATGCGTGTGCAGAATACAGATGCGTGTTCAAGCAACTAGAAGAAGCTGGCATTTTCCAAGCCCTGCGTGTGCCACAATTGGAGGAGATGTCAAGCTTCATGAAAAAAGCCACTGGGTTCACATTGAGACCAGCTGCAGGTCTGCTCACAGCCAGAGATTTCCTTGCGTCGCTTGCGTTCAGGATCTTCCAGAGTACCCAATATGTCAGGCATACTAAGACTCCCTTCCACACACCAGAACCGTAAGTATTTTTTATTACTAATCCAAGAAGCGGCTATGTTGTACGTTTAAGACTGTCAATGGAATGTTCCTTTAATTTTCTTTTTAACATCTTCTAATTACAAGTAGACTTTATATCATTATCTTGTTTATTAAATTCTAGTAATCTCTTATAAAATACTGTTTTTCTAGTTATATTACTATTGCAATGTTGTAAATGTCAATAATGATTGTGGTAATGATTATTCAATTTTATGTGGTGTCCTAAATGTTGTATGAAAATAACCAAATACGATATGAAATTGTTTACATTCAATTCATTGCAGTCATCAAGATTTGAACAATATAGTAAATACGGTATAATAATTGTATTATACACTTTTTTTGGAATATGTACTGAGACTATTAGAAGCCCGGTAGAAGTAATTTGTTTGTTCGACAATTTTTTAAATAATGTGCTCATAGTGATCCTCAAACTTTAGTTTACTATCAATATACACGTATGCCCAAATCTTTAAATGATTTTACCTTTTCAATTATTTCATCATTTATCCTAACTGTGATAGTATTTCCATTTAAGTATTTTCCTATTTGCATACATTTTGGTTTAGAAGCATCAGTTTTTGTTTATTCAAATTTAACCAGTTTATGATTTTTTAGCGAAGTCAGAATTTATTATCTTCAAAGCAGTGTCTATATATTCAACTGATACGTATATTAATGCATCGTCTGCAAATACCTGAATTCCACAATAATCTAAATTATCACAAACGTCGTTAGTGTATAAAGAAATAGTAGCGGACGCCGTTCACTACGTTGTGGTATATCAACAAAAATATTTTTTGTGCTGGATAATGTAGATCCAATTTGGGTTTTTTGAATTGTCACTTGAGTAGAATTTTGAATACAGATCCTTCAAATCCATAGTGATGCAACTTTATAAGCAATTTATCCCAATCAACAGTTTCAAACGCCCTTTTAAAGTCCAACAACACTGTCACTGTGTGTTTCTTATTTTCTATACATCTCCCCCCACTCCTTTAAAACTATAATGACAACAGAAAGTGTCAGGTAAATAATTTTTTACACTAACGCAACCGCGCAGACAGAAGCCTAAATGCCAGAGCACCGTGGCTGCTATCAGGAGCTGAAAAAAACATTGTTAATTCGATTGAATAATGAAAATCGTTTAAAATCCTACGCTGCCAAATTCATTTCGTCATTTTGACAACTGAACCTTAAAAAATATTTCAATACGAGTGAAAAATGAAGAACATAAGTCATCCTCCTGTAGTTTTAATATTTGATTGGGAAAGGCGTGAAATCTCCGATATATTACATCGCTATCAAGTATCGGCTCTCGCTTCAGTGTCATCAAAGAAGCGTCAGATAATTTGATTAAAAAGCCATTATACCGAGCCTGAGATCGGGTCTGCAGCTAATAGCGTTGCCTTTCGGTTCAACTTTACGATTGAAATTATTTCATGTTGCTTCATGGAGAGGAAAGAGTTATAAGAGTGCCTTTTGATTTCACTGATCAACAAACAAAAAATATCCTAAATAAAGTCAACAAAATATTACTATTTTTAATGTGCTAAAACCGGAATGAAACTTATTTTTTCAATATTAGTTCAAGTTTTAGAGATACGGTAATTATAGTGTTCCTGCTGTGACAGTGTTAATATACTGTAATTCACAAGAATGCACGTGCTACATTTTTATATTCGGCAAGGAAAGATGATGTAATCGGCATGATTGTGTTACGTTATACATACGTGTACATTATATTGTTTTATATTAGCCATTTTTTCCTCAGTTGGCTGACAGCGTTCATGCAAGATGTCTCGAAAGTGTGTAAACAATCCAGATCAATTTTGTTACGTGTGTGGTGATGTGACTTTTGCGTCTCAGAGACGGTCTATTACTCCACTAATAACAAAGGCATATCAGCTTTATTACGGTTGTAAACTAGGTGATCAAGACAAACAGTGGACACCCCACATCTGCTGTAATACATGTGCTTCAAGTCTGAGGAGCTGGTTAAATGGCAAAAAACGGTCTATGCGCTTTGCTGTCCCACTGGTTTGGAGAGAGCCTACAAATCATATTAATGATTTTTACTTTTGCATGGTACCTTGTGTTGGACAAGCCACAGGTATGTCCAAGAAAAAAAAATCGGTTATTAACTACCCAAACATACCATCTGCGATGAGACCTGTGCCTCACAGTGACGAAAATCCTATTCCAAAACCCCCAGACTCCTAGACTTGCGAATCAGAAAACGAATCATGCCGATCGAGTGATTCGTCAGGAAGAAGATATGCCATCAACGTCAAGAGATCCTGATTTTATACCGAGCACGTCATGCCACCAACCGCACAAAATAACACAGTCAGAATTAAATGATCTTGTAAGAGATTTAGAACTTCCAAAATGTAAGGCAGAGTTACTTGGATCAAGACTGCAGCAGTGGAACTTGTTAGAAGACGATGTTTCGGTATGTGTTTTTCGTAAACGCCACAAAGACTTGGTTTTCTGCAGTAACATTAACGGCTCACTGGCGGCTTTAAATATAAACTATAACCCAGAAGAATGGAGATTGTTTATAGACAGTTCAACATTGAGTTTAAAGGCAGTGTTATTGCATATTGGAAATATTTTACCATCTCTTCCTGTAGGGTATGCAGTTCACATGAAAGAATCATATGACAATATGAAGTACCTATTGACATGCATAAAATACGATGAGCACCAATGGCATATTTGTGGCGATTTGAAAGTTGTTGCACTTTTACTTGGGCTGCAGCTAGGCTACACAAAGCTTTGCTGTTTTTTGTGTGAATGGGACAGTCGGGCAAAGGCACTTCATTACACCAGACAAAACTGGCCTGTTCGTCAATTCCTAGAGCCAGGTCAAAAAAATTTACATCATATGCCATTAGTAGATTCGAAAATAATTTTATTACCACCACTGCATATCAAGTTGGGCCTAATGAAAAACTTGATCAAGGCATTAGATAGAGATGGATCAGCTTTTCAATACCTGCGTCAGAAATTTCCAAGACTAAGTGAGGCAAAGGTTAAAGAAGGTATTTTTGTTGGGCCACAGATTCGAAATATTTTGAAAGGCACACAGTTTGAAAACACTTTAACAGGTATTGGAAAAACTGCTTGGAATGATTTCCGTCTGGTGGTCACTAATTTCTTGGGAAATAGAAAAGCTGACAACTATAAAACCCTTGTCAAAAATATGCTGTCATCGTATCAAAAGATGGGCTGTAATATGTCTCTTAAGATACATTTCCTACACTCATACCTGGACTTTTTTCCTGACAATTGCGGAGCCGTAAGTGATGAGCACGGCGAACATTTGCATCGGGATATTTCAACAATGGAAAAAAGGTACCAGGGAAAGTGGAATCCTTCCATGCTTGCAGACTACTGTTGGACTCTTGGTAGAGATGCTCCAGAAACGATCCATAAAAGAACAGCAAAAAGACAGCACATATAGTGATTCTTATAAGTATATGAATCTTGTTACTTTTTGTAATATGTATATCCTTAAAAATAAAAAGTTTTTTTTCTAAACCGCAACTAATTTTTTTATTTCATTGTCATTTTTGGATTCAGCGCCCCAAAATTAACAAAGAAGTGCACTTTTCCCACAAGATACAATTAAAAAACTAAAATTTGTTGTCCAGTGTTTTTGAACATGAAAGTCTATGTTCAAATTACATTGTTTGTCGCCAAAATTGCGTAGTTTGACACATTTGTCTACCAAAGTGACAGCGTTGCATCAACATGATAATAATACTAAAATGGAGTCTCATTTTATTATATCTAGTTGAAGATTTTTTTTTGTAATTATCCGCAATAAAATTCTTAACTGTAGATGTCACATAGATCTATGCAAGACTCATAACGAATGAACAGCCAAACAGAACAGACAAAAATAACTGTGGTAGAAAGAATAGCTGGTAAAAGTAAATCAACAAGTGACACAAGGCATTTAATGACAAACAAGACTAGGCCACCGGTTGTTGGAGACTGGAACAGAGGAATAAAACAGGATAAATTCGCGTAAAATATACTAAGTGACATATAAATCCGAACACCCAGTTTAAATGGTTTTATTTTAATAAAATTTTGTATAAGTACTTAATGAAGCATAATAAGTAAATGATAAAAATTTCAAAATGATTGCACTGCTTTAAAGCCTTTTGACCTTTAATAATGTGTGGATGCACCCTGATGTGCTACGCATTCTCCAACGCGCCTAGGCATGTTTCTGATCAGGTGGTCAATGTCCTCCTGTGGTATCTCATTCCAGGCAACCACCAACTCCTCTCGAAGTGCTTCTACAGTCTGAGGAGGACGTTGCAAATTGAGCAATCTCCTACCCATCATATCCGACACGTGCTCAATTGGGGATAAGTCGGGAGATCTTGGTGACCATGGTAACAATGTGACATCATTATGTTGAAAGAAGTCTATTGTGACTCTTGCAACATGTGGTCGGGCATTATCTTGTTGGAAAGTTGGATCTGCCAGGGTGTCAAGATAGGGTAAAAGATGGGGTTCTAGAACTTCGTGGATATAACGCTGCGCGTTCATGTTACCTCTGATGGAGATTAAAGGTGACCTGGAACCATAAGCTATAGCACCCCAAACCATAACTCCAACAGTGTGATGAACATGTCTTTCAACAAAAAACTGTGGATTCCTCCTTTCACCACGTCGCCTTCTAACCCTGGCACGACCATCGTGCATGCCTAAACAAAATCGAGACTCGTCACTAAAGACAATACTGTTCCATTAATGATCCCAGTGACCGTTGTCTGCACCACTCAAGGCGATTACGTCGGTGTTCTCGAGTTAAAGGGAGGATCCAGTGTGGCCGGTATGAAAACAAGCCAAAACTTCTCATTCGTCGGTAAACACTTCGCATGCCAATAGGTCTTCCGTGTTCTGCAAACCATTCATTTGCAATGGACCTGGTAGTGGAGAAACGGTCCCTTAAGGCCAATAATCTTAGGCGGTGATCTTCACGGTCTGTTGTTCTACGGCGGCGTCCAGTGCCCCTTGCTCTTTGCGTACAGCCTTCTCGAAGCCATGCCTGACAACACCTAACCACAGTGTCTATCTACACTTCTTTGCACTCTAACTGCAATTGCCCGAAAAGAAAGTCCAGCTTCCCGAAGTCCCACTATACGGCCACTATCAAACTCACTAAGTTGACGAAATCGTACAGGTCTCCGTACTCTAGGCATCGTAACCGATCGTAAAGGATGTCAAGAACCAAAATCCGCCAACGTTGATTCCTTACTGCGGCTGAAATATTCATTTTTAGAGAGTTGGTGAATTAAAAAAAAAGCAGTATAAAAACCGGAATGTCCAACTGATAAGGCTGAAAATTTTTTCACTTGTTATTTACAGTACATTCAGCAACTTTTATTAAAATAAAACCATTTGAACTGGGTGTTCGGATTTATATGTCACTTAGTATACTAGCATTTAGAGAGGGGCAGTTATGGCCTGCGCGATGGCCAGATTTGAGCATCAGTAACTCCTTTCTCTGAGAATACCTGAATAAAAATGCGCCTAAGAATCATCCTGACGCCCTATTTAAGCTAAGATGGCTGATTGTTGAAAAAGTGAACACTATTCTCCACGATATGTGAAAACAATCTGTTCAGTGTTTCAGAAGTCTTTTTCAACAGCACGTTGCTGATAACAGCGGCCATCTCGGAGACATTATTTCCAAAACTTGATACATGTAAAGTGGTATAAACTGCTCACTCCGAAATTAAAAACGTTTTTTTTATATATATATATATATATATATATATATATAGGAGGGATGTCTTTTAAGTTTTGCATATGGAAATAAAACAACACGGTAGGTAGTTTTAAATGACTTTATTGTTTTTCGAAGTATTCTCCACGAAGATTAATATACATCTGCAAGCGCTCGAACCAATTTTCGAAGTACTCGTTTGATGGCAGATCCAAAACGGCATTTTTGAATACGTCAACTGTCTCTTCTGGTGACTGGAACCTTTGATCACGCAGTCTATTTTTAATTTTCGGGAAAGTAAAGAAATCGTTAGGACTTAGATCGGGACTATATGGAGGATGGTCCAATAATTCCACGTTTTCTTCCATTAAATACTGCCTTGTTTTTTGGGCTGTGTGCGAGCTGGCATTGTCTTGGTGGGGGATGATCATCTTTCGGGGTTGATTTCTTGAAGCTCGGTGATGACTTTTGGCAAACAACTGGTGGTATACCAATCCGCAGTAACAGTCCTTTGCTCGTAATTCTTCATGTAAATTTTTTGAATGCAGGTTTTTGAGATCTTCAAGGATGCCTCAATCTTACGATATGTCACATGTCTGTCTTCAATGATGAGTTTGCGCACAGCATCGAGGTTTTCCTGGGTGCACCCACCCTGGGATCGTCGCTAAAACTCACCCGTCCACGTTTGAATTCTCCATACCAACAAGAAATTGTCGACTGAAGTGACGCTTCGTTGCCGAAAATAGGAAGTAACTCAGCAAGGCATGCTTGTTGAGATAACTGTCTCTGAAAGTTGTAATAAATTATGGCGCGAAAATGTTTTCGGTTGAGTTCTTGGTGACATTTAGAAATTCACTGTAGTGAGAACACTGCACGTATTGTTGTGAAACTTTGAATTTAAGTTTACTAAGGAGTGAGGTTAAGATTCAGTACTGACGTTCGATCCGCGCGGCCTACTATGTTTCTATATGCAATACTTTTAGAACGTAACACTATCCGAAAATCAAGCTTCTGCAGGACTGCAATGCCTCGTGCGCAGATGAAATGAAAAGGGGCAATAAAAAGTTAATACTCTCAACTTAGAAAGAAAGATTGAACGTAATACTCACTACAAAACGAATTCCCGAAACATATCTCTGGGGGATCGGGCAATAGGAGAAAATCTGAATCGGAAGGAAATCCTCTTACCCTTGACTGAAATTTAATTCCTGCAAAGCCAAAATTAGGAGAATTATTTCAGGATGTTCTAAGTGCAATGTTCAACAGTATCTAGTAGGCTCAGGGTTTTCTCGCCCATCAGACGTATACAGTGTGATGTAAGACAATTTGAAAAATAGTTTTAAGACATTTGTAACTCGATCTTCCTTGGAAATTGTATTAAGTTGATTACTACTAGGGATCGACGGATATGTATATCGGCATATCGGACAGAGAACATCTAGTACATTTCAATGGCTGTAACTCTGATACCAGATCAGTGATCCATGGAGTTCCTCAGGGTTTCGTACTGGGACTACTGCTGTTTTTATAATACATTAATGATATTCCCAATAGCCTGTCAGTAACGCACAATGCTGCTTTGTTCTTATATGCTGATGACACTACTTTGGTAAATTCTAATAAATATGTAAACATCCTCGAAACTAGTTCATTGTGTAAGTCGGACCTTGAGGATTGGTTTGCTGCCAATATGCTATTGCTCAACACTGATAAAACTCAGTCTATAATACTAAGCTTACGCAGTCATGAGTTGGAATCTGCTCGAACAGTGAAATTGCTAGGCGTTCATATTGACTGTACTCTGACATGGGAGGTGCATACTCGCTGTGTGCTCGATCGTTTGTCCAGAGTTATATATCTCATACGTGGTCTAAAGGATAGAGTATCTGATAAAGTTTTATTAACTGCTTATCATGCATATTTCCACTCTAAAATGACATATGCAATTTTGGTCTGCGGACACTCTCCACATATGCAAAAAGTGTTTGGCATGCAAAGGCGTTGCATACGATACATCTCTGGTTTAGAGTATAGAGACCCCTGCAAGACTGAATTCATTAAATTGGCCATACTAACCTTTCCATGAGCGAATATTTTGAGTTGTCTCCTATACAGGGTGTTTCAGTTTATTGTTGCATAACTTTAAGATTCGATAGAACTTTTAAAATTAATGCATAAAGTCTATATAAACATGGGTCGAAAAATGCGTGGCTTCCGAAATACAGGGTGTTTAAATTTACTTTCTAAAATAGTTTTTTTTGAATAGTTCGAACAATATTTGATGCATAACAGTGAAAATTGGTATACAAGGGTTTTTTGGTACGACAAAACGAACCAAGGGCATAGTTTTACTGTAGCCGCTAGAGGGCGCTCTCTATTGTACCTGTAGTGTATTAAAATGACCAAATTTTTTTTCTTAGTGCAATGTTTTGCTTTTTGAATAAAACAACTGATTCTTCGCACTTTTCAACATAAAAAAGCTCTCTTGTCAGTTTTCGTTATAGTTAGCCGTTTTTGAGATATTTCGAATTTTAGGGTTCCATGCATTTTTAATTATTTATGGGAAAATAATGTTTTTTTTTACATTTTCGATTTGGGCATTACAAGTAATTAAGATGATCGTTTAGATTGTGTTTTTAAACACAGCAATAATTCCTAACTCCAAATAAACACAAAAAAACAGAATATTAATTTGTTTAATTTTCCAATATTATTTTTAACAAATTAAATTAATTATTTACAACTAAAATGCTATTGGTTGATTAGGACAAACATACAAAACCTAAAGTAGTGGCTCGAAATGTAAACCCAATTGTTCAATACACAATTCACATCTACGAATGATCGAACGTGGTATAGCATTATTCAAACAAGGCCTTATTTCATCACATGCATTCCTGATTTTTTCTTTTGGCATATCTCTTGTGGTTACAGGAGTCTGGTACACTTTTTCTTTTAGAAATCCCCAAACAAAGAAATCTAATGGATTTAGGTCAGGCGATCGTGGAGGCCAGGCGACTGGTCCTCCACGGCCGATCCATCTTTCTGGATAATTTTCGTCCAGCCAGTTTCTAACTATTCTCGAATAATGAGCTAGACAACCATCAAGCTGGAACCAGGCCAATCTTCTTAAATCTAACATAACATCCCACATATTTGCATGTTCAGCCTTTAAAAATTCCAAGAAGGTCGCAGCATTTACCCTTGCAGGCAAAAGGTAGGGTCCAAATAGTCGATTACGGTAGATACCAATCCACACGTTCACACTAAATTCATGCTGAAAGTTTTCATACGACCAAATATGTTGATTATGAAAATTTACCACTCCACGTCTAGTGAAGCATGACTCATCGGTCCATAAAACGTTACTTAAAAACTCCCTATTATTATCAGTTCTATCAAGAATCCACTGACAAAATGTGATTCTTCGTTCTCCGTCCCCTGGCTGTAGTCCTTGCACAGGTTGCAAATGGTAAGGACGTCTATGGTCATTTCTAAGAACACGGTGAACATGGCTTGCTGAAATTCCCAAGGCACCAGAAACTCTCCTAACACTTGTGGTCGGATCTCTATCAAACTCACGCAGAATCATACGGGTAAATCTGCGCTGACGAACATTTATGTTTTGATCCCTTTGGAGATTTCCAAAACCATTTTCAATTATTTGGCGATGCACTCTTACAAATACTGAGCGAGTTGGATGTCGTCTGTTTGGATATCTTCGTGCGTATTCTCTGGCTGCTTCTGCTGCGTTTCCATTTACAAAGCCATACACAAAATGAATATCCGCTAACTCTTGATTGAAGAATAGAAATGGCATTTTAATAAAACTAACAAAAAAAAAACAGGTAAAAGAAACTAAATTTCGTGCATTCACAACTGCAAAAAAACGTTTCAGGTTTCAACAGACAACAAAACTGTCAACTAATTGACGTTTAACCTTATTCTGCTTTCAATTTCAAAAATATTTGTAGGCACAGCCTACTTCTAAAAATTATCGAGATACTGACTTTTTAACGTTATTTTATCATAAATGATTAAAAATGCATCGAACCTTAAAAATCGAAATATCTCAAAAACGGCTAACTATAACGAAAATTCACAACACAGCTTTTTATGTTGAAAAGTGCGAAGAATCATTTTTTTTATTCAAAAAGCAAAAATTGCACTAAGAAAAAATTTTCGGTCATTTTAATACACTGCAGGTACAATAGAGAGCGCCCTCTAGCAGCTACAGTAAAACTATGCCCTTGGTTCGTTTTGTCGTACCAAAAAACCCTTGTATACCAATTTTCACTGTTATACATCAAATATTGTTCGAAATATTTAAAAAAAACTATTTTAGAAAGTAAATTTAAACACCCTGTATTTCGGAAGCCACGCATTTTTCGACCCATGTTTATATAGACTTTATGCATTAATTTTAAAAGCTCTATCGAATCTTAAAGTTTTGCAACAATAAACTGAAACCCTGTATATCAAAAGTAACATTAGTACCTTCCCCACTCATAGTGATAACCACAAATATGAAACACGAAATAGAAACAAGATTTGTCATAATAACTACCTTCTAGAAAAATCAAGAACTGGAACAAACTTATATGGCATCACATTTTTTAATCTGCTGCCCAACAATATAAAAACATCGGATATTGATATGTTTTTCATAGGAAACTCAAGTATTATTTAATAAAAAACGCATTCTTTAGCACGGACGAATATTTGTCAAATGACTTTACTGATATACCTTAAATGTTTATTTATTCATTTCTCTCTCCAACTTATGTATAGTTGTTATTGTTTTGTTTGTCTGTATGTGTATAGTTAATTGTATTATACATATATTTTTCTAAGCGATCTTCTTTTATCTCATGATGACATTTTTGTATTGTTTTTTTTGTCAATTTGCTTTTGGTAATTATGCGCAGCATTGCATTGTTTTTAACTTGTTTTATTCATGTTTGATGTACATTTTTCTAAGCGTTCTATTAGTATATATTGACTTGTGTAAACACTTTCTGTGTATTCACATCAATAAATTATTATTATCATATCGGCAATATCGGTCTTTGTCGTTCCTGTCATATCATAGAAAATTGCCATTTGCTATTTGATCGAAATAAGACAGTGCAAAATGCATCTCTCACCAGAATGGTTACATACATGAACGCAACATGAACAACGATTTTTGGATTAGCCAACTAAATTACACAGTGTCTCTCCTTGTTAATGATCATCACAATGCAGGATTCTAATAAAACAAATATCCAAATGTTATTTTTAATTTTCAGAGATTGCATTCACGAAATACTGGGACACATGCCTCTTCTTGCCGACCCCAGCTTCGCACAGTTCTCGCAAGAAATTGGTCTCGCTTCACTCGGAGCTTCAGATCAGGAAATCGAAAAACTGTCCACTGTAAGTATCTCAATCAAAAATTACAAAAAATTGTTGACCGCAACACTTCTTTCGCTTCATGATCGAGGAGTAAAAATGCTCTTGAGGGCTCGCGGGAAGGTCGCCTATTTATGTGATTTGATTTACAGTCATGCGCTCAAAAAACGGTAAACGCTTCACGCACGCACTCACATTTACGAGCTATAAATCGACCAACGCAAGCCACTTTTCAGCCATAACTATTCCATAATCGCCTTTATCGTTGATAACTCAATCGCAAAACACTTCGCGTACAGGATAATCCGCTAGTTCTCACCTGAAAATATTGGCAGAGTATCGTTATCAAGATATTTTTAGTCAAGCCTAGTTGTCCAGAGATTTCAGAAGAAAAAGATAAAGGTTTTTCCTCTTCGTTCCACAACTGCAGCATCTCTCTGGTGAAGACCTGAAGATTGGTTGAACAGAATCTCTTTGCTTTCAGTCTCGACTATAACCAACCGTGTACAACGTTGTTGCATTTTTGTGGCAACTGGTAATCTCCTTCCTCTTAGTGACTTTTCTGGACGACTTCGAATAGATTAGAAAAAGTCAAGCCTATACGTTATGATAGTCATTATTCAAATAGATGGGGGTAAAAGAAGAAAAAAGTTTCATATAACATGAGGGTCAAAACGGCATTTTTTTAGAGAAAGGCGACTTTCTATAAATCTGACAACGCCGCAATGCCAGACGCAAATTACGACGGATCGCAGTGTAAGTAAAGATGGAGTTTGTTATTTTTGGCTCTTAGGCATTATTTCATTATTTAATAATGTTTATTGAACGTATTAAAGAAATCCACTTATAAATAGGGAACACAATTTCGATACATACGTTGTTTTTCATTTTAAAACCTACACTGCACTTTTTTTTTGTATTTAGAGAAGGTGTTCAAAATGTCGTTCTCCACTTTCCACACAAGTTTCATTACGACGAACCCAGTTTCTTCTTACTCTAGGTCCTCGAAGTCCTTTAAGTTCTCCCCAATACCAGAAATCCATAGGATTGAGATCAGGATAATTTGCTGGCCATTTTCGAGGATCAGGAGCATTTCGACCGATCCAGCGTTTGGGTAATGTTCATTCAAATACTGAATGAAACCACAAATTCTGTCTCCGTTGTAATGGCATGTTGTCTAAGGTCTCTTCCAAAAGTTCTGGTAGGTTATTGGCTAGAAAGCTAAGGTATCCTTCTCCTTGATAACTTTGGGGGTAACTCGAAAGGGCCACTTACCTGATCGTCAAGAACACCTGCCCAAGTATTCATTTTAAAACTTTGTTGGAAATGACCTTCACGAATGGTATGAGGATTTTCTTGGGCCCACGTGTGAGTATTATGGAAATTTAATATCCCGTCGCGCGTAAAAGTACATTCGTCCGTCGCTAGAATGTTTTTAAAAAAATCCGGATTTTCAAGTCCTTGGTACACTTGCACGAATGTCCTTCTGTCTGGGTGTACCCGTCGGCGAAACATGTCGCGATAAATTTGAGCTGCAAGATTTGAATTCTGACGAGCTTCACCGTACTAAGATGTTGGAGAACTCGTGATTCGAGAACATTGTAAACAAACACGACGACGTACGCGAACAAAAACAAAAAACACGCCCGATGCCCGATAACTAACCAGTGTTACCGTTTGCGATCGATTGCCGGTTCGATGAGAGTGATGGCGACGCGCTGTTGTCATATGTGTTTTAAATATTTAATTTAATGAAATTTACTTACTTACCGACTACAAATTTTGGCTTAACTCAGAAAAACTTAATGCCATTTATTTGTTAATTACCCAGTTTAAAAACGTTTTATATTAGATTATAAAAAATAGTAAGATTGTGGTGATTGTGGTCGATATACATTTCAACAATGACTAGCATAACGTTCACACCCTGTATAATAGTACACAATAATTAATAGCGTTGATTGTCCAACAATTCAGGTAAACATTTACAGAACAATCCTACGAAAAGATAAATCAAACTAACAATAATAGAAGACATACAAAAAGCAGGTGATTCTATCTAAAAGAAAAACAAACAAGAAAATGAATCAAAAACACATTTCACTTAAGTGAGTAATACATAAATTGTTTAAGTAATTTCTAGCTGCTCCCAGAATGGTGTTCAAACCGTCAGCATGTACATCACAATAAGTAGATATGGCATTAAAGGTTTCGCACATTACATAAGTTTGGGAAACTTTTTGTATGCTTACATTGCATTGTATGTCGCTAAAATTAAGTAGTTTTAATGGATACGTTTGCCTAATTTGTAAACCATTATCTGCCAAAGTCACAAACCAATACATATACTAAGTGACATATAAATCCGAACACCCAGTTTAAATGGTTTTATTTTAATATAATTTTGTATAAGTACTTAATGAAGCATAATAAGTAAATGATAAAAATGTCAAAATGATTGCACTGCTTTAAAGCCCTTTGACCTTTAATAATGTGTGGATGCACCCTGATGTGGTACGCATTCTCCAACGCGCATAGGCATGCTTCTGATCAGGTGGTCAATGTCCTCCTGTGGTATCTCATTCCAGGCAACCACCAACTCCTCTCGAAGTGCTTCTAGAGTCTGAGGAGGACGTTGCAAATAGAGCAATCTCCTACCTATCATATCCCACACGTGCTCAATTGGGGATAAGTCGGGAGATCTTGGTGGCCATGGTAACAATGCAACATCATTATGTTGAAAGAAATCTATTGTGACTCTTGAAACATGTGGTCGGGCATTATCTTGTTGGAAAGTTGGATCTGCCAGGGTGTCAAGATAGGGTAAAAGATGGGGTTCTAGAACTTCGTGGATATAACGCTGCGCGTTCATGTTACCTCTGATGAAGATTAAAGGTGACCTGGAACCATAAGCTATAGCACCCCAAACCATAACTCCAACAGTGTGATGAACATGTCTTTCAACAAAAAACTGTGGATAACTCCTTTCACCACGTCGCCTTCTAACCCTGGCACGACCATCGTGCATGCCTAAACAAAATCGAGACTCGTCACTAAAGACAATACTGTTCCATTCCTGATCCCAGAGTGACCGTTGTCTGCACCACTCAAGGCGATTACGTCGGTGTTCTCGAGTTAAAGGGAGGACCCAGTGTGGCCGGTATGAAAACAAGCCAAAACTTCTCATTCGTCGGTAAACACTTCGCATGCCAATAGGTCTTCCGTGTTCTGCAAACCATTCATTTGCAATGGACCTGGTAGTGGAGAAACGGTCCCTTAAGGCCAATAATCTTAGGCGGCGATCTTCACGGTCTGTTGTTCTACGGCGGCGTCCAGTGTCCCTTGCTCTTTGCGTACGGCATTCTCGAAGCCATGCCTGACAACACCTAACCACAGTGTCTTTGCACTCTAACTGCAATTGCCCGAAAAGAAAGTCCCACTATACGGCCCCTATCAAACTCACTAAGTTGACGAAATTGTACAGGTCTCCGTACTCTAGGCATCGTAACCGATCGTAAAGGATGTCAAGAACCAAAATCCGCTAACGTTGATTCTTTACTGCGGCTGAAATATTCATTTTTAGAGCGTTAGTGAATTAAAAAAAAGCAGTATAAAAACCGGAATGTCCAACTTATAAGGCTGAAAATGTCTTTCTCTTGTTATTTACAGCAAGATAAATACATTCACCAACTTTTATTAAAATAAAACCATTTAAACTGGGTGTTCGGATTTATATGTCACTTAGTATAGTTGACGAACACTTCCTTCTCATCTCTAAAGACTGCATTTGAAAACTATACAATAACAAACTTTCAGATATACCCTGCTCAGGATATGCACCGTCAACCTTGAAAAATAAGTTTGTAAAATTTTTGTATGCTTACATTGCATTGTTTGTCGCTAAAATTATGTAGTTTTAGTGCATACTTTTGGCTAATTTGCCAACCATTACCTGCCAAAGTGACAAACCAATACATATGTAGTAAATAAATAATTTAATTAATATGAAGTTAATTTTTTTGCGTACTGAGCTTCCTGAATAGAATCTTTTGGCACTAAAATGACAACGTAAAATTACTATTTACTACGCGTAAGTAAAGATCCTTCCTAAGAACTTTTAGAACTAAAAACGAAATAAATAAAGGTCTAAGTTAAAGTTTCGGTTGCTTATTTTCACTGTCCATCATGATGTTATGTTTATTTCTCATATTTTGCGTTTTTCAATGCTGTTGTTAGGTATACAGTTCTATTAAAAAAATTTGAACTTTATTTGTGTTATTTATTGTACATAGAGTATTTACACACGTCACTCTGTAAGAAAACTTTATAGTATACATAGGAAATTTGCAATAATCAGTGTACTTTAGTGAATACAATACCCTAATCGCCCGTATCTACGAGTATAAAGAGAATAGTCGACGCAAGTTCCCTGACCCAAAACTAAGATACCATATGATATCAAAGAGTGGCATAGAGCCAAATAAACTGACTTCAATGTTTCACTATTCAACTCATACGATAAGCTTCTAAGTTGTTCATGTCGCATTTCAATTTCTTGACTATGTGTGTTCCCAAACAATTTGTATGTTCTGTGTGTAGTGATTCTAGATCTTTCAATGAAAATATTATATTTACTGTACTGTTTTCATTCAGGGTCAGCTTATTCGCATCAAACCAGTTTTTGGCAGTCTTCTGTGTAATCGCAGGGAAATATATTCAGATCTAACAGAGGTTCTAGTATGATTAGCAAATGGTATATAGTTTCCATCATTGATGTATATCAGAAATAAAATCGGCCCAAGTACTGAATCCTGGGGTGCACCGTGTTCAATATATTTTTCATCTGATGTCTCATTTCCAATTTTTACTAATTGTTTTCTATTGCTTAAACACGAATCGATTAGGTTTGTTCAGTAAGTTATATATTCTGAGCTTTCTGATTAAAGTGCTATGTGACATCTGTCCAGGAAAAACCAGCACTTATCCATAAAAAGATCTGCTTTTTGCGTTCGGTCTGGAACGCTAGGACTGTATGGAACCTACGCACTTTTATATATTTTCTCGAAGAAATGGGAATTTAATGTGACCTAACTACTAAATAATTCTGGTTCAAAACAAATTGTATGCTTGCTCCTGGTATTGGGCAAGATATCACCTTATGTAAAGGTTAATGTCATTGCAAATATCGATTGTCTCTCGTATTTTGCGTGACTGCAGGCACGAACTGCAGAAGCCTAGTTTCTTATCTATTACGCAAGTGTATTTTATAATATGCGTATCTGCAGCAGGTAAGTGCATCTCGACATCATTTTGTCACGTACGACCGGCTACTTTTGACCATGACATCATAAACGCATTTATTTTGCGATTTACAAACGGCTTTGCAATATTAGCAGCCATTTGGTTCCATACGACGGTTAGCATTACTAATAATTATTAAATCGTATGTTGTGCGAAGTAGGTGCAAGAAACATGACGAGAACGATTTTCCGATAATTTTCAACATTCACAATGGCTACTATAAAAAATATAGATCTTGTCAATATCAGCTTTCAGCTTTGCTGTAAAGTGTTTCCACCCGCGAATCAGTGGAATGAATTTACCGTACTAGAAAGCTCATTAATTATGTAATATGAACAACGTTGGCCCTAAAACCGACCCTTGCGGAGCACCTATGTTGATATTGTGCGATGAAGAGGAAAACTCACCGGTCACAATGGATACTTGAGGAGTTTGAGAATGCGAATGACATTTACGCTTTTTTTTATCTATGTTTAGACCACCTCTACAAAAAAAGGCTCTAAAAAATATAAAATAGCTGCTGTAGGTTTAACTTTGGTGTGCCTACGCTTAGTCATGTTTCAGATAAGATCAAAGAACTCAACTGGTTGTAGTTCGGCAAGTTATTCTTTACATCTTTACGCATAAGGTTCAATCGATCTTTCTTCCAAATTTGTCGCCCGTAGAGGTTTTGTTTCTAGAATTATCAGATTTAATACTTTAACATGTCTTCTGACACTAGATACCTCGTCTTTTGAAAAGAGTTACACATACAGGGTGTCCCAGAAGTCGACGTCAAGCCGAAACCGGGTGATAGGCAAAGTCATAACAGCTATCAGATAAATATTTAAAAAAATTTTATGTATGTGTTTTGAAAATTATAGGTCTTTGAAAAAAATATAGAAATTTCACACCCTACGGCAGTCTGTCAACTCCTGTTACTACAAATATTAACTTTTTTTGGATTTTATTTTTACAATGTAATGATGAATAATGCATCTTCAAACTGGTGTCTCAACCTTACTGCCAACTTTTCTCGTTCAGGAAAAATTGCCACTTATTTCCCAACCAAGTATTCCAAAGTAAAACTTTGCTCAACTTTAACTGGCTGTACTGGAAAAAATGTACTACGAGAGTTTGGCAAGTAACCTTAAAAGTTGGCGCATTTAATAACGATTCCAAAATGGTATAACACTTAGAAGATTACTCGTTAACTTATGCACAATTTTTATTTGAAAAAAACTGATGAAAATTTTTCAAAATTTCCTAATTGAACAGCGATTATGAAAACGCACAAGGACCCTTAAGGATAACTGTTTGCACAACAGTGGGCGTCAAAATGCTGCTGATGATGATTTACCTTTACAGCAAATGCTCAAACTGTTTTCCTTCAGCCGCAATACACGCTCGACATCTTCTTAAAAAAGGTCGGGTTATTAAACGAACGAATCCACGGTTATTAACAAACTCAGCTGCTTCCAATAGTCTTTGCCGTAGCTCAGCTACATTTTGAATCGGCTTGAAATACACTTTTTCTTTTACAGTTCCCCAGTAAAAAATCTAACAGATTCAAATCTGGTGACCGGGCTGGCCACGGTATTGTACCAGACCGCCCTATCCATCTGCCTGGAAAGTTTTGATCGAGATACTCTCTCACTGAGAGTGCATAGTGCGCTGGGCAGCCATCATGCTGAAACCACATGTCCCTGTAAATACTCAGAGGCACGTCCTCCAATAAATTTTCTAAATGATTTTGCAAAAAAAATAAATAAACCTCAGCAGTCAAAGTCTCTGGGAACTCAAACGGACCGATTATTTTACCATTTAAAACTCCTGTCCAATGGTTTATCTTGAAGCGATATTGAGATTTATCTTCTCTCATCAAATGTGGGTTTGCTACGTGCCACTCGTGTAAGTTATGCAGGTTCATGTACCCATCTTTCTTAAATGTGGTCTCATCTGACCATAAAATTTTTTCAAAGAACCGTGGATCTTCCCTGTGTCTTTCTAACATTGTGCGACAAAAAGCAACTCGGGGCTCATAATCCCGGGGCAGAAGAGCTTGAACACGCTGTACGTGGTATGGATGGAGCACGTTTTTTGCAAGATTTTATGGGCTGTACTTTTGGGCACACCTGTTTTTAGTTCTATTGCACACACTGAAGTACTCGGGTCTTCTTCGACAGCTCCTAGCACCACGTCTTCGTAAGGAAGGAAAGATCTTCTTCCACCGTGTGATTGGTTTGGTAGTTGACCCTCTGAGAACAGTAAGCGGTGAATATTTGTGAACACTCGATGATCTGGATGACGAGCTGCATTCGGGTACCTCTCACAGTCTCGCTGCAGCACTAGCCATAAATGAGGTGCATGTTAGCATATTCTTGTACGGTGTACATGGACATAGCGGCACTGCACAATCACACTATCAAAGATAGTCTAAGGAAAGCAAATGTTGTTCACGAATCCAAAATTAGTAACAGTACGAAATCAACAAGCACGAACATGTAAAGATGCGCAGTAAATGAAGGAGTACTGATCGGTATCAAAGTGTGCAATAGCAAGTAAGTGATGTGCTTCATCCATACCACATACAGCGTGTTCAACCTCTCCTGCCCCGGGATTATGAGCCCCGAGTTGCTTTTTGTCGCACAATGTTAGAAAGACACAGGAAAAATCCACAGTTCTTTGAAAAAATTTTATGGTCGGAGGAGACCACATTTAAGAAAGATGGGTACATGAACCTACATAACTTACACGAGTGGCACGTAGCAAACCCACATTTGAGAGAAGATAAATCTCAATATCGCTTCAAGATATAAACCATTGGACAGGAATTTTAAATGGTAAAATAATCGGTCCGTTTGAGTTCCCAGAGACTTTGACTGCTGAGGTATATTTGGATTTTTTGAAAAATCATGTACAAAATTTATTGGTGGACGTGCCACTGAGTATTTACAGGGACATGTGGTTTCAGTGAGAGAGTATCTCGATCAAAACTTTCCAGGCAGATGGATAAGGCGGTCTGGTACAATATCGTGGCCAGCCCGATCACCTGATTTGAATGCTTCAGATTTTTTTAATGGGGAACTGTAAAAGAAAAAGTGTATTTTAAGCCGATTCAAAATGTAGCTGAGCTACGGCAAAGACTATTGGAAGCAGCTGAGTTTGTTAATAACCGTGGATTCGCTCGTTTAATAAACCGATCTTTTTTAAGAAGATGTCGAGCGTGTATTGCGGCTGAAGGAAAACAGTTTGAGCATTTGCTGTAAAGGTAAATCATCATCAGCAGCATTTTGACGCCCACTGTTGTGCAAACAGTTATCCTTAAGGGTCCTTGTGCGTTTTCATAATCGCTGTTCAATTAGGAAATTTTGAAAAATTTTCATCAGTTTTTTTCAAATAAAAATTGTGCATAAGTTAACGAGTAATCTTCTAAGTGTTATACCATTTTGGAATCGTTATTAAATGCGCCAACTTTTAAGGTTACTTGCCAAACTCTCGTAGTACATTTTTTTCCAGTACAGCCAGTTAAAGTTGAGCAAAGTTTTACTTTGGAATACTTGGTTGGGAAATAAGTGGCAATTTTTCCTGAACGAGAAAAGTTGGCAGTAAGGTTGAGACACCAGTTTGAAGATGCATTATTCATCATTACATTGTAAAAATGAAATCCAAAAAAAGTTAATATTTGTAGTAACAGGAGTTGACAGACTGCCGTAGGGTGTGAAATTTCTATATCTTTTTCAAAGAGCTATAATTTTCAAAACACATACATAAATTTTTTTTAAATATTTTTCTGATAGCTGTTATGACTTTGCCTATCACCCGGTTTCGGCTTGACGTCGACTTCTGGGACACCCTGTATAACGCTGTGAAGCATTACAACAGTGACTAACGATCCAAACCGGTTGTTTCCTTCGAGAAATTAATGAAAAGTCAGCGGCTGAAGTGCGTCTAAATTAACTAACTTGCTATTGTTCTTATTTGTTTTCTTTTTTAGCTCCTAGAACTATTTTTTTTAGCAAACATGACCTATTGAGCTAGTTAACTGAAGTTAACTGAAGTTAACTAGAAAGCACATCTTAAATCAGCGTTTATAATAACGAGTGACTCATGGGCAAAATCCTACGGATGAAGAAAAGCATAAGGCATTAAACAATAAATACTGCCTTACGAATATCGTGTGGCTTCACACCTTAAGCAATTCACGTAAATTTTATACCCATATTGAACACTTTAGAGCGGTACTAGGATACCACCGACATGTTATGAGGATTTTTGTTTTACTTTCAGATTTACTGGTTCACTGTAGAGTTCGGTCTCTGCAAGGAAGCTGGCGAAACCAAAGCGTATGGCGCAGGTCTACTCAGCGCGTACGGCGAGCTGTTGCACGCGCTTTCAGAAAAGCCAGAACACCGTCCTTTCGATCCCGCGTCCACTGCCCTGCAGGCCTACCAGGACCAGGAATACCAACCAGTGTACTTCGTTGCAGAGAGCATCGAAGACATGAAGGACAAATTCAGGAGATGGGTAAGTACAACAGTCCATATAATATATGAGAACAAGGCAACGTACATAGGCAATAAACAAATAATAAATAGAAGTAAAAAAGATTCAAGGATTAAATGGAAGGGCTTGAGACGGAAGAAGCACAATAAGCAAATAACGTCATTCTAAATTGCATATGGCGAACTCCCCAAGGTGTCGGTTTACCCTTGTATGATTTATATCCATCGAAATTTCATGATACAAATAAAGTAAGAAGTTTTATCGATTCTGGTTAATGAAACATATGGAAATTATATAAATTACTAAACTAGATATTCGATATCATAAATACTAAAAAGTAAAAAATAAACAAAATGAAAAGCTTTTATTTAACTGTTAATGAAGTGAGCTAAAAATTTAAAAACACTTTTTTCGATTGGAAATATCCATTCCTTCATCTCAAGTTTTCAAATAAAAGCACGGTTCATCCTTTTCTATCCTACTGTCAAAACGTGACAAGCTTTTATTTGAGAATTTGAGATAAAGTAGCTTCATTATTTTTTGAATATTTTCAATCGGAAAAAGTTGTTTTTAAACGTTGACTATATTAACTTGTGAATAACAGCTTGTTTTTAGAAATTTGTACTTCAGTTATATACTTTTATTAGAGAACCGCTTACTAAATCATATCACATATACAGGGTGTTTCAGTTTATTGTTGCATAACTTTAAGACTCGATAGAACTTTTAAAATTAATGCATAAAGTCTATATAAACATGGGTCGAAAAATGCGTGGCCTCCGATACAGGGTGTTTAAATTTGCTTTCTAAAATAGTTTTTTTTAAATATTTCGATCAATATTTGATGTATAATAGTGAAAATTGGTATACAAGGGTTTTTTGGTACGACAAAACGAACCATGGGCATAGAGTTACTGTAGCCGCTAGAGGGCGCTCTCTACTGCACCTGTAGTGTATTAAAATGACCGAAAAATTTTTCTTAGTGCAATTTTTTGCTTTTTGAATAAAAAAACTGATTCTTCGCACTTTTCTGCATAAAAAAGCTCTCCTGTGAGTTTTCGTTATAGTTAGCCGTTTTTGAGATATTTCGATTTTTAAGGTTCGATGCATTTTTAATTACTTATTTATGGGAAAATAATATTTTTTTTTACATTTTCGATTTAGGCATTACAAGTAATTAAGATGATCGTTTAGATTGTGTTTTTAAACACAGCAATAATTCCTAACTCCAAATAAACACAACAAAACAGAATCTTAATTTGTTTAATTTTCCAATATTATTTTTAACAAATTAAATTAATTATTTACAACTAAAATGCTATTGAATAGTTAGGACAAACTTACAAAATCTAAAGTAGTTGCTCGAAATGTAAACCCAATTGTTCAATACACAATTCACATCTACGAATGATCGAACGTGGTATAGCATTATTCAAATAAGGCCTTATTTCATCACATGCATTCCTGATTCTGTCTATTAGCATATCTCTTGTGGTTACGGGAGTCTGGTGCACTTTTTCTTTTAGAAATCCCCACACAAAGAAATATAATGAATTTAGGTCAGGGGATCGTGGAGGCCAGGCGACTGGTCCTCCACGGCCGATCCATCTTTCTGGATAATTTTCGTCCAGCCAGTTTCTAACTATTCTCGAATAATGAGCTGGACAACCATCAAGCTGGAACCAGGCCAATCTTCTTAAATCTAACATAACATCATCCCACATATTTGCATGTTCAGCCTTTAAAAATTCCAAGAAGGTCGCAGCAATTAACCTTGCAGGCAAAAGGTAGGGTCCAAATAGTCGATTACGGTAGATACCAATCCACACGTTCAAACTAAATTCATGCTGAAAATTTCTTTCCCGAACTGCATGCGAATTTTCATGCGACCAAATATGTTGATTATAAAAATTTACCACTCCACGTCTAGTGAAGCATGACTCATCGGTCCATAAAACGTTACTTAGAAACTCCCTATTATTATCAGTTCTATCAAGAATCCACTGACAAAATGTGATTCTTCGTTCTCCGTCCCCTGGCTGTAGTCCTTGCACAGGTTGCAAATGGTAAGGACGTCTATGGTCATTTCTAAGAACACGGTGAACATGGCTTGCTGAAATTCCCAAGGCACCAGAAACTCTCCTAACATACTCTCCTAACATTTATGTTTTGATCCCTTTGGAGATTTCCAAAACCATTTTCAATTATTTGGCGATGCACTCTTACAAATACTGAGCGAGTTGGATGTCGTCTGTTTGGAAATCTTCGTGCGTATTCTCTGGCTGCTTCTGCTGCGTTTCCATTTACAAAGCCATACACAAAATGAATATCCGCTAACTCTTGATTGGAGAATAAAAATAGCATTTTTATAAGACTTACAAAAAAAAAACAGGTAAAAGAAACTAAATTTCGTGCATTCACAATTGCAAAAAAACGCTTCAGGTTTCAACAGACAACAAAACTAACTGTCAACTAATTGACGTTTAACCTTATTCTGCTTTCAATTTCAAAAATATTTGCACGCACAGCCTACTTCTAAAAATTATCGAGATACTGACTTTTTAACGTTATTTTATCACAAATAATTAAAAATGCATCGAACCTTAAAAATTGAAATATCTTAAAAACGGCTAACTATAACGAAAACTCACAAGAGAGCTTTTTTATGCAGAAAAGTGCGAAGAATCAGTTTTTTCATTCAAAAAGCAAAAAATTGCACTAAGAAAAAATTTTCAGTCATTTTAATACACTACAGGTACAGTAGAGAGCGCCCTCTAGCGGCTACAGTAAAACTATGCCGATGGTTCGTTTTGCCGTACCAAAAAACCCTTGTATACCAATTTTCACTGTTATAGATCAAATATTGTTCGAAATATTTAAAAAAAACTATTTTAGAAAGTAAATTTAAACACCCTGTATTTCGGAAGCCACGCATTTTTCGACCCATGTTTATATAGACTTTATGCATTAATTTTAAAAGTTCTATCGAATCTCAAAGTTATGCAACAATAAACTGAAACACCCTGTATAATCAGTTGCTGCCTTTCTTGGTGTGTATTTCCGGATACCTTAAATAATGCCTATATCTAAAATTTTTAGTCCGAATCAATTCTCTGGCTTAAGGTCAATCAGTATTTTACAAATATTATCGGAAGTCCTAGAAAAAATAATGGAACAACAAATTTAGGAGTATGTTACAAATAAATCTATTTTACCACAAATTCAATCCGGCTTAAGCAAATCTTATACTACATTTTTAGCGTGTATAATGTATTTGATCGACAATAGCAAAATTGTATGTTTAGAGTTACTTCATTACAGCAATGCTTTCGATACCTTAGACCATGATATTCTATCCTCCATAACAATGGGAGTACCTCAAGGCTCCATTCTTAGTTCTTTGTTATTTTCTCTGTATATTTCAGACTTTTCTAACAATGAAAAAGTACTGCAACGTTCATCACTAGGCAGACAACATACAATCTTATTATGGTTTTCATATCGATATTGCAATTTTGTCCTTTGATTTGATCAAAAATGTATCACATACCGACTGCGCATAATTTAACGTGGAGACATCAAAAACGTTCCTTTGCTAATTGTAACTAGCAAACAACCGAGTCAAAATTCTTGCTTCCGTTATTGTCTTGGTGTCATACACTATCTTTAGTCTATAAGACCTTATTGAATAAAATCTAGAGTACTTTCTCAATACTCTAGAAAAATCTGAAGACGTTAACAACTTAGCAACAAGAAACAGTCAATCTCTTGTTATACCCCACCACTTCACACTATTATACAGGAAGATCTTTCCATATACTGCGGCCAAGCATTACAACAATCTACGAACTGAGTATCACAATTACAGTCTAACGAATATCAAGAAAAAAATAAAATCAATGCTTCTTCTATCTACCTCGTCTACCTGATAGCAATGAGATCAATTTTCAGAAACTCGGCTAGAATAAGACTGACTACACGATTTGTCGAGTTAGGTCATATGGACATTATGAGTTTATATTAAAGACTTTAAATTTAAACATGTATAGACACAATTAGGCAATTATATATATATATATATATATATATATAACTTGAGACGTGGTCATTGTCGTCTAGACCAGTTAGGTGAAAAATTAAAGCTTCCGCCTTTTGTTGGGTACTTCGACAAAATTTAAGCAAAGAGGACTCTTTATACTTTTTTTAATTCTCTCTAGCTTTCAATGGACTTTGCCATCATCAGGAGCTGCAATTACAATGATCTTATGATGATCTTATTTAGTTCACCTTCCAATATTTTGCCGAACTCTGGTGATGCAGGTAATAGTCGCACAACCCCTAATAACGGAACTGATGTAATTCCCAATAATAACATCAATCCTAACAGTACAAGCACCAATCCGGACTCCAGACCTGGTTTTGCTGTCCTGCCCTATATCAAGGAACTGACCCCTAAGCTGATCAGATTGTGCAGTCCTTTGAACTTTCGAATTGCTTGCAAATCCGTCCTCACTATAAACTGAATTTTTTCAAAAATGAAAGACAAAGTCCCGCTGCTTGGCTTAACCAACACAGTCTACTCCATCAATTGCAACAACTGCAACCAAATATACATAGGTCAGACCTCCAGATCTCTTAAAGGAAGGATTACATCACACAAAAGTGATGCTAGGCTTCATCCTGAAAGATGCGCTCTAGCATCTCATGTTAACACAACAGGGCATTCTATGAATTACACAAGTATCAAAGTTCTTGATAAAGAAAAACACCTTTCCAAACGTTTATTCCTGGAAATGTCCCACATCTTCATGAATAACAACTGTATCAACAGAAAGACAGATGTTAAACAACTGAGTGTCATTTACTCATATTTGCTAAACTGCGAAAAATTGGAGAACTTACATATCTCCCCAAATTTCGACTCTTCACAACCATAATTAGAATCTGCGTTTTGACCGATTCCACCAGTAAATTTCATTCCACTCAAAATATAATAATTCTCTTCTCACGATTTATTAATAATTGTTAATTTAAATTCCCATTAATTAAAATTTAATTTATTCAACTGCCTCTGGTCGGTTTAACAAATTCTTACATAAAATTCTGAAAATCACATCATCTGAAGTGATTTGGCAACGTTTGGCACACGCCCACAATTCGTTCCATCTTTCAACACAGACATTGACATCCTTCGGCCTTCTGTCAAAGGGTTTCATCTCACTCATTATTCCATGACCACTAATTTGTGCAATCATCAAGTGGCTTCACGATGTAATGCTCTAATGTTTTTTAAATAATTTTTAATCTGTTTTTAACTTGTTCTTGTCATATTTTATATAATTTTGACCATTGTACAATCTATCCAGCTCTCACCATGTTACTGGACGTTTCTCTCATCCTATACGTAAACAACAATTAGCAACATCCTCACATACTACTGTAAGTTGAGTCAATTTAAATTCATTTTACACTTTTGTTGCTACTGTTATCATTGTAATTGCAGCTCCTGATGATGATGGCAAAGTCCATTGAAAGCTAGAGAGAATTAAAAAAAGTATAAAGAGTCCTCTTTGCTTAAATTTTGTCGAAGTACCCAACAAAAGGCGGAAGCTTTAATTTTTCACCTATATATATATATATATATATATATATATATATATATATATATATATATATATATATATATAGATGACTAATAATTTTTTAACAATCCTAATTTTCAAATTACAGGTCTGCCAAATGTCCCGACCATTCGAAGTGAGGTTCAACCCGCACACAGGCAGAGTAGAAGTATTAGATTCAGTGGAGAAACTAGACTCACTTATCCACCAACTCAGCACCGAAATCCTCCACTTGACGAACGCTATCAACAAAATGAAAGCGTGTCCTGTCTAAGGAGCTCCACCAAGGATAGATCATACTTTGAATCGTTTGCCACGACCTATGCTTAGGTCGATGTTGTGAGTTTGTAGGAAAAATGCGACAAAACGTTCAGGTAGACGCACTTTATTCATGCTAAAGTAGCAATCCTTGTGATAGAACACGACTTGGCAACATTGCTTTTAGCTTACAATGTTGCCAAATCCATCCGGTTTTCGTTGAACCCCAGAAATTTTCAAAAGCACTATAATATCGATTGCAAAAAGCCTGGTCTTCGGTCAAACAGACACTGAAGAAGCTGAATTTAACTTTAATTTCACATAATTTTGATTTTCAAATATCTATGGATTTGAATTAGTAGCTCTATTTTTGGATTGCCCTTACATATTTGTTACTTCGAGCGACTTTTCGAGTGTAGATTCTGTGTATAATGATAAAAATCGTGAATGAGGTGCCACAAGATGATGAAAATAGATATATTATATCTAGCATTAACGATAGTATTATGTATATAAAAATGCCTTCTTCCTACAAACGTATCTATAAAATTGTGACAGACAGTGAGTCTAGAGAATTCTCTTGTCTAAGTGTGTGTGTATGAAGTTGTTAAATTATGACGTGTAATATATTTTGTTAGGTTATGTAGGTAGTTAGAAAGTGAGTTTAGCTTGTGATCTCACTTTAGCTGCTGCACCGAGTTATCTGCGATACAAGTTTATTATTACTGTTATTGATACATTATTGTTTAAAGCACTTTTTCACATCACTCTTGCTGCTCCATTTCTTAAACCAGTGCATAATTTCACCGTACTATATCTGTTGAACTTTCGCCTCTGCGTATTATAAAAGTGACTGTACTATTAAGCGTTTGAAGTAGAGTACATCCGTACTACTGCTTTGCATGTTTTTCTTTTATGTATTATACGTAAATGTATGTTTTAAAGACATGTTGTAAATGTAAAATAATATAAAGGACCACAGCACGAGATCATAACCCTACTTTATTGTAAATGTCTTACAAGTAACATGTATTATGTGTATCAGAAAAATAAATAAAAAACATGCAACGATTGAAAAGCTGTTTTCTTTTTGAAACAAAACGTGCGGTTGGAGTAACTCAGAGCTTTGTTCCAGCAGAGCATCGAACTAGTTCTCAACTGAATAGAGCATGCGCAGATTAAGTTAACTGTTCCAACAGAAAATGGAACTGATACCGTAACTGTTCCAACAAATTTCATACTAAACTGTATCCATCGAAGAAACAAAGTAAAATCAAACATATACACCCGTATTGCACGTGATCAAGAACTTAACCGTAGGAGACGCTACAGGGCCGTATCAATCTATTGTGACTGATCTGTCAAAAAATGTCGTACAAGATATGTGTTGTTGTAAATTCTATCAAAAGCATAGTAAATTATCAGGAATATACCACGCCTTTCTAATCATATTTCGACATTAGGAAAAACTTGTGTACCATCTCAATTGAAATTGTTCATATTTTATTATTAACTTACATATATACCCAATAATATTTACAAATCAACCTTCTATTCACAATGCAGAGCAAATTTTTTTGAGCAAATAGAAACTACAGACGTAGTAGTAGTAGTACAAAAGTTTATTACAGACTCCATAAAGTTTGTTAGTTTGATTGCTATTAAAATTTACATGAGAAATAGGAAGAAGGTCAAAATGGCACTATTATGCTTTTTAACTCCTAAATTAACCTTAATTTTGTGTAATTATAAATTTGGAATTTCCACATTAATAACTAGAAACTTACACTTTGATTGCAGTCTATAATGAACTTACCTGTCTTGCCAAAAAGCCCGTTAAACTGCCAGTCTTAATGGTATCAATCGATTTATATGCTGTATTCCGAGGAGCTTGAATCATCAGAATTGTTGATGTCAATTATAAGGGGTTCAACTTGGGTGTCAATGATATTGTCCATATCCCACATTTTGGTTTCAACCTTCTCTTGGACATGGTCAATACATGTTCTCCATTTTGCTGGCGTAATTCTATCGACAGCAACATCAAACAGTTTTTTAAGGTCAGAAAACTTAAAAGTGCTGTTATTTGACGCCACGTATTGCTTGATGTCGGCCCAAATCAACTCGATAGGATTCAGTTCGCAGTGATAGGGAGGCACTCTGAGAATCGTTTTATTTTGGTTTTTGGCCATTTCGTCAACAATTTTTAAATCATATTTATACTTATGTCGCTTGACTATATTTATCAGCTCAGCTTTGACCATCGTTTGGTCGAAGTCGATCTTCTTTGAGACAAGCCACTGTTGAATGTCTGCCTCTTTGGTGGCCATTGTTGGAATTTTTTCCAATTTTCTGGAGTGGTACGGGGCATTATCCATCACAATAATTGCGTTATCATCAAGTGTCGGCAAAATTTTTTTGAACCAATTTTCAAATGAGTTACCATCCATTTCTTCGTGATAGTCTCCAGTTTTTTTGGATTCAAATGCCCACAATGCTTCAGGAACAAATCCATCTACGCTACCTATGTGGCAAATGATCAGGCGTTTTCCCTTGCCTGAAAGTAATTAGTTATTTTACTTCTCAGCGAGCGCACTAAATGACGAAATTAAGCAACTTACTCTTTTTAGGTTAGTGTAGGATAGGGTCTTAGATTAGTTTTTGGGTGAAGGAAATACTCAGAAACTTGGATGAGATAGCAAAACTGAGTTCGGAGCTTCCAAATCATTGATTCGATCAGAAAATGAATTATCTGCATCCAAAAAAGTTCATATACTTCGAAACTTACCTGCAGGATTTTTCAATCCCGTCGAAAGGCCATCTAAAAAAGCCTGCCTTGAGGACCTCACAGATCTGTCTACCCAAACCTTTCCCTGCGTATGCCCCGCGTTCACCCATGTTTCGTCTAAATAATAAATTTTTCTTCCTTCAGCGCGGAATTGCCTAATTTTTCTAAGGTATTCTCTCCTCCAGATAACAATTTCCTCCTTTTCTATCAATAAACTATTCCTTCCTCTTTTCAAAAATCGAAAGTCTAGTTCTTTCAACAGCTTATGGAACGTAGATCTTTTAAAATTTGGCAGGTCCTCATCATCATTCACTTGCTTCAATATTTTATCTATTGTAGGTATTTCATTCCTGAAGAAAAAGTGATGTACTTTTCTTCTAATGGCACTTTTGTCAAAGTCATCTATTTTTTCGATGATTTTTTTTCTCGCTGGATATGTTTTTGGCTCAGATAGTGAGTGATTTTGTCTATATTCCTTCAAGATTTTGTAAACACTTGATCGACCTACTCCAGAAATTTCAGCAACCGTACATACGATATTTTCTATAGCCAATCCACTATTCTCTTGCATCTGGTTCTTGTAGATATTTAGAATAATTTGTTTTTCACCTGCGCTAAGATTAAGCTTTTTAGCCCTTTTTCTGGGTGACGTTAAGCTGATTTCAACCACTTCATCAGCTGTATCTGTGTCAGACATTTTAGACTAATATTAAATTTCCGCAAGAAAAATCAAGTCAAGACGTGCATAAAACGTTCGCGCTCATAAACGGGTATCCGTAACTGATTACAATCCTGTGCGTGGTGACGAACCATCAACGTGACGCTGAGAGTTCCCTCTACTATGCAGCGTTGCCAGGCTTAATGTCACAATGATCATGTTTTATTGGGAAAATTGTCAGAAATCGCCGAATGTTGAACAGAATCATTACAAGAAGTGTAACCTTGAAATGTGAGGCTACAAATCGATATTCTTATAGGGGGGAAGGGCAGGGAGCTGTTATGGTTCCTATTAACCTTGGTGAAAGTTGGAAACGGTAATATCATATATGGCATACATTCGGTTGAAGGTGTGTGCACGGAAAATAGATTGCGGATAGGATTTTAATAGACAAATCTGCACAAAAAAACACAAAAGGAGATTTTTGTATTTCCCTGAAGAATATCTCAAGGTTATTTCAGATGTACTCATCGAAACTTTATGGAAGGATTATCGAAACCTTATTTTCAATTGCGATAGGGCCACATACCTCGACATCGCATTAATGTGAAAAATAAGACAATAGAAAAAAATTCCCTCACTGATGCTATCTCTTAGGAAAAATTTAACTATAAAGATTGCACAAAAATTTTCTTCACCTTTTTGAGCTTGTTTTCGCATCTCCGTATATGCCGTTCATAATTTGCTGCAGATCAAATTGGAATATACCTTTGTGATGCCATTTATTGTTATATAATGTCCTTTACAACAGTTATTGCACGTATTGCACCAACAGATTGATTTGTGATCCATGCGAATGTGATCAACCACTCTGGCGAAAACTTGCTGAGCGTGGCCCGTGCGACTTTGTCTGGAGGCTCGTCGCTACAAGCCAATCAGGAAGAGGCCGACAGAGCGCCATGGCTACCGATCACGCGTTGATCACGAATCAACCACTGTTTACGATTACTTTGTAGCTTCGTTAGATACACTTTAGTTCCGAACCAACACGGGTGTTAAATTAAAAACCTATAAAACGTAAAAAAACTATAAAATGTCATCTTGCAGACCAAGTAATTTTTTGGGGTGCAAACAGTCATTCCACATTTGCTTACTAGGGTCGTTGTGAGCGTCCATCTATGGAGGAATGTCTCAACTACACGCATTGTTGGTTGCATACGTTTTGTGAAGCCGAGTAGCAAGATCGCATCTGGATGATTAGTTGCACATCCACTTTTTCTTGCAACAATGCGTGTAGTTTAGTTGAGTGATTCCTCCATAGATGGACGTTCACCACGATCCTAGTGAGCAAAAGTGGAATGACTGTTTGCGCCCTAAAAACTACCTAGTCTGCAGAATGACATCTTTAAATTTTTTTACGTTTTATAGGTTTTTTACATAATACCCGTGCCGATTTCTGAATTTGACCCAAATCTGTTACTGAGACACCCTTAAAAAGCTAGTAGATAAAAATATTGGGCTAGAAGTGTAGACCATAGGAGTAAAGCCTACTCATACCTCGCACCTGGCTCATACGTCAACATACGTCAATCAGAAATTCTTCAAATCAATCTCGCGTCACCTGTTGGAACACAATCCATTGCAAAACCATCCAGAAATTCCAGTGAAACATGAACGAACGAGGAGATAGGGACAGCGAACAAGATACGTGGTCTAAAATCGTTGAAACGGTCCGAAACACTCCCAAGTCTATATTAAAATCTATCAGGGCCACGATTCGAGCTAGTGGAGGAGCGAAAGATGCTGACAGATTGAAAACAGCAGGTTTCGGAGATAAGGAACAAGCCGCGTCGAAAGTATTTGGGACAGATCGAGAAATAACTTTACCAGGTTTCCACATTGAATAATACCGAATTGAGGACATGGTCGATCCATGTTTGAACTTGACCCAATATTTTTCTCCCCAACATCGTCTCAAAAATGGATCACACGTTTTAATCGCGGTGGTTGATTCAACATCCCTCATTTGATGACTATTTGAACCCGCGAGGTCCGCGGCAAACATTTTTTAGGTCACTTGCCTACAAACTTGTATCACATTATTATTGATGAGTAAATAAGGAACTACTTTAAGATCTGGGCTGTAGGGCACTTCCCTGTTTTGCCCTACGATTATTGCATATTAGTCCAGGAAGAATAGTTTACGGCTTACAGTGGCTGTCTACGGTTTTTTATCGAAGGTCGTGAAATGCCACAAAATCGAGAAGGCTTCATTTATAGCACAGGCAATTTATTCCAGAAAGAAACAGAAGCACACGCTCTGTCGCTAATCAAGCCGATGTACTGAGAATCTCCCAATTTAGGCACCACTCCATCACCTTACTTATAACAAAAAGCAGAGCTATAGGCCTGTAGTTGTAAGGGTTGGTCTTAAATCCGCTTTTTTTTTAAATGGAAGCAAATTTCCAATTGTTTGGTAAAATTTACCAACCTATGATGATAAACTTTGAAGTTGAGTCATTAATTTTCAGATAATGATTGTAGAAGGAAGATAAACCAAAATATGTGTGTAAAAATAAAAACAAAATTTTTACCTTGTTTTATAAAGTATCCTCCCGACAAGTATTTCAGTGCAGACCTGTGTTTGATCGTGAGGTCTTGGAGCACCGGCATTCAGTCCCCTGTGAGGTCTTAAGTCATCGTGATCAGCGTTTCAAATTCTTTCGCTTTTTTGTTTCCGATGCGATGAACCGATAAGGCGGAGTATATCCGTTGTCGCCAAACACGAGCACATAATATTATTATTGAGACAGGGCGGTACTCAAACTTCTATAGGGCTATAACTTTGTTACTTTAATTTTACCACAAAAATGTAAAAGGAAAAAAACATTTCTTTTGATCAGATCTACTCACTGTTAAAATAAATGACTCAACTTCCTGTATATATATATATAACTTGAGACGTGGTCATTGTCGTCTACACCAGTTAAGTGAAAAATGAAGCTTCCGCTTTTAGTTGGGCACTTTGCCAAATTCAAGCAATGAGGACTCTTTATACTTTATTAGTCTCTAGCTTTCAATGGCCTGCCATCATCATCAGGAGCTGCAATAACATTATGAGGAAATAGCAACTATGGTGCAAAATGATTTTAAATTACATACAATAGTATGTGATATTGTTACTAAATGTTATATATATATATATATACTTGTTAAATTACGAAAAATTGGAACGTTTAGATATCTGTCCAAATATTGATTTTTTACAATAATAAATATAATAATTTAAAATTTTACATAAAACATCTTTCAAGTTCAATACTAGAAACCATTAGAATTACAAATGGAGAAGATGCAACTTCAAATTCAGTTTAAACTTCTTCAGAGTCATATTTTTCAGGTCGTTAAGTAGATAATTGTATAAGGAGATTGCATTAAATGTGAATGATCTTATGAATATTTAATATGTGTGTTTGTATCTGGAAAACGAATAATCCTCTTGAGGTGAATTCTATTATGACGAGGAATGAATTTTCTTTACCAGTGCAAATGTTTCTTACTGAGCATCGTTTTATGTAAGATTGTAAGCAATAAATATACTAAGTAACATATAAATCCGAACACCCAGTTTAAATGGTTTTATTTTAATAAAATTTTGTATATGTACTTAATGAAGCATAATAAGTAAATGATAAAAATTTCAAAATGATTGCACTGCTTTAAAGCCCTTTGACCTTTAATAATGTGTGGATGCATCCTGATGTGCTACGCATTCTCCAACGCGCCTAGGCATGCTTCTGATCAGGTGGTCAATGTCCTCCTGTGGTATCTCATTCCAGGCAACCACCAACTCCTCTCGAAGTGCTTCTAGAGTCTGAGGAGGACGTTGCAAATTGAGCAATCTCCTACCCATCATATCCCACACGTGCTCAATTGGGGATAAGTCGGGAGATCTTGGTGGCCATGGTAACAATGTGACATCATTATGTTGAAAGAAGTCTATTGTGACTCTTGCAACATGTGGTCGGGCATTATCTTGTTGGAAAGCTGGATCTGCCAGGGTGTCAAGTTAGGGTAAAAGATGGGGTTCTAGAACTTCGTGGATATAACGCTGCGCGTTCATGTTACCCCTGATGAAGATTAAAGGTGACCTGGAACCATAAGCTATAGCACCCCAAACCATAACTCCAACAGTCTTTCAACAAAAAACTGTGGATTCGTCCTTTCACCACGTCGCCTTCTAACCCTTACACCGACGTAATCGCCTTGAGTGGTGCAGACAACGGTCACTCTGGGATCAGGAATGGAACAGTATTGTCTTTAGTGACGAGTCTCGATTTTGTTTAGGCATGCACGATGGTCGTGCCAGGGTTAGAAGGCGACGTGGTGAAAGGAGGAATCCACAGTTTTTTGTTGAAAGACATGTTCATCACACTGTTGGAGTTATGGTTTGGGGTGCTATAGCTTATGGTTCCAGGTCACCTTCAATTTTCATCAGAGGTAACATGAACGCGCAGCGTTATATCCACGAAGTTCTAGAACCCCATCTTTTACCCTATCTTGACACCCTGGCAGATCCAACTTTCCAACAAGATAATGCCCGACCACATGTTGCAAGAGTCACAATAGACTTCTTTCAACATAATGATGTCACATTGTTACCATGGCCACCAAGATCTCCCGACTTATCCCCAATTGAGCACGTGTGGGATATGATGGGTAGGAGATTTCTCAATTTGCAACGTCCTCCTCAGACTCTACAAGCACTTCGAGCGGAGTTGGTGGTTGCCTGGAATGAGATACCACAGGAGGACATTGACCACCTGATCAGAAGCATGCCTAGGCGCGTTGGAGAATGCGTAGCACATCAGGGTGCATCCACACATTATTAAAGGTCAAAGGGCTTTAAAGCAGTGCAATCATTTTGAAATTTTTATCATTTACTTATTATGCTTCGTTAAGTACTTATACAAAATTTTATTAAAATAAAACCATTTAAACTGGGTGTTCGGATTTATATGTCACTTAGTATATTGGAATAAGTCTTTAGCAATTATCCACTTCATAGAAATGATATGGCCTGATGTGTGATCATCTATAACCTAAATTTTTCACCGAAAGGGAATAAAGTCATTTAGGTCTTTTTCAGTGTTCAAGTTGAGAGCATTGTCCTTTGCATAATTCTAGATTACTTCTAGATTCTTGTTCATATAAGTGAGGTAGCGTTTTTATAGCTATTTGGGTGAAATTATACATTTGGGTATCATCGGCGTTAAGTCATTATTTTACAATTTTGAGCAACTTAAATTTGAGGTGTATGATGTGAATAGTAGTGTCCCTGAAACAGAGACATGTGGTACTCTATAATAAATAACGAAAGACAATTTCAGAAGTATATATTACAATTTCAAATAAGTAGCCACCTACAAATTCTTTAGAGTAACGATAACTGAAAAGCCATGCATAATCGGATAAGGGCTAATACGATTTTTCATTAGAAATGACCCTCTTCTATTTGGTCCGCGACTTTTGGGACATATGCTGCATAGCCTCATATTGCTACAAAGTATTGTTCTCTACATATGTTGCATGAGAAGACCTTCATTTGCAATCTACAAAGACAAGTTCATAAAGTAAGCACAGACAATAAAATTATTGATTGATTTCTAGAGAATCCGCTGGATAAAGGGCACACTTTCTATAAGTCCAGCACATTTTTGTATCCAGAAAAGGAGCACTATGAAAAATACAATATGCTTCAGGGGTACAGTAATAGTAGCGCATTTTTGGATTCACAATATCAGCTATCCAAGCAAGCTATATCAAGGCAGTATAAGTCAAGACGGATGCTTATGAAGAGTTCTGATGTTCAGGACAGTGAGTATTGCCAGGAATTATTGTTTACATCTCAAAAAATTTAAGGAAAGATTAATTTTCATTTCATCAACAGTATCAAAAAATCGGTCAAGACGGATGCCTATGAGGAGTTCTGATGTTCAGGACAGTGAGTATTGCCAAGAATTATTCTTCACATCTCAAAAAATTTAAGGAAAGATTAATTTTCATTTCATCAACAGTATCAAAAAATCGGTGTTGGTGTGATGATTTTTCGATTTCAGGTACTTTGGGAGCAAATGTACTCAAAGAGCCCGACAGTCTTACATTGAGAAAAAATTAATTAAACCAATAAGAATGTTTAACAAGCCATTTAAAAAATTCAACTAACTGTGTGATAGTGAATAAGTTTAACTACGATTTTTAAAACAGTTCATTTGAATCTATGAAACTAGTCTAACTAACCAAAATGCATTCGTTTAATTGAATTTATTAAACCGTTTACTTATATTAAGTACACCAGTTTACTTAAAATTAATGACCAATCAAAATGCTCCAAGGACAACAATTTAATTTCATTTATCAAATTTGTTTAATTAGTTTAGGTAAAAGTATTTGATTTCAATGAATTATTTTATTTAGATTTAAGTGATTTGGATAATAATTGGGATTTAAAACAACAAATCGTGATTTAATGAATGACGTACATTATAATTGTGCTGTGACAAATCTTAGATATCAGAAAATTTGATATTGATTTTTGATGTTTCCGAATCAAAATAAAAAGTTCCAAATTTTATAGCCGTAACAAAATTTAATATTTTTCATTTTCTTTGATTGTGAGCTTATTATACATATATATACAAGTTTTAACTAATTATTTGTCTGATTTTAGAGAAACAGGTTATAATATCATCACCATTCACTATGATGGAAGTTGTTTTAAATTAAGAAAGGAGGATCCCTATATACAATAGTGACCCTATGCTGGAGTTTAAGTGGCTTATAGCTTTCATTGCGCAAACTTGTGTGGGACAGGGGTTTTCTATAGATAAAACTCAAGAGTACGAGTATAGGTGATTCTGAAATCAATACCGTTTTTATTTTTCCAGACGCAGACCTATAGAAGCAATATTTGTTCTGCAATCGTTCCAGTTTCTTGAACCAATGAACACTCCATACCGTCATCAACATTTGCTGTAAACATTTCCAGATTTGCAAATAAAATTGGAAAACACTGAACCTTATTCACCAGTTGAGGATTTAACTCAGTATATTGAAAATGTATCTCTTCATACAGTAGGTCGCTGCTAGTCTTCCTTTCTCCAGCCCACTGGCACAGATCGCATTGCCTCCCTGAATTCCTGTATGTAGAGTGCTGTCTCCCGTCATCCAACTACAAAACTTCTATAGGAGTCCTTAGTATGGAAATTTACATAAGAGTGCAGCATGCCATATCCTATCGAACGCATCGAGCAAGGATATACCATTACTTGTTATTTGCTAAAAAAATTCTGTGGGGACACGTTTTACCTATATTTGATAAGTGATGACTATAGCGCTACATACGCTTCCAATTTGTTGTATTCTCTTATTGCAGGAAGTATCTTCGCATGTCCTTGGAAAGGTATTCTGATTCAGCTTTTCGCATAATCTTATTTAATGAATCTGAATGTTTCCGGGCCCAAAATTGCGACTGAAATCATTTAAACATTTTTTAAATAAATTCAGGATTATCAGTGGCATGTACCATTCAAATATTCAATACGATTCAGAGTTTTCATCTCCGAGAGAAAAGCAAAAGATTATAAAAAGAGAGAACAACTAAGTCGATAAGGGGACATTTCATTTTAAATCGTGTGGTATACTCGTAGCACTATCATTGTGAAGAAACAGTGGGTGCAACAACTGTCAATTTATTCAAGAATAATCAGGATAAGGAATAAGAAGACAGGGTAGCGCGTTCCGTACATTGTCAAGCATAAAAAAAAGACTTTACATAACAGTATCATTGGACTTTTCCGGCTACTGTTGTAATAATTGTAATAATGTACAAACTAATCTGATGTACCTATTAAAGTCTACTTTAAGCTTTAAACCAATAAATCTTCAAAACTACTGAACCGAAGTACATTAATTTTACATCATTATAAAGGAAATTGAAAGACCTTTAAAACAAGGTATCACTCGACCCCCCTTTCCATTTTAGATTTTGGGGGTGGTGTCACCCCCGCTTAGGGGGCTGCACGTGCTAACGTGATTTTTTTCCAAACTTGTGTCCCCCTCGAAAACAAAATCGACGGGTATGGCGTTTTTAAAAAAAAACTGAGCTGCCAGTAAATACGTCTGTTTCGTTTTCGATGCGCCACCCTGTATGTTAATGTTGCAATAAAGACATATTTCTATTCGTATTCGCTGCTGTCTGCTGTCGCAGTGGTCGATCCTGGTGATAGATGCCACTTTGTGGTGTTTCCTTCCAATCAAAAAATGTTGCACTTTTTGTGAGAAATTTGTGTTGCATATCGGATGGTACTCTAAGCGTCATGTATGGCCGCCTTTACCAAAATTTAAATTTAACCATGGCGATGCTTCGAGCGTTCGTCTGGCGCTCGGCTTTAGTACAATTTGGCAGCGGATTTCAGTTGAAGATTCTCCACGAGACGGAATTCGACAACAAAATAAAACAGGGAGAGTGCCACTGCCATGAACGGAAAAGGTATTCGAAGGAAAAAATCATGCCAATCAGAAGTGAAAGTTGCCGTTATTGGCGCGCCTGGTGTCGGAAAGAGTGGTGAGTTTGCCATAAAAATATGTTTTCGCATTTTCCGGAAACAATCTCTTTTTTTGCGAAAATAGCGCTGTGAAATTCATATTCGTTTTCAAAGCTGTCTATCGCTTCACTACAGACGGAAGTCCCTAGGGATTCAGTAAATCAATAAAATTACTTGAAATGTTGATGCCTAACTTAGCTTTTTTATTGTACACTTGACTCGAGGTCAAGCAATTTCAAACTACTTGATACTTCATGGCAAATTATACTTTTGTTATACTAAATACCTTCAGTGATATTTATTTGTACAACCGATAAGCTACATTTTATATTTTAATGCAAATAACCTAAAAATCGGTAATTGGTCTGGTTGAAATTCGGAGGATTCAAGGACAAAATCGGTAGGAAGAAAAAATATGTACATATGTTCAGAATACAGATACGCAGATTTTTTATAAATATAAAAACATTACAATTAAATTTTAAAAAATACAACCCAATAACTAGTTTTAGATGTTTTTTTACCAGAACAAAGTATAATATCCCTACATCTTTAGCTTTTATATGTTGTATAACAGGCATAACTTAAGAATAATTATTATGATATAGGAATGTACGAGCCCCTTCCCACTTCAGTGAGCCCACTTCAAGATTTGTACCAAAATATGCCTTTATAAACTAAACATGACGAAACTATTTACTTCTAAAACAATTTATTTTCTCAAAAACATTTTAGATACACTCTAGTCGTAAAAAATAAATATTTGAAATCACTTAGACCTATAACTAATAGAACATCTGAACAAATAAACAATGTGCGAATAAATGCGCGAAGTTAACAAAGCAACAATTGAAAGATTCCATTGAGAAGCATCACCTTTATTTTTAATTACGGCTGAAATTCTTTGGGGCATAGTGTTAAAAAAGTTTTGGCAAAAATTTGGTGTAAAACAATCCCATATTTCTTGAAGCTTTTGTCTCAGTTCGGTGACTGTACGAGCAGGATGTTGTCGTAGAACCTTTTTCATCTCGTCCCACAAAGTTTCAATAGGTGACAGATCTGGACTGCTAGAAACCCATTTCAAAAGTGGTACATTATTTTCTTCCATCCATTTTATAGCCTTTTTTGAGGTATGGCACGCTGCACCATCTTGCTGAAACACAAAATCTTGGCCGGATGTCAAACATTCTTCCATCACTGGTAAAAGCGATTCTTCTAAAATTGCCAAATATTTGTTTGTATCCACATTTCCAACAATAAAATGAAGTTTTCCTATTCCTTTTGATGACATACTGCCCCAGACCATAATGAATGCTGGAAATTTATTTTTTCTCTTCAGACAGTCACCATGGAATGCTTCTTTTTGTTGCGAAGAACTCTACTGCGACTGTCACCAACGCAAACTTCGAATCGGGCATCATCACTACATTGTAGGCACATCATTGTTGAGGTGTCCATTGTCTATGTTCTTTAGCCTATCTAAGCCGATTTTTCTTTTGCAGTGGAGTTAATAGTGGCTTTTTTTGGCCTATAAACAAGTTGTGAAACTTTAAGGTTTTTACTTCACTTTTTTTATAAGAAAATTTACCTTGCAAGTGCTAAATCCCAGTTTGTGGGCCTCTCTATGAGTTGTGGACCTCGAAATTCTCCTTCCAACAGCGTCACGATTATTCTTCTTAATGCTCTTCGGTCGGCATTGGTGATATTACTTTTTTTCACATATCGTGGCTTAATATTACCTGAACCAGTTACGTTATATCTTCTAACAATACTAGTACATGTATTTCGAGAGTAAAATTAGAACGTGATCGTTTTTACAATCATTGTCATTGCTAAGTATTTTCGTATTTTTGCCATGATTTGTGGCCAAAACTGACTATTATGGTCAATGAATGAATGAATGAATGAATGAATCTTGAATTTTAGAGGCATCCCGGCCACCATAAGGAGCCAGTGCATAGGCCGCTTAAGCGGGCCCTTATGCACCTCTACAATACTTAAATCACAAGCCTCGCCCTTTTAGCGAAGTTGAGAATCGCCTTGAGTCCAAGCTCCTTTACGTCCTGAGGGTCCAAAGTAATGGACCCCAGTATAGTCTGCCTATAGTAGCTCAGAGCTTCACAGCGACACAAAACGTGCGCCGAGGTCTCTTCCTCTACTCCGCAGCGTTCGCACAAGGGATCCTCAGCCACCCCCATCAGTGCAGGTGCCGCCTTAACGTGTTATGGCCAGACAACAGTCCCACCAGCAACCTTAGGTTGGCTCTACCCAGAGATAGGCAGAAGCGTCCATCCTTAGCACTGGGCCCTTCAATGAGCTCTCGTGCCTGGCGGAGATGTCTAGAGATACTTCTCCATTTCTGAGGGTGTTGTCTTGCAACCCACGTCTCCATTTTCCTCCTAGCTTTATGCGCGGTTACTCCTAGTCTTGCAACCCACGTCTCCATTTTCCTCCTAGCTTTATGCGCGGTTACTCCTAGAGCTGGCTCAGGACCAACGAGCTTGCTGGCTGATCCTGTTTTCGCCAGAGTGTCCGCCGTCTCATTGCCCCTTATCCCAGCGTGCCCCGGTACCCATATTAACGATACCGGATGCCTCGCTGCGAGGCAATCCAGAGCCTCCCTGCATTGCAATACAAGACTCGAAGTAATCTTACATGCACTTAGTGCTTTCATTGCAGCCTGGCTGTCGGATAAGATTGTTATTCTTCTCCTAGGCCCACCCTCCTCCAGAATGTGAGATACACAAGCCAGAATCGCAAAGATTTCCGCCTGGAAAATGGTGGTGTACTCACCGAGAGGCAGAGATAGCCTAGTTCTAGGTCCAGAGACCCCAGCACCTGAGCCCTCTTCGGTGACCGAGCCGTCCGTGTACCAGACCTGCCCGCTCACTTCGGAGAGTCCTCGGCTACCGACGTCCCACTCCTCCCTCGTTGGGTACTCCACAATAAACTTGCGGTTGAAGCGATATTTAGGGGTAATACGATCACCCCTGCTTAGAAGGACGGGGTCCTCCCTTTCTAATTCGACTAATATGGCAGTATGCCCCTTGACCGGATTCAAGAAAGCCCAGCTGCCCTGACTCCACAGTCGATGAGCGACTACTCTCGCTTCACCGCGGATCACCAGACCCAACGGTGGGAGATCCAACAGAGCTTCCATTGCACTCAATGGCGTTGTTCGCACTGCGCTTGTAATGCTAATACAGGCCAAACGCTGAATTTTATTGAGTTTGGCCTTAGTTGACTCAGTTCTAATGCAAGGCCACCAGACCAGGGAGCCGTACAAGAGAGATGGACGTACTATCGTCGTGTAGAGCCAGTATACCACTTTGGGTTTAAGCCCCCACCTTACACCGACAACACGTCTACAAGCCCACATCGAATTGCGAGCCTTGCTAACCTTGTGTTCCACATGCTCTCTCCAGTTCAGTTTGCAGTCCAGGATAATTCCCAGATATTTCACTGACTGGGACAAAACTAATCTAGTCCCAAAGAAGGTCGGCATGACCAGTCCGTCAAGCCTTCTTCTCCTAGTGAATAGGATCAGCTCGGTCTTTTCAGCATTAACAGAAAGATCGACTTCCCTACACCACGATTCCACGGAGCGCAGAGCGCCCTGCATAATTTCCGAGACTGTTCTACAGAAACGCCCCCTAACCACTATGCTTACGTCATCAGCATAGGCTTGCGCGTAGACACCCATACTGCTGAGCCTAACGAGCAGTTCGTTCACCACGATACACCACAGTAGGGGTGACAGAACTCCGCCCTGAGGGCAGCCTCTAGCTACGTTCACGCTGCAGCTTACGTTATTCAGCATAGCTGTTGTTACCCGACCCTCCAGAGTAGAGAGGACCCAATCTATTAGGATTGATCCAACCCCGTGTCTAACCAAGGCCTGTCTGATAGAGTCGGTTGTGGTGCAATTAAATGCACCTTCAATATCCAAGAAGGCCACGAGTGCCACTTCTCGCTGATCTAGAGTCTTCTCCAGCCTCCCGACCAGATTGTGTAAGGCCAGATCAGTCGATTTTCCAGCTTGGTATGCAAACTGATTTGCATGAATGACACACCTTTCCAGTGGGCCATCCCTTAGGTATCTATCAACTATCCTTTCCAGGGTCTTAAGCACAATGGTCAATGATGTAGAAAGTCTAGTATATGTGAATCATCAACACAATTAGGTTTAGAACGCCAAAAAGTTATAAAACTGCACAGTGTCCAGACCAAAATAATTATCTCAAAACCTGAGAAGATGCATAAAGGCTCGTTCTCACTTGCAGGTGGGTGGATTTTTTCGTTATATTGACGTTTCTTCAAACATGTTGGTAAATGTAACATCATATGCTTCATTATTTTTTTCTTAATTGCGCAAGCAATTTGCCACGATTATTATATTTATACTTTCAACAATGTATTTCAAATTTCCAACAATATATATTGTTTTCCGTTGCTTCAAAAATTATCTTTACGTACTCAGTTGATCTAGTGGACAAAAATTTTTTTTAAGGAATTTTCTAATTCGAAATATGTAAACTGGGGAAACTAGAATCACCAAAACGTGAGAAATTGAGAAACATGATTGAGTGTGGGATAAAACACATTTTGTGTTTTACATATCTTAATATGTATAGCAACAAAAAATTGGTTAACTTTGTCACATTCTGCTAGAGACATTTTCAAAAATCCTTAACATATAAAAGCTTCAGGGTAGTGATGGTAGTTTACGAGTATACTTTAATTGTCTACGTTTTGATGTCGACAATACAATGTATACAATATATACAACGCATGCAACGTATACAAGGTATAGGAGGTATACAACGTATTCAAGGTATACAAGGTTTACAAGCTATACAAGGTATACAAGGTATACAAGCTATACAAGATATACAAGATATACAAGGTATACAAGGTATACAAGGTATACAAGGTATACAAGGTATACAAGATATACAAGGTATACAAGGTATACAAGGTATACAAGGTATACAAGGTGTACAAGGTATACAAGGTATACCAGGTATACAAGGTATACAAGGCATACAAGGTATACAAGGTATACAAGCTATACAAGCTATACAAGCTATACAAGCTATACAACGTATACAACGTATTCAAGGTATTCAAGGTATTCAAGGTATTCAAGGTATACAAGGTATACAAGGTATACAAGGTATACAAGGTATACAAGGTATACAAGGTATACAAGGTATACAAGCTGTACAAGGTATACAAGCTATACAAGTTGTACAAGGTATACAAGGTATACAAGGTATACAAGCTATACAAGCTGTACAAGGTATACAAGCTATACAAGTTGTACAAGGTATACAAGGTATACAAGGTATACAAGCTATACAAGCTGTACAAGGTATACAAGCTATACAAGTTGTACAAGGTATACAAGGTATACAAGCTATACAAGCTATACAAGCTATACAAGGTTTACAAGGTATACAAGGTATACAAGGTCTACAAGCTATACAAGCTATACAAGCTATACAAGGTATACAAGGTATACGAGGTATACAAGGTATACAAGGTATACAAGGTAAACAAGGTAGACAATCTATATGATGTATACAATGTATACAATGTATACAAATTATACAAATTATACGATGTATACAACATATACAGCGTATACAATCTAAAGAATAGCATAAGTGTGATTACATTTACTCTCAAACGTGAAACATTAGTGAACCGGGGATTTTACAACATGGTTGGGCTAGCAAAAAATGAGGGTATTGATTAACTAGGGTTTATTTTGTTGATGTGTAAAGTTATCTAATTTAGGTACATGTGGCTCGTAGAGGTAACTTGACTTTTGTCTACTTGTATGATATAAGTAAAAATCAAATCAGAAAGTATATTAAGAATAAGTAGTAGGAAAGCATTTGTAATCCTGCTATTGACGAAGTTGACGACGCAGAATGAAATCAGCCAAATGAGTGGATTTTGTTTTCAGAGTGTATGTTATTTTATTTCAGAAATATACCTAATTTATTTCAAATTATAACTTTGTTGGTATAAATCATAAACACGTCTTTTAATTATTTAGACATCACTTTTACATGTGTTCTGTGCATATACAGGGTTATCCAAATTAAGTGTTCACCATTAGTAACTTTGTTATTAGTGAAAATACAAAGTTGTTTGAATTAGCAAACTAGTAGCATTTTTAACGCTGGTAAAAATGAGAAATAAAAAAAAACAATTGAGAGTCGTTATTTTTCAGTAAAATAACATTTTTTTTAAATGGAAACCCCTGTATATTATATTTTTTTCTCTTAAAGCATCAAATTTTAAACAAAAAAGCTCACAATAACTTTTCTCCTAGGTTACAAATTGTTGAAGTTATGGCCTCCAATCTGAAACAATTAAATTGTATCGACAAACTTTATTTTCAACATCAACTTATAATCTTACAAAATACAATAACAATTTTTTTTAAAGAAGATGCTCGAAAACACCACCTTGTTCTTCAATACATTTTTGGGCACGTTTTTCAACTGCTCGAACTGTCTTAAGTATGGTCCTACCATCTATCTGGGTTATCTTTTCCCTAACTGCAGTCTTTAACGCGTCAAGGTTATCGTACCTTCGCTTGTAAATTTGGTTCTTTAAGTAACCCCACAAGAAGTAATCAAGTGGGTTTAGATCTGGTGATCTGGGAGGCCACTGTATTGGGCCATTTGTTCCTATCCACTGATCATTAAAAGTAGTACTTAGAAAATGATAAGTACCTCTGGAGTTGTGGGCAGGTGCGCCATCTTGCTGAAAATGCAGATGATGTCTACTTATAAGATCCAATTCGTCTAAGAAATTAGTCAGAATTTCTGACATAAATTCCACATATCTTTCACCAGTTAGGGTTCCCTCATAAAAGAACGGGCCAACAATTTTTGAACCAATTATACCGCACCAAACGTTGAAACTGAAACGGACTTGTGGGCCTCTTGGATGTACTAACAAAAGACTTTCTCTTGACCAATAATGGTGGTTTTTTCTATTAAACATTCCAGAATTTGAAAAATTTGATTCATCTGTCCATAAAAGGTAACGAAAGTTATTTACATTTTGGCGACAGAAGCTAAGATACCAATGGCAAAAAACAAGTCTTCTCTCTGGATCCCCTGCCAAAAGCGTTTGAACTGGTCGGTACTTATACGGAATAAATTTGTATTTTTTTAAAATCCTTTGAACAGTACCATAACTGAAATTAGAGTCCTTGAGAATATCTGCTATTGAATTCTCACGATAAGCTTCAAAATATCCAATAACTGCAATTTCCGTGGCCTCGCTTATTATGAATTCTTTTTTGCCCTTGTTTTAGCAAAAACATTTTCGTTGCCCCTAAATTTTCGATAAAGTCTCAGAAAATATCGTTCATACGGTTGAATGCGAGCGGGATATAATTCACTGTAGTATTCTCTTGCTCTCAAGGAGGATTTTCTGCACACTAAATAGCATTCTAACATATCACACTTTTCTTCATGGGAGAACATTTTTCTTTAAATTAATGACACAATAAAGCTTATAAACAAGTATTTACACTAATGTTTGACATTATTTGATTTTATCATTGTTTTCCAAAGCCTTCTAGTTGCGAGTATGTCCAGTTTAACAATTTGTCGCTTATCTTAATGCTGTCAAATCGCGAACGCCATGTTGTTTTCATAGCCGTCTTAATATTATACTACTGCAAATAATTAAAAATATTTATCGTTATTTTGACTTTATTTTTGACTTTAGCGGAAAAGTCATTATGAACTTTTTTGTTTAAAATTTGATGCTTTAATAGAAAAAAATATAATATACAGGGGTTTCCATTTAAAAAAATGTTATTTTACTGAAAAAAATCAAAATAACGACTCTCAATTGTTTTTTTTTTATTTCTCATTTTTACCAGCGTTAAAAATGCTACTAGTTTGCTACTTCAAACAACTTTGTATTTTCACTAATAACAAAGTTACTAATGGTGGACACTTAATTTGGATAACCCTGTATATGCAAACGACCTAATTGAACTATTATTTGGCATTTTATAACATTGTCTACTCGAATATCAAGACGTATACAATTATGTATTTTACATGATGTATACAATGCGCTCGTTCGTGCTTCAGGGTTAAATGTAGAGCTATAAATTACAAAAACCTTCTCATTAGATCAGGTCTCAGGTGGCTGATCAAAACAAACGTGAAGCGAAATGTCTACAGTTGACGAAATCGAAAGTGTTATTCTATTTTTCAACGCTGGACATCCTTGTATGAGAGCATTGTTTACTTATTGTTTCAAAAAATAATTTCGACTTGGCGACTGGCCAGCGCTCCGGCTTACATTTGTTCTTGACGTGAACATTTTTCATCAATTATATTAGGTGTATTAATGTGACAATGTCGTACGGGTATTTGATACTTTGGAAAGATAAGTTAATTCTCAGGAAAGTGCGGAGACAGTTGAACGATATAAAATGTCTACTACAGTGGTGTGGCAATAGACTTATTAATAATGCCTCCCACTCATTTTAGACTGGAAGCAAATGAAGTTGATATTTTACTTCCCACGCCTTTGAGCGAGAGAAGTATTCAAATCGCGAAACGCATGTTCTCCTGCCATGACCTTTTAAGCTTCCGACATTACGACAAAATGGCATCAAGGATTGACTCTCGTTTCGTCATGCCTTTAATACAGCTTATAGTACAATTTTCCAGGTAGTGCGATGACATCCTAAAGACGTGAGCTGCGTTGGTGGAGCACTATTTGTGCGGAGCGTGTCCGTAGCCTCATTTCTTTGTAAAATCGTTTGTCAGCAATGTTCGATAATTAATTAAAATAGCTCTTGACATATCTATAGATAATACTGTGCACATCTCGTATGTGCATATAACGACACTGTACAGGGTTCGTCCAAAAAGTAATAGGACTCATTTTCTTTCGCCATGACTGTACTTCGGAGCGTGCGCGGACCGACTGGATTCGGTAGAGGGCGTTCCTAGCTAACGAATGAGCGGCTGGTCAGTTGTCTCCGAGCACTTGGAGTGTCAGGAGAGGCATTTTCGCGCGACTTGTTTCTGTGAGTGGTGCAAGTCGAAAATGCAGCGTGACACAGCATTTGAACATGCGCAAGGTGTGCGCGACGATGCTCCCAAAAGTGTTCACTGACGACCAGAAATTGCGGCGAGTGGAACTGTGCCAAGAAAATTTGAATATGTGTAAAAGTGACCCCCAATTTTTGAATACCTTAATCACAGGTGACGAGTCGTGGATCTTTGAGTATGATCCCGAGACAAAGAGGCAATCTTCCGAGTGGCACACGACGGCGTCTCCTCGCCCAGAAAAGGGAAGAATGAGCAAATCCAAAGTGAAAACGATGCTCATTGTCTTTTTTGACATCAAAGGCATCGTCTACCATGAATTTCTTCCTCCTGGACAAACCGTCAACGCCAAGTTTTACGTGGAAGTGGTCAGGAGACTCAAACGAAGGGTCAGTCGGGTCCGACAAGACATCGCAGCCGACTGAAAGTTGCAGCACGACAACGCCCCGGCTCACACCGCCTTTCTTGTGAACAGATGGCCCCTCCGGACTTTTATTTGTTTCCTCGCCTGAAAAGGCCGATGAAAGGCAAGCATTTTGAGACGACAGCGGGGATCCAAGCAGCATGCACCGCGGCTCTTAAGGCTATTCCGGAGAATGCCTTCCGTGACGCCTTCCCTGCTTGGAAATCGTGCTGGCAGCGCTGCATCGACGCAGAAGGAGCCTATTTTCACAGTTTTTAAAGAATTGTAACGATTGGCTCAATAATTTTTGTTTAAATCGACTCAGTCCTATTACTTTCGAGACAAACCCTGTACCATCTGCTACTTGCTTTCAAGTCGGTCGGATCCACTATCAAAAATTAATTTTTTACAGCCCCGTGACGCACTGCAAATGCGACCGATAGGTACGCGATAGGTTTGCAAAAAAGCTCTGCAAACCCTCACTCCCTAATTTATTACCTCTGAGAAAAATGATCGAGATCCTCTGATGACCTTGATCTCGCTTGGACGAGTATTCACCTGGACTCCTAATGGATGATCAATCTCGTCAGATTACTTGTGGTCCCTAGATGACGCATTGTGGATGTGTCAGCGTTTTTTTATGTATTATAAAACTCAAAATTTAGCGATATGATTTTTTTCATATTGATCGAAAAGTGCTTAACAAATTCTATAGAATGGTTGGAACCGCAGATCAATATCATTATTTGTATTGGAGATATGGAATCTAAATAAAACAAACATATACAGGGTGACTTTGAAGTTGAGTCATTAATTTTCAGATAATGATTGTAGAAGGAAGATAAACCAAAATATGTGTGTAAAAATAAAAAAAAATTAAAAAAAAAATGTTACCTTGTTTTATAAAGTATCCTCCCGACAAGTATTTCAGTGCGGACCTGTGCGCCCAAAAGCATGTCACAAAAACTGTTCGAAATGATTTCCGTTTTGCTCGACGCACAGCTGGGCGCGTCTTAGCCATGTCTCTTTACAAGCTTACGCAATAAAATCACTGGTTGATTTCTGATCACTGTACTCATTTCCTCAATTCGAGCACGTAATTCTTCGCGTGTATTAACCGGTGTTTTATACACTAGAGTTTTTAGCCAACCCCACAAACAAAAGTCTAAAGGATTTAAGTCCGGAGACCTTGGCGGCCAAGGTACAAAACCGCCACGGCCGATCCAACGATTATTAAATTGTCTATTTAAAAATTCAGGCACATTTCTTGCATAATGGGGTGGTGCCCCATCTTGTAAAAACCACATGTTTTGTCTAATATTTAAAGGCACATCTTCCAGTAAACCAGGCAAATTGTGTTGCAAGAAATCAAAATAATTTTCACCAGTTAAGCGATTTGGTAATTCAAAAGGCCCCACTAAAATTCCATTAACAATTCCCGCCCACAGGTTGATTGGTTCAAATCGCTGTTGAAAATTGGTTTCCCTTATTTCATGGGGATTTTCAATAGCCCAAACGTGAGAATTACGTGAATTAATAATTCCGTTTCTAGTAAAGAGGGACTCACTAAAATTTGATTTAAAAAATTGTCTTCATTTTGATGTTTATTTAAAAGCCAATTGCAAAAGTCAACCCTTTGTTCATGATCTTCCGGTTGTAAGGCCTGCACTTTTTGTATGTGAAACGGATAGAACTGATTTTCACGTAGAGTTTTCCAAGTTTTATACTGACTAATCGCCAATTGAGTTGAAATTTGTCGGGTGCTTACTGTTGGATCATCACTTACTAATTCTAAAATTTGTTCTTCTAGTTCTATTTGATCGTGTGGTCTTGGAGCACCGGCATGATCTCCTCTGTGAGGTCTTAAGTCACCTGATTCACGAGCTCTTTGCACTACATTAACAAAGGCACGAGGGGTTGGTTGCACTCGATTGGGAAACCGATCCGCATAGATCCGTGATGCCGCGGCAGCATTTTGTACAGAAATAAGAACCATGTCCACAAGTTCAGCATTTTCGTAAACATGTGCCATTTTTGATTTGAGCCTCGCAACAGACACGATTATTCACTTACGCGTTACCGACTACCGACTGATACTGACTGTATACAACTGAAGAAAATAATTGTAAAAAGATCGTTCCAAATTCTTTCGCTTTTTTGTTTCCGATGCGATGAACGGATAAGGCGGATTATATCTGTTGTTGCCAAACACGAGAACATAATATCATTATTGAGACAGGGCGGTACTCAAACTTCCAAAGGGCTATAACTTTGTTACTTTAATTTTACCAGAAAAATGGTAAAGGAAAAAAACATTTCTTTTGATCAGATCTACTCACTGTTAAAATAAATGACTCAACTTCGAAGTCACCCTGTAGAAAACACAGTATTTTGTGAATTGTTCAAATTTCAAAGCCAACTGAAATAAAATATGAGGCATCATTGAATAAACGGATTTTAAAGTAAAATATGTTAAAATCATGTCATATTGGTATATTTGCCACAATAATTATTCATAGCATAAATCCTTCTTCTTATACAGCGGTTATCGATTGTGATTTAGGCGTGTTTCTTAATATATCTCCACAACAAATAAAGATATGCGTTTGCGGTTTTCACCATTTTATAGAACTTTTTACGTCCTTTCCGATCGATATAAAAAATACATCATGGCATTTGAAATTGTTGAGCATATCCAGAAAAATGTTGACACATCCACAAAGCGCCATCTACCGTCCACAAAATATACTAAACTATATAAACTAATATAATGACATTTGTTAGACAGAAGGTATGTGACTTTTCCTGGAATGACATTCAACCCTTCCCCCACCCTAAACTAACCAAAATAGGAAGAACTCTCATAAACAAAGAAGTCGAAAAATTGAGTGGCCAAGACGACAAATGAGTATGTTAACTATGAATTTTTGAAAATAAAGCTGTTTGAATTTTTCAAATTGGAATAATTCCACCCAGCGAATAGTTTAGGAAGCTGAAAACAATTACCAGCAATTTATCTTGCCCACTTTTATTGTCAAATAAATAATTTAACTGATAGCTCTGGGTTGAGCAGTTGCCGATATACAGTCGGAACCGTTTATTATATTATGTCTTATGATATCAAAAAAAATACATATCTCATTTTCTAAATGTTTCGCGATTACAATACTTCCTCGCCAGTAGACGTGGGAAGTAAAAAGTGTCCCAAAAATGAGACTGTAGCTGGATGAATAAATGATTTCTCGTCGATGCGCAGGAATTGAAAGAATAACAAATAAACTGTTGGTTGCATACAGGATGTCAGACAATGAATGTGACAAGTCAATTAAGAAAACAAGTCTATTGTGTCCACCTTGCCAATAGAAACAATTTCGCAAGAGGGGCTTTAGTGTTGAGCGATTTGTTTTTCTTGGCAGTGACTTTATAAAAACAAGTGGACGAAGTACCAATTCAGTTTCGGGTTACGACTCGCAGCTCAAGAAAGTTCTGAATGGGAATATGTTTCTAACATCCACATACAGAAAAGCGTATTGAATTCTTCTCTATAATATCTTGTATACAGGGTGTTTCAGTTTATTGTTGCATAACTTTAAGATTCGATAGAACTCTCAAAATTAATGCATAAAGTCTATATAAATATGGGTCGAAAAATGCGTGGCTTCCGAAATACAGGGTGTTTAAATTTACTTTCTAAAATAGTTTTTTTTAAATATTTCGAACAATATTTGATGTATAACAGTGAAAATTGGTATACAAGGGTTTTTTGGTACGACAAAACGAACCATGGGCATAGTTTTACTGTAGCCGCTAGACGGCGCTCTCTACTGTACCTGTAGTGTATTAAAATGACAGAAAAATTTTCTTAGTGCAATTTTTTGCCTTTTGAATAAAAAAACTGATTCTTCGCACTTTTCAACATAAAAAAGCTCTCCTGTGAGTTTTCGTTATAGTTAGGTGTTTTTGAGATATTGCGATTTTTAAGGTTCGATGCATTTTTAATTATTTATGGGAAAATAATATTTTCTTTACATTTTCGATTTGGGCATTACAAGTAATAAGATGATCGTTTAGATTGTGTTTTTAAACACAGCAATAATTCGTAACTCCCAATAAACACAAAAAAACAGAATATTAATTTGTTTAATGTTCCAATATTATTTTTAACAAATTAAGTTAATTATTTACAACTAAAATGCTATTAGATAGTTAGGACAAACATTCAAAATCTAAAGTAGTTGCTCGAAATGTAAACCCAATTGTTCAATACACAATTCACATCTACGAATGATCGAACGTGGTATAGCATTATTCAAATAAGGCCTTATTCTGTCTATTAGCATATCTCTTGTGGTTACGGGAGTCTGGTTCACTTTTTCTTTTAGAAATCCCCACACAAAGAAATCTAATGAATTTAGGTCAGGGGATCGTGGAGGCCAGGCGACTGGTCCTCCACAGCTGATCCATCTTTCTGGATAATTTTCGTCCAGCCAGTTTCTAACTATTCTCGAATAATGAGCTGGACAACCATCAAGCTGAAACCAGGCCAATCTTCTTAAATCTAACATAACATCATCCCACATATTTGCATGTTCAGCCTTTAAAAATTCCAAGAAGGTCGCAGCATTTAACCTTGCAGGCAAAAGCTAGGGTCCAAATAGTCGATTACGGTAGATACCAATCCACACGTTCACACTAAATTCATGCTGAAAATTTCTTTCCCGAACTGCATGCGGATTTTCATGCGACCAAATACGCCTATGTTGATTATGAAAATTTACCACTCCACGTCTAGTGGAGCATGACTCATCGACTTGGATGTCGTCTGTTTGGAAATCTTCGTGCGTATTCTCTGGCTGCTTCTGCTGCGTTTCCATTTACAAAGCCATACACAAAATGAATATCGGCTAACTCTTGATTGGAAGAAACTAAATTTCGTGCATTCACAATAATTGTAAAAAAACGTTTCAGGTTTCAACAGACAACAAAACTAACTGTCAACTAATTGACGTTTAACCTTATTCTGCTTTCAATTTCAAAAATATTTGCAGGCACAGCCTACTTCTAAAAATTATCGAGATACTGACTTTTTAACGTTATTTTACCATAAATAATTAAAAATGCATCGAACCTTAAAAATCGAAATATCTCAAAAACGGCTAACTATAACAAAAAATCACAACAGAGCTTTTTTATGTTGAAAAGTGCGAAGAATCCGATTTTTTATTCAAAAAGCAAGAAATTGCACTAAGAAAAAATTTGGAGTCATTTTAATACACTACAGGTACAGTAGAGAGCGCCCTCTAGCGGCTACAGAAAAACCATGCACATGGTTCGTTTTGTCGTACCAAAAAACCCTTGTATACCAATTTTCACTGTTATACATCAAATATTGTTCGAAATATTTAAAGAAAACTATTTTAGAAAGTAAATTTACACACCCTGTATTTCGGAAGCCACGCATTTTTCGACCCATGTTTATATAGACTTTATGCATTAATTTTCTATCGAATCTTAAAGTTATGCAACAATAAACTGAAACACCCTGTATAAAAGCGCAGCAAATTGAATATTCGGCGTACATGAAACATAATATACGGAATGTTCTCACGAAAATTAAAGAACAGACTCAGCACGTTGAAGTATGAGAAAGGTAAAGGTGGCACTGCAAGTTATTTTTTTACAGCCGTAAGCGTCTTAAAGAAACTTTGTTACTCCGATTTTTGAACTGCTCGATAACTGTCAAAAGCCCACTCATGTAGATTATTCCCCAATCTCGATACCCTGGAGACAAAGGAGCGGTCGTATCGGCCAGATCTGGATGTACTAAGTTCTCCACGGTTAGTATCGGAAGCCTCGAAATGACTTTGAAGTAACCTTCATACCCCGGATATAAAATCGGAGACCAAAAACACCTTGTCCCGAATAACGAATAAATGCGGTAGGAATTGTATTTTCTGACAGCTGTGAACCACCGTGTTCCGTTAATTTTGTATATTCCTGAGTTATTTACGTTTATCTAAAAAGTATATAATCAAAACATCATTATGGGAGCACTACACTTGAAACTGTTTATTAAACATCTCCACACACAATAACATCAGAAAGGAATTCACCCACTTGAGCTATTTTTAAAATTTTCGGGAAGCAAAAGTTTGCGATACCAAAATGTAAACACTTTCTACTTAATATGAGTATTTCCACACTTTGAGTAAGTGGAGAGCTCACGTTTCCATTGAAGCACTTGACTAGTGAAAATTTTAATATAGGATCGTTAAAAATTGACTCATTCAATAAGATCGTGGGAAGGGTAAGAGATACAGAGTCAGTTAAACTCTAGCAAATGTTTATGTGTGGTTAAGTCCAATAATATTCAGTTTAAAAGTTATCTTTAGTATACTAAGTGACATATAAATCCGAACACCCAGTTTAAATGGTTTTATTTTAATAAAAGTTGGTGAATGTATTTATCTTACTGTAAATAACAAGTGAAAAAATTTTCAGCCTTATCAGTTGGACATTCCGGTTTTTATACTGCTTTTTTTTAATTCACTAACGCTCTAAAAATGAATATTTCAGCCGCAGTAAAGAATCAACGTTGGCGGATTTTGGTTCTTGACATCCTTTATGATCGGTTACGATGCCTAGAGTACAGAGACCTGTACGATTTCGTCAACTTAGTGAGTTTGATAGGGGCCGTATAGTGGGACTTCGGGAAGCTGGACTTTCTTTTCGGGCAATTACAGTTAGAGTGCAAACAAGTGTAGACACTGTGGTTAGGTGTTGTCAGGCATGGCTTCGAGAAGGCCGTACGCAAAGAGCAAGGGGCACTGGACGCCGCCGTAGAACAACAGACCGTGAAAATCGCCGCCTAAGATTATTTGCCTTAAGGGACCGTTTCTCCACTACCAGGTCCATTGCAAATGAATGGTTTGCAGAACACGGAAGACCTATTGGCATGCGAAGTGTTTACCGGCGAATGAGAAGTTTTGGCTTGTTTTCATACCGGCCACACTGGGTCTTCCCTTTAACTCGAGAACACCGACGTAATCGCCTTGAGTGGTGCAGACAACGGTCAGTCTGGGATCAGGAATGGAACAGTATTGTCTTTAGTGACGAGTCTCGATTTTGTTTAGGCTTGCACGATGGTCGTGCCAGGGTTAGAAGGCGACGTGGTGAAAGGAGGAATCCACAGTTTTTTGTTGAAAGACATGTTCATCACACTGTTGGAGTTATGGTTTGGGGTGCTATAGCTTATGGTTCCAGGTCACCTTTAATCTTCATCAGAGGTAACATGAACGCGCAGCGTAAATATCCACGAAGTTCTAGAACCCCATCTTTTACCCTATCTTGACACCCTGGCAGATCCAACTTTCCAACAAGATAATGCCCGACCACATGTTGCAAGAGTCACAATAGACTTCTTTCAACATAATGATGTCACATTGTTACCATGGCCACCAAGATCTCCCGACTTATCCCCAATTGAGCACGTGTGGGATATGATGGGTAGGAGATTGCTCAATTTGCAACGTCCTCCTCAGACTCTAGAAGCACTTGGAGAGGAGTTAGTGGTTGCCTGGATTGAGATACCACAGGAGGACATTGACCGCCTGATCAGAAGCATGCCTAGGCGCGTTGGAGAATGCGTAGCACATCAGGGTGCATCCACACATTATTAAAGGTCAAAGGGCTTTAAAGCAGTGCAATCATTTGGAATTTTTATCATTTACTTATTATGCTTCACTAAGTACTTATACAAAATTTTATTAAAATAAAGCCATTTAAACTTAGTATATTTCATACAATCGGCGTTGATATGGACGTACACCCACAAACAGTTGGCCGATATTTAACCTCCAAAACTTACCCTCCATAATTCAAATAGTTGTATTTTCGCTTCTGCTCTAAGAAATATTTTAAGCCGTTTGCATAATTTTATAAAAAAAAAACTTTTAACAAATTGCATGGTGCCAGAACCAAAACTGCGTCAAAAATTGTTGAATGTTTTAAACATATTCCAAAAATTGTCTTTATCAGTCCGGAAAAAGTTTTTTTGACGATTCTGAACAAAGACGGTCCCCACGAATGTTTTTCTTAAGTGAAAAGTTTTCGAGATACATGCGACTTAAAAAAAAAGTGAACGATGTGCCATTTGCGATCCCGCAAAAACTATATGAAGAAACGAAAATTTTATTGTCGCCAAACTTCCTAAATATTCCTGAAACGTTCATTGACAAAACCTCAAACCATTTTAGTAAGCCTTCATTTTACTTCCTACGCCAACTGGTGGAGGAAATATTGTAATCAAAATTTTGAAAATGATATATTCTGTTTTTTTTGTGCTACATGACATGACATGCCCTTGAGTGCAAACAAATGTTTGTTTGAAGTTTCCAGTCAATAAGGGCATCCCAAAGTGCCTGAGCCTACTCGTTGCCTGAAGAGTTATCCAGTTTGGGCACAGGGATAAGTTACTATTAACTTCTATACGGTAGACGTTCTTCTTTAGACTTGCATGCATTTAAAGGTGCCAACAATTTTCGGTACGAATTCTTTGAATGGAGGATTTGCATATACGAGCCCCTTCCCACTTCAGTTGGCACCCTTCAAGATTTGTACCAAAATATGCATTTATAAACTAAACATGAAACTATTTACTTCTAAAACAATTTATTTTCTCAAAAACATTTTAGATACACTCTAGTCGTAAAAAATACATATTTGAAATCACTTAGACCTATAACTAATAGAGTATCTGTAGAAATAAATAATGTGCGAATAAATGCGCGAAGTTAACAAAGCAACAATTGAAAGATTACCATTGGGTAACATCACCTCTATTTTTTATTACGGCTGAAATTATTTGAGGCATAGTGTTAACCAACTTTTGGCAAAAATTTGGTGTAAAACAATCCTATATTTCTTGATGCTTTTGTCTCAGTTCGGTGATTGTACGAGCAGGATGTTGTCGTAAAACCTTTTTCATCTCGTGCCACAAAGTTTCAATAGGTGACAGATCTGGACTGCTATAAACCCATTTCAAAAGTGGTACATTATTTTCTTCCATCCATTTTATAGCCTTTTTTGAGGTATGGCACGCTGCACCATCTTGCTGAAACACAAAATCTTGGCCGGATGTCAAACATTCTTCATTCTTCAGACTTATTTTGCATTGATATGAAAATAGGTTGATATGCTGTAATTGCAACATGTGTTATTTACTATATATTATCAAAATATTAATTGTTAATAGTTTAAACCTATAACACCCTACATTTTTATTATTTGTGTTTGATAAGAAAAAAACTAAGATTTCAATAGTTGGCCCAACTGAAGTGGGAAGGGGCTCGTAGGTAACTCGTCAGTGTTATGTCCAAATGCCTCAATGGTTGCTTCAATAATAAAAACACCATTTCTCATACTTAACTTAAAATTGCGTATTGGTCAAACCGTCATACGGAGTGTAGAAGCAATGTATCTGATAAATACCAAAACTGTAGGATGTTCCATTTATAATACAGTTATTTTTGTATAAATATGTTAATCATTTCCATAACACTTTCCTCACTATGATTCGCAAATTCAAAGCGTTCGCTTTTTGTGTATATGCTCGATCACGTTTGTGGCCTAAACTGTATACAAGAAAAATCATGAATGAAAGCAAATACACACAGTTATAAACTATTTATAGTTACGTACACAGAAGTGCGTCTGGCCAGGAATGCTTTGATCAAAATCGAATTATAATCAAACTGGGCAATTATAGGGTGACTTCGAAGTTGAGTCATTTATTTTAACAGTGAGTAGATCTGATCAAAAGAAATGTTTTTTTCCTTTACCATTTTTCTGGTAAAATTAAAGTAACAAAGTTATAGCCCTTTGGAAGTTTGAGTACCGCCCTATCTCAATAATAATATCATGTGCTCGTGTTTGGCAACAACGGATATAATCCGCCTTATCGGTTCATCATATCGGAAACAAAAAAGCGAAAGAATTTGGAAGGATGTTTTTACAATTATTTTATTCAGTTCAGTTATACCTACAGTCAGTGTCAATCGGTAACGCGTGTGAATAGTGTCTGTTGCGTGGCTCAAACGAAATAAAAAATAGGACATGTTTATGCGGATCGGTTTCCCAATCGAGTGCAACCAACCCCTCGTGCCTTTGTTAATGTAGTACAACAGGCTCGTGAATCAGGTGACTTAAGACCTCACAGGGGACCTCACGATCAAATACAGGTCCGCACTGAAATACTTGTCGGAAGGATACTTTATAAAACAAGGTAAAAATTTTTTTTTAATTTTTTTTTATTTTTACACACATATTTTGGTTTATCTTCCTTCTACAATCATTATCTGAAAATTAATGACTCAACTTCAAAGTCACCCTGTATATACAGGGTGAAATCTATTTCAAGGAGCAGGCCAATGATGGCTAATAGCATCTTCTACCTTAACGTAACCAACCGTTTATAATAGCAGAACACAAAAAATGGCGTCTAGTACACTACTCAAAAAAAACTAGGAGGGTAAAAAAAATGTTTCAGTGATTTTTGCCATGTTGTATTTTGGTGAATAATGGTCATATCTCGACTTTAGAAAAGGTATTTTGAATCTTTAAGATTTTTCTGCAAAATTTTTGCCTTCTTCGTTTTAGGTCACGGGTTTGAAAACAACGTTTCCTGTCAGGTCATCATATGGCTCAGATACCGCGCCTATTCAGCTTCAATATCGTGTTTTTAAAATCTAGATACGAACATTTGGCGCGGAGATATCTGACTTTCAATGAGAAAGGATCCTCTTGTCACTGACCACTTCATATTTCCGAAACCTGGAATAAGCCTCCTATAAGATTGAATTGCAATTTTTGAGGAATTTTCTTTGTTTTCCTTATATTGATTTAAAGAATGTCAGAAACGTGTTTACCTTGTATTGTAAAACCGACATTATTTGGGATAATAGTACAGTGGACCCCCGATAATCCGGCCCCTGACTAATCCGGCGCCCCCTGTAATCCGACACGTCTTTGAATATGTATTACATACATACGTATTTGACAATCTTCGCTAATGTAGATCACGCAGGTTTGAACAGGTTACAACTTGTACGCGCCACCGCTATCGTGCTCGACGCATAAGCATTGTTTTACTTAGTTTGAATTTGACTACTGGTGATAGCGGTACGGCCTAGCGTGCGTTCATTGTTTACTATTTATTCATTGTGTATTAAGAATAGTACCTAGTAATGTCACTACAAACTCAGAAGCGAAAGCACAAAACATTGACAATTAAAGAAAAATGTGGTATTTTAGACCGCTTAAATCGCAATGAAACCTTCAGCAGTTTAGCAAGTGAATACGGCGTAGGCCAATCTACAATTTATGACATTAAAAGAAACAACGAGAAGATCAGGAGGTTCGTGTCGACTACTGACTGCGGGCCAGGCAAGAGACAGACACTCAAGAAAGCTGAACATCCAGAAGTGGAAGAAGCTTTGAACATGTGGTTTCTTCAGGAAAGAAATGGGCATGCACCAATTTCAGGACCCATGTTGGCCATGAAAGCTAAGTTTTTTTTATAAGGAAATAACAAAGAAAGGTGATTTTGTGGCCAGCAAAGGATGGCTAGAACGTTTTAAAAGTCGTCATGGCATACGTTTAATGACTATTACAGGAGAGAAACTTTCTAACGATGCCACCTGCATAGAGCCCTTTAAATTAAGATTTCTGCAAAAGGTGAACGATTTAAATCTTGACCCGGTGTACAATGCAGACGAATCAGGGCTTTTTTGGCGTGTGATGCCTAACAAAACTTTCGTTTCTTGTAACGAAAAATCCGTACCTGGACGAAAAGTAAGTAAAGAGCGGGCACACACGCGCTTAAGATGATGGTCATTGGGAAATCTAATAAACCACGGGCATTCAAAAACATTGATTTACCTGTACACTATTACGGATAAAAAAGTGCATGGATGACAAAAGACCTTTTCAAAACGTGGTTTGATGAATGCTTCGTACCTGAAGTTAGAAAATGGTTAAAAGATCATAATTTTCCTCAAAAAGCGTTGTTACTTCTTGATAACGATCCCGGTCATCCGTCTGAAGAAGAACTAACAACTGAGGATAAATGCATCACTGCGATGTTTCTTCCGCCAAATTGCACTGCACTGATTCAACCAATGGACCAGAATATCATTCAGTTTGTCAAGCAAGACTATAAGAAAAACCGACTTCTCAAAAGACCAAACAATAGAAAAAACTTTAAAAGAATTTAATATGAAAAACTTGGTTTTTGCTCTTTGTCAGTCATGGAATGCGTTACCGTCATCAACTATTAAATCGTCTTGGAAACAGTTATGGCTAGATATAGTCACCACTCCTAGCAACGATCCATAAATCAGTGTTACTTCGGAAGTTATAGAACAAGTCGCTACTGAAACACAGATAAGTCCGGAAGATTTGGAAATCTGGTGCCGCGGAATGGATAAAGAGGAAAATGTTTTTCATGAAATGTCCGAAGAAGAGATTATAAAAGAGGTTTCTAATTATACAACAAACAATCAGGAAAATAACGAAGACGTGATTGCAACTGCTCCACAAGTCACAGCACAAGACGCAATTAACGCCTTTGATCTAGGTTTACAATCGGCTGAAGAGAATGGTACATCCTACAACGAACTTTTACTTTTGAGAAGACTGAGGGACAAAGCTCTGATCTCGCGTTAAAACAACCTTACACAAAAAACATGATGAATATTTCCAAGCTTCATAATTTGATAAATTCATTAATGATTTTGATTAATAATTCTTGATTATTTTGGTACATATATAGCGCATTTATGCTTAATTTTATAATAAAACGTAAGCTCTCTATTGTTATTTAATTTACTAAATTCGACATACATAAACTATGTATGATTTGTACCTCAAAGTACATACATATACATATCATGTATAATCTTACCATTGGATATGTAATTTGTCGGATTATAAGGTACTCTTTTGTAAAACATTCCGGACTATAGGGTTTCTTAGGCAGTGCTCTATAATCCGACAAATTCGATAGTCCGACACTGCCCTGCATAATGTTTGTCGGATTACCGGAGGTCCACTGTACTAAAGAGTGAAAATGTCATCCAAATTCCAGCAGTCCTTTCGAAGTTATAGACGAGCCAAGGATTTGTGGACAGACTGACAGACAGACCAGTGACGTCCAAAAAATAATATCTCATTTTCGAAATTTTTCGCGACTACGGTATCTACTTCTTCGTCTTCAGGCGTCGGGAGTGAAAACGAATTTTTGAATGGTTGTAAAAAACTAGCTATCGTGAACCTTGATCTTGATAAAATTTCTGAAATAGCCCGTTGATTTCCAAGTTTGGCACCTAGCAGACAAAAGTCTACCTTTCACCTTGTATGCAGTTGTAGCATCTGTTGATATTTGGCAAATTAAATATTTTATTTCGGAAGCGAAGCGTGTTTTGAATTATGAGTTACGGACCTGTACACAGTTGGCGCCAATATTTTATTTTTATTCGCCTCTTTAAAACACATTCGGCTGTTTCTCGATTAAGACGAAGGTTAAATTTTCAAGACGGCCCTATAAATAAAAAGCGGGATGTATTTTTGGAAAGGTTTGTTTTTTATAGAGGGATCGCTTAATAAAACTCATCCGGAAGTTCATTCAGCGTGATCGCTTCTGTGATTCATTGCTTTTTAATTGATTCATAACTGAATCCGCATATGGATCGCAGTAATCGTAGGATTTAAATTATATTAATTTTTTTATCCACATCTGGCACTAGGTACTTTGATAATATTTTTGTTTGTTAGATAGATAAGTATGGTCAACACGATAACTTTATTATTCGTACGAGGAACACTACAAAATAAGTCTATCTAGCCATGAAAGACAAACAATTGAGACGCACAAGCTAATAATTTCAAATAGTGGCATGTGTTTCTAACCTCACTTGCAAAATTTGAGTCAATTTCGATAACTAGTTTCCAATTTATAAAGTGAATTGAGAGGAAAAATGAGGGTATCGCAGTGTCATAAAATTTCTGACAAAAGAATGTCATCAACCGAAAACAATGCACGAGCGAATAGGTAACGTCTATGGGGATGATGCACCATCATATTACACAATAAAATTTTGACAAATTCTTCCGCCCTTACAGAGCTTATGACTGGCCAATGGTAGTAGGATGAACAAACGTGTGTGTGTGATGACGTGGCATAATACAGGGCCGGCTTCAGACAAGGTATAAAATGTGCGCCCTTCTCTCACATTCATCGAGATTTCTGCACACCTCAGTTTAAGTAGGCATTAGATCTCTTTCACGTATATCTTTTTCTAGCCCTGTCCGTGAGGTTCCTGACGAGAAGGTATATCGGTGAATACGACCACACGTCAGGTAAGTGCAAACATAGTATGACCATATTAGGTAATCGATAAAGCACAAGTTAATAAAATTGGAGCATAATATACTAAGTGACATATAAATCCAAACACCCAATTTAAATGGTTTTATTTTAATAAAAGTTGGTGAATGTATTTATCTTACTGTAAATAACAAGTGAAAAAATGTTCAGCCTTATCAGTTGGACATTCCGGTTTTTATACTGCTTTTTTTTAATTCACTAACGCTCTAAAAATGAATATTTCAGCCGCAGTAAAGAATGAACGTTGGCGGATTTTGGTTCTTGACATCCTTTACGATCGGTTACGATGCCTAGAGTACGGAGACCTGTACGATTTCGTCAACTTAGTGAGTTTGATAGTGGCCGTATAGTGGGACTTCGGGAAGCTGGACTTTCTTTTTGGGCAATTGCAGTTAGAGTGCAAAGAAGTGTAGACACTGTGGTTAGGTGTTGTCAGGCATGGCTTCGAGAAGGCCGTACGCAAAGAGCAAGGGGCACTGGACGCCGCCGTAGAACAACAGACCGTGAAGATCGCCGCCTAAGATTATTGGCCTTAAGGGACCGTTTCTCCACTACCAGGTCCATTGCAAATGAATGGTTTGCAGAACACGGAAGACATATTGGCATGCGAAGTGTTTACCGACGAATGAGAAGTTTTGGCTTGTTTTCATACCGTCCACACTGGGTCCTCCCTTTAACTCGAGAACACCGACGTAATCGCCTTGAGTGGTGCAGACAACGGTCACTCTGGGATCAGGAATGGAACAGTATTGTCTTTAGTGACGAGTCTCGATTTTGTTTAGGCATGCACGATGGTCGTGCCAGGGTTAGAAGGCGACGTGGTGAAAGGAGGAATCCACAGTTTTTTGTTGAAAGACATGTTCATCACACTGTTGGAGATATCGTTTGGGGTGCTATAGCTTATGGTTCCAGGTCACCTTTAATCTTCATCAGAGGTAACATGAACGCGCAGCGTTATATCCACGAAGTTCTAGAACCCCATCTTTACCCTATCTTGACACCCTGGCAGATCCAACTTTCCAACAAGATAACACCATATGTTGCAAGAGTCACAATAGACTTCTTTCAACATAATGATGTCACATTGTTACCATGGCGACCAAGATCTCCCGACTTATCCCCAATTGAGCACGTGTGGGATATGATGGGTAGGAGATTGCTCAATTTGCAACGTCCTCCTCAGACTCTAGAAGCACTTCGAGAGGAGTTGGTGGTTGCCTGGACATTGACCACCTGATCAGAAGCATGCCTAGGCGCGTTGGAGAATGCGTAGCACATCAGGGTGCATCCACACATTATTAAAGGTCAAAGGGCTTTAAAGCAGTGCAATCATTTTGAAATTTTTATCATTTACTTATTATGCTTCATTATATAAAATTTTATTAAAATAAAACCATTTAAACTGGGTGCTCGGATTTATATGTCACTTAGTATATTATATTTTAACGTTAAGTTGACCTCTTATTTCAAATATCCTTATAACCCTAGAATATAAAATCACTACAACACCTAATCATCCAAGGTAATGTTATATCAATATTTTGTTTAAACTGAATACCTATCCCATAATTAAGACCCTTCCAAAAAAGAAAACGATATCACATACTGTAAGCTTTGATGATTAGTTTTTGGGTTATAAGCAACTCAATGTACAAAAGCACTCAGCCTGCCTGTTCGCCATTCCGAAAGATAGTGATACGTGTGATTGTTTTCTTTTTTAGAAGGCTTTTAGTTATAGGACATTCAGTTTGAAAAAAATGAGAGAAAAACGATTGATACCTATAATATGATATAAACATTTGATGATTAGTTATTGTAGTGATTTTAGATTCTAGGGTTATAAAGTACTCATAAGGAGCAGAACGATTTATCACATGACCCCCGTTTCATTTAAAATAGCGTCCAGCAGACAAGCCATCATTTTGGTTTTATTCCTTTTTAGCGACCGTCGTTGAAACACGTAAACAGACACTATAAGTCTTTCGTGAACTATACAGTCCGATACCGTTGCATCGATAATATTTTTAAATATTCTGTTGTGAAGACACAAGAATTAAAAGATGCCATTTATTTTAGAAACCAGATACAAACATGAGGTCTTAGTTGACAATGAGCCAGTTCTGTACGAAATCTTAGATGCCTGCCCTAAGGTGAGAATCAATGTTAAATATGAAAAAATAAGGACTAATGCACTGACTTATAGTTTTTGATAATATACATCGGCCCCTTTTTATATTGTATTCTCCAAATTTGTCATTATTAGCGAGACATGCTTTTATCTAAATTCTGTTTTCAGACCCTAGACGATCTACCTACAGCTGACACCATCAACTGGGCAGATGGTCTCCTTCTCGTATATTCTATCACAGACAGAAGTTCGATACAATACTTGAAAAAAGTAGGATCCCTCATAGCAAATTCAGACATTCCTCTTTACATAGTAGCCAACAAAAGTGACTTGGTAAGAACACATAATACTTCCCGATCGAATTTCGTATGCCGTTGTGCATGACGTCACTCGGTGACAACTGTCTCGCTTGTTGCTTTTTGTGATATCGATTTTACATGATTGAGTATTGTATAGCATGTTTTAACTTGTATTTCGATGTTTCAGCCAATAGAATTTAATGAAGTATACTATCGTCTTTTAAAATTACCAGTTTTGAAAACAAATATTTTTTTGTTTAAGATGGACGTTTCAAATTTAAATTATCTATGTCAACTGTCGCTCACATAGTAGATATAGCTAGAAGAGATGCACGTTTTCTAAAAATCTCTTGTTTGACCACTGCAGAAGGTTTTTAATAAATGATTTGATTCGAGAAATGGCCCTCTTTATTAGTATCACAGACCAAGGCCAAGCGAGATACAACGTCTCTTCGGACTTTAAGATCCATTCGCTACAGATTATCAAACTTAAAAAGAAAAGAGTAAAGCTCTGCCCCAGACTATTTTGGGTGGTTACAAAAAACGTTTGTGTCTTATAGCGCCATAAATATGTGCCGTGAGATGCTGGACACATCTTGTCAGAAAGAAGAAATAGACAAGAAACAAATAAGGTTCAATGGATGATATGCTGTACAGAAGCTTATTTATATTTCTTACAGCATTTGTGACTAATAGATTTTGTTGTTATATTATTTAGCAACTTCATCTTGTCCTGTCCGATATTCTTGATCTAATCCTCGATCGTATTTAGGCAACCAGTTATGGAACCGTCTGCTTACTTGGTTGCCTACATTGATGTCCTGCCTCCTATGTCGTTTTCGTTCATTCACTAACTAGTGGGTTTGAATCATCGGAATCCTGTGATACCAGACGCTCTTGGTGAAGGAATTAAGAGATTTTCATTGAATGATGAACTGTCTTACTCAGTTCAGTCATAAGAATCGTTCGTCTGTACCAGTTACACAATATGAAAAGTATAATCGCAAATTCTTACTTTTACAATTTCGAGCCTTTGAGAATTCTTGAACATATCCCACAATTTCCACGACATTTACAGTATAATTACAGTCCGTATTTCTAGATTCTATGATAGAACCAATCCTTTACTTATATTCATAAAATTTGAACCACTGAGCTAAATTGTACGTCTTGTTCAAAATTGAATATAGGAACTATGAAAAAAAACTTGTCATAGGTAAGAATCGAACTCATGACCGCTGCATTGAAAGCTGTTTGACTAAGCTGCCTATTCGCGGCAAATACGGGGGTCACAGGTTCGATTCCCCACACGGCGAACTTTTTTTCATTAAATTTCTATCCTGGAAGTTTTGAGTACCGTGTGTAGTTCGACAAAACAGTGACGTTTTCGTTTGATAATTTTTGCAGCTTCATTTACGAGAAGTGACAGCCGAGGAAGGCGCAACACTAGCCAGAACGTTCGAATGCGGCTTTTCAGAAGTGGCTGCTGCGGAAATGGTCGCTCCAGTAGCTGTCGTTTTTCAAGAACTGTGCAGAGCAGTGCTCGCTTCCAGAAGGAAATCGAAGCATTCCCTTTTAGAGCGGATAATGCTTGGGACGAAGCCTGGAAACTTGAGGTTGTACGTGCGGGGGAAAAGTGACAGCGCTTTGCCGAAAGATTGACAGCAGGGATTTGGATTTATGAGGAATTTGTCAGTAATTTTTTCAGGCATGTGTTGTCTTTGACAAATGAAGATCGATAGAGGTTGGAATGCGGGTTCATAGAGATTTGTTCGCGATGTTCAGAGCTAGCTAAAAAATGCACATTTTTTACTATCGCACATCTAGTTTGTAGCTGTTTGAATCGAATTGTAAATTGTAGTAACAAACACAAATTTATAGTTTTTTTTTATCTACTTAGCGCGTATATAGTTGTTCGTGTTTAGTCTATCTAAGAATATTGTTGTCTTCACGTTTCTAGGATGACTTTCAATTAATAAGTGGATCTAAACTAAATGGACAAAATGGAGTAATGCTGGTTCCTACAAGTGACAGTTTTGATAGGTTCACAAATGATGACCTATCCTTTATTATAAACTCCAAATCAAGACTTTTGAAACGATGATGAAATAGATATATTTTTTACTTACTCGAGTGTCCATCTAATTGTGTCATTTCTAATATAATAATAATGATAAGTTAGATCGTCTTGTTGTCTAAGTTATTAGATTCTAACAAATACTTTTTCAATTCATATACAGGGTGCGGCAGAGAGGACGGATGTTTTCGGCCACCACATACCTGATGTGATTTTCCACACTTGACTGTCTCAAATGCTATTTCCTTGTGAACCTGATTCCATCAATAAATTTGTTTACGAGTAAAAATTAACTATTTTACGATTTTTTTAAAACCGTCCATCCTCTCTGCCGCACCCTGTATAAGCAGTCATATTCGTGTACTTTTTAATTTGAGAATTTGTATAATTGTTGTGAATAAAAAGTACCTCCATCATAATTTTAGTGAATAAGTGAATGTGACATGAATCTGGAACACGGTTTATTCGGAATAGAATCCAATTAACCTTATGTACAAACTACAAAGTTGTGACTGGAAATACCTTCAGATACTTGAATAAACTATATGTTCTTCGTATTTTCTCATTTTTTATTATAACTTAATAGAGCTTAAGCGTCGGTTAAACCGTGTGATCTAATAAATTTTTACAGAACTAAGTTGTGTATAGTTTCATTCTCCTAAGCTTCGAGATTTTTTACGGATGCTCAGTCCTCTAACGTCTTTCTCAAGAGAAGGTTGTATAGATAACGACGCTGATTGATCAAATAATTGATTTGGGGTCAGAAAAAAATTGAAAAGCAAGCATACCTTTCTTATTTGTTACTAAACTAAATCTTGTAATATTCCACGTAGGAGCCTAAAAGTTAAATGGATGACACACCAGTTTTGAAAATAACTGCTGCTTCCGTCAAGTTATAAATCTCGCTTTTCGCGCGTGTGTAGTTTTGGCAGCTAACCGAATGTTCACAATTGTGAACAGCAAATACACTGACGGTTTTGGGGTCATTTAAAAAGCAAAATCTTTGCTACTCAGCCAACATCATTAGAAGACCTGCGACAAAGAATTGTGAATGAGTGCCTTCAAATTACTCGTCAAATATTGCAAAATGTGCGGCAAAGTTTTGAGCAAAATCTTTATTATTGCATGGAGAGTCATGGTATCCATTTTCAACATTTACTTGCCTAACGGGTCAGTTCATTCTTCATTTTTAAATTACTTTACTGCCAAATGTATTGATCTCCGCTAATGAAGATGTATTAGTTTTATTTAAGCTTTAAATCAATAAATCTTCAAAACTACTGAACTGAAGTACATTAATTTTATATCATTATAAAGGGAATTGAAAGACCTTTAAAATAAGGTATCACTCGACCCCCCTTTCCATTTAAGATTTTGGGGTTGGTGTCACCCCCGCCCAGAGGCCTGCACGTGTTAACGTAATTTTTTGCCAAACTTGTGACCCCCTCGAAAACAAAATCGACGGGTCTGAGCGTTTTTCCAAAAAAAAACTGAGCTGCCAGTAAATCCGTCTGTTTCGTTTTCGATGCGCCACCCTGTATACAAAGAGCAAAAACTGATGGCTAGAATATTGGGCTGTTGTCCCAAGAATAAATGATTCATAAACGACTAACCCCCATCTATTACCTTCACTTGTTCCTTCCACGTCTGCGATTTTGGTTAATAGCTTTTCATTCTGTAAAAAAGCAACTAATCTTTGAGATTGCATCTTCTCGTAAACTATACCTGTGTGTGGTTGTTTCAATACTAGTCAATTTGAAAATAATATTACCATATTTCCGATAGCGATCCCATAAATCAATATTTATATTGTTTAACTATCATGTGATGTATTAAAATAAATATTAGTAAACCACGTGGAATGAACAGAGACAAACTTATCTCGAAACAACAATCAAGCGAAAAAATAATGGATACAGGTACGTTCGGATATATTAAAACAATGCACCATCAAATTTTTATAGTTCGATACGGTAATTAATAAACGAAAATAGCAATCTACATGATACAGGAAGATTTCCGATGACTGAAATTAATTTATATTAACAATCCGTCTTAAAAATCACCAATACATCTAATGTGCATGGTACCTCGGTCAAGCGATATTTCCATCATAACGAAAATCTACGTCACCTACTCAGATTTCAATAAAATTTTGGCTAGGTTAAAAAAGTTTTATGTGTTTTTCAATCGTATATAATTTGGCCCCACGACTTCGAAGTTGAGTCATTTATTTTAACAGTGAGTAGATCTGATCAAAAGAAATGTTTTTTTCTTTTAACATTTTTCTGGTAAAATTAAATTAACAAAGTTATAGCCCTTTAGAAGTTTGAGTACCGCCCTGTCTCAATAATAATATTATGTGCTCATGTTTGGCAACAACGGATATAATCCGCCTTATCGGTTCATCGCATCGGAAACAAAAAAGCGAAAGAATTTGAAACGTTTATCACGATGTCAGTCAATGTTTCAGTCGGTAACGCGTGAGTGAATAGTGGTGTTTGTTGCGTGGCTCACACGAAATAAAAAATGGCACATGTTTACGAAAATTCTGAACTTGTGAACTTGTGGACATGATTCTTATTTAATCGAGGGCAACCAACCCCTCGTGCCTTTGTTAATGTAGTACAAAGGGCTCGTGAATCAGGTGACTTAAGACCTCACAGAGGAGGGCATGCCGGTGCTCCAAGACCGCACGAACAAATACAGGTCCGCACTGAAATACGTGTCTGGAGGATACTTTATAAAACAAGGTAACATTTTTTTTTTTAATGTTTACACACATATTTTGGTTTATCTTCCTTCTACAATCATTATCTGAAAATTAATGACTCAACTTCAAAGTCACCATGTATAAATCGAAAAATATATACTATACTGCCACGAGTGATCACACTGTAGCTCCTTACAGGCGCCGTATAGGTCGGTAGATGCCCTAAACCGCATCCGCTGACAGATGTGCATATCGTCGGCAAATACTGCATAATCCGCAAATATGTATTATTCGCCCCGGTGGGGGTTCTATCGGTTTATAAAAACTGGATGGGCCGACACGTAAAATTCTTTCTTCTTTCTGCCCTGGGATCACTCGGCGCGAATCTCTCTTCGTGAGACTGGACCATCCTGGGCCAAAAAGCAAGCACCTGTTTCATTTCATTGAACTTTTATTACGCGACGTTTTGTTAATACACTTTAATATTTTATTTTGTGCTTAATCGGCATAAAAAAAAGTTTAGTGTAGTCTCACTGGTACGATTTTTCAAATTACTCATATTTTATTAATAATTCTGAATGTACTTGAATAACGGATAATTTGAGATTGACCAATTTATACAGTTTCTGGTTTTGACCTGACTGAACAAGCAAGTTTTCTGGTACCATCACCCTGTGCTGGCAAGGTGACGATATAAACAGAAATCTAGACTGTGCAAGTTACTTGCAAATTATTCTGTTAGTGAACAATCGCTTTCTGTTTAAGCATCGCTATAAAAACTAAAGCGCAATTTTATCTTACATGTGCGCTTTGAGGTGGTTTTACTACTAAAAAAATGCAGCTAGTATATCTGGGAATTGTACTGTTAGTGCTTGGATATGGACAGCAGGTGAGTTACAGCTTTTACTGTAAACGTGAGGAGTAGATTAAACGCAATAATCCCGATTATTGACGTTTAATGACATAAACGTGCAACCATATGACTTAGAGACTGGCATATACGTTTATGGAGAACATCATATTGTCAGCAGTTAAGCCATGTCCAATCGACTTATTTTGAGTCTAAACTCACGTCGTACTTCGATGTCCACGAAATATTGGGACACCCTGTATGCCCGTTCGGAAATATCGGAAATTCATTGTTGGAAAGAATCGGTAAGTCCGAACCTGAACACAGTATGCGTCGATTTACCACCAAATGTGTGTGTCGGAGATTGAAAATTGTACTGACTAATTTGCCCGATTATAGCTTTCGGGTTATCAATTCTGTGTTTTCATACGTATTTCAGGCTTCAGCAGAAAAAATATCAACCGTTCCAAAGACATACGGCGAAGAAATGATCAAAGTACAGGGAGAATGTGCCAACGAACTATCAATGGAAGACTATCTCTTGTTGATAATAGGAGTTGACCTTGAAGATGTTAAGATGGATACCGTGCTGAAAATACAGGACTGTATTCGAAAGAAGAGGTATCCGTTCTTCGTTGCATTGGTCGATTGGGATCCCGACGATTTCGACGTAGGAGATGAGTGTTTCTTAGAACAAGCCCAGAAATCAAGATACCAGAAAATTGGAGCGGCAGAATTGGATTATTGCTTCGACAAAGTGAAGGAAGCAAGAACACAGCCTGCAATAGATGAGAAAAGAAAATGATTTATTTAGCTTCAAGCTTCTTTAAACAATAGTTAAATTTAATTTCAAAAAGACGAGTTAAATTTATGTAATAAAAAGTGATGCAAAATAGATCAAATAAGGAAAAAATATTGTATTGTAGAGGATCCTTCTGCACCAGGACTTGGATTGTTACAATTTTTACGAAAACACCCGACATAAGTCAACATGTAAATTGGATATCTAAACAATTCGCAAACGAAACCATATTATGTTATTATGGTATCAAACTTTTTGTTTGGGACACCCTGTATATGCGTCCACCATTAACCCTAATGGTATGCCTCTCGTCCTAAAATGTCACAGTTTGATGTGTTGCAATCACTGTTTGCACTCACTATTCTTGTGCTACTTTTTGGTGAAGGTTGTTGTAAATTAAAGAAAAGAATCGTCGGAGGTAGAAAATGTAGAATTCCTACAGAATTTGCAGTGGCTATTGTAGATAAATCGTTAACTATCCGTTGCGGAGGTGCACTGTTGGACCACAGATGGGTAAGTAGGAAAATACTAGGATTCAATATGTTGTTGAAAAAATATACCATCCTATATCCAAACTTCTGCTGAAATCCCTTCATTTTAAATGGATTAATTATAGTTGAACAAACTAAGAAAGGAACACGTTTTAGGCCCGATTTTACTATTGACTGGCGGAAATAAGAATTTGCGTCATTGAAGTAGTGCATTTAATGAATGTGGTGGATTTCTTGTAAAATGCCTCTCAAACCAGAGAAAAATTATACGATTTGTGTAAGATGACCTCCTAATTGTCATATTAAATCAAGAAATACTACATATATCACATGATTCAGCTGCAAAGCCCAATTTTAAATTTGTGTATGGACACTGAACTTGACGGAAAATTCTATCAATCAAAAAGAGAGACATAAGATATGATATATAGATTCTTGGAAGACAAAATTACAGAATTATTATTCTTTAACATCGAGTGAATAATAAATTTACTGGAGTATCATTCTAAAAACTTTGTTCCTCAAGCCAGCCCTGTTGCTGTTATCAGGGTGATGTCACGCACTCTGTTGGACGATACGTCGACTACCACGCCGCGGTGACGGTAACAAGGCTCAAAGTAGACATCTTATTACCCGGTAGAGGGCGCGAGAACTCCCTGCTTAGCAATCAGAGTTGCCATATTGGAAGATTTTCCCCTAAGTACGAAGGATTTTTACGCCCCTTGGGAATTTTTGGGGAATAAAATGTTCTTGGCGATTTTTTGGGGGAAAATAAGATCGTTAGGTATTTTTATTACATCTTTAATTACAAAAATCTGTCAACTGCTAAATGACAAATTTATCTTTCTGTAGCTTTTTCTTTCGAAATCTCGCACAGATCTCCACAAAGCACCTACGCGGACTCATCTTTACACCTTTATGTCAATTGTAGGCTGGTAGACATGCGACTATAGTCTTAGAACACTGAAAAATAGAATATTTCTTTGTTAGCTGGTTGGTTGATTTAGCTATCTTTGTATCACACACGGCATGGGTATCATGTAAAAAAAATATAAAACCTCAAAAAAAACCTATAAGATGTCATCTTGCAAACTAGGTAGTTTTTAGGGCGCAAACAGTCATTCCACGTTTGCTCACTAGGATCGTTGTGAACGTCCATCTAAGGAGGAATCAGTCAACTAAACTACACGCATTATTGGTTGCATATGTTTTGTGTGGTCAAATGATTCTTGTCTGTAGTTTCTATCTCTGAGAAGAAAGTTGGTTGAATAGCAAGATCGCATTTGGATGATTATGTGTATTGGTCTGCACGTGTATAAAATCAGTGATATTTGCTGTGTGAGAAAATCATTACTGAATATGCTGCCAATGAAGTATATCTATTGGCTGTGCCCGATGGGTTTTTTATGTTGTAGGTACTTTCTGAAGAGAGGTTATGTTCAAAGTTATAAATTACGAAAGACTGAGAAAAATTACGGGAAATCATCATCGCGTCCGCGTTGTGTGTAGTTACTGTTAGCATGTATATGGCTTGTAATTCGTCAGTGTACAGTAAATATAATTATTTCTTATCTCTCTCATTTTTGAAATTCAGCAAATTTGTATATGTAATTTCCAGAATGGATAAGAAAAAGTTGATGCGCAACTAATTTCTAGCTTTGAATCTCATTTACGTGTATTTGAGACAAGAACCCAATGTAATTATCATCAACACATACAACTTACAGCTTAGACCTCCAATAACGCCATCTCAGAAGCAGATTTTACATCACATCAGAGCCAAAAATTGATAACAAGCGTCACGACGTTTAGGCAACACGTACAACTAAGTCAACGCGTCTTGGCGAAAAATCTACATAATGTTGGCCACACGGATGACATTTGATTGTGACATCCTAATTCTGCCACCCAGTACTTTCCACCAAATCACCCATTTACAATAATCGCAGGTTGTAACAGCTGCTCAGTGTTGCACTCCGGAAATTGAGTACGTACTTGCCGGCACCCCAACGATAAGCTGGGCCACGCTAGAGAAAGCCGCCAAGACAAAAATAAGAAAGTGTATCCCGCACGAAGACTACAAACCAGAAGGGTTGCTGAACAACATCGCTCTCATCTTTTTGGACAAAGCGGTTGCACAGAGCGATTACGTAAAATATGTATCACTGCCGCATGCACAGTTGCCTGATGACATACTCAATTGGTATCCAAAGTTAGTTTATAAGCTCTGTTTAAACTTCGCGTCAGAGTCACAACGCTGGATCAGAAGATTCCCAAACCCTATTTGACGAGTATCCATCATCAGCAAATGACATCTATTTTAGTCAGTAACGTTGAAACAATGGGACGGCTAAAAAACTAGTAAAACTTGCTTATAGCGTCTTTTTGTATGCAAATGAACTTTCTAAGTGAAAGAGTTGTTAGCTAGTACAAAATGAATCATTAGCGTTACTAAAAATCAAAACAAAGTACGGCTCTGTCTACCTGACGTTGACGCATCGGTCAGAATTATGTGTAGGGATGGCAATTTGTTAGAAAAGATCGACAAACATCGCCATGGTAACATCGATGGATCTCGATACATCGGAACAAATACAAGTATCGAAACAACCTCTTTTTAACGTTTTCTGCTTTCAATTCAGCTACGAATTCATCGATTGCTATCGGTCTTAGCGGAATGGTCATTTTATCCGTTGGTGAAATTCCCACCGCGTTTTTTTTCTCGATTTCAGAACCATTAAGTAAGAATAAAAAACGCGACAGCAGCTTCACGATAGATTAAAAGAAGGTTACCGACTTCAATATATTCTGTAAAAAATCATTGATGATCATTAAATACTTTACACTGTGCACAAGTTGAAGAGTGTTTTTTTAAAGTACTTCCACACATCACTGTTTCGTGGCATTCCGATTAATTAACAATAAAACAGCGACACGACATCTACGTATAATAAAATACTCAGAGAGACTTACAATCATTAAATGCCCTGTTTTCAGTTTATTTTTATTCTATTCGCTGGGGAAGTACAGAATAAAGAAAAGACTACAGTCCATCTCATGTCTGTAATAATAATATTGAGATACTACCAAACAGCTTTCTGGCCTTTCAATTTCGAAGCTACCGGTCCTCGCTTAGAGATGGTAGCACAGTTATATCGTCATACAACCATCGATGCCTAAACATCGAAGTTCTACGTCCGATGTATCGATGTTTTCGATACATTCGATGTATCGTTGCCATCCTTAATTATGTGTCATTTGTCGAAATCGAGAACTTTGAAATATTATGATCAGTTATTAATCTACCGTATCGGATACTCGTCAAAAAGTATTGACCATTGTTGGACCGCCGCGGGCCATTACGAGCGCGAAAAATTGAGGATGGCGCTGGCATTTGTTTTGAAGTGGGGTAAATCAGATTTTAGGAGAATTCGGTTACACTATCCCAAATAGCTAAAGTTTATCTTAGACGTTTTAAAAACGTCTTTTTGAGATATCAGAGACATCGTAAGGACGTTTCGTGAATGCTATACGGAATCATAAAGACATTGTAAAGTCGAGTCTTTTTAGAAAAACTAAGCGTCTTAAGGACGTCTTTATATTACGTTCGTGATGTCTTTAGCGCGAAATTACCAGGACATAATAAAAAAGACGGATTACTAAAAAGTATATGTATTGTAAAGGATTTTTTTGACCACCCAGTATTATTATTAATTATCAAATTATCGAATTAAGTCCATTGAACACTAAAACACTGCTTTATTTGTATCTAATATTTTTTAGATATTTATCATCAAAAGAATATTATTTACTAAATTTTCTTTTCAAAGTTTTCTTTTTACAGTCAAGATATACCTGCCTGTTCTTGTATGAAAGGTAATAAAAATTGTTTTTTCCTCGTCAGCAGTGATTAACATAGGATAAGACGCAAATTTTGTGATTACAGGTGCAGCGTGATGGGTTGGGGGGCAATATCGTTCAGTTACGCGGGAAGTAAGAGCAAGGCAATAAGATGCGCTCTGCTAGAAGTGGCACCTTCAAAAGATTGCTCTAAAGTATATAAAGGAATGTCAGAAAGCGTAAGTTAACCATTATATACAGTCAGAAAGCATAAGTTAACCATTATATACAGTGTAGTAGCAGTAGTAGATAAAAGTATAATTATAAGCAACTCAGGCTTAGTAAATTCTAGCCATATGATGCAGATATGCTGGGCAATTGAAGTTTTAACAAGTGATTCCACGATTTTACTTTGAATTTTGTCAAAGTATTTTGGCCTTTTATCTCTGCATTTTATTTATTATATTCAATCAACCCTTGATAGAATACAGATTTGTAGCATATATTATACTGTTTGGTATTGAGATATATATATATCACGCTGTATAAGCAAAAATGACAATTAGAAAAAGTAACAAATAAGATAAAAGCTGGGGTGTGTAAGTTTTTTTTTGATAAAAATGCAGCACTCCAAATTTCAAAATGCGGATTAAGGGGTTGCCGAAGTGGACGGTTTTTCTGGACAAAACACCTTACATCTCAGTAGCTAATTAGGTACCCCATAGTGTTATATCAATCTTCTTCTTTTGAATTATTATGCAATAAAATTTGAGGCATAAAATCATAAACTTTGATAAATAGGTCAAAATTGGGACACCCAAAATGTGCCCTGAAATGTTATGTATAACATTCCATAAATAGATTTTCCTAAAATGTATTTGTTTATGAGTAATATTCCCTCCAGACATGGTTGGGCCACCCTGTATATAACTGCGCTAGTTAACCAACTTACACTTTTGCAGATAGTCTGCATCCATACTAACACTAGTGCAGCTTGTGGCGTGGACGCTGGAGGTCCCTTGGTCTGCCAAAATGTCCTGTATGGAATAGCATCTTACTCCGGTGCATGTGAAAGAGGCGTTCCAGGCGTGTACGCGAGAGTTGATACGTACTTGGCTTTCATCATACCCCATATTCTGAGGGAAGCTGACTCGAATGTGCTCCACCAGGCTATTAGTGTCATTGTATTAGCATGTGTACATATAGCGCTGTTTTTATACTCTGTTGTTATCTGGTTTCCTTATACTCGTTTTACTTTTGACAATAAATACATGAATTGAGTTCAGCGACAATTTCAAATGTATTTGACGTCGAATGAATTCATGTACTTCAAAATCCTATTTCACGATTATTCATTACGTTTTAAACAGGGTTGCCAGAACAGGTACAAAAATCTCCCAGATTTGAAACTTTTCAAAAAAATCCCAAAATCATATTTCAGTAGTCGAGGGGACTGGTGCAGATTGGACTAGTTGAATAGTAGTAAGGCCACAAGGAAGCGAGGTATAAAATAAAAAATAATATATTTTTGAGAATTGAGACTATTTTCCACACCTATTAGAACAACTTGTTTATTAAGCCACGACTGCGCATGGACTTAGAACGATAAGCGCATTCGCTATAACTTCGGCGTTTGGGGATTGGAAAATCGCAGACCCGTAAATTTACAAGACAAATAAGTGCAAAATCGCGGAGAAGACAAGTAGTCGTCTAGTTCTTTCTCCCAGCTCACGCTTGTGAGACAAAGATAGCTAAATCAACCGGCCTGCTCAAAAGTAATTCTGTTTTATTGTGTTCTATGAGATGAGTCAGCGTAGATGTTTTGTAGAAATACATGCGCAGGAAGTTTTCCAAATAAAAGAGTTAATGAACAAGTACAAAATGGATCCGTAGCGTCCAAAAAAAAAATACGGCTGTCACCTGGCGTTGAGAGACAAGTCAGAATTGAGTCTCAAAAATTTACCTCTTGCCGATAATCGCACCACCCCTCCCTGAGAAATACTCCTGCGGACACCCATGTGTACAAAAATTGCTCAGGACGACTCCTGTGATTCTTGAGGGAAAAACATTATATCAACAAACATATTTAACGCCCTCGTATAACTGTATTCTAGCGAGATCTTCGTAAGTACATTGACCAGAGGATTCGACTGTCGTCCAGAAACATCGACGTTTAGGCAACCAGAGTTACGCGGTAGTGCGTGACGGATTGCTGCCTCATTGAGCAGCTTCAAGTTCACGTTCGGCGTCATAGAGATGAATCTACTGCCATCTAGATCACTTGCATGAAGGTTTGCGACTCAGCTTGGAAAACGTTAGAGTATTTGGCGACTCGTCGATAGCTGAATAAATACAGGGTGTCCCAACGAATATGGAAAGTAGTTTGGTCAAACGTCTAAGAAAATGCCCATCTTTGAAGGATCGCAGATCCGCCAATTTTGAAGATATTCAGATATCATCTCATCGATTTTAAGCTAATCTTTTCCAGTTTGGTCACAAAACTACTTTCCATTTTCGTTGCGACACCCTGTATACGCCGAGATAGCGAAATGAGGACAATCAACGTGGCAGCGACCGATGAATCACATGCTGTAGTCCAGTCGACAAAGACATAAATTAGTTTTGTTATAAATTAGTAATAAATAAAACGGCGTTTTCGTTACAATAATTGCTTTATTTCATGGAATATCACCAACAGTTCCAGGCTTCCCTAATCTGAAAAAGCAGTTTTTTATCAACAAGAACCTCACGATTATCACCACTGTAATCTACTAGATATACTAAACACAACTCTGTATGCTGGAAAGTCTGGAACAGATCGGCCGGTGTTTGCTCGATTATCCTACAACATTCCTCAAAAACTTGCATAAATGTATGAGGATACTTCTTCAGAAAGGGGTTAAAATACTCAGGTGCTAGGTCGTGGAGACCTACTGTGTTATACAGCCAATACTTTTTGTGGGGCAAGTAGTGAATTTTGTATCCTACATCCTCATTTATAGATTCATTTTCAAACCTGCTGCGCTTCTTTTTCTTTTTCAGAAATTCTCGTTTTTTGAAGATATTTTTATCTTCTTTTTGAGAATCATCAACTAGTTCCACAACAGAACATGCTAGGCGATTTGACATTGTGCGGTATTTTACTTTTTCTAAAATGACATTTGAGTTGGCACCGCCATCTTTTATTCGAACTTCTTCGCCAATTTGTGGCAAAAATATATCATGGCTTTTCAAAAACGCAATATTATCATTGCTGAAATCACTTTTTAAAATACTGTGATATTTATCCCTGAAAACTTCTACTATTTTTCTTGTATAATCACGAAACGGAGTCAAACTAGGAGGAAAAGGTAAATGAGTGATGAAATCATGTTGTAGCTCTTTCAATCTGAGCAGTAACTCTTTATACTTCGTCATTTCCTTAGTAAGCTTTGATCTTTCACCAAAATGGATGTCATGTGACTTAATATATTGCAAATATAAATCACTGTCAATTCTAGAACGATCAGTTTCATGGTATGTAGGAAAGTGATTCTGCTCGATTACAAATCGTCTAAACTTCATGTGAAGCAACCATTCTTGTAAATTAAAGAAGTTACTTTCGCAACCTTTCTGGTTCAACAGTCTGGCGTACTTCGAAAGTTCGTATTCTGTAACTCCGTCCATTCCAAAGTACAGCTTCATTACGAAAAGAATAATCGACATACATCTTGCTTCATAGTTTGGTATACATTCTTTATGCTTTCGAATTGGAAATGCAGGGTTGGTTATTGATATCAGCGTCTTGACGGCTTTCTGAATTTCATCTGAAACAGAAACATTTTTCTTGAGCAAACTCTGCTCACCAAAAGCGACAACTCGACTTCAACCCGACTTCGATTCCAGCCACGGAAAGTTTTGCAAAAATACTGCTTATAGTAAGAATAAAAAATATACATAATCTTGTCGATGTCCTTTAATCACGCTTTTCAAACACTGAAGCAGCGATGATTTAATGGGATAAGCTTGTGATAAGCCCTTAAGGCCGTATCGTCAGTCGTTCCTACTTTATGGCCGTGTCAGCGCTCTATTTTTTTGAGGTTATGTTACAAATATCTATTAGCATCAAATTGTTAATGCTTTTGATTTATATCATCTATTATATCGCCCTGAAATGTCTGACAATTCAAAAAGAAAACATAGCCTCATAATAGGAGAGTTCAGACACTGACACAGAATAGTAGAAATCTAAAAATACACATCACTAATTAAGTTTTCGGTAAATGCATTGTTCGTATTTTTCTTGTATATGTTTGCGGTTGCCAATTTATTTCGGTGAAAACGATCAGTCGCTATCGAAATCTTACCTGGTAAATTCATCTCTCTACAATATCTCTCACATAATTTGACAATATTAGGAACCACAATGTAATCCAAAACCCCCAGTAGTTTAGCTAACCTAAACGTGGTAGTTCTAACAGCTTTGTGAGTCAACATCGTATTCTTCGGATTAGTCTGAATTCCCAGAATTCTGTCACTCATGTCATCTTGTAGCAAGTGAGTGTAGTTATTGAAGCTCAAATGTCCTTCCCTGACAAACCTTAACAGATCACCTGTGTACAAGATTTACTTCATTAGAGCCCTTTATCAGATTTTTTAGGCTAGCATATTTTTGTATTTATTAGTGCCTTTAAATAATCAGTATTACCTAAATTACAAAAGAGATGAGAAAAGCAAGCTATGTAACAAACAGGTACAAATTTATAACAGATTGACAGCTTTTCATGGGTTTGATGCTCCAACCAAATGGCTGGTGCTCGAAAGGCAAGGGAAGCAAATGGAACAAGTGTGTGGTGCAAGGTGGATAGGGAATTATCATATTCAGCGATTTCAAATAATGAACAAACGAAATCCCCGATACGTTCCTTATTTCAGGCGCACTCTCTGCATTTCTTCGATAGTTCCTCCAGATCTCCAACCAAATAGACGGAGCCACCATCTGACAAATGTCAACAGTGTTGCCATCGTTTAACGTGGAGCTCCCATTTCTTCAGTGTTATGTGCTCTGTGGGAGGCAGTCTAAACACGATCGACGACGCTGCTTGGTCAAATAAGCAATTTTAGGTCATAAATAATTTTAAATGTAAACATACATTTCTCAGTTGTTACTAAATTAAATCGTATAATATTCCGCGTAAAGCCCTAGAAATTAAATAGCTATGGGATAATAATAATAAAAAAAAGGTCCAAGCAGCCCAAAACATTAGAAGAAGATGTTTGCCATGAGCCATTTACAAAATGGTATTCTGTGGCCAGAAGGAATAAAAATGGGTCAGTCATCAATATAAGCCCAGCAATATTAATAATACTTTTTTTTTTGGGTCACTGAAACCGAATTCAGAGCCCATTTAGACTGGCAATGTCCCGTTTCGGAGATATAGGCAAAAATTGTATTAAAAGAAATTCTCAAAAACACAGACATCCGTGATCAGGATACTTACCTACTTGTATTTCATCCTTGATGATCAAGAGACCTAAATACAAAACACAGTACAGTTTCTCAGGTGACACAAACTGGACACTGCGAAGATACTTTCTAGTCCTATCTTTATAAGTCATTTTATGGCATTTCATAGCGAGCTCCACATCTTTCTGGTGTTCCGTAATATGTGATTTGGAAAGCTTGCGACGTAACTCCTTTTGTGCGCCAGAACTGAATTGTAGAGTATTTTCCTCAGTAGCAGAACTACTCTTTAGACTGGTCAAGGTTTCTGTACCTTGAAAACTGCTCTCTTGAGTCAACCTGAAGGAAGACTCTGTATATTCAGCTTGAACTAACGCACTCTAAAATTATTTTTTTGTAGATCAAAATTTGGATATAAACATATTCCAGCAGAAATGCTCAATTCAATTGAAGATTGTGGAAATGGGCATACAACCATATCACCAGCAATAAGATAATAATATAGCCTAGAGAAATCAATGACTTTTTTCCTTTCTCCAATAACATGCTTGGTTTTTTAACCATAGAGGTTATGAGAGTGTACTATTTGGAACAGAATCTATTATTTACAGAAAAAACTAGGGATGTATGTTCTACATAGGAATATACCTATGTGGATACTGGGGAGCTTTAAGGATTAACATTTTCTTTAAAGTTAAAATTGTGTCATTTGTATCATATACAATAACAGATAGCCTCATATTGAAAACATGAACCACTGGATTACCTTTCTTTTAGTTCTTTCACGTTTTAGTGATGAATATGATGATATAGCATCTGTATGTGATGAAGACTCATCAGATGTAGATTTTTTCCTCTTTCGCCTCTTCTTTTTGAGATCATATAAAATCTGTACGTCCCTACAAGTAGATTTGTGAAATCAAACTTTCTTAAATATTTGATGTAGTACCATGTTACCTCTTCAGATTTACTGCAGGAAGCCTAGGTTTTGCATCCACCTGTAGATCTAGTACTTGTAGCTTTTCCAAATATGCGATCCAAAGAGTCTTAACAACAGTTTTCAAGCTGTGATTTGCACCTAGCTCGATCAACTGATTTGTCAATGAATGCAGAATAATGTTGTAGCATTCCCAGCTAGTTATTTTGCTTTCCTCTTTGTCTTTTGGTGGCTTATGAACTTTTTTACCAGTCTTGTTCCTAACTTCCTCTTGAAATTCATGCTCCCGAACATCTTGGCTCTGGGTCTGACACTCTAGGCAATAGAAGTACCCAAGATCTTTATAAAACTCTTTTCCACCGCATGTCATACACTCCATTATAAATGAATTACAGGCCGGAGTAAAGATAACAAGGTCACGCAAGACAACTATTGAAATTACTCTAATAGACTATCCGTAGCTAAATTTTTCTCGAAATCGTTGCACACCACTTGAATTGGAAAACTGACGCTTTGACGTACTAAACGCCTCCGTCATTACCCCGGAATAGACATAGGATCTTGTCACCTAGATCGCGACGTTGCCAGCTCATCGGACAATTTCGATACCTCTGCTAATTTGCTAGAATGTAATAAAAAAAAGAAGCTTTCGATAAAATATTGAGGGATACCAATGGAGATATATATAATTTGAGGCATAGCAATGTTTGCCACAAAACTATGAAAAAGCTGTCATTTACATTTTGCGTTGTCCGGTGTCTACGCGGCGGAACGTTAATGACATAGTTATTAACCTAAAAAAAGTAGCATTGAAGTATCGCTCTAATAGTTCGATGTAAGTGGTTTGAATGTAGCGAATCTAAAAAATCGCACTATTTTAATATTGTCTGAAGTGCGTGTTTCTGGAAGAAGGCTCCTCAACATAGTAAATTAGGTTAGTAACTTTAAATCTTTGACATCGTTACCATCATATACATATGTATATTTTGGTTAATAGTATGAAAACTAATGTCTAGATAATTAATTACAATAGCAATCAACGTTACTTCAACAACTTGATTCAGTCATCTCTCATCTCATCCAGACTTGCAAGTGAAAATGTCTGAAAATTTTCAGATCCATCTCTGTTTTCATGCCTCCGGTTCTCGGTTTTATGACTATATCGGCAAGAAATGTAAATACAATATCGTTGTCGTCTACTAAACAACGTTATTAAAATTCTCATTTATTTAAAGAAGAACATAGGATGTCAACCCTAACACACAAGTGATCAGTATGCAAAGCTCACCTACTTTGCTGCACAGATATCCTGTTGCCCTCAGAAGAGTTGGAAGTAGACCTAATTTCCACTTTGGAGACACTTGACACCCACGTCACAGCACTAAAGCACCACTGAGACACAATCTAGAACCCTATAGTGAACACCACTACTAAAAAAAGTAGATAAACGAATTGAGCTCTGCACGGAGCTGTGAATGCATAGACATTCCACTGCGACGACGGTTGTCGATAGACTCATAGACTGAAGTGTGTGAGTGCTGTACCTCACTGCGGCGATACGATACGGCCGGGTAGCACAGCCACGCCCCTTTCCAGCTCCCACTCCGCGGGCCCGATCACGTCAACGTAAACATCGAGTCGCTTCGTGATACTGCCAGATAAGAAAACGCAGACGCGCGGAGTGGGAGCTTAAAGGGGCATGGCTGTACTACCCGGCCGTATTGTATTGCCGCAGAGAGGTACAGTACAGCGGAATGTCCACGCGGTCACAGCTCCGTGCAGAGCTATATTCGGTTAAGCTACTGTTTTTTAGTAGTGGTGTGTTCACTATAGGGTTCTCGATTGTGTCTCAGTGGTGCTTTTAGTGCTGTGACGTGGGTGTCAAGTGCCTCCAAAGTGGAAATTAGGTCTACTTCCAACTCTTCTGAGGGAAACAGGGTACATGTGCATGCAAAACTAGGTGCATACTCATCTACTGGTGTGTTAGGGTTGACATCCTATGGTTCTTAAATAAATTGCATACACTGAGAGATCAGTCATATACTGAGGTATTTGGGAAAAACTAAAATTTGCCCAAATGGTTCTTATTTTTGTCTGACTTTATTTTAAGAATTGTCAAAAAACTAATGGCACCACATCATGGTGCACAACGTTTAAAAAAGTACAACCCTGTATCTAATAGCATATTTTTCTACGCCGATGTATCACGTTACATTTGTTTTTTTAAGTTATAAACAAACGTGTTTTCTTTTCTATTTTTTAATTTTATGTAAGTAGGCGATGCAAACAAATGCTTAATGTAAGATTGTGTGATAACTGAATTTGACCTAGTCTGATCCTTATCTTGACCACCCTGTAATATATTATTATAAAAAAAATCACAGAAACGTGCACTAATCTAACGTTCTTGTAAGTATCCTTATGTACTTACATTAATTTCTGAAAAATCTCAAAACTGTTAGCAAAGCCTCGATCAAAATATGTACTATTTTTAGTACAAGGAATTGGTGATAGTCTATAATTGGCAGTATCGTGCTTTGGCACTAAGCCCTTGGCACTATGTTTACTAAATATGGTGCAAAAAATCAAGCGCTGATTCTCTGGCATTTTTAAACCTGGAATCTCAGCCCCCCGTGTTGAGGAAACTACAATGTCTTACGTACCTTGGTTGTCGGAGGATACAAGGGCATCCACAGACTACTAAAGAAAATGTTCAGCAAGAGAAGGGATGTGATGCGTCCAGAATGCGTCTGCCTGTAATTCCACATAATCGACGAGTTATAAGTTGGATTCAAGTTATCAAGCTGTCCATTTTTAGCTTCCTCAAAATGAATGATTAATATATCTGCATATAAGACGGATACTAATAAATAGTGGACTAAAATGAAAATCGTACTTCTCCTATTGATCATGTAATTTTGGGTCAAATAGTTAATAAATATATTTATATAATAAAACGTTTTTTCCAATTGGAAGTATTCAAAAAGTATTTTATCCTATAAAACTGGGCATTTAAAAAATGTTCAGAGACATTAAAATTGCTACGCCTCAAATTTTATATATCTCCATTGGTATTCCTCAATACTTTATTCAATTTTTTTTTAGATGACGTTCTATCAAAATAGCAGAGGTAACAAAATCGTCCGATGAGCTGGCAACGCCGCAATCCAGGTGGCAAGAATGACAAGGTTATCTGTCAAGACGGATGTCTATCCCGGGCTACCAACAGTTATTTAGAACGTCAAAGCGGCAATTTTCCAATCTTCATTTGCATTTTTTTAAGTGTTGTGCAACGATTTCGTCTAGAGTCTAGTACAATATATTTCAACAGTTGTCTTCCATGGCCATGTTATAATTACACCTCAAATATATAGGCAATGATTGTCGAGATGCTCCAACGATTTCTTAAAATACAATCAACAACAGAATTCGAGGTTATAGTGGCAAAAACAGGCGCCATGGACTGAAAAGGGGGCGTGGTTTCGTAGAAAAGAGGGTGTGGTCTAGCTCTAGCGAGAGAAAAATAGGCGCGGTTATGAGATTGTGATCAGAAAAATAAGGGTGATTAAAGATTTTTAAGAGAAAATGGGAGAATCTTAATAATACGATAGTTTGGAAAAGAGGCGTGATATTTAAGCAGTTAAATTGTGGTTGGTTGAAAGGTGCTTGCAGGTAGAACGTCACGCCCCATTTTTCTATCTGACAAGTGCCTGTTGTCAACTTTTTCATTTGGAATGACAGCCAAGCTGATTTTGATTTGGAAAATCCTTGACGGAATGGATTTTTTTATCTGATTTATTCATCATAATCATAACCGCAGTTATAGACAGTACCTTCATGTGTGTATGGCATTATATAAGTCGACTTTGAAGTCACATTGCAAGATCTCGAGGTATACAAACTTTTTGAGCATGTATTCCGGTTCGGCAACAAATCTTGCAAAATTGCCAAGAGAACAAGTGCAACAATATTTGAATAATATCGACACAGTACTAACGGACTGCGATGGAGTTTTGTGGCTGGAAAGTGAGCTCATACCGGACTCTGAAAAGGTCCTAAACAAGCTCAGAGAAATGGGAAAGAAGATTCTCTATGTTACCAACAACTCGACTAAAATAAGAGACGAGTTCGTAACCAAAGCTAGGAAGATGAATTTCATTGCAGAGAAGGATGAAATTATTTCCACATCATACTTGGTGGCCAGTTACTTAAAGCTTAGTGGATTCAATAAGAAAGTTTATGTTATTGGATCGAAGGGGTTGTCTAAGGAATTGGAGGCAGCTGGAATCAACCATTTCGGAATTGGGGTATGACATTATTAACATTGGGTAAGCAACTCAACGTTGCGAGTTTATCACATACATTTTTCCATAGCTGACAATATACTGTGTAAAATTAAATTTCTGCATCTTAACATTATACTATAACAACATTCTTGTCTAGTAAAATCTATTATTTCTGGTGCAACCCTCTGAAAATTATGTGTATTATCATAATCAAGTATAGTAATTTTCATAGTTTTTGGCAGTTACCTGTCATATTGACAATGCCAACCATAAACGTGTATAGTCAACGCCAAACAAAGTGGCGTGCACGTCATCAAGGTGGGTGTGTTGAAAAATTTACATTGTTGCCAAACTTTTTGTAATAAATAAAATTTATTATTAACATATCTAGGTTTATAAGCAATATTAACCTCAAATGAGAACAAAAATAATAGTATAATAAAATTATAGATCTGTACTTGCATAATCATTAAGTATGACAATTATTGATCAGATGACACTATGAAACTACCATATTTAATTGATAGCTTAAAGGTACTGAATAAAAATCCAAATGGGGTCCTCCAAATTTTATGCATGGTATTTATTTTACAGAATTCATACAGAAAAATGCATTCTAAAATTAGGTAAGCTACTGGTGTAAGCTTTTTCTGTACAATAAAGTTAGTTGGAGTTTCTTTCTTCAGCACTGTCTGAATCTGAATCTTCATCACTCTCAAAGTTGATTATTAAAGGTTCGATGTCTGGTCGATCAAAAATTCGTTCTCTTTCATACCATTTAAAAATTTCTTGCTCAGTATGTCGAACACTATTTTTCCACATGTCTGGGGTAACCGTTTGTAGAGCCTCGTTCCACATATCCAAACAGTCTTTTTCACTGTTACCATCTCTACCAATATGTCTGTTATAGTACCCTTTTGCTATGCCCCAAATTAACTCAATAGGGTTAAATATACAATGGTAAGGAGGCAGACGAAGAACTTTGTGCCCATGTTGTTCCGCCAATTCATCAATCACGTATATTTTAGGTGGTTTGTTTCTAAAAAAGCAGTTATTTTAAGAATAGGAATAAACAAAAGAAATATAAACTGTCGACCAAAATATATATAATTAAGAAGCATTATGTACCGAGCAACAATACTCAATAGCTCTGTTTTAAACATTGTGTTTAAAAATGGTATGTTTTGATTTGTCAACCAGTCTTGGATATTTTTTTTTGTCCATGCATTGTTGGACACTTTGTTCAATATCATGCTGTGATAAGGGGCGTTATCCAGTATAATCATAGATGGACTCTCCAATTTTTCTAATAACTGATGTTGAAACCATTTCAAAAAATTGTCCTGGTTCATCTCTCCATGGTAATCACTCAATTTTGTTTTCGAAGAAAATATCGCTTCACTACCCTCAATAAACCCATTTTCATTTCCAGCATGTAATATAATGTATCTAAAATATATTAGTTTTAAATTTTATAGTGCAAATTGTGTAAAAGTACATACCTTTTACCATCTGTTTTAATAGCTTTCACGCTTTTTTGGTTTCCATTTTGCCAAGAGTGACCTATGGTCCCATTTTGAAATATCCAAGTTTCATCGAGGAAGACAAACTGGTATAAGGCCTCAACCTTGGCTTGATTGTATTGCCTTAGAAATTCCACCCTTTTCAAAGCTATACTTGATAGTTCCATGAGCCCTCGTCGCGGATTGTCCTTAAGCCACTTAAATCCAAGATCTCTAAGCAACCGCCTTAAAGACGTGGCACTACCATCAAATAATGCCCTATCTCTTAATCGAGACCATAAAGTTTGTATCGTAACTTGTTCTTCTGAAACCATGTGTAATATGACATTATAATTTAGTTAACAAATTAATGCAAATTTCTGATAAGTTATTATAATAAGATCTTACTTTTGTGATACATATTATAGATCACTTCTCGAATGGCACTTGTATCCAATGTCGCTGTGTTGGTTACACGTTTAATATAACTCCGCTTTTTCTTGGGCGATTCTAAATTTGCATCACTTTTCACACCCTCGGAAATACGACTAACTGTCCTTAAACTAATTTTTAAAGCAGCAGCAACACGCTACAAAAAATGAAATAAAATTTCACTATTATTAATATACATTACATATAATTATTAGTAACCTACCTCTTGAACAGCATTTAAAGGCAACAAAGGCCCGTTGTTGTCCCTTTCTTGCTCAAAGTAGTGCATTAACGAGGCCACGAGTTCCTTACACCGACTATTTAACTGTTTGGGCATCTTTATATACCAAAATTGCCTTTATCTACTCGTAAAATGAATAATTTTGTTTTGAAACAAACAGTTGTTGATTTACAGTATGCGGGGCCAAAGGATTTATAAAGATTTGAAATGCCACAAATTGATTCAGTGTCAAAATTAATACAAATGTCAGTTCCCAGTTTAAATAAGTTTCAAGGTGACAATGTGTCAACGCTGCGAAATCGGTTTAGTGCGTTTACATGTCGATAAGTGATTGGAGCGTTTGCAAAACATTTTATTTCGCATAATGCGTCTAAATTTATCAGAAAGCAACTTATGTGATATTTTAATAACAATGTTTATATGACTATTAACCATAATAAGAGAGTAATGACCATTTTACAATTTATATATCACATTAATATGAAACTGCAATAGAGCAATTGTTTGTGATAGAAACCTAGGCATAAGGTCGGGGAATTTTTATCGTGATGACGTGCACGCCACTTTGTTTGGCGTTGACTATAGACTCATACATTGATGAGAAAAATTTCAAGGTGGAGTAAAAACAAAAAAGTGTGTATCTCTTAGCTTATACAAACATTCGCTCATGGAAGCCAATTCCATATGTATGTGTGAGGTAGAATGTATCAAACCAATTCTTATATCTTCACTGTGACCCATCAAAAAACATAGAACCTATAGAGTTGTTCAGCTGTAGTTTAAATTTGTTCAGAGCAAATATTGCACTAATGAATAGCTAATTTGAATTACTGGACTATTTGGAGAATAACTCTGTATGTACATTAGTAAATTTAATAAATAGAATTTTTGGGGGATATTATGTGGCCTTGAGAGCTCATTGCACACTCCGAGATACTGCTACATGTAATCTTATTGCATGGTTGAGACCATGAGGTGATCTGTGGGACATGACATTTCAATAGTTCTTTCTGCTTGGCAGCTGAAGTCAAAGTGACAAGCTGTAGAAACATTCTTATGAATCGTAATGAGAAACCTTAAGTTGCGTCTTGTTTCAGGCAGACACCCTGCAAAGCAGCTTAGTTCAAGCTATTGAGCAGTTTGAACCTGACAATGAAGTGGGAGCTGTTGTAGTTGGATTCGATGAACACTTTTCATATGTTAAAATGCTCAAAGCAGCTTCATACCTTAACAAACCACAATGCTTGTTCATTGCGACGAACACTGATGAGAGGTTTCCCATGAACACAGATCTAGTGGTAAGTAAATTTGTGTTTATCTTGTGAACACCTCAGATTCCATTTATCCAGAAGCAGTTAATGTTTATATCAAGTATGGGTCATCAATGTCATAATTTTAAGAATATGAACGAGGAACCTTGCCAGGCATTGTAATGACTAAGGTGCAATACTTAGGAAAAGTGGAAACAGTGACATATAGCCTTTCGAAGTATTTGAAGAACTACAGCCTTTAAAATCCAGTTCACCCTCAGAATTATGTGTCAATTGTGCCTATGGGGAATTTCAAAATATTACTAGATAATCAGCTGTTATTCAACCACAACGGTACTCGTAAAAAATACAATAGTTACGTCAAGAGATGTTAAAACGTAAAAAATAGGTTTTTCCACAAGCACCACCTGCCGGGAGCAAAATCCGACCTTGCTACCGCTGAGGTTTTAGAAATGATGATGAATTTACAGGTTCCAGGAACAGGTGCAATAGTCAAAGCTGTGGAAACAGCAGCACAAAGGGAACCGATAGTTATAGGAAAACCAAACTCTTTCATAGCCGAATCAATAATTAAAAATCATGGTGTCCAACCTAAAAGGACATTAATGATTGGGGACAGGTAATGCCAAATGCTGTACAAAATAAATCGTCAAAATATTATCGTGTTAATTTGCGAAATCTAAAGAATAGTTTTTTCAGATGCAATACAGATATCTTACTGGGTACAAGATGCGGTTTTCAGACGTGTTTAGTATTGACAGGTGTCACTTCTTTGGATGATGTTATGGATTGGAAAAATTCGAATCAGCGAGAAGACAGAGACCTAGTGCCTGACGTTTACTTAGAAAAATTGGGAGATTTGTTGCCATTCCTTGATTAATTTTCTTTAATTACCGTTTAAACACCTTTATTGGAATATATAATTGTAAATATTTATGCAAGTGTTGTAAATAAACCAAAAACATAACTATGCATTTTCATTGTGATTGGAGTTTCTATATGCATGTTGAAACGCCCTAACGGCCACCTATCATCCGAAAAACCGCGTAGTTGGCAAACTTGTTGTATACTAAGTGACATATAAATCTGAACACCCAGTTTAAATGGTTTTATTTTAATAAAAGTTGGTGAATGTATTTATCTTACTGTAAATAACAAGTCAAAAAATGTTCAGCCTTATCAGTTGGACATTCCGGTTTTTATACTGCTTTTTTTTTAATTCACTAACGCTCTAAAAATGAATATTTCAGCCGCAGTAAAGAATCAACGTTGGCGGATTTTGGTTCTTGACATCCTTTACGATCGGTTACGATGCCTAGAGTACGGAGACCTGTACGATTTAGTCAACTTAGTGAGTTTGATAGGGGCCGTATAGTGGGACTTCGGGAAGCTGGACCTTCTTTTCGGGCAATTGCGGTTAGAGAAGGCCGTACGCAAAGAGCAAGGGGCACTGGACGCCGCCGTAGAACAACAGACCGTGAAGATCGCCGCCTAAGATTATTGGCCTTAAGGGACCGTTTCTCCACTACCAGGTCCATTGCAAATGAATGGTTTGCAGAACACGGAAGACCTATTGGCATGCGAAGTGTTTACCGACGAATGAGAAGTTTTGGCTTGTTTTCATACCGGCCACACTGGGTCCTCCCTTTAACTCGAGAACACCGACGTAATCGAATTGAGTGGTGCAGACAACGGTCACTCTGGGATCAGGAATGGAACAGTATTGTCTTTAGTGACGAGTCTCGATTTTGTTTAGGCATGCACGATGGTGGTGCCAGGGTTAGAAGGCGACGTGGTGAAAGGAGAAATCCACAGTTTTTTGTTGAAAGGCATGTTCATCACACTGATGGAGTTATGGTTTTGGGTGCTATAGCTTATGGTTCCAGGTCACCTTTAATCTTCATCAGAGGTAACATGAACGCGCAGCGTTATATCCACGAAGTTCTAGAACCCCATCTTTTACCCTATCTTGACACCCTGGCAGATCCAACTTTCCAACAAGATAATGCCCGACCAAATGTTGCAAGAGTCACAATAGACTTCTTTCAACATAATGATGTCACATTGTTACCATGGCCACCAAGATCTCCCGACTTATCCCCAATTGAGCACGTGTGGGATATGATGGGTAGGAGATTGCGCAATTTGCAACGTCCTCCTCAGACTGTAGAAGCACTTCGAGAGGAGTTGGTGGTTGCCTGGAGTGAGATACCACAGGAGGACATTGACCACCTGATCAGAAGCATGGCGAGGCGCGTTGGAGAATGCGTAGCACATCAGGGTGCATCCACACATTAGGTGAAAGGGCTTTAAAGCAGTGAAATCATTTTGAAATTTTTATCATTTACTTATTATGCTTCATTAAGTACTTATACAAAATTTTATTAAAATAAAACCATTTAAACTGGGTGTTCGGATTTATATGTCGCTTAGTATATTTGGCAGCACAGAAATGCATAAAAAAACTAGACAATTTTTCGTAATCGAGTATATTGTGTAAAGATATAAAAAATAAATAAATTATAGAGATCTGCCTTAATGCGAAACTTAGTATAAATATGGAACAAGTGCTTTTCTTTGACTGGGAAAATCTTTAAATGTCTTTTGATACCACCAATGTGATAGCAGAATGGTTTCCACCTGAAAACACAGAAATTAACTTCATACAAGACTAGCAGGATAAATGAAAGTTACCTGGTTTATAAGAACCCAGGCAAATACAAAGAACCAGGTGATATTGTACCACAATAAAACAGTTAAGCAAGTGTACATTAATATCTCAGCATTTTGATGTGGTGCAGACAAGTATTTGAACCAATCTCCATGTGGTAGGCAATGGCTGTGACTGACCACCTTTCCTTCAACAGAAAATTAATTGAAGAGCTACGAGATTTAGTCACTACTACGCCGTCTCGTCAGTCGTTTCTACAATTGTAGCACGCCTTTTTGGCCTCCTTGATTTTCATAGTATTTTGAGGTTATGTTACAAATATCTATTTCGATCAAATTGTTTATGCTTTTGATTTATATCATGTTTTATCAGCCTGAAATTTGCTGCAATTCAAAAAGAAAACATGTCCTAACAATAGGATAGCGCTGACGCTGCTACACGGAATATTTGAAATCTAGAAATAACTCTGGAAAATTCAAGGCATGTTTGATGGCACAAAATATTAAATATGATTGCAGTTAGAAACAATTTTTATTACGAACTCCAGAATCGGTGGGTAGTCTCCACAATTAAGTGCCATACTAGGTTTTCGACACGACTCTCATACATGAAAAAATCAGTTTGCTCGAGAAAAATCCAATAAAAAATGCAGTTACCAACCTTTTTTATCTTTTCTCAAATTAGCCAAAATCTTTGAAGTGCAATGTTGATGCCACCAAGCCCACATGAAGGTGACTGCCACACATACATCGAATAACGTAATGTCGGACAATCTCAATTCGGCAGAAACGTTCTGCGCTGGAATGTAATGCATTGACATAGTGCACTGATTCAATGTCAAAAAAAGGAAGTGCTTACCGGTTTTAGCGAATATTGGTGCTTCACATACAATAGCGATAGCAGCACCAGGATAATGGAAAACGCCTGCTATATAATGGAGGAGATTCATGAAACTGTTTTTGCCGAAAACAGAAACGAAGTGGGTGTCATAGAATCTTCTAAATACTTGTAACGTTAATAAAACTGTGGCAAGGTAAACTTTAGCAGCTGGTGCTGAAAAATAATTACATTATGCTGTGAACAGGTTCACTGGTAGACCATCATCTACTATATTGCCAGAAGCAACGGCATCATGCGGCCACAGTGACGAGACTTGGTTATCGAAGCGAACTGAGATAGTCTACAGTTCTAATAGGTAGATGCTGTTCACTTCGAGGGCTTAGTGACAAAATACGTCATCATTTTTTGTGAAATTATACCATACTCGATTACTATGGCGTCAAAAAATTATATCCCCTTGGTTTAGGAATTAAAATTGATATGCGTTTCTTTGTCAGCGTAAGTAATTTTGCAATTTAAAAATACGTGAGATAGAGGTCATTTGAATCTCATTCAAGGCATTTTAATTTTGAGCAAACAGGTCACATGTTACAAAAATGGGTTAATCGTTGAAACCAATTCCGGGGCTCGTTCACTCCCGAAACTACCCGTTTTTGAGTTACTGGCAAGAATCCCACTTATCAAAAAATTTCCAAAAGATATTACGCGAGTGTAGTCTGGATGGAAGCTTGTTTTTTAGGTGAACCGAATGCATAGATTCCGAATTCGATAAGAACACCAGATGGAAAATAGTGGTTTTAAACGTCATTCGACACTAACCCCTCGACTTGTGATACTCATATTTCCAGTGATTTATAAGATACCTTATACAAAGTATCTGTAATACAAAATACAAGGTACTTCTATCTGTCTACAGAGTGGGATCAAACTTGTAGGGTTTATTCAGTGTAACAGTAGAAAACATTTGAGTATATATATCCACCGCTTGCGTGTTAAACGATAGCAGATATTGTTTTTTTTTTGTAGCTGCCATATCGCCTTAGTCGTGCTATCGTATTTGTGAAGTTTGCAAGACTTTAACAAAAATTAATTGTTGCTAATGAAAAACTTTCTTGGCCTCCTAGGTCACCCGATTTAACGTCGCTAGATTTTTTTCTCTGGAGACATGTAAAGTCTTTGGTTTAAGAAACTCCAGTAAAAACAGAGCAAGGCTTAATTGGACGAATTACAGCAGCATTTGAAATCATTTAAAACGAGTATTAAATTTTTAGTCAAGTCCGCTGAAATCATGTGCGACGTTTGAATCGGTGTATTTAGGTTGGAAGAAGACATTTTAAACAATAATTGTTGTGATGACATCATGTATAAAGGCAAAAATTAAATCCTATTTAGGCAATTCTTTCAAAATTTTAACGCGTCTTAGGGCCGTAGTGCTGTAGTGACACTTTCGGATATGGGTCACTGTACTCTAATGTTTTCTACTGTTACACTGAATAACACCTAGATGTTTGATCCCTTAGTTTGAAACACCCTGTATATAAATGTGAATATCTGTCAGCATCACATCTGAACCACAATAGGGAAAAATTTGCACACTACCTAACTGAAATCTGAGCAAGGTTATAGGCATGGTTTTATCCATGAAATATACAGGGTATTAAAAAAATCGATAGATCGAAAAATATGATTTGTAGAGAAAAAAATTTGTAGAACAAGGTAGTAAGGTTTAAAAAGATTCATCTATTGGTAATCTTTTTAGGTCAATTTTCTTTAATTAAACCCTCATTTTTAGCGGCGCAAAAGTAAAGAGCGGAAAATTTTACGTTAAAAGTATGTTTGAATGAGTTTCATAAAGAGAAATCTTGTGTTATAAAGTTGTAATAGCTTTGAAAAGATTCAGCTAATAATGACGTTGAATGTGACCTTGACTGACCTGCAAGTTCATTTAAAAGTCAAGGCAGGTTTTTAAATGGAAACCCCAATTTTAGCCACTGGTTATAAAGATAGCAAGAAACTTTATGTTCAAGTATGACCTTGACTATGACTATCAAGCTCACTTGGAGATTGAATAATTTTCAATGGGAAACATCGATTTTTACTACATATTTTGGATACATTCAAGTATATCTTTGCGAGCAAGGTCATTTTAGAATCCGAATTTTACTTTTTGATGATATAAGAAAATGAAGCAATATTAATTTGAACAAAAAATGTTCATTGCCCATGTAACTGTTGCATTTCTTTCTCAAAAACAAATATCCATACTAATACAAAAAAATAACCCCTACATGACAGTATAAATATTATATTAAAAAACAATAGCAATTGTCTTGAAGAAATTTCAACTTACTATGTGCTACTCTTCCTTGGCCACAGCAAATGTTCAAAAAATTAGAAAACCATTCAGCAACATCACCTCCGACAACATAGACCCATGTTGTCGCATAGAATATATAAGAAAAGACTATCACAGCAATTACATAGAAATGTTTAAACCATGCCTTTGGTACTTCTATCTTTGAGACCAGCTTTGTTTTTTCATTACAGGCACACTTGCCGTACTTGAATGCCTCTACTAAAATCCTGGGCAAATAATCTTCAAAGAAATTGACGAGAGAGCTATACATTATCATCGTCCATGACATGGCTGCATAATAAAGCAGAACAAAATTCATGTTCATTTGCTTAATAAGGATTCTTTAAGTTATACAGCCCACAGATAGAAAAGAGGCTGAAAGAATATTGCACATTAGATAAACATAAGTTATCAACTGTATAACAGAGTCCATACTCACTAAATACACAGAAAATAGTGATAAGACATACATATATGTAAAAAATAATAAATAGAAATTAACTAACTAATCTCTAGGTACATTGACCTCTTGAAAACCGCAATGCATCCTTATGCTTGACCTCAAAAACATATTTGTGTCACCGTGTCAAGTTAAAACCTTAAATCACCAGCTGATTTTTAGCAGCTGTTTACAGAATCAAAATTCAGCACTGGACAAAGACTGATTACAGTGAAAAAAAGCAATATGAGGCACAACAAACAAGAGATGGTTAAGAAAAATTCAAATTAAAACATTCAAAATTGGAGGTTAGACTTGACATATGACGTTGACAACCACTGTAGATTGACAGATCACTGCAAAAATATCAATAGTAGTTTCACCGCTCGTCAAGAGGATGGCGCTAGTTGTACCATCAAGAGTAAAATCCGCAAGCATCGTGTTCAAAGGCTGAATTGTTGAATCTTGATCATATAATTGATAAAACACGCGCTAGGCATTCCATCTCCAAAATATGCCTAAATCAATAAACTTCTGTTATTTTTTTAAACATTTGAAGAATAAGGGCAATCCAGTTAACGTTACTGATGTCATTTGTTCTTCATATCAAGTCAATGTTGCCAAATTTTCTCTAATTCGGTTATAAAGAGAAAATACATTTTTTATGGTAATTTCGTAATTTATATTTTTTTATTGTACCTCAACTTTTGTACATTCTCTACCTGTAATTTTCACAGAGCGACGCTAAACATGTTTAGCGGAATCTGCAATGGAGGCTTTTAAGACATGTTGTGTGTTTGCGTTAAAAAGTCATTTCTCTACACAACCTCCGGTTGACGTACCGGTAACCGTGTTTCTCCTTTCAAGCATTGGCTTTTGGGAATAACGTACGAAAGCAGTTTCAAAGTTTCCAGTCTACTGGGTACCTATTGGTCTTTGTCTACGCTTAAATGATACTTGAGATTTGTATGCTGTCAATAACGCTTTTATTACGTGGAGCGATCGATAGATGGCGCTACTCAAGAAACTAGAAGTAAGCAAAAATGCGAATTTCTTAACACTGCAAACACCTTGTATATGGATTGGCCAGGATCTTGAGATTTGGCAACATTGCATAATTCTAGTGATAGTGCAATTGTAGAAAAACTGAACTACCTACTAGGTGCCTACTAGAAGTGGTGTTTTTCCCTGTTCTATTTGTTTATTTATAATACAAATCTCGAACTTTCAATAACCGGTAGTGCCCCACGAACTCGCTACTTTTGATTTGAAAATTCTCAGTGCTTCAAGGCTGGAGTCCAAGGATGTGACCAGTTGTTTATTCCGGTAAGCTATGGACTTGGACTTTTGCTTTCTTTTGTTGCAACTTTCGTGTGAATCCAACTCACCTCTATAATCTTTCAAATCCAACATCATTCCATGGCTTGCACCATATCAGGATACCCGGGAATTGCATAATTTGTTTACGAAAGCTTTTGTTATTTATCCAATCAAGTGAGCTAAGCAAAAATAGAAAGTAATAGGTCATGTATCTACTTCTGATATATTCTCTGGCCTGATTCTTTTAATAGACGACGAGGAATATGTGTCAGACGTTCATTATTTCTGGTGGTGGTCAGGTCAATGACCATATTTTAAAATTCAGTGGAAAGATCCTCTGATAAGTTTTATGCTGCATATAAAAATGAATTCTAACAAGTACATTCATACAAAGTAGCACGATGCATGTTTCGAGTGTTTACGTGATGTGAAGTCGACTTTATATTTAGATGTTGGAATAAATACACCTTGTTATGGATTTCACTGTCCCTAACCTCACCCAATTGATCTACCGTAAAATTCTTTGTAGACTGATCTAGACAGTGTCGCAGAAAAAGATGTCTATCTCTCGGTTTAGAGAAGACACAAAAAATAATCTCACAAGTTCCTCGGGACTGCTCTAACGATATACAGCACTGGAAATCGATTTTCTTTGCCTTTGGATCACACTGATGATTAAGTATGTCAACGCAATTATGCTTATAAGTTAAATACTGGCGAGGAATTGTTTTTGGATGTTGTATGTTCTTTGATCCGTCTATAAGTTGGCAAAATTGGCGAAATTTTTCACACCAAGTTACAACTATGCCAAAGCCGACAAATTTTTATAGTTCTTGAATACCGGCTAAGTGGCGGCGGAGGGAAAGGCCAAAGACGAATAAAATAAAAATCGCTCAACCTCCGTTTTTGGGAGTTTCATAGTTTCCTGATCAGTTTTGAAGCAATCTAGTGAACATAGTGACGTCACAATGTCGGCATTTTTAGGGCACTACTATAACATTCTCCGACCAACAAAAATGACATTACCACGGTCTAATGTCACACCCAATTGACGTCATAGTATGTCGTATAAAAGACCAAACACAAAGTCTATATGACGTCTATCTGAGAGGTCGATATCACGTCTATATGACGTCGATATGACATAAGTCGCTCGCAAAAATCATCGCGCAGAGTGCAGGAGTTGTAGAAAGACGTGGAAATGACAGCCTGTTGAACGACGTCTTGTCGTCATAAAATTGGGGGCAATAAAGACGTCATTTTTCAGTCAATGACGTTTCCGATCAAAAGTCAAAAGTGACCGAATAATGACGTCATTATGGCGTCATCATGTTCACTGGAAAATGAAGCTTCAATATCGTTTAGAGGTTAAGAAGTATAAAACGGCATATTTCCAATCGGAGCAAGAAATCTTTTTGAACTTTTAGCTCGTTCTGTCAACAGATAAATAAAACCTTGTTTTTAAAATGTGTTTTTTTCTTTTATTTATTGAATGTGTTGAAAGCTGGCTAATATAATCCAATTATCGTTAAAGTTTAGCGTGAAATGCAAACTATGAAAAAGAGCCCAGAGTCAAGTAACAGTTTACACAACAAATTCATCTCCCAAATTAAAGTACCGATGATGTCCTGAATAAACAAACAGTCAGAAACATTTTCTTGCGAAGGTCGTAGAATAGAATTCAATACAATAAGATTTATTTGCCACGTAAATAAAATAACAATAATATACAATAATCTAAAAGTGTAGTTATGCACAAATAAATATGTAAAACCTTGCGCGTGATTAAACATGTTTATTTTGTTTATGCCATTATTTATTCTTACAGTACTGGTGGCAAAATTGACATTTCTTTTTAATTTTTTTTATGTTGAGCGTAAACATATTTCAACCGTGTCGAATCTGTTTGTCTTTATTATTGCCTTTTGTGTCACTTCAAGAATTTTGGTATGAGTTTTATTTGCTGCATCACAAACTGTGATCACATAATAAATATATTATGTGACTTTGCAACGACTGATATACAATTTCTAACGATTCTAAGTCTAGAAGTCTTTCCAGTAGTTTGAATCTGTAAAGTGGTGGTCTAATGTTTTTCGCTAAGTAGGTTACGTGTACATCCGATCTCAAGTGATTGTCTATATAGACTAGTAAGTATTTAATGTTGTCTGTCATTGATATAGTTATCGAATGAAGTAGGAATTCAACAACGAATGCATTGCTATGAATAGTAATTTTGAATTGCAATTAACGCATTGATGCGGCACGTAGACGTGTATGCTGATGTTATCAACATGGCGTATTTTCAAAAAAAATACCTGAATACGCAAGTTTGCGCTGATTTAACCTACTCTGTATCTCTCAATGGTAAGAGTCGAATGTAGAACACCTGGTACAAAATGTCCTGAGTCAAGTCTATATTTACAGCATTCCATGGCAACAATGTCATCGTTTCATATTTGTTTTTGTTTACGTTTGTTAAAATGTTATCTCTTATTTTTTGTGAGTTTCTGAGACCTGAGTAGTACAGATATTTTTAGTTATTGCCGTCCAAATTACCACCATGCTAGCGACTTTGACAGTGGTAGCATTATTGGCTATCGAGACGTTGCTAATGGCAATGACGGTAATGCGTGTGTGTCGTGTGTGGATAGAAGAAGCTAGAGGAACACGAAGAAGGCTAACTGATCCACCGAGGCGTACCACAGAGTGTTCAGACAACTTCAATTATTACATTAATTTTTTCGGACAATAGAACGCTTTTTATTTTTTACTCAAAAATGGCGCATCGAAGGAAAGCAACTCGAGAGAGATCATTTGTTTTAAATTGAACGGGGAATTCAAAAATAATTTTTATTTGGCAAAAAACCATTGGCGTACCATTTTTTTCTTGAAAAATATCGAAGTCAATACCCGTACGCACGCAACTGTTAAAGCTAAAAATTATTTTTGTATTGAAAAGTATGCAACTTTATTAACTTTCACTACGTACTAAATATCAGTGAAATATCTGAAGCGGTTCTGATATTAATTAATTTCCATTAATTTCCGAGTTTTTGTAAGGAACCATTTTTGGACGATAGTTTATCAAGCAAACTAACATTAATTTTTTATGTAGATTCACACCCTTAAATATTCGCATATCATTAAGGAACACCCTGTATAATAATGCAGATGTCATCCGAAATTATTGGGTCTGTCTCAAGGTAGTTGCGTCGGCAGCTGCTTTTTCTGTATGTATCTCCAAGAATAGTGCGTCTTTGACGTCAAGGTGGTTTGTAAGGGTACGGGCACATCTACACGCGCGACCCCCCTTCAAGATGATTGGACAACCCCATTAGGCGGTTGACGATAAGCATTCACAGTTCCACATCTGACAATCTGACATGATTGGATGATTGCTTCGTGATGTTGTTGAAACACGCCGACTAGCTACCGAGGATATTTTTGAACACGTTCATCATATGTTTATGATTCGCTTTTACCTTCCCACGCATCTCCGTGGGATGTATTGTAATCGCGAATATTTTGTTATTGCAGATAAAATACAACTTTTGACTTCCCACGCCTTCTGGCGTGAAAGTATTCTAATCCCGACAAATCCGAAAATGAGATACTAAGGGCCAATTTCACCAACATTAATATTATGGACCAATGGGAAAATACCTTATCGAAATGCAATTTGACGGAAGCTGTCAAAGGTCTCTAAATATTAGTGATTTCTATTGAAATATTGAATAAAATCGTGAAAATTCGACTGTATTATAAACAAGGCCACTTTTTGATTCCAACATGATGCTTTTGTACAGAGAAAACAGGACAACTTTCATGTATTTTGATATATGTTATAGGTTTAAATTTAACAATCCGTTATCCCCCTCAGCGAATGGGAATGCGGCAAATAATAGGTCGATTTTCTAACTGTTAAATTTGGCAGCAGATTTAGACGTTTGTTAATGCATGGCACTCTTGAATTTACCAACTTCAATATACTGAAAGTTATCATTATATACCTGTTGAATTGTGTGGATTTGTCTGTATTTTGCAAGAAAATAAAATATAAAATACATTCCATCCAATTCCTCATCTTCCTTTACGTCATAATACTAATTTACATTTATTAATTTATGGGATAATGAATTTCTTCAAAGCAATAAAAACATTATGTCCCCTCCATCCTAAAACACAGATAATATGTGTAAGACGTGTCAATCCCTACATCTCCCTGATGCATAATGCAATTACTATGGACATAGACAAAAAATTATGAAAAATGTTTCACAGATAATGGCTTTTAAGTCCAAAAATCAAAAAAACTAGTAATGTTTATTGTTTGTCCATTTTTCTTTTTTGACTGGCGGGGATATCTATCAGACACTCGCAGGGTTGCCAAGTCTAACGACGATCACGTCCCGTGGTGGAGGGTGCAAAATGAATCTTTTACATTTGCTGGTTTTGAATTTTTTTCGTGAAAATTTACTAGGTATCATGATTATAAGCATCTTTGGTAGATTGTTCAATCCGGAATGGAAAATATCTCCTATTTATGAAAATATTTTTGGTATCATCTAACCGTTGCAATCAGTGCACAAACACTGTGACATATGATTTATAGCATAACCCGCTGTCCTATCAATACAAGTTTAACATACAGGTCGCCTAGCCGTGGGGATGCAGTGATCGGGATGAATATCACGGCAGTAACTGATGCTTTGGGCATGTCTGGTAACAATGTATGAAGTGAAACTCGCTAACTTCAAAAATTTGAAGATTTTGTACAATTTCTTTGAAAATGATGAAAGATATGTCTCATTTGGCAGGGTAATGTCGCAGCCAAATGGCAGTCACTCTTTCTGACACAGTCCGGATCGAAAGATGACGATACTCGTGAAATGTATTGATACTTCTAAATATAGGATCGTATCGAACATCCCTACTGTCAAGATGTATAACCCAAGGTACCGACGGAGCTATATCGCGGCGTCAAGGAAATAATTTTAAATTAATTAATTAAAGCATATTAGAGTATATTTCAACAGTTGGCGGAACCTACTCCACTGGGACCAGGAGGGTGAAACGGGATAATAATGCACAATCTGGCAACCCTGTCGCACCCTCACAAAATGTCCGCTGATAACCACACAAGTCACCGTGTTGTCATTGAATAGCATGGAATTAAACCTTCAGAGCATAATATGTTTTGTGACTGGTACCAAGAGTTGACAGATCCCACACATGTGTCACTCCTTGAAATGCAATAATCAGCTGTATTCAAATAATATAAATATAACCTAGAATGTGTGCTCGTGAAAAAAGAAAAATATGGCAAATTTGTAGTTTTTTTTGCAGGTTTTAGGTTTTATGGTAGCTTTAAGGTGTATATTAGGGAATTCATTAATCGCTGTGAATATAGTGTGGATGTTTGTTCAGTTCCTGAAGAAGGAAAAATATTCAACTTTATGGATGTATGGATATCAAAAAACCTTAATGGTTTTGTGGGAATATCATTCTAAGGTGCCATAATGGTTCTGATGAACGCCAAGTAAATGAATGAATGTTTGGAAACGAGCAATATCTTTTGGTAGAGCCTGTCATCAAGTAGGTGCTTAATGGCTATCTGCAAGAGGTCTATAGGAAAAAAACACCCAGTATCACATATCAATTGAAGAAAATAATATAAACATGAATAAAAAATCAACAATAGTAATTAAAACATGAATTTAATTAAAAAATCAGACATTTCTTAAAATTTTGACTGAATTATATGTAATTTCTTAATATTCAATAAGCGGCTATATTAATGTACAATTTATGTTAAAATCCCACTACAAATAAAGTCAGGAAACAAATCGAAATGATTCAGGGATAATTCGCTTTTTCCCGTCTCTCCGCAATTTTGCCCCCATAACTTGGTGGTCGAATTTGAAACGGACTGTTCGTTTCGTGATTTCAAACCTTTCCCGCCTATTGGCACGTCGCATTAAGAAATAAGGAAACCGATAAGAGGTATTATTAACGACGCACAGAATATTTGATCCAGTAATCTTCCAACTGCAAGTTGAGTTGTTCACTTACAAACGACCTTCCGTCTAATTGTATGCCGGGTGCGGGGTCGAGGCTTGATTCATATAAAATAAACGATACATTCCAAGCCGTACGACAGTTGCATTTGCACATTTAGTAGTACCCAGAATTCTATAGGGGCAATTCACGAATCAAAAATTATTATATTCGGATATGAAACATAATAATAATAATGATAATATTTATTTGGGAATGGACTAACTGATTGGGCGAAGTTTAGCATTGGTTACTCTTACACGTAACCAATCAGTTAGCCATTGGTAACACAATACAGAACTGCATGTCCTATGTTGAGGAAAAAAAGAGACAAGAACAATATCAGAAACTGCGTAAATCAAGATTTACAATACATCTTATATATATATGTGTATATATAGAAATGATAAGGTTAAGTGGCTAGTGAATTGCGGAATGTAGACAAAGAATATGACTTCAGGTATTGAATTATACCTGGTAGCTAAATTATTCGAAAAACTTCGTTTAAATATGTAATGTTTTGTGCGGTGTGGAACTCTTATAATTTTGTGTCCCAACGGTCTGGTGTGCACATCCTTACTAAAAACAATTTTTTCTTTGAGGTATATGCAGGATGTCCGCAAAGTTGAGGTTTTCCTTTTCAGACACAACACACTCATATAACAAAGCTAATGTGCGATGAAACGTGAGCGAACAAGTAAAAAATAGATGAAAAAGTACTCACTGTTCAGTTGAATTGAAATTTCAAGTACGGCTCTGTCGTAAAATCGGTATTTACATTGTAGTCGTACGTCGCATAACTGTACTCAGGCGCTGTGGGCGTGATCGAGGGATAGGACAGGACCGGCTTCGGTTTGGTTCAGGTTTGATTGAGTTTGTGGAGCCGAATATTTCGGTTATTTTTCAAGATCTAAACTTCATGTAAAGGAAAACCTCAACTTTGTAATTTTCTGTAAATTTGGATAAAAAAAAACAAATTTACGAATTTAAAATAAACTTTAGGTGCTAAACTGGAAGTAAACATTTCAAACCAAAGTTTTGTCGTTTTTTATTTTCGATTGTTTTGTGATGCTGGGACAATCCCTTTGTTGCCTCTCTAATCCCAATTTCAATTGGGTATCTCTACGTGGAATACGTTAACTTAGTCCACAATTAATTAAATCAGGATAATTACCATATGGACAAAAGAAAATGGCTAAAAATTAGCAGCTGAGAGGACTGAAGTGATTATACTTTCTAGCAGACATAAGCTAACTTCATTAGCTGTTAAGGTTGAGAATGCCGAGATTCGAAGCCAAAATACAATTAAGTATTTGGTTGTGTGACTCTACAAATGATTGAACACATAAGGTAAATCAAGTCGTCGCATCTGGACAGTACGACCGCTCCTTCGTTCGTAGGTTGTAGAGATTAAGGAACAACCTGCCTGAAGAGGCATTTCCCAGTTTAAAAATCGGATCAACATTCGTGTTTAAGCTGCTTATGGCATTCGCGGTGCCCCGGTATTTAGTCTGCTGCGTCAATATAAGAAAAATAAGCGTGACTACTAAATAAAAAAAGACGAAATTCGCTGAATCATTATTTAATCCCGTCACTGTATTTTCAGGTGTACCTCAAGGCTCCCACGCTGGTCCAGTTTTGTTCAATTTATTTGTTGATTTATTCGTTCTATTTAAAATAGTTAATCGTTTGTCACGTCCCAAAATCACGTAACCTTCTTTTACTGTGTTGATCACTTATCAGTAATTTGAATTTCTTCTTATTAATGGTAGGGTGCCGATTCCTATGCCAAACCCTTTTTGATCATTTTCATTTGTCAAATTTCATAGTTTATTGATTGTGTAATTTCACACGTACTATATCTTTCTTTCTCAGCGACTCAGTATTGTGTTGAAATCTTTTGGACACTAATGCTGTTGTATTATTAACGTCTATCTCAGCAATTTCCTCATAAAATATTGTCGATCCCTCGTAGAGAGTTGGTTCTGGCCCCCTTTTGTCGAACATACCTTCTTCAAGGCTACTCATTTGACCTTCTTTTGAAAACTTAGGTTTTCTGCGTCATTTACTTTCCTGTGGAGATTGTGGTGTGGGTGTCGTTTTATTAATTTCCAGATTCTGGGCTATTAGACTCCCAAACACCAATTTATGGAGTAGTATTTTGTATATTTCGTTTAGTAGTGTTGGTTTGGGTGCTACCCCGTCCATTTTCTAATGGGATTTTAACCTTTAGCGTGGAAAGGCATTGCGGAGAACCAGCATTTACACTCCTCCAGATTTGTTTTTCACCTGCATTGTAGCTGATTCGCAGCCGATTTTGTTGAAAGCCAACCCTTCCCGTTGACAAAAAAAACCCTGATGTAGATTTCCAGAGTGCTTGCACAACTTAATCTTCAAGTTAGTGAAAGACGACAATAAAGTATTGTTTACGATTCCACATCATTCTATCATTTGTGGTATGAATGAACCAATTACTAGAATTTTTAGATCTGGCAACGCCGCTGGAATCCACAATATAGATTAAGCACCTCAAAAAGCACATCAACCATGTTTCCATTCAACTTTAGTTTGTTAGGTTTGAAATATAAGAAGGTTACCCACATGAATCTTTAGTTTAATAATTTGTTTAAAGCTATTGTAATCTGTCAAATGTTTTTTTTTTTGTATGTAAAGGGAAACCGTGAATAAATAAAAATTTGTCGATATAAATACGAGGCGTTCGCCTGGTCTGAATGGATCGACGCTACTGTATATCGGTGCATTCGTATTTACATTGTATGATTTAACGTCAAGGTCATAAGATTTCTATCGAACGAAGGTTATAGAGATTACTGACAACACTGTATCCGTTGTGATACCGCGTTGATGCCGCGTTACAATGCGTAGGTCATCATCATAATCGAGTAGGCGAGGTAAGTAATGTTGCAACCACATCGAAAAAGTTTGATTTCAGGATGTTCGGTATTTCTCTTGAATACGTTTAGATCACAAAACATGCTAACAACCGTTGGATTTCTCTAATTGACCATATGCAATTACCATTTACATTACGTACATGCGTTTTTGCTTGCAAGTAAATTATGAATGACCTTATTAGAAAAAAAAAATGTGGATTTTTTGTTACTAGATCGGCAGCTAGCAACATGCTCGATCCAAGGTTTATAGAAAAGGTGAGGTGCGTGAACCATAGAACGCCATAGCTCTTTGCAAAGCCCATTTTTTAAAACATTCTTAAAATGATAGTGCAAGTGAAGTGAAGCACTGAATTTTTTTTGGAAGCTCTCGAAACACGACATAGTTAAGCTACTTAGAAGTTTCTTAATGGAAAATTATCTTGTTGGAGTGCGAGACTGAATGATGACGTCACTTGATAGCAGTTACCATCGGTACTGCAAAGCGAGGCGCTCGTTTATTTATGATTTAAGTAAAGGCCAATACTGTAGTACTGGCAGCATAACGTTCGATCTGGCAACATTGCAGGCGCCGGGCTTCGAGGGGAGACAGGGGAACATGTGATCCGCCTTCAGTACAAGTTTAAACTCGCCCGAGTCAAACAGTTTTTTCTATTGTGTGTGCAAAAAGAGTGACATCAATTTCGAGCAACAGTGTGCTTTTAGGTTTTGCTTTAGACTTGGGCACAGTGCAACGGAAATTCATGCTAAACTTCAACAGGCCTACGGAAATAGTGTTTTGTAAAGAGCCCAGAAGGAAGTTATTTGGAGGATGACAATATAAAATTGTAACTGTATTTGAATGAAGAAGTTGAAATAAAAAACAGTCTCATTACTTAATTCATAGACCTCGTATTTCAATCTTTGACCAATCGATATCAAGTTCTCTGGCCCTAAAAACATCTAAAACTTCCAGCTCAATCAAAACATTTTTTTGAAAACATCAAATCCGCCATCTTGTTCTTCGGCAAATCGATATTATGAATAGATAGAATAGAAATGTATTTTTTTTGTAAAATCTTTCTAATTTTGGCCATACTTTGGTACCCTTGAACCACTGTTAAGTCGATCATGTGTGGGCTAGTCAACATGTTATGCGTGTCAAAGAATAAAGCTTCGCATAGTTTATTTACCCGTTAACCATTATTATGTCCAGCTTTGAAAGATTTGTTGAATCGGTACGGAGAAAAGCTTTTTGGTCATTTTCTCTTTTGTCAAATTTCATAGTTTATTGATTGTGTAATTTCACACGTACTATATCTTTCTTTCTCAGCGACTCAATATTGTGTTGAAATCTTTTGGACACTAATGCAGTATTATTAACGTCTATCTCGGCAATTTCCTCATAAAATATTGTCGATCCCTCGTAGAGAGTTGGTTCTGGCCCCTTTTGTCGAACATACCTTCTTCAAGGCTACTCCTTTGACCTTCTTTTAAAAACCTAGGTTTTCTGCGTCATTTACTTTCCTGTGGAGATAGTGGTGTAAGTGTCGTATTAATTTCCAGATTCTGGGCTATTAGACGCCCAAACACCAATTTATGGGGTAGTATTTTGTATATTACGTTTAGTAGTGTTGGTTTGGGTGCTACCCCGTCCATTTTCTAATGGGACTTTAACCTTTAGCGTGGAAAGGCATTGCGTACCTTTGAACCACTGCTAAGTCGGTCACGTGTGTTCTAGTCAACATGTTATGCGTGCCAAAGAATAAAGCTTCGCATAGTTTATTTACCCTTTAACCATTATTATGTCCACCTTTGAAAGATTTGTTGAATCGGTACGGAGAAAAGCTTTTTGGTCATTTTTTATTTTGTCAAATTTCATAGTTTATTGATTGTGTAATTTCACACGTACTATATCTTTCTTTCTCAGCGACTCAATATTGTGTTGAAATCTTTTGGACACTAATGCTATAGTATTATTAACGTCTATCTCAGCAATTTCTTCATAAAATATTGTCGATCTCTCGTAGAGAGTTGGTTCTGGCCCCTTTTGTCGAACATACCTTCTTCAAGGCTACTCATTTGACCTTCTTTTAAAAACTTAGGTTTTCTGCGTCATTTACTCTCCTGTGGAGATAGTGGTGTGAGTGTCGTATTAATTTCCAGATTCTGGGCTATTAGATTCCCAAACACCAATTTATGAGGTAGTATTTTGTATATTACGTTTAGTTGTCTTGGTTTGGGTGCTACCCCGTCCATTTTCTAATGGGATTTTAACCTTTAGCGTGGAAAGGCATTGCGTACCGTTGAACAACTGTTAAGTCGATCACGTGTGGGGTAGTCAACATGTTATGCCTGCAAAAGAATAAAGCTTCGCATAGTTTATTTAACCGTTAACCATTATTATGTCCACCTTTGAAAGATTTGTTGAATTGGTGCGGAGAAAAGCTTTTTGATCATTTTTTCTTTTGTCAAACTTCATAGTTTATTGATTGTGTAATTTCACACGTACTATATCTTTCTTTCTCAGCGACTCAATATTGTGTTGAAATCTTTTATTAACGTCTATCTCAGCAATTTCCTCATAAACTATTGTCGATCTCTCGTAGAGAGTTGGTTCTGGCCCCTTTTGTCGAACATACCTTCTTCATTTGACCTTCTTTTAAAAACTTAGGTTTTCCGCGTCATTTACTTTCCTGTGGAGATAGTGGTGTGAGTGTCGTATTAATTTCCAGATTCTGGGCTATTAGACTCCCAAACACCAATTTATGGGGTAGTATTTTGTATATTACGTTTAGTAGTGTTGGTTTGGGTGCTACCCCGTCCATTTTCTAATGGGACTTTAACCTTTAGCGTGGAAATGCATTGCGTACCTTTGAACCACTGCTAAGTCGATCACGTGTGTTCTAGTCAACATGTTATGCGTGCCAAAGAATAAAGTTTCGCATAGTTTATTTAACCGTTAACCGTTATTATATCCACTTTTGAAAGATTTGTTGAATCGGTACGGACAAAAGCTTTTTGATCATTTTTTCTTTTGTCAAATTTCATAGTTTATTAATAATAATAATAATAATCGTCTTTATTTAAACTGTACTTCATACAGAAACAAGAGTTGCATATGGTGGCGAAGTTTAGCAACATGCTACTCTTACACTTAACCACCCATGCAAAAAAAAACAAGTTCTTAAGTAGCAGATATCAAAAAAAATATACATATATACATACATACATACATATACACACATTACATACGTACATGTTACACCAAGCTTTGCTACATGTACACAAGGGAAGTGAAGAATCATTTAACAATATATCTATAGCAATCTAATTAAGACTATGGATCCAAGTAAATATGAGATTTGACAGCTTTCTTGAAGCAATTTAAGGACATGGTTTTGAATTCAGGACTCAAGGCATTGTATAACACTGAAGCCCTGTAAGTGAAAGAACGCTGGAATAAAGTTGTGGAGTGAATAGGTGTAGTTATCAAATCTGGAAATCTAATATGTCTATGATGAATATTTCGCCTAAAGATCAGCTTTTCTCTTAAGTATATAGGTTTTGACATAAGTATTAGTTTATGAATATATATAATGATTGTGTAATTTCACACGTACTATATCTTTCTTTCTCAGCGACTCAATATTGTGTTGACATCTTTTGGACACTAATGCTATTGTATTATTAACGTCTATCTCAGCAATTTATTCATAAAATATTGTCGATCCCTCGTAGAGAGTTGGTCCTGGCCCCTTTTGTCGAACATACCTACTTCAAGGCTACTCATTTGACTTTCTTTTAAAAACTTGGGTTTTCTGCGTCATTTACTTTCCTGTGGAGATAGTGGTGTGAGTGTCGTATTAATTTCCAGATTCTGGGCTATTAGACTCCCAAACACCAATTTATGGAGTAGTATTTTGTATATTACGCTTAGTAGTGTTAGTTTGGGTGCTACCCCGTCCATTTTCTAATGGGACTTTAACCTTTAGCGTGGAAAGGTATTGCGTACCTTTGAACCACTGCTAAGTCGATCACGAGTGGGCTAGTCAACATGTTATGCGTGCCAAAGAATAAAGTTTCGCATAGTTTATTTAAAAGTTAACCGTTATTATGTCCACTTTTGAAAGACTTGTTGAATCGTTACGGAGAAAAGCTTCTTCCATTTTGTTTATTGTATATACATCGCTTGAGCGCTGAGGTAACCTTGGTTCTCTCTCTATCGTTAAATGTGGATGTTTAGTTTGTTTTTCATGCTTAGATCACATATCTGTACTTAGAATCCAAATGATACAAAACATGTGATGTCGCTTTATTAGTGGGTTTAGAAAATATGTCCATATATGTGAAGAAAATGAGGACTTGAATTTTTTAGACATTCCAGTATCATTTCTACATGATATCATTATTTTTGTACATAAATTGATTCTACATCTCCAGTATACGTTAATGACAAAATGCGTTTTAGATCAAACCTTTCTACTTTAAACAATAAGAGATCAACTATCTCTAGTCATGCCTTCTCACCCAACAAGCTTTTTTCATAGAAGTTTTACGAATTTCACACTGCAGTACTGCGTAAGGATTTGTTAGTCGTCCTAGAAACTTCTCGTAACCCGACAATTCGACACCTCTCAAAAAGGCTTCTCAATAAGCTTCACGAAATTTAACATTTTACTGACGCCGTAAATGTACGAAAACTGAATGCTTCTTCATCACCAAACAATAGACGCAGACACCACAAAAACTTAACAGTAAAACCTGACGATTTCATTACTGTTGTTCATGGCAAAGTTAAATGGATATGTAAAAAATTCGTGAATTCTAATAAACATACGTAGGTGTTTACCATTTTTTTGGTGCTCGGTATAAATACAAGGGAAACAGTAGCAGTATTTTCGACTATAGGAAACATCCTAATTATCAAAAACTCGCATTGCCATGCGATGATAAATCGAGCACAGATGCTGCAGTCCAACATTATCGCATAGCGCTAGGTGGCGCTACCAGCGAATAGGTGCTTAGGGACTATGTTATAGTCCGATATTCCTGTAGTTGAATTAACTATTAAGGAGATATGAAGCAATTTGCGTTTGCTTAATGCACCATGGTTCCAAGGGGAGCTTTTTTTTATTGCGTCCTATTACATAATTTTTCCGATAACATTGTGTTTTACCAGAAGTTGAACGCAACAATATCCCATGAGAGATGATTATCGTAAAGGCAGCGGTTCCATTTGGTATATGAGTACACTTGCGTGCACTGGAGCTAATTATAGGCTCCATGTTTATGTCGCCGAGTATGTACAGTGCACCTGACAAATACCCTTACTTTTTACTATCAAGCACAAAATGCTATACTTTGTAGTTCGGGGAAAACGTTTGTAAATATATTCAGAAGTGGGATGAGCCTATGTGAAAATAAGCCATTCTAGAATTGATTGTCTTCCATATACGAGATTATTGTTGATGATTTTGTCTGTAACTTTTTCTTGTCTTTTCATATTCTATTCCACGCACAAGGAATGTATGATCCTTTCTGTGAGTACTTTATTTATTCGAGTATTCGTTCCTGTCTTTTATGATTATAATTTGAATTATTATTATTATATCAAAGTGGTTGGCATACGTCAAGTGCAGAGGGAATCTGATAATGTTGTATATATACAGTGTGGAGCATATTTACGTATGCCTAGAGAAACTTGGAATTACGGAAGATTCATATGGATTATAAACTGCAATTATAGCAAAAAATCATGATGATAAAGACACTATTAAATAGTTATAATTGTCACAAATTCTAGCAGCAGTAATGTTTTTTTTTAATTACAATTTTTAATTAAATAACTGGCAATGTGAAATTATTTTGGTTTTGTAATGTAAGAAAAGCCATGCTGTTGATTTCGGGTAGCTTTGTGGCCGCGTAGTATCAGTGTATTTTTGAAAAGGACATAACGCGATTGAAGAGGAATAAAGCAAGAAACTAAAACATGTCAAACCACCTTCAAAATGTATTTTTTCGTGTACCGTTTTTTTTTCAAAGTATTTCACAAAAACCTATAAACGTTATTTTGGTACTCTACTTATCTTTCAGGATTCAAAACATTTGTTAGGAGGCTAAAATATTGACAATTGCCAACGGGTAAACAAGGAACGAGTATTTTCATGACAAAGAAATATATATAAATATATATATATATATAAATTTTGACTCTTCACAACCATAAATGGAATCTGTTTCTTGGTCTATTCCACCAATAAACTTCATTCCATTAAAATTTTAATAATTTTCTCCTCACGATTTAATAATAATTGTTAATTTAATTGCCCATTAATAAAATATAGTTAATTCAACTGCCTCTGGTCGGTTTAACAATTTCTTACATAACACATTCGGAAAATCACATCATCTGAAGTGATTTGGCAACGTAGCACACGCCCACAAAATAATTCGTTCCATCTTTCTACACAGACACTGACAACCTTCGGCCTTCTGTCAAAGGGTTCATCTCACTCATTATTCCATGTCCACCATTTTGTGCAATCATCAAGTGGCTTCACGATGTAATGCTTTCATGTTCTAAAAATTTTTAATCTGTTTTTAACTTGTTCTTGTCACACACTTGTGTGTATTTTATATAATTTTGACCATTGTACCATCTATCCAGCTTTCACCATGTTAGTGGGTGTTTCCCTCATCCTGAACGTAAACAACAATTAGCAACATCCTCACATACATAGTTAAGTCAATTTAAATTCATTTTACACTATTGTTGCTACTGTTATCAATGTAATTGCAGCTCCTGATGATGATGGCAAAGTCCATTGAAAGCTAGAGAGAATAAAAAAGTATAAAGAGTCCTCTTTGCTTAAATTTTTGTCGAAGTACCCAACAAAAGGCGGAAGCTTTAATTTTTCATATATATATATATATATATATATATATATATATATATATATATATATATAATAAAGCAAGAAACTAAAACATATCAAACCACCTTCAAACTGTATTTTTTCGTGTACCGTTTTTTTTTTGTCAAAGTATTTATATATATATATATATATATATATATATATATATATATATTTATATATATACAGGGTGACTTCGAAGTTGAGTCATTTATTTTAACAGTGAGTAGATCTGATCAAAAGAAATGTTTTTTTCCTTTACCATTTTTCTGGTAAAATTAAAGTAACAAAGTTATAGCCCTTTGGAAGTTTGAGTACCGCCCTGTCTCAATAATAATATTATGTGCTCGTGTTTGGCAACAACGGATATAATCCGCCTTATCGGTTCATCGCATCGGAAACAAAAAAGCGAAAGAATTTGGAACGATGTTTTTACAATTATTTTATTCAGTTGTATACAGTCAGTGTCAGTCGGTAACGCGTGAGTGAATAGTGGTGTCTGTTGCGTGGCTCAAACGAAATAAAAAATGGCACATGTTTATGCGGATCGGTTTCCCAATCGAGTGCAACCAACCCCTCGTGCCTTTGTTAATGTAGTACAACGGGCTCGTGAATCAGGTGACTTAAGACCTCACAGGGGACGGCATGCCGGTGCTCCAAGACCTCACGATCAAATACAGGTCCGCACTGAAATACTTGTCGGGAGGATACTTTATAAAACAAGGTAACATTTTTTTTTTAATTTTTTTTTATTTTTACACACATATTTTGGTTTATCTTCCTTCTACAATCATTATCTGAAAATTAATGACTCAACTTCAAAGTCACCCTGCATATATATATATATATATATATATAAACGTTATTTTCGTACTCTACTTATCTTTCAGGATTCAAAATATTTGTTAGGAGGCTAAAATATTGACATCCCAACTGCCCACGGGTAAACAAGGAACGAGTATTGTCATCACAAAGATACAAAAAATCAAATCAATATGCATCCTAGGACATGACCAACCACAGGAAGGCGACAGGCTCTGACCCCTTGCATATTTAGAAAAATTCCGTGTACAATTTTGGTAAATTCTCAGGATTTGCCCTCTCCCTCAGAAAATTTGCTCCCCCGGACTTCTTCTAGCTCCATGACGTTTTAATTTTTGCACATTTCATTACGCACTTTACTCCAGGCGAAAACGCATGTGTTTTTGAAAATCTTCACCTGACAAATTTGGATGTGTCCCTTTTTTCTCGACTACCCGATGCATAGTTCGTAGAAACTGGATAAAGCCACCTGAAGGATACCTGCGAATACTGCTGTGAGCCACTGTATATCAGTAGGCCTTGAAACAAATGCCTCCCGTTGCGTTCGCAGAATGGCGTCGTATAGTCGCCGTGCATTTTTCCAGCGATTAGGGTAGGTCATGTAGAGGACGATCTGATGATACACCCACAACCATCTACCGTCTTGGTACCCAACACAGGGCCGGTTTCAACATCTCTGTTTAAAGATAGTGAAACTGGGATATGCAGACACTTGTCGACTTAGTCCAGGGGCGCGTCTGAAACGGTGGCAGTATGTGTTGGCTTGTCAAAAGCTTTTGACAGTGTCAATCACAAAATACTTATTGAAGAACTCGATAATTTTGGAATTCGAGGTAATGATTTGGTACTAATTAAATGCTATGAAAATGATTTCCGGGACAGACTTATTGCTTCTGAAAAGATAAAAGTCACCGCGGGTTCCTCAGGGTTATATACTTGGACCATTGCTGTACATCCTGTACACCAATGAATTGGAGGGGATGACGGGTGAGCAGACCATTCTTCATGCTGACGATACAACATTAATTTTTAGTAAAGAAAATCACTATATGATGTTGGCTGGTGTTCAGAGGGCCTATGACGTGCTTGAAGGGTATCTTTCGGCTCATGATTTCTGTCCTAATGTGCCTAAAACCCAGTGTATTATATTTGGAAATAGAATGGATCTGTTCTCTCTTATTCTTATAAAAATACAGATAGCAGAGAGCATTTATTTTCTGTTGTTTCACTTTATATATTTGGCGCTTTTTTAAAAAAATGCTACAAACAAACATAATCACATGACTAGGCATAAAGAAGATCTTATTCCAGATAAGTGGAACTTTAGTTTTATACAGAAAAATGATCCATATATTGTTAAAAGAAGTTTCAATAGTTTTCATTTAAATTTACGTAATTTACTGGAATTCAAAGTTAGGAAGATTATCGTTAATTATTTAATGTCTAAGCATTGAATGATTTTTTGAGAATAGACTTACTCTAGAGTTAATTCAGAATCTGTTGTACTGCAGGGTATTACATATACCATTGTTGCTTCTATACATAATTTTATTGGTAACGTTGAATAATTGTTATATGATTGTGAAGGCACATGAATTCTTAGTCGCTTATACAAATCTTTGTAATTGTATATAACATAATGATCAAATGACACTGTACACTTACCAGCTGTTACACGGACAAGCAGCTAAATGCCGACTTTATACCCCGTCATCTTTCCTTCGCCACATCTTTTTCCAGAAGTATAGTCCATATAGCATCCTACATGTCTGCAACCCGCAACTCATGGTAGCGAAATGCGTGTTGCCGTAATTCAGGCAAATATCAACAGTATAGTTACAGATTAAGTCAAAATAAGGCTATACAATACGATCATCAAGCCAACCCTTTTATATGGAGTAGAAACCTGGGTAATTAATAGAAAACTTGAACAAACATTAGGTGGGAGAGAGAAATTTTAAGGAGAATATATGGAGGGATCAAGATGGAGGGAGGGTATGTTAGAAGGTCTAATGCTGAAATCTATCATCTATATAATGACCAAATATAATGCGACTAGAAGTAGCTAGGACCAGAAGATTGCAGTGGCTGGGGCATCTGGAAAGAATGCCGCAAGAAAGAACAGTGAAGCATATAGCATGAAGAGTTCCGGATACCAAGAAGAAAAGAGGGAGACCGAGAGGAAGATGGAAGGATGCGGTTATGGAAGATTTGTGGAGCAGGAATATCAGAGAATGGAAGAAACGAGCACTAGTTGTGGAATAAACTTATCAAGCTTAGGGCCTAAAGGCCTGTTTTATAACTTTATATATATATAGAGTAAATTATCATGCGGAGAAAGGTATATAACAAAAATAGGAAAATAATGGGCAAAATCCGCAAAAAGTGGATTTGAGCAGAATAGGATAGGTAACCCGAGCGATACGTATTTCTGCTGGTTGGCTTCATCAGGCCCGAAATGAATGCACATATGCAACTACAAAAGTAGAGACACATGCCCATACACCCGTATCCGGCCACAGATGGCGCTCGCGGCTGACAGAACTGTATATATTCTCTAGTTTCTAGGACAAATGTACTGTCAGAAAAGGAGAAAACGAAGATTCAGCAAAGTACATTTCTCTTTCAGCCTCGTATACCATATCTGTATCTGCAAAGGAATATGATCCGTAATTGGGACCCCTGATGTGTTTATCTTTCAACGTCGAGACATATTTGTCCGTCTTGACATAATACGACGCGTCATCTTGGATTTGAATCGGCGTAAACACGTGTGCTTGTAATGCTCGTATTTATACACCAAAGGCCGTATCTTCAGACTGTGTAATTTTAACTCCATTGATGAGCTAATGAAGCAGCCCAGATTCTTCATGGCAATGAGCTACGAGGTCCGTTCAGGAAGTTTTGCTTGTTTTCCCACGCACGTTGGTGTAAACAAGTGATAAAACGTATTTTATAGTCATATTTTTAGGTAGGCAAAACGGAAACATCAGGCCGCTAGACCAGTTTTGTTTTGGGAAAATGAACAAATGAAGATTTTTCGCGAATGTTTTTTGGAGTTGTTTCTCAGCCAATCGTTCCTCGAGGAGTTGATGAAGCGGACTGGTAGTAGGGCGCACTAGTGGGTCACAGTGTTGCTACAATTCGCGTTGTTATTTTCCTACATTGGCAATTTTTTGGAAACTTAATATCTAATTGTGCTGAATAAGTTTTCTAGATGCTTCATTGTGATGTTTAATATGTAATTTTCAGATGTTTAGGGTGCTGATTATGATAGTTCTCTCGCCTATAGCGTGGGAAAATAAATCTATACTAATAATTTTTACACTTTGAAACATCTATACTGAGTGGCACCTACGTATTGTTTATTAAATTTCAAGAATTTTTTACATATCGGTTTCTTCTTCTTCTTGCCATGAACAAGTGATAAAATGGTCAGGTTTTTCTGTCAAGTTTTTGTGATGGCTGCGTGTATTGTTTGTTGATGAAGATGCATTCAGTTTTCGTAGATTTACGATGTCAGATAAATGTTAAATGGCGGAAATGCATTACGTATATGGCCTTGCCGACGGTAATGGTGAGCAAGCCAGACGGATTTATCACCAGAGATATCCCGATCGTGCTTTGCCAGATGGTCGAACCTTTTCTAATATTCATCGTCGTCTTGTTGAAACTGGAAATTATTAAAATCGGATAAACATACGTAGGTTTTCACCTTTTTTTGTCAGAACTGCACTGTTTCGGAGACTTCCGCGTGCCTTCCCTACGCAGATTATAATAATGAGCCAAGCGTTCATTCAAAATTCAAATGATACCACAAAATAAACAGTGATTGTTTATGTAAATGTTTTCCCGAACTAGCCTCGAAATAGTCAACGGAATAAATACATGGTGACTAAAACAAACTTTTTATTTATAACGCGTCCGTCTTCCAACATTCACTTATTATTTTGAGAAAAAAAATGTTCAGGTGATTCGTAGTAATTGTATGCGGTTTCTATTCAGACTGCGTTTTGACCACGTTTCAGCCAAATTTTCGGTACTAAAATGGATGAGAATGATTTAGGATATCGTTTCACGCATAAACTATTGCTTCAAAGCCTCATTATCTCAGAGAAAAAATTTCCTTAAATAAGGATATATGGGGTTGTCCAAAATGGACGCAGGAAAGTAAACGCATATTAAAACAAGAAAGATTGATATCCAAATCAAGTTGGGTACTTTATTTTGAAGGTTCATTTATACCATTTATGTATGAAAAATAATATCGCTCAAATGTCCACCACGACTGGATTTACAGACGTCCACGCGATGGTCGAAATTTTCAATGACATTTTGCAACATGGTCGGTTCTATGGCATTTATCTCGGCAATGATGTTGTTTTTGAGTTCTTGGAGGGTGGCTGGTTTGTTGACGTAGACTTTGCTTTTCAAATATCCCCATAAAAAGAAGTCCAAGGGAGTCAAATCGCACGATCTTGGTGGCCATGGCACATTTCCTCTGCGCGAAATCACGCGATCACCGCAGAAGGACTGCAATCGATGGATATTGACGTTGGTTGTGTGGCATGTTGCACCGTCTTGTTGGAAATAAACATCGTCCATATCCATTCCTTCAAGTTGCGGCAAAAAATAGTCCTCTATCATCACGTGATATCGCTCAGAATTGACGGTAACGGCGTCCCCGGCCGCATTTTCGTAAAAGTAAGGTCCGATGATGCCTTTTGACCACAATGTCACTTTTTGAGGATGCATCGGCTGCTCTTGATACTCACGGGGATTTTCGTTCGCCCAGATGCGGCAGTTTTGCTTATTTACCGTCCCATTCAAAGTGAAATGCGCTTCGTCGCTGAACATGATTTTTGATGAAAAATTGGCATCAATTTGGCGGTGTTCAAGGAGCCAATCTGAGAACGTTCGGCGCGAAAAATGGTCGACCCGACGCAGCTCTTGCGTCAATTGGATCTTGTAGGCGTGTACATTCAAATCCTTGTGGAGAATGCGGATCAAACTGGTTCTCGAAATGCCCAATTCTTGGGATCGACGCGTTGTTAATTGTTTCGGATCGTCTCTCACACTCTCCTTCACAACAGCAATATTTTCCGGTGTGCGTACGCTCCTTGGCCGGCCAGAGCCTGGCAGATTTGCGACAGAACCTGTTTACGCACCAGACGACCGATGGTTGTTTCGTTTGGGCGGTTGTTGCGACCGAAATGTTCACGAAGCGTGCGAAACGTGTTTTTTATTTTTGCACCATTTTTGTAGTGCTCTTGAATAACTTTAATTCGGTCTTTAATCGAATACGACTCCATAGCGATCAATGGTAAACATTCAACTAACAAAATGACATGTCGGTGACAGAAAACAAAGATGGCGTCTAAGTCAAATTGACGTTTACTTTCCTGCATCCCTATTGGACAACCCTTTACATGGAAAATGTCTAAGAAACAAAAATATAAATATTCTACAGGGTGGCCCATAAGTCCTTTGAGCTGGAAAAAAGGAATAAAACCAAACTAGTTACATTATGAAGAATTATTATATTTTTTTATCATCTTTATTGAATGGGAATTATGTTTTAAATATCACATCGTCTAAATGCAATCCATTACGATCACGGCACTCATATAAACGACGTCTAAAATTGTCGATGACTGCGTGGCAAGTCAACACTGTAATGCTTGCCATTTCTCTTCGGATATTTTCTTTCAGGACATCAACTGATCGCGGAGTGGTGTCGTACACTTTACTCTTGAGGTAGCCCCATAAAAAGAAGTCCATTGGGGTCAAATCTGGACTACGTGGTGGCCAGGAAATGTTTCCTCTTCGAGAAATTACTTTGCTGGGAAAAAGTTGACAGACGACGGGCATAGAAGTGTTGGAGGTGTGGGCAGTTGCTCCGTCCTGTTGAAACCGGGTCTGCGTATTATAGCCTGGAAAATTCTGCAACGCTGGTGTCAAAAACTCTTCTATCATTGCTACATACCGCTCCGAAGTAACAGTTAATGCGCGACCTCTGTCGTCCTCAAAAAAATAAGGGCCTACGATGCCATGCGCTGACATAGCAGCCCAAACTGTAACTTTAGGGCTGTGTAAGGGCTTCTGATGCTTACGCCTTGGATTTTCGGGGCTCCAATAACGGCAATTTTGTTTATTTACATGCCCGTTTAAATGGAAGTGAGCCTCGTCCGAGAACAACACATTATTGAGCGAAGAAAATCGATTCAACATTTCATTCGCAAAGTTTAGTCTCTGAATAGCGTCATTATCTTTTAATTCCTGCACTAACTGAATTTTGTAAGCGTGCAGACGTAAATCTTTCCTTAAAATCAGCTGTAAAGATGTTCTGGGTACGTTTAGAGCACTGGAACGCTTACGAGTAGACTGGGTAGGATTTTGACGAACAGACTGTGCCACAATGTTGATGTTTTCTTCAATACGAGTTGTCCTTGGTCGACCCCACCGCTGTTTATCTAACGTCGAACCAGTCTCTTCGAACTTAGCAACCCAGTTCTTAATCGTTTGAGCTGTTGGACACTTTGTAAAATTGTGTAAATTGTGGTATTCTCGATATTTACGCCGCGCAATGGTTGCCGAATCATTATTTTGATAAAACGCGCGCACACAAAAAGCACGATCCGCTCCAGTGAAACACTCCATGGCGACTGAATTCCCAGACACTGAAGATACTGCCCCCACCTCGCCCGCGCCGCTCACGCTCACCCGTTAAATTTTATTCAAATTTGAAATTTCAAAGGACTTATGGACCACCCTGTAGGAGCGGTCAAAACAAGGCAAAAAGTTCATATGACCCATGAACCAAAAATCAATTGATTTTTGTCTAAATGGCTTTAGCACAATCACCACAATCTTACTAATTTTTATAATCTAATCTGAAACGTGTTTAAATTGGGTAATTAACAAATAAATGGCATTAAGTTTTCCTAAGTTAAGCAAATATTTGTAGTCAGTAAGTAAGTTTCGTTAAATTGAATATTTAAAACACACATGGCAACGGCGCGTCGGTCATCATCACTCTTATCGAACCGGTAATCGATCGCAAACCGTAACAGCGGTTAGTAAGTTGTTTTGTTTTTGTTCGCGTAGGTCGTCGCGAAAAAAAATTTAATGCGGCTGAAATAATAAATGGACAACTTCGAGGACCTAGAGTAAGGAGAAACTGGGTTCGTCGTAATGAAACTTGTGTGGAAAGTGGAGGACGACATTTTGAACACCTTCTTTAAACACAAAAAAGTGCAGTGTGGGTTTTAAAAATAAAAACAATGTATGTATCAAAACTGTGTTTCCTATTTATAAGTGGATTTCTTTAATACATTCAATAAACTTTCACAAACCAGGTAAAGACAGTTAGTGGTGAGTCCGTTTTTTTAATTGTTTGCATTTTACGAGTACATTATCAAATAATTAAATAATACCTAAGAGCCAAAAATAACAAACTCCATCTTTATTTACACTGCGTTCTGTCGTAATTTGCGCCTCGGATTGCGGCGTTGTCAGATTATATTTTACTTTAAGGTCGCTTTTCTCTAAAACTCCATCACCCATTTAAATAATGACTATCATAACGTATAATCTGTGATTTTTCTATTTTAGAAATTTCCGTATTTCTAATGAACCATACTTGATGCATGTTGCAGACTGCTTGGTTACGTGTAAGCGTAGTAAATGTTAAACATCGCCCGTCCGCTAAACTTTTATAATTATGCTACTGAAGACTCCTACTATTACTATTATTTTAAATATACCTGTTTATACATGCAAATCCTTTAGTTACACCAGGAAAAAGATATACAACCAACGTTTTCATATTCTATACGATTCATATTTTCTGTTCGTATTTAATTCATCTACTCTCATTAGTGCAACTTTTAATGAAAAGTCATTTTTCAATTTTTGATCAAACATAGCCTTGCCAGGAATTTTTCAGCGAACCTACTCGCGATATATTTTTAAACATACCAAATTTGATATAAAATGCTTTGCACCCATTAAACATATGGGTCAAGGTCGCTTCTAATTCGGAGCTTAAACTAATAACTGTTTGTTTGTTAGCTTGACCTTCATGTCTTATTTATACAGGGTGGCGCATCGAAAACGAAACAGGCGCATTTACTGGCAGCTCAGTTTTTTTTGGAAAGGGGGGGGTCGAGTGATACCTTATTTTAAAGGTATTTCAATTCCCTTTATTATTTTAATTTTAATTTTTTTATTTTAATTTTAAATTAATGTACTTCAGTTCAGTAGTTTTGAACATTTATTGATTTAATTTCTAGATGGACTGTCCACCGGATTAAAAAATCCAGCAGGTAAATACGAGTAATAGACAACAATCGGATGTTTTTTAAACCTTGGGAACAAGGTTCTAAACATTAATTCCAGGGGGCAGATAAAACATATTACAAGTAACAAAACTTTTATAACTTTCGATACAATGCGTGGATGTTTTATTGTCATTTTCATTTGTTAGAACTTTTTTAAGCCATGTTTTTATGTGTTTTCGATATTTCAATAATTTTTTAATATAATCTTAAAATATGTCGAATATTATACACTTAAAAAAAGTTACTAAGTTTTATATTGTGTACCGTTCCTAATATTTCTAATCATTTTAATTCATACTTTAAGCTTTATAAAGTTAAAATTTGTTAATATTAATATTTGCGCGTATTTCAGGTTCCTGATCATTCATTTTTTAAAGGTTTATAACTTTAAATTAAATTGTGAAGCGCTGAGTAATCATACGACGTTCAATATTCTTTCTTTCAATATGACTAAATAATCCCAATTATAGCAATCTGATACTCATGTCTCAATGTTTTTTCGCTGAATGTGATGAAAACATTTGAAAAAGGTTCGCTTATTGAAATAAATCTACACCAGTTAGTACTTCGATTTCCAGGTAAAGGGAAAAGGCTCATTATCTGCCATATTGGCAGTGAGGATGGATTTGTTGTTGACCGTCTGTGGTGCTTTGAGTCTAAGAAAACTGGAGATTACCACGAGGAAATGAATGGCGAATCGTTTGAACAGTGGTTTTCAAAAATTTTACCGAACTTAGAGGAAAACGCAGTAATTGTGTTGGATAATGCGCCTTACCATTCTCGAAGAATGGAAAAGGTCCCAACAACGGCTTCAAGGAAAGTTGATGTTCAAAATTGGCTCCGCTCGAAAAATATCAACTTTGAAGAAGCAATGCTGAAAGTACAATTATTAAGAATTGTCAAGGATCACAAGGCGGAATATCAAAAATACGCCATTGACGAAATGGCAGCAAGTCAAAATAAAACTGTGCTCCGTTTACCTCCATACCATTGCGAGCTCAATCCCATTGAGCTCATATGGGCAGAGGTTAAAAATTATATAGCTAAGCACAATACAACTTTTAAATTTTGTGACCTCAAAGGACTTTTCAAAGAAGCACTAGAATTAATAACAGCGCAAAAATGGGAAAACTGTATTAAGCATGTGAAAGACAAAGTTGAAAAGAGAATGTGGGAACTGGACAATATTTTAGAGGAACAAGTCGAGCCATTCATTATTGACGTTGGTGCTTCAGGCAGTAGCGATGATGAAAGCTCATCAAGCTCATCTTTCCAATAAAAGATGTCGTTCATCAAATTCGATAAGTTATAAGTAATTATAAAGCTACTGTATTTTTTAATTAATTATTGACATTTTTGAACCCATTTTGGCAAAACCTATTCAAGAATCTACTTTCTGACAATGTTCAACCATGCACATTTTTTTACGTTTTGAACGTTTTAATTTGGTTACATATTTACCTAGAAATAAAAAAATATACTAATCAATATTCTAAAAGCAATTTTAAGAGATATACGATTATTTTTAATTTAGGCTAATTTAAACGCCATTTTGAGATTATATTCGACTGTATTTCACCAAACATCAGGCGGCATCCGAAGCTGGAAATCGAAGCGAAAATTTGGAAACCCTTATGTATATTTACATCATTATATATTTCTTACCCCACCCCCACATGATCCTATATCCATCACCAATCGTATACACATCGAATTGTGCTAATTTACTACAAAGTTACGCAAAGCAGCATCTACTATCTAAAATATATACTGCGTGACTCTTAATATGTCCCTGCCGAATGTTACAGCGTTCGATGATCACGTGGTCTTGTTTATGTCCGGTCTATCTCTTATCTGAATATACTGTAATCTGATGTACCTATTAAAGTCTGCTTTAAGCTTTAAATCAATAAATCTTCAAAACTACTGAACTGAATTTCATGTATTTTACATCATTATAAAGGGAATTGAAAGACCTTTAAAATAAGGTATCACTCGACCCCCCTTTCCATATAAGATTTTAGGGTTGGTGTCACCCCCGCCCAGGGGGCTGCACGTGTTAACGTTATTTTTTGCCAAACTCGTGTCCCCCTCGAAAACAAAATCGAGGGGTCTGAGCGTTTTTCCAAAAAAAAACTGAGCTGCCAGTAAATGTGTTTTCGATGCGCCACCCTGTATACCATATTCTTAAAACGAATTTATTTTAGTTGTCACGACGCTTATTTTCCGATACTGGCCACTCTGTACGCATACGTACGAAACACGCAACGTATTCCCAGGTCGAATAATTTTTATTTTTAAACGGACGATCTACGTTAGTGCATATTCGCATGCAAAATCGGCTGCAGTTCGGTTGTCCGATTCGCCGAAATTCACCGTCTGTTTTGGGTTGTGGTAGGTCGTGTAGAGGGCAAACTTATCGACCGACCCGACACCCGCCAAGCTTGTCTTTTTCTCTTTTCCCGTCTGAAAATGCAGCAGGACGTACGTTCATATCCAGGGGTGTATTAGTTTTGATTCTACTTCTACCACATCTTTTCAAACAGTGGTAAATGAAGGTGTTTCATCTTTAACATGATTCGTTAGTAGAACTAAGCTCTGTGACTACCTTATTGTGTGCCTGATTATGTTAAATAATTGTAAAGTTTGGTTTTATTGATGCAAGTTTGTTGTTCAAGGGGGCATTTAAAACGTGTACGCATAAAATGGACTGATACCGAGCATTTTTTGTTATTTTTCAGACTGTTATTTCTCTACAATTGGTTGACTCGTATTTGTCTGTTTTTTTTTTCGTTTTCTTGAGTTTATTTTTCAACATTTTGAACTAGCAGTCGTTTTAATCGCACGATATTTCGAAGACAAACGTATATACTATAGTAATGCTCTTAGAAAAAAGGCCCTAGGGAATTATACAGGGTGTAAACGTTATGATAGTCATTTAAATGGGTGATAGAGGGAATTAAAAGAAGCAAAAAGTTTCATATAACATCGTTGTCAAGAAACAAAAAGTGTCATAACTTGGGGGTCAAAACGGCATTTTTTTACAGAAAAGCGACTTTAAAGTAAAATAAAATCTGATAACGCCGCAATGCCAGACGCAAATTACGACGAAACGCGAAGATGTGCTTCAGTTGTTATTGGACCAGCCCCATAAACCATCCATTTAAGTTCTCCCCAATACCAGAAATCCATCGGATTGCGGTCAGGAGATCTTGCTGGCCATTTTCGAGAATCGGGAGCATTTCGACCAATCCAGCGATTTGGATAATGTTCATTCAAATACTGAATGACGCCCCTACAAATGTGTGGTGGTGCCTCGTCATGAAGAAATCACAAATTCTGTCTCGGTTGTAATGGCATGTTATCTAAGGTCTGTTTCAAAAGTTCTGGTAGGTTATTAGCTAGAAAGCCAATTACGTGATCGTCAAGAATACCCGCCTAAATATTTATTTTAGAACGTTGTTGGAAATGACCTTCACGGATGGTATGAGGATTTTCTTGGGCCCACGTGTGAGAATTATGGAAATTTAATATTCCGTCTCGCGATAAATTTGAGCTGCAAGATTTGAATTCTTACGAGCTTCACCGTAAACTAACGACGACGTACGCGAACAAAAACAAAACACGTCCGATGCCCGATAACTTACTACTGTTACCGTTTGCGATCGATTGTCGGTTCGATAAGAGTGATGACGACGCGCTGTTGTCAAGTGTGATTTAAATATTTAATTCAATGAAATTTACTTACCGACTACAAATTTTGGCTTAACTTAGAAAAACTTAATGCCATTTATTTGTTGATTACCCAATTTAAAAACGTTTTAGATTAGATTATAAAAATTAGTTAGATTGTGGTGATTGTGGTTGATATAAATAAAGCACTTAAAGTTATAAACTATAAAGCCAGTTAGACAAAAATCCATTGACTTTAGGACCATGGGTCATATGAACTTTTTTACTTGTTTTGACTACCCCTATCTTTGACTACCATAACGTTTACACCCTGTATTTCTTCGTAAAGGAACTGAATTTCGTGACCTTCTTATCTGACAAAGTCATGCAGTCATAAATAATGTAGCTATATAGCAACATGCTACAAACTAACCAGGCTAATACAGTTTGAAACATAATTGTGTCTTCAGTTTGCGTGCTAACTTTAGAAACAGTTCAGTGCATTTCAGTATGAAATAATTTCTGTTTATAAATTTTAAGGCTCCTCTGTGACCGTGTAAAAATTTGTATACGCAAGAGTATGAAGAAAACTTGAAAACATTTTTTATTCGCAACAAAAGGGGATAGACACATGCGCTTTCTTTCAAAATGTGTATAATAACGTTTGAAATGTTTGAATTTGTTTAGAAAAAAAAAACGTAACCCTTTGTTTTTCGCATAAAATTAACATTTATCTTTCGGAATGGTTTGTGATTCATATAGGCAAGGTAAACTACAGTATATTCAGATAAGAGATAGACCGGACATAAACAAGACCACGTGATCATCGAACGCTGTAACATTCGGCAGGGACGTATTAAGAGTCACGCAGTACATATTTTAGATACTAGATGCTGCTTTGCGTAACTTTGTAGTAAATTAGCATAATTCGATGTGTATACGATTGGTGATGGATATAGGATCATGTGGGGGTGGGGTAAGAAATATATAATGATGTAAATATACATAAGGGTTTCAAAATTATCGCTTCGATTTCCAGCTTCGGATGCCGCCTGATGTTTGGTGAAATATAGTCGAATATAATCTCAAAATGGCGTTTAAATTAGCCTAAATTAAAAATGATCGTATATCTCTTAAAATTGCTTTTAGAATATTGATTAGTATATTTTTTGATTTCTAGGTAAATATGTAACCAAATTAAAACGTTCAAAACGTAAAAAAATGTGCATGGTTGAACATTGTCAGAAAGTAGATTCTTGAATAGATTTTGCCAAAATGGGTTCAAAAAATGTCAATAATTAATTAAAAAATACAGTAGCTTTATAATTACTTATAACTTACCGAATTTGATGAACGACATCTTTTATTGGAAAGATGAGCTTGATGAGCTTTCATCATTGCTACTGCCTGAAGCACCAACGTCAATAATGAATGGCTCGACTTGTTCCTCTAAAATATTGTCCAGTTCCCACATTCTCTTTTCAACTTTGTCTTTCACGTGCTTAATACAGTTTTCCCATTTTTGGGCTGTTATTAATTCTAGTGCTTCTTTGAAAAGTCCTTTGAGGTCACAAAATTTAAAAGTTGTATTGTACTTAGGTATATAATTTTTAACCTCTGCCCATATGAGCTCAATGGGATTGAGCTCGCAATGGTATGGAGGTAAACGGAGCACAGTTTTATTTCGACTTGCTGCCATTTCGTCAATGGCGTATTTTTGATATTCCGCCTTGTGATCCTTGACAATTCTTAATAATTGTACTTTCAGCATTGCTTCTTCAAAGTTGATATTTTTCGAGCGGAGCCAATTTTGAACATCAACTTTCCTTGAAGCCGTTGTTGGGACCTTCTCGATTCTTCGAGAATGATAAGGCGCATTATCCAACACAATTACTGCGTTTTCCTCTAAGTTCGGTAAAATTTTTGAAAACCACTGTTCAAACGAATCGCCATTCATTTCCTCGTGGTAATCTCCAGTTTTCTTAGACTCAAAGCACCACAGACCGTCAACAACAAATCCATCCTCACTGCCAATATGGCAGATAATGAGCCTTTTCCCTTTACCTGGAAATCGAAGTACTAACTGGTGTAGATTTATTTCAATAAGCGAACCTTTTTCAAATGTTTTCATCACATTCAGCGAAAAAACATTGAGACATGAGTATCAGATTTCTATAATTGGGATTATTTAGTCATATTGAAAGAAAGAATATTGAACGTCGTATGATTACTCAGCGCTTCACAATTTAATTTAAAGTTATAAACATTTAAAAAATGAATGATCAGGAACCTGAAATACGCGCAAATATTAATATTAACAAATTATAACTTTATAAAGCTTAAAGTATGAATTAAAATGATTAGAAATATTAGGAACGGTACACAATATAAAACTTAGTAACTTTTTTTAAGTTTATAATATTCGACATATTTTAAGATTATATTAAAAAATTATTGAAATATCGAAAACACATAAAAACATGGCTTAAAAAAGTTCTAACAAATGAAAATGACAATAAAACATCCACGCATTTTATCGAAAGTTATAAAAGTTTTGTTACTTGTAATATGTTTTATCTGCCCTCTGGAATTAATGTTTAGAACCTTGTTCCCAAGGTTTGAAAAACATCCGATTGTTGTCTATTACTCGTATTTACCTGCTGGATTTTTTAATCCGGTGGACAGTCCATCTAGAAAGGCCCTCCTGGATGAAGTTACAGAATCATCAACCCATACTTTACTTGTAGTGTGTCCTGCGTTTACCCACGTTTCATCAAGGTAATAAATCTTCCTGTTTTGATTTCTATATTTCCCAATTTTTGTTAAATAATCCCTCCTCCATAGCACAATTTCTTCTCTATCCAGTAGTAAACTATTACGACCCCGTTTTTTCCATTTGAAATTTAAATGCTTCAGTAACGCATGGAAAGTTGATCGTTTGAAATTTGGCAACGTTGTATCTCCATTTACCTCCTGCAGTACTTTATCTATAGTAGGTATTTCATTCCTAAAGAAGAATTCATGCACTTTCCTCCTAATCGCATGCTTATCAGCTTCATCCAATGATTTAACAATACTTTTGCGATGTTTACTGGTCATTGGCTCAGAAAAGGTGTGATTTTTTTGTATTGTCTTAACACATTAAACACTGATGCGCGACACACCCCAACTTTGTGAGAAACCTTCACAACAATTTCTTTGATGGTTGATGCCTCGTTCTCCTCGCGCTCGATCTTATATATATATATTCAAAATGACCTCTTTCATTTCTGCACTCAGGTGTCTTTTTTTAGAGCGTTTCCTAGGTGGACTACAGGAGTTTACAACTTCAACGGCAGTATCTGTACTACTGGGCATTTTGCGCAAGCAGTTGATAACAATAACAATCAATAACAAGGTATAACAATAACAACGACAAACTCAACAACTTAATAAGATAACAAACGAAAACGTCCAAAGAAATATCAAATTGCAATGATGCACACGACATACGTAACACGTCTGAACCTGAATGTGACTCTGCCTTGATACGACTGCTCTGCCGCTCGGCATAGGCATTTAATTGCGAATTGACCAATGAGGGCTCCTGTTTTACGTCGAGACGGCGGCGTTAGCGTGAAAATCACCCGAACCTTTTGTTTACATCCGGTCTATCTCTTATCTGAATATACTATAGTGTATTTTGTTATAAAATGTCATTTGAAAGTACCCTGTATATTGCTCAATAAATTAGTAATGATGGCCGGAAAACGTGTTTTGGGATAAACAATTAGAAATTTTCAAAAACTACTTGACCAGCCTTCTCCAATTTTGTTGTGGTTTTTTAGAAGTATGATGCCTACCGATTTGAAGAATTTCAAGTATGTGCGTGAAATTATCGTCTCATTACCAACAAGTGCCAGAACTTGTATTTTCGGCTATAACTTTTTTGCTATTAGTCAGATATTTTTACGTATGATCTCATTTTGTAGGTCTCGTAAATACCTAAAAATCTTATTCGAAGAGTTTTTTTGGTTCCTGAAAACACTTTCGATTGAATCCCAAAAAACGCGTTTTCTCATTCTTTGTTGTCGAATAAGAAGTTTTTCCAGAAAAATTGGTGTAGCCATTTTATGCATCTCCACGTTTTAAATACCCCCTTGGACAACTTGCATCAATAAAACCAGACTTTACAATTATTCCGGGGAAATTTGCTAATATGATTAGACTATTAAATGATATAACTTAGATGTATCTGTCATTTGTTTGGATGAATGTATTTGACAGTCTCTGATAGTAAGAAACTTCTGGTTAGACATAACTGATTGTATATGCCTATTTGACTGACTTGATCTATTTGGTTCATTTGTTATACATGTTCGTTGAATTATTTTCTGAAAGGTGCTAATTTATGCCGATACTATTTTTTATGAGCTGATGCTGTGTTGCGTGCGAAATGCAGAATCAACATGCTTGACGCTGTTTTCTTTTGATTTTCCAGCTGTATATATCATTATCACTTATTATTAATAGAATAAAAATTTTGTTTTTATTTACTAGGCCGATACATTTCCCATAATTCAATCACGAGCTTCGTATCGTACAATAATTAACAATTACATAATTGATAATAACCATTAATTATGCGTATGTTGTCTAAACGTATCATTTTACTAGTATCTAACCTAGTCTATTTTAGAGTTGATAATTTGCCCCCACATTGAGATAAAACAGTGTGCATTGAAACGAACATTACATATAAATTCAGAAGGAGTGAATTTCTAATTTTATGTATCTAAAGACTTTTGCAACCCTTTGTGAATCTGTATTCTTTATAAGGAGCTTTTAGACGAGGCAAAATATTTTCCCTTTTTTCTTTCATAATCACGTTGCTGGCATGAACGCCCATTAGGGGAGGCAAAGAGGGCAAACCTCTTGAAAACTAAAATATTCTTAATAAAATACTCGTTTCTTGAATGAGTGACGTGGGTTTTTTTTGCTTTTATCCCTAAAAATAATTTTTACCCCCGTGTCAAAAGCTTCCATCTGTTGAGGAATGGCTCAACGACACGACACGCTCAAGCGTGCGTTGTTGGTTGCGGAAAGTCAAGTAGTGTTTATCTCTGGATGATTATATGTATATACTAAGTGACATATAAATCCGAACACCCAGTTTAAATGGTTTTATTTTAATAAAAGTTGGTGAATGTATTTATCTTACTGTAAATAACAAGTGAAAAAATTTTCAGCCTTATCAGTTGGACATTTCGGTTTTTATACTGCTTTTTTTTAATTCACTAACGCTCTAAAAATGAATATTTCAGCCGCAGTAAAGAATCAACGTTGGCGGATTTTGGTTCTTGACATCCTTTACGATCGGTTACGATGCCTAGAGTACGGAGACCTGTACGATTTCGTCAACTTAGTGAGTTTGATAGGGGACGTATAGTAGGACTTCGGGAAGCTGGACTTTCTTTTCGGGCAATTGCAGTTAGAGTGCAAAGAAGTGTAGACACTGTGGTTAAGTGTTGTCAGGCATGGCTTCGAGAAGGCCGTACGCAAAGAGCAAGGGGCACAGGACGCCGCCGTAGAACAACAGACCGTGAAGATCGCCGCCTAAGATTATTGGCCGTTTCTCCACTACCAGGTCCATTGCAAATGAATGGTTTGCAGAACACGGAAGACCTATTGGCATGCGAAGTGTTTACCGACGAATGAGAAGTTTTGGCTTGGTTTCATACCGGCCACACTGGGTCCTCCCTTTAACTCGAGAACACCGACGTAATCGCCTTGAGTGGTGCAGACAACGATCACTCTGGGATCAGGAATGGAACAGTATTATCTTTAGTGACGAGTCTCGATTTTGTTTAGGCATGCACGATGGTCGTGCCAGGGTTAGAAGGCGACGTGGTGAAAGTAAGAATCCACAGTTTTTTGTTGAAAGACAGGTTCATCACACTGTTGGAGTTATGGTTTGGGGTGCTATAGCTTATGGTTCCAGGTCACCTTTAATCTTCATCAGAGGTAACATGAACGCGCAGCGGTATATCCACGAAGTTCTAGAACCCCATCTTTTACCCTATCTTGACACCCTGGCAGATCCAACTTTCCAACAAGATAATGCCCGACCACATGTTGCAAGAGTCACAATAGACTTCTTTCAACATAATGATGTCACATTGTTACCATGGCCACCAAGATCTCCCGACTTATCCCCAATTGAGCATGTGTGGGATATGATGGGTAGGAGATTGCTCAATTTGCAACGTCCTCCTCAGACTCTAGAAGCACTTCGAGAGGAGTTGGTGGTTGCCTGGAATGAGATACCACAGGAGGACATTGACCACCTGATCAGAAGCATGCCTAGGCGCGTTGGAGAATGCGTACCACATCAGGGTGCATCCACACATTATTAAAGGTCAAAGGGCTTTAAAGCAGTGCAATCATTTTGAAATTTTTATCATTTACTTATTATGCTTCATTAAGTACTTATACAAAATTTTATTAAAATAAAACCATTTGAACTGGATGTTCGGATTTATATGTCACTTAGTATAATTACTTTACAACCATGAATGTTCTTTTCTTATCTCTCATATTTTTGAAATTCTGCAATTTTGCATATGTAATTTTCAGAATAAATAAAAAAAACAACTTAGATAGCTGAAGCATCATATAAAAAAAGACAAAATGTCACTTTTCAAAATACGTAATACCCGTGCGGGCCTGCAAATCTAACCTGCCTCCCTCTGAATTTCGCTATAAACGCGCCCATGTATGTTGAATGCCCTTTTTAGGTTTGTTTTTCGATCATTGTGAACAAAAAAAATTCATTAGTAACTTTTCTCTAAAATCGAGCGTTTTTTAGTTATAAGCGATTTGAAGTCTGAAAAACCTTACGCCCATTTTCAATGTTTTAAAATGCTCAAAATCATTGATAAACATTATTTTTAAGATTGCCAACTGAATGGTAATGAAACCTTCGTCTACAATCCCTGAAGAGTATTTTGGGGTTGTTTATTTTAAATTATTCTTAATTATCATAAATCGAGTACTATCTGTAGCTCATGAACTCGGCGAAGCATCTGCGAAAAGTCTCCAGATTCAAACAGAAATCCTTTTATCGGGCCACACTAAGTTAAAGTTGGAAACATGAGAATTGGATTGTAGGAAACGGATTTCCTAACTTTATTGAAACCTGCTCTAATGAAATTCCTCTTGCTTTCTGTTGCACTCTATCTTTCTCGTTTTAAGTAATCAGTTTCATGAAACAAAAAATGTTGCCGATGCGAAAAGCTCGCGCCTGCCAGCCGTCGTATCGTGCTTTGTCTGGCTTCATCGGCCAAAAAGGCGGATATTGCCGATATGCCGATATACGAGGGTGGTCCCAGAAGTACCCGACCCAACGAAGAAAACAAACTTTTTGTAAAAAAATGTATTTCTTTTTCAACATAATCTCCTTTGAGCACTATAAACTTTTCCCAGCGATGTTCAATAAGTTCGATACCCTTTTTATAATAACTGTCTTGCTCCCCAAAATAGCCATTAACTGCCGACATCACTTCTTCATCGTTGGAAAATCTTTGACCACAAGTTTGGAATCAGAAAATAATCCGAGGGGGCTGAATCTGGTGAATAGGGTGCATGAGGTAGCAATTCAAACTTTAATTCTTTAATTTTGGCCATTTCAATAACGGATTTGTGAGCTGGTGCATTGTCTTGATGAAACAACACTTTCTTCTTAACCAAATGCGGCCGTTTTTGCTTGACTTCATCGCTCAAACGTTGCAATAATTTCGCATAATACTCTCCGTTGATAGTTTTACCTGTTTCAAGATAGTCAATGAAAAGTATCCCACGCGCATCCCAAAAAATCGACGCCATAACCTTGCCTGCACAAACGGTCTTCGCCTTCTTCACGACACTATTTCTGCTCGATTGTGAGCAATCGCAGGCACCCATCTTGCACTCAGCTTTCTCATGTCCAAATTTTCAGATAATATGCGATGAACCGCACTTTTTCAATTGCCTCCTATGTCTGCTAGCTCGCGCACTTTCAGTCGACGATCATTCAGTACCGCTTTGTGAATTTTCTTCGCCATTTCTGGAGTCGTCACCTCATTTGGTCGACCACTGCGATGCTCGTCTTGGCAGCTCATACGGCATCGTTTAAACTCTGCTACCCAATATTTTACTGTTGTAAACGAAGGAGCAGACTCACCCAGAGTAGAATCTAGTTCATCTTTTATATTGGTTGGGCTGAGGCCTTTGAAAAAGTATTGTACCACATAACGATGACCAATTTTCTCCATTTTCACAAATTCACTGAAAACGTTCAGTATTGATGGCCTGCCAAACAAATACTAAACAACGTGGCGTCTTCACACTTGACACATATGCTTTATAGGTTGCATACTTTCTAATACAATGATATTTGTCAAACAACTATCGCCATCTCTAGGTCAGACCGGGTACTTCTGTGACCACCCTCGTAGACAACGGTGCCAGCTGATCCCTTGACTGGTGGCTTGCAGTGTTGCCGAGCCTACTGATTTTTTGGTATTTCTACCGAAAGACCTTTCCACGATTTTTTTAAATAATTCAGGTATTTCCCAATATTTTACCGATAAAGAGCTGAAACCGAAAATAAAGCTAAAGAATGCAGTCTAGGTAGTTTTGTGTCCCTTGCCAATGACACAATCATCCATACACACGAGGAACGCAGATTTGGGTTTTCCTTTCTTTTACACCAAAGCATCCACACAAGCAGAAGCCTAAATTCCAGGGCAAAAGGGTCCAGAGAGGAGGAGGTCATGTGGAGAAAAATGCTAGTACAACTAAACAAATAGCCAGGCTTTTTCCCAGCAGCTGTCGCTATTTCCGAGACGATCTCTATCTTCGTCAACCATTTTTATCGCAGCAGTAATGTTTTCACCTGTTAATGAAGTTCGCGGACTTCCTGCCCTCTCAGCATCCTCCAGAGTGAAATTCCCGCTTTGGAATTCGCTGTACCACCTGAATATAGTCGTACGATGAGGACAATCAGTCTTTAATGCAAGCGTCATTATGCCGTATAACTGTCAATACGAATAATAACAATAATAATAATAATAATAATATTTATTCACTCAATGTACAAAGATAACAAACAATATGAGTAAATAAATATAAAATCAAAACAGGCCCAATAGAAGGCATCGCCTGTACATGGACCAATAATTTAAGTTGAAACTGTAGAATGCAAATGACAAAAAAGGACAAAAATTAGCTACAGTAGATTATGTATTTAGTTGATGTTCGTATTTATGAGTTTATGAATTTCAGTCCTAGATATAGAATGTAGCCACTTTTTTAAATTTCTTTTGAAACAATTTCCGAAACGTAAATCTTTTAAGTCTTTAGGTATAATTTCATAAAATTTAGGCGCTAAATAGAGATATGATCGCTGCATTATAGATTTATGCGGTTGAGGAACTACTGTGCCACGAATTTTGTACCTGGTATAATGATTATGTTTAATTTTTTGGTCGGTGTTTACAAATTTATGGTAGTGAGTGATACTGTGTAAGAAATAAAGCTGTCTTATATCATACATTCGAACATCTGCGTATAATTTTTCAGTGGGATAAAGTTTCGGTTTTTTAAATATCATTTTTAGAATACTTTTTTGAAAAACATCTAAATTATAGATATGTGAGGAACATGCAGCTCCCCATGCTAATATACCATATGTGAGATGAGGCTCAATCAGTGCATGGTATAATGTTCGAAGATATTTTTCTGTCAATATACTCCCAAGGTATTTAATTTTGTAGGATACAAATCTAACTTTCTTTAAAATATAATTGACATGGATGTCCCATCGTAAGTGAGGATCCAAGACCACTCCAAGGTATTTTATGTTGGGCACTCTATTAATTTGCATTTTTTGATCATTAATATTGAAGGAGAAATTTGTGTAATTTGGCAGATGTCTAGCATAAGATCCAAATGGTAAAAAATGTGTTTTAGAGTAGTTAATGCTTAATTTTCTACTGTTAAACCACTGAATAATTTTGATAAAATCATTTTCAATTACATTTTTCAGATCAGACCAGTCAGTGCCTTCATATAATATTGCAGTATCATCTGCAAAACTAGTTATTTTGCCAACACAATTAATTTGGAAAATATCATTTAAATATATATTGAATAACAGCGGACCTAAGACAGTTCCTTGTGGGACACCACACTTAATATACATTTCTTTACTAAATGATCCTGATATCTGCACAGATTGTGGGCGATTTGACAAATAACTTTCGATCAGTGAGTACGCGTTTCCTCTGAAACCAATTCTCTCCAATGCTTCTAATAATAATTTGTGATTAACTGTGTCGAAAGCTTTCTTTAAATCAACAAAAATGCAGATTGAAGGGATTCTGTTATCAATATTTTGATGTATTTGATTTACAATTTTAGTTATTGCGTCCGATGTAGCCTTCCCTTCTGTAAATCCATATTGATTTTCACTTAAAATTTTGAATTTTGTGAGGTATCGAATCATTCTAGTAGATAAAACTTTTTCAAAAACCTTTGCTACACTGGATACTATTGATATTGGTCTATAGTTGTTAACATCTGTTTTTGTTCCTGATTTATGTATCGGTATTATATTACCTTTTTTTAAAATTGAGGGATATATGCCAGATTCAAAGCATTTGTTGATTAGGTAAGTGAGTGGTTCTGTTATGTCCTCGGCTATAATTTTCAAATGCTCGCTTTTAATACCATCGAACCCAGGACTTTTCCGATTTTTTAAGGACATAACAGTGGTGTATACTTCACATTGCTCGACATTATCCAAAATAAATGAGTTCAAAGTTCTTTTTGGAGGCTGACTATTTTGTACATTTGCTTGTATATTACTTGCTAAATTTTCGCCTATGTCAGTAAAGAATTGTACAAATTCATCGCATATCTGTTGAGTATTTTTTAATACTGTTCCCGATGTTGAATTTAACTCAGTGACACACTCTTTAACTTTTGTTTTCCCAGTAATCTCATCAATAGTTGTCCAAAGCCGCTTAGGATCATTTAAGTTATTATTCAATTTATTTAGGTAATGTTTTCGTTTGGTTTGCCTTACAAGCTCTATAAATTTATTTTTATATTGGTTGTAGCAGTCGGTATTCTCTGTAGTTGGCGTTAGTTTCATTACATTATATAGTCTTTCTTTTTCTATTGCCGATGTTATTAATCCTTTGGTAATCCAGGCATGTCTGCTTTTCTCTTGATGACTAATTATTACTTTATTGATACTAATATCTATTAGTTTTTTTATTTTCTCTATGAACAGTCCCATTGCTATGTCTATATTATTTATAGAGTATAATTGTTCCCAGGATTCTTGTTTGATAATTGATATTAGTTTTGAATTGTCGACAAAAAATTTGTAATTTTTCTGGTTGTTATTAACGGTAGGGATGTTAGAATGTTTTTTATTTGAAGATATCAGTAAAATAGTGGAGAAGTGGTCAGTAATATCGCTTTGTAGGATTATTGGTATACAAGTAATTTTGTTGATAGGTCTTTCACAAAGCAGTGATCTATACGTATACATGTGCCACTGATGGACCTTGTAGGTAGGTTTATATAGGACAGAAATCCGTTACTTGATAGGATATTCAAGTATTCATTTGTGATGGGATCATCGTCCAAAATATTTATATTGACATCTCCCAAGAAAATATGTTGCTTTAAATGAGCTTTATTTTGATTTTGAAAAAAAAATTCGATATTCTTTAAAAACTCGTGGGGTTCTGAATGAACAACTAAATCAACTGCTGGCGGTTATTATGCACTCATGGACATGTCTGAACAAGCAGCCTGCTGCGTCCGTTTGTTAAGTCATATCGCAAAACTTTTATAGTGCCCTTTCTAATGACGTACGCACATCGCTTACTCCCCTGTTTTGGTTTTGTGCGTACATCTGGTAGAGACTGTTAGATCACCGCCATTACGGTATCTCCAGACAAGCTATAAGGAAACCAAAGCTCGTCAGTTTTTAATTAAATATTAAATTAAAACGTCTGGTGATGAAGCTTCAGGTGCAGCGGTAAAACAGAAAAATATTCACAGTCTTATAGAAGAAGAAGAATGCGTTCATTTGGGAGAAATACAAATTTTTCATTTTCCGTTTAATTGCGACGAATGGGAAAAGGAGTCTCAAAGGTGGTCGCAGTTTGAAAGACGACCATTATGCTCGAGTACAGGTTGCTATAAAGTTCATATTTTTTCGCTCTGACTGGTGAGCAGCAAGAAACGAACGGCATAATGCGAGTGAGAAATTCAAAGGTACGTTTTTGTGTGTTCACCGAAATGTGCAGTCCTTTTCACATTGTGGTAGGTCGAGTAGAGGAGAAACCTATTGACCGACCACCCGTCTTATGCCGAGCTTTGCACTTTTTTTCTCATTTACGTCTGAAAGTGCCTTGGAGTGTGGACAGGGTCGGGCTGGGGTTCCGAAAATCGATAATCACAAAAATTCCGCAAGTAATTACTTAAAGCCGCAGAAGTAGAGCTCAGCCTGCTCATTTTTCGATAAAACTGATAAATAATCGTAGTGGAGCCCAGAGATTTTTGGGATTTATTCGATCGCGGTAGATTAAGGTAAGGATGGACATGGCGATCAGAACAGCAAAAAAAATCGATGGTTGAACAAGTTGAAAAGGCATTTCAATTTGGGTATGACGTAAAGAGTCACAAGCTTGCAAAAAACAATAAATCATGAAGATAACGGCATGCGGTTTTCACTTGTAGGATTTTTCATGCATTTTCTGAATAATGAAAAATATAATACCATTGCATTTGAAGTTTTCAATAAAACGGCATTTCTCATTTTGAGGTTACTCCCCATAGCGGCGACTTTAGAAGGCAGACAACAATTTCTGGCAATTTTTCTTGGTCACTTCTGATATAAAAAATTTTACGGGTTAGCTCTAGATCAGTGGTCGCGCACCTGTTCAGTGTGTTGAGCTACTTTGATAATTTTGGAATAAACGGTGAGCTACCTAGTCGTAAGCAATGTGAGCCAACTTAAATCAAATTATACACAGTTGTATGCGACATACATGTGTTTATTTTACTAATAATAATACACACTAATACATTTAAATAAACTAATTTTATTTTATTCATTACAATAGTAATGTGACCCCCAATTTATATCGCGCTGGCAGCGCTGCATCGACGCAGAAGGAGCCTATTTGGAAAGTTTTTAAAGAATTGTAACGACTGGCTCAATAATTTTTTTTAAATCGACTCAGTCCTATTACTTCCCGGACAAACCCTGTATGTGTGGTCCGAAATTTTATAGTTCAGGACATATTTGCAATTTTGTCAAATTTCAAAAAAACGGGATAATTTACTTTCAATCGCAACTAAACCATTAGGTTCAGGGCTGTGATTTTTTTCTGAGATGAACTAATTGGTAAGTTTTAGCAATGGTTATGTCACTTTTTAACAGAGCTTATTAGAAATCAACGCAAAAAATCTTTAATTCATTTTTTTTGTGACAAATTTCTTCCATCCCTCAACTTTGGAGGGCGGTAAAAAAAATTGAGGTTGTATCACATTATTCGTTTTATTGTAAAAACTACTTCAATCCATGTAGAATAAACCCTGAAAATTTCAGCTTCCTCCGAACATTTGTTTAATAATAATAATAATAATAATGTTTATGTGCAAGATACAGTTAAATGAAAATAGTAGCAAAATACATTTAAATGAGATTGCCAATTTTCCAATTAACAATTAATTGTATTTTATATATACAGGGTGTTTGAGTTTATTGTTGCATAACTTTAAGATTCGATAGAACTTTTAAAATTAATGCATAAAGTCTATATAAACATGGGTCGAAAAATGCGTGGCTTCCGAAATTTACTTTCTAAAATAGTTTTTTTTCAAATATTTCGAACAATATTTTATGTATAACAGTGAAAATTAGTATACAAGGGTTTTTTGGTACGACAAAACGAACCATTGGCATAGTTTTACTGTAGCCGCTAGAGGGCGATCTCTACTGTACCTGTAGTGTATTAAAATGACCGAAAAAATTTTCTTAGTGCAATTTTTTGCTTTTTGAATAAAAATACTGATTCTTCGCACTTTTCAACATAAAAAAGCTCTCCTGTGAGTTTTCGTTATAGTTAGCCGTTTTTGAGATATTGCGATTTTTAAGGTTCGATGCATTTTTAATTATTTATGGGAAAATAATATTTTTTTACATTTTCGATTTGGGCATTACAAGTTATTAAGATGATCGTTTAGATTGTGTTTTTAAACACAGCAATAATTCCTAACTCCAAATAAACTCAAAAAACAGAATATTAATTTGTTTAATTTTCCAATATTATTTTTAACAGCTTAAATTAATTATTTACAACTAAAATGCTATTGCATAGTTAGGACAAACATACAAAATCTAAAGTAGTTGCTCGAAATGTAAACCCAATTGTTCAATACACAATTCACATCTACGAATGATCGAACGTGGTATAGAATTATTCAAATAAGGCCTTATTTCATCACATGCATTCCTGATTCTGTCTATTAGCATATCTCTTGTGGTTACTGGAGTCTGGTACACTTTTTCTTTTAGAAATCCCCACACAAAGAATTCTAATGGATTTAGGTCAGGGGATCGTGGAGGCCAGGCCGATCCATCTTTCTGGATAATTTTCGTCCAGCCAGTTTCTAACGATTCTCGAATAATGAGCTCGACAACCATCAAGCTGGAACCAGGCCAATATTCTTAAATCTAACATAACATCATCCCACATATTTGCATCTTCAGCCTTTAAAAATTCCAAGAAGATCTCAGCATTTAACCTTGCAGGCAAAAGGTAGGGTCCAAATAGTCGAGTACGGTAGATACCAATCCACACGTTCACACTAAATTCATGCTGAACATTTCTTTCCCGAACTGCTTGCGGATTTTCATGCGACCAAATATTGATTATGAAAACTAACCACTCCAGGTCTAGTGAAGCATGACTCATCGGTCCATAAAACGTTACTTAAAAACTCCCTATTATTATCAGTTCTATCAAGAATCCACTGACAAAATGTGATTCTTCGTTCTCCGTCCCCGGGATGTAGTCCTTGCACAGGTTGCAAATGGTAAGGACGTCTATGGTCATTTCTAAGAACACGGTGAACATGGCTACTTCTGCTGCGTTTCCATTTACAAAGCCATACACAAAATGAATATCCGCTAACTCTTGATTGGAGAATAAAAATGGCATTTTATAAAACTTACAAAAAAAAAACAGCTAAAAGAAACTAAATTTCGTGCATTCACAATTGCAAAAAAACGTTTCAGGTTTCAACAGACAACAAAACTAACTGTCAACTAATTGACGTTTAACCTTATTCTGCTTTCAATTTCAAAAATATTTGCAGGCACAGCCTACTTCTAAAAATTATCGAGATACTGACTTTTTAACGTTATTTTATCATAAATAATTAAAAATGCATCAAACCTTAAAAATCGTAATATCTCAAAAACGGCTAACTATAACGAAAATTCACAAGAGAGCTTTTTTATGTTGAAAAGTGCGAAGAATCAGTTTTTTTATTCAAAAAGCCAAAAATTGCACTAAGAAAAAAATTTCGGTCATTTTAATACACTACAGGTACAGTAGAGAGCGCCCTCTAGCGGCTACAGTAAAACTATGCCCATGGTTCGTTTTGTCGTACCAAAAAACCCTTGTATACCAATTTTCACTGTTATGCATCAAATATTGTTCGAAATATTAAAAAAAACTATTTTAGAAAGTAAATTTAAACACCCTGTATTTCGGAAGCCACGCATTTTTCGACCCATGTTTATATAGACTTTATTCATTAATTTTAAAAGTTCTATCGAATCTTAAAGTTATGCAACAATAAACTGAAACACCCTGTATATATACACATACATACATATATATAAAAAGAAAGATCTACCTTAGAAAGCCTTGAATAATAGATTTAGAATAATAGAGTTATAGTACAAAAAAAAATATTTTTCATTAGTTTTCAAAAATATTTTTTTTATATTTCATTTTAAACTGGTTTGGATGCAGAATTTTAAAGTCATAAGGCATTTGATTGTAAAGCCGGTAAATGTTGTATGAGAAAGATCCACAAAAAAGAGAAGTTTGATGAGGAGGAGGTGATATGTAGCCCCGAAACCGCAAATTTAAGTTATGAACATCGGTGCGAAAAGTTATTCTATTGAATAAATATGGTGGTTGCTTAAAAAACATAATTTCGTGAAAAAGATTAAATGCATGCAACTCACATCGACCCCGCATATTCAACCAGTTTGCATCAAGCAACTTATGTGGAACTCTTTCAAACTTACGTATGCCATAAATAAATCGTACGCAGGACTTCAGTACACGTTCAATTCTATCCATGTCAATCTTGTCTAAATAAAACCCATAAACGCTGTTACAAAAATTAAAATGGCTGAGTACTAGTACTTTACAGAGCAATATTTTAAGTTTAACAGGGAGGACATATCGATGAGCATACTTTCAGAGAAGCATAAGCTTTCTGGATACATTTATTAATAGGAGGCTTAAATCTTAGATATGAGTCAAATTCTACTCCCAAATTTCTCACAGTGGCAGCACAAGGTATAGATTCACTTTTTATTTTGACATGAAAAGTGGGCTCAATATTGTCTTTCAATCGGCTAAATAACATGAGTTGTGATTTGCTTGCATTTTCCGAAAATACAACTAAGCTTTCAATATCTCGATTAATGCATCACGTTTCTCGTTAGGATTGAAAGAAAAATAAAGCTGAGTATCGTCAGCATACGTGACAACTTCGGAGACATTCGGAAAGGTTTGAGGTATAAATACTAAAAATCAGAGGTGCTATAATGGAGCCTTGTGGAATACCGGATGGGATGACATCTTTGGAGGACATACCTTTATCTGTTTCTACATATTGTGTTCTGTTAGTTAAATAGTGGCACATAAGCGTGCTAGCAGAATCGGAAAACCCTATATAGTGTAAAATACCAAACAGCATTTCGTGATTTAGTTTATCAGATGTCTTGGAGTAGTCCAAGAGCACGAAAGCGGTGTTTTTTCCGGAATCTGTTGCTTTGAAGATGTCGTCAGTTATATTTAACAGTGCAGTTTCGCAGCTGAATCCTTTCCTAAATCCCGATTGATGGTCCGGTAACAAATTGTTGTCAGTTAAATAATAATTTACTTGTTGGTCCAATACAGAGTTCCCCAAACTTTTTTGTGTCGTAGACCCCTTGCCATGTTTTTCCGTGTTGGGTAGACCCCCTACTTACCTGATATTGATTTCCTGTAAATTTCTAACTGTATTGAAGTTTAGTGTTAAAAACTTAAAGTAAAAGCACATGTTAATCTATACATTTATTAATTGAATTTAAATTAAAACTACTCAAAATAAAATTGTGTATCTGTTATGTAAAATATACGTAACATTAAATAAACAGGTGTCTGACCAATAAGTGCCCGCATTGGGAATAAGTGCCCGCATTGAAAAAAAAAATAAGAGGGATAAAATAAAAAAAAAGTGAAAAAGAATAAAAAAAAAGTTTTTACTTAAAATAGTACAATAAGTTCGTTTATTAATTATAACATAAACGTATGTTCTACAATAATTTCACTGTTAGTTTGATTAAATTACGCTTCTTATACGTTCAAGTTATCTAAAATAGGCAAAAAATTAACGAATTTTAGTGTGTACCTATCCTTGAGTTTTCAGAATAATTTAAAAAAAATATATTTTCTATAAAGGGGGGTTCTTTAAAAAAATCAATGCGGTCACTTATTCCCAGTGCGGGCATTTATTGGTCAGACACCAATAAACATAAAATAAACTATAAATAAAATAACATAAGCAATAAGTCAATATTTTTAGTAAGAAAGATGAACCTGAAGCTTTAATAATAAATTATCAACATTGGGCGTCAATTTTGTAAGGGTTAATCTTAAATCTCCTCGGCTAATGATGCCCAGTCTGTTTCTTTTTTTCGTTAGGAGATTGGTAACAGCGCTGAACCCCCTTTCCACTAGGTATGACGATGGAAAGGAAATTAAAAATTTCCTTGCTATATTCCATAATACGGGATAAGTAACGGGTATGTTGTTTTGCAGCCAGAATTGCTGATATCCGTTTTTAAACTGAACCTTAAGTTCTTCGTTTGTACTTAGTTCAGTCAGTTCCTCTTGTATTATGACATTGGTTTCTTCTATGTCACCATATGGATTAATTATCCACGGTGGTATTACCATAGTCAAAATATCCTCAAACCTAGATTCAAAATCTGAATAGAGGGCATTTAAATGTTGAACGTAAGTTGAATCGACGTCTTCCTGGCAGCTTGTCTGTGACAAATTGGGGAACTGAGAAAATTCGCCCCGTCCAATATTTTGCTTCATTAGTTTAACTCTGGCAAGAAACGCTGATAAGATGGACTTTGTTTTAATCAAATTTAATCTGTCGCCTTGTAATTGCAAATTAACCATATTAAATTTAGTAAACAAATCTGTTAAATAGGCGATGTCTGTTTTCCTCCTCATTAAATTTTCTTTTAAAATTTTATCTTTAGTATCCAGAAATTCTAAAATAGTCTCAAAAAGTGCAAAAAATCTTGTCAAACATAAGCCTTTCGACAGCCAGCGTACTTTAGTGTGAAGGAGTAATTGATGAAAGTGTTCATTTTCTTCACACAACTGCGCAAATAACCGCGTATTCAACGCGTTGCTTCGGATTCGGTTTACTGCATCAATGACTAAATGAAGTGCTTCATGCAATCCAACACTCAAATTTTTAGCAACTAAATGTTGTCGATGTATGACGCAATGTATTGCTAACACCCCTGACACATTTTGTTTTAAATAGCTTATAAATCCACGATAACGTCCAACCATGGCAGGTGCTGCATCTGTAGCTACTGATATTATATTTGATAAAGGAATTGCTTTTTCAATGAAGTAATCCTTCAAAACATGAAATATTGATTCACCTTTAGTGTCGGTTCTCAAAGTTCTTGCGAAGAGCAGTTCTTCGTAGATTTCTTGATTCATAATAAAACGAACATATGCCAATAATAATGCTGCATTATCAGGTAAAGTTGACTCGTCCAGTTGTATAGAGAAATGGGTCGTTTGCAAATAATTACATAAGAAGCTTTCAATATCAGAACTCATTTCATCAATACGTCTTTCAACAGTATTGTTGCTTAAGGGAATTCTTTTAATGATATCAGATGCAGGTTTGTGTAAAACAGTTTTTAAAACCTCTTCAACGGCTGGCAAAATTAACTTCTCTCCGATGGTATGCGGTTTTCCGGATTTTGTTATAAGTAACGAGATATTGTAAGACGCCCGCAAACCATCATCATTTCTTTGTGACGTCGAAGCGAACATTCTGTCCAGTGTAGGTCTCTTCTGAAATTTATCTTTGAGTGTTTGAAAGTATATCAAATCTTTCTCTGTTTTATCAAGGTGGCATCTTCTCAGATGGTCTTGCAGTTTAGATGGTTTCATAGCATCATTGCCCAAAACTTTGTTGCATAAAAGGCACATAGGCGATTGTTTGTCCGGCAACGATGGAATGAAGCCAAATTTCAAATAATCAACACTGTACTGTCTACATTTCTTTTTAGATTCGGACATGGCATCAGTCATCTGTGGGCAAAATTAAATTATTTAAATAAGACAGAAAATCCAGCAGCTGTATATTAAAAATATTTTTTGATTTTTCCGAAACCATTCCATAATTCGAACATCGTCTTGCAACAATTAGCTCGACATACGGAGATTGCACTGTAATTATATTACCGATTGCTAAAACTTTCAAAAAGAAACTATTTAGGAGTACTCGTGTAATTTTGCATGATTGAATATTTATTGGCGTAATTTATCTATCTTTGCTAACTATGAGTACAAAACTAAAATTTAATAAAAAATAATGTACTTACTTTTCTCCAGCACTCTCAAACAAAATAACACTGACTCACTATAATTTGTGTGATATACTATCTGTTTATATTTTTTAAAATATTTTCTTAGCACTTTCCTTTTCAAGATTCAGGAAACGAATAAACGTATTTGTCCCACATTCGTATTTATAGAGTGACGAATTGAACAAGTCAGTGCAAGGTAGCGAAGCTCTGAGACTGCGACTCTCAGGTTTTTACAAGTTCAAAATGTATTGCGTCCACAAAGCGAATACCAACATCCTACAACTTACACAATTTTATAAACATATATAATAAATTTTTTACTTTTATAAATAATGTATATGTTTTGATATTATCGGATAGTATGATGTAAGTAAATAGGTACTATCAGTGTATGTGTTGAGATCCACTATCGTGGACCCCCATTTTCATTTCATAGTCCTCCAAATTTTTTTTCGCTGACGGAGACCCCTTGCAGGTTGTCATAGACCCCTAGGACTCTCTCCATTAGTTTTGATAGCAATTGTAGTCGTTAATTTCAGATTTCTTTGATATTGGTCAGTCAAATATTGTTGTTATCAATATTAGTTTAGATTTATACTTTAATATCATACTAATTGATAATAGTTTTGTTAATATGACGTCCAAACAATATATTTCAATGTCTTATAAAAGAAAAAAAATATTTTGTGACCTTCAAACAATAAACAAACTTTGAGTTAATGTCCGAACTACTTTGTATTAGTGCTGGTATTTCAATACGTAAACTGCCCGATCCTTTTCTTATAAAATACAAAGACGTGTCTCCGTATTACACCGGTAAAACTAGGGCGAAAGGGTTGCGAGTCCGTCACTGTTCCAGAGCTAAACCGCAGTGCATTGGAAGCCGCGAAAAGCTCGATAACTTTAGTATTCGGTGCAGTAGTCTCGGTCCCAGCCCGTCGCATCGACTTCTCTACGTTCGCCAGTTTTGTTTTTCAAACGTTGTCCGGATAGTACAAGTGCATCCTCCGATCCTAACGAATTCCGCTTTGCGTTGTTGTTTGCGACATGCCCGCGTCCTTCGCTTGAATTTCCTGTTCTGACGATTTTAATAAAAATTGCCGACTTCTCGACATCACCGGCGAGAGGATGCATGCGTAATATTCATCGCGTTTGTTGTCAGTGCTGAATACACAGATGAAAAATGGGCCTGTTGCGGATACCTATGCGTAAGTCCAACAACTATTTTCCTAAGCTTCATGTTGAAATTTGCTGATTTACCTTAGCGACATATACCAGAAACTTCGATGTAAATGATACGAATTAAAAGTGATTTTTACCGTATCGTTAGATGGTAGATCCATATGGTGACCTTGATCTTCATTCAATTATACTATCGATTGGATAGACTAGCGAATGCATGAAGCCAAACCTTCCTACTCGGATACGATCAATTATTTTTTTCTCGTGCAACTAATTAAATAATAATAGTGGTCTCAGTTAATGCAACGTATTACCATTTCGTAGCTACATATCGTGTTTAACTTCATTTCACTCAAATCCTTGGACTTTACTTTTTCACTCCCCGCGTTTGATGGCGGTATTGTGTGGTACAGGGTGCGGCAGAGAGGATGGACGGTTTTAAAAAATCATAAAATGGTTAATTTTTACTCGAAAACAAATTTATTGATGGAATCAGGTTCACAAGGAAATAGCATTTGAGACAGTCAAGTGTGGAAAATCACATCAGGCATGTGGTGGCCGAAATCGTTGATGCTATGCTGGAGGCGTTCTTGGAAGTTCGCGTAGACTCTCTCCTACATCGCTCTCTCAACTTGGGCGACTTCCACGCGAATTTCGCCCTTCAATTCGTCCAGAGTTCGGGGCTTGTTCGCGTATACTCTAACCTTGAGGTGTCCCCATAAGGATATGGATAAATCTGGGGACCCAGGAGGCCAATGAACCATTCTGTTTAGGTGAAAGTGGGCTTCGTCACTCATAGGCGAAAACGCGGTACTCCACCGTCCAAGGCTCCATAACGACAACAAAATAATGCTAGGATCTCACAAGTCAAACGGCACCCTCCCCACCTCTCTCGTAGATGGAGGCGGAGAGTACTACCCATCCCAAAAACGTCCGTCCTCTCTGCCGCACCCTGTACATAACGAAAAATCATGGCACAGACATCAATAAACCATGATATTCAAAAAGTGTATGACTTCTCGAATAACCACAACCTGTCAATAAATCCTGGTAAATCCAGCCTGTTATTTTTTTGTTCTTAGGAGAGAAGAAATTAAAAGTCGATTAACTATTAAAATTGGATCTCAAAGACTGTACCCGGTTGACGAGGTTAAAATTCTTGGCGAGGTAACCGATTTCAAACTTAGATTCACCAGTCATGTTAAAAATCTTTTGAAGAAAACCTACTTGATACTGAGATCACTATATGCCAATAAAGCAATTTTCAATTATAAGCTAAGGAAAAAACTGTGTTCATCTTTGGTTATGCCGATTTTCAACTACTGTGATATTTTATATTATCCGTGTCTCAATGTTGTTACTAGAAATCGGATTCAAATTTTGCAAAACAATTGTGCTAGGTCCATCTGCGGTTTAAGGCGCTTTGACCATGTTTCTGGTAGTCTTGTTGAATTAAACTGGATGATAACAAAAAATATTGTCAAATATCATTACCTTGTTTTTATTCATGAACTAATACTTATGTCAAAACCTATATACTTAAGAGAAAAGCTGATCTTTAGGCGTAATATTCATCATAGACATATTAGATTTCCAGATTTGATAACTACACCTATTCACTCCACAACTTTATTCCAGCGTTCTTTCACGTACAGGGCTTCAGTGTTATACAATGCCTTGAGTCCTGCATTCAAAACCATGTCCTTAAATTGCTTCAAGAAAGCTGTCAAATCTCATATTTATTTGGATCCATAGTCTTAATTAGATTGCTATAGGATATATTGTTAAATGATTCTTCACTTCCCTTGTGTACATGTAGCAAACTTTGGTGCAACATGTACGTATGTAATGTGTGTATATGTATGTATGTATGTACATATGTATGTATATATGTATGTATGTACATGTGTATGTATATATGTATATTTTGTTTGATATCTGCTACTTAACAACTTGTTTTAAGAGTAGCATGTTGCTAAACTTCGCCCCCATATGCAACTCTTGTTTTTCTGCATGAAATACAGTTTAAATAAAGACGATTATTATTATTATTATTATTTCCGGCGACCTCTCTGCAAATCCTTGGCCCTTCTGGCTGTATCGACAGTCTACAATTTATTGTAGGAGGCCTTTATGGCCTCCTTGATTTTTATAGATTTCTATCGTTCCCCGGGTCAGCGCTCTTTCTTTTAAGGTTATTGAAAAAAACTATTTGCATCAAATTGTTCATTCTTTAGATTTGTATAATCTGTTTTATCATCAATTTCACACAATTCAAAAAGAAAACATAATTTGACAATAGGAGAGAGCTGACGCTGACACGGAACAGTAGACATCTAGAAATACCCCAGTCTTTCTGAAGGACAGAATATATACTAAGCGACATATAAATCCGAACACCCAGTTTAAATGGTTTTATTTTAATAAAAGTTGGTGAATGTATTTATCTTACTGTAAATAACAAGTGAAAATATTTTCAGCCTTATCAGTTTTTTTAATTCACTAACGCTCTAAAAATGAATATTTCAACCGCAGTAAAGAATCAACGTTGGCGGATTTTGGTTCTTGACATCCTTTACGATCGGTTACGATGCCTAGAGTTCGGAGACCTGTACGATTTCGTCAACTTAGTGAGTTTGATGGGGGCCGTATAGTGGGACTTCGGGAAGCTGGACTTTCTTTTCGGGCAATTGCAGTTAGAGTGCAAAGAAGTGTAGACACTGTGGTTAGGCGTTGTCAGGCATGGCTTCGAGAAGGCCGTACGCAAAGAGCAAGGGGCACTGGACGCCGCCGTAGAACAACAGACCGTGAAGATCGCCGCCTAAGATTATTGGCCTTAAGGGACCGTTTCTCCACTACCAGGTCCATTGCAAATGAATGGTTTGCAGAACACGGAAGTCCTATTAGCATGCGAAGTGTTTACCGACGAATGAGAAGTTTTGGCTTGTTTTCATACCGGCCACACTGGGTCCTCCCTTTAACTCGAGAACACCGACGTAATCGCCTTGAGTGGTGCAGACAACGGTCACTCTGGGATCAGGAATGGAACAGTATTGTCTTTAGTAACGAGTCTCGATTTTGTTTAGGCATGCACGATGGTCGTGCCAGGGTTAGAAGGCGACGTGGTGAAAGGAGGAATCCACAGTTTTTTGTTGAAAGACATGTTCATCACACTGTTGGAGTTATGGTTGGGGGTGCTATAGCTTATGGTTCCAGGTCACCTTTAATCTTCATCAGAGGTAACATGAACGCGCAGCGTTATATCCACGAAGTTCTAGAACCCCATCTTTTACCCTGGCAGATCCAACTTTCCAACAAGATAATGCCCGACCACCTGTTGCAAGAGTCACAATAGACTTCTTTCAACATAATGATGTCACATTGTTACCATGGCCACCAAGATCTCCCGACTTATTCCCGATTGAGCACGTGTGGGATATGATGGGTAGGAGATTGCTCAATTTGCAACGTCCTCCTCAGACTCTAGAAGCACTTCGAGAGGAGTTGGTGGTTGCCTGGAATGAGATACCACAGGAGGACATTGACCACCTGATCAGAAGCATGCCTAGGCGCGTTGGAGAATGCGTAGCACATCAGGGTGCATCGACACATTATTAAAGGTCAAAGGGCTTTAAAGCAGTGCAATCATTTTGAAATTTTTATCATTTACTTATTATGCTTCATTAAGTACTTATACAAAATTTTATTAAAATAAAACCATTTAAACTGGGTGTTCGGATTTATATGTCACTTAGTATAACTATGGAAATCAAGGAGGCCACAAAAGCGTCCCAAAATTTTTCTAGGAAAGACTGACTGAGTGCTTGGATTTGAGCGAAATTTTCACGCAACGAAAAAGCTTTATAGTTTTTGAAAATCGGGCCAGTGAAGGCGGAACTACGGGCAAAAAAATAAAAATCGCTTAAATCTTGTTTTGGGCGTTTTGGAGGTTCCTGATAATTTTTGGAAACAAACAACGGGCGTTGACTCTCACCATTGGGATTCCGGAAAGACTAAGAGATACGAAGTCGCTTAAATGGGGGCAAGGTTACGCATTCAGGTAACTAACAAATTGCCAGTTAGAAAGGTTCGAAATTCAAAGTACCTCCGGAAAGAGACCGAAAAAACTGAATTTTTCCATAATCGTTTTGAGTTTAGTTGGAGTGAGATTTCAAAATAAATTGCACATCAACATTGCCACTTTTTCTCCTCTAGCAGCATCAACTTCATTTTTTCTTATGGACGCCGTATTGGAGTTTTTAATTGTGAATCCAAACATGCCGAGTTATTTATTTAAAAGACAGAATTTCCTAGGAAGGCCTTGAAATTACTATCAAATAGAAATTTTTTTCGTATACCAGATTTATCGCAATATCATGATAAACTGCAGTGAACAATGTACACATACAAAGCAATGGACAACATTGTGAACATCTGCCATGACTTACCTCTGCTTACACTGCAGAACATTTTAAAACTTTTTTCCCTCCCTGGTATGATTTTGAGTGGATTTCATACAGGGTACATTATAATTAACGTCATTTTCTATTATTTCTGTAATTCGTGACTCTACAGTATTTTCTAGCATGTCCAAGTACGTCTCTCGTTTCCTGAAATAAAGAAAGGTCCTGCAATATGATTTCCGAAAATGCCGGTCCACACATTTATTTTTTCAGGATATTGCGAGTGTTCCTCTCGAAACTAATTTGGGTTCAAGTCAGTCCATATCGACAATTATGTCTATTTACAGCACCATGTAAATAATATGTACACTCATGGGAGAAACAAATATTAAATAACATATTTGCATTGTTAATTAAACGTTGGACATTAATTTGCAAAACTCCTATCAATCGTCTTCATTAAGCTCATGGACAAATGTCTACAAATGCTGTGGGTGTTGTCAAGTGCTACGTGTCCCAAAACTGCTATTTCTGCGGCTTCATTTCTAACTGGTCGGTTTTCTCGATGGCGATTACAGATCCAGTTTCTTCAAATCCTCTTATCAACTTAGTCACGTACTTATCGTTAATAATTTTGGCTGGATGTAACGCATTAAACGACCGGGCAGTAACTCTTACAATGCTCCCATTTTGGTAGCACAATTTTGTCATTTCTACCCTTTCTTGAATTGAATAACTAACTAGGTAGGTAACTTAACAATTTGTAGTGAAAGACTATGTATGACATACGATGACACTGACTGATGGTAAATTTTGTGGCGGATATCCATCATTATTATTTTTTGCCCTGAATTATTATTATCAGTATTAAGTTGGTCGTTTTTTATTAGAACCTGAAATAGTTTTACAATGGTTGAAGATAGGTATAAACTTTATTATACAAAAGTTACTAAAAACAGTCAAGCAATCAATAGCAGACGTTTTTCATGACTTAAAGGTCCTTGATCTACTACTGATAATAATAATAATAATAATAATAAATGTCTTTATTAATCAGAATACATCAGTGAGGCGAAGTTTAGCCAAATGGCTACTCTTACACTTAACCTCACTGTGTACGAAAGAGTAACACTCGATACACATACAAACAATAAATGCAAATGCACACTATTAATATCCCATCAGCTGTTTCTTAACGAGTCTCCTGAAAGGCACTATTGTTTTACTGCGACATATTTTATCTGTAGAGTTGTATAACTTGACAGCATGAAATGTGAAGCTTTTCTGGAAAAGGGCCGTATAGTGGACTGGCATCGCAAAATTTAGGTTGTGTCTGAGATTTCTCTGATTAATGTTACCTCTTGGTACTAGCTTTTCTAAAATGTACGGTGGTTTTTTGGTGCAAACTACTTTATGGACAAACACCTTCATAGCATAAACAAACTGTGATTCCATCTTTAACCAATTTAAATCTTTAATCTTCGAAGAGACATGACTATATTTACGAAGTCCAAACACAAACCTGCAGCAGCCGTTTTGAATTTTTTGTAGCCTATACCGATCCGACGAATCCAAATAAGAATAGAATAAAATCAGAGAATGTTGCAAAGATGACAGGATCAAGCTTTCAACTAATTTTTTCCTAGTCTTAAAGTTTAAAATGAAACGGTTGGAATATAAAAGTTTTAATTTGGCATATGTTTTTTGAGACAGGTAACCGATGTGCCTATCAAACTTCAAGTTAGAGTCCAAGATAACACCCAGGTTTTTAGAATGTTCTACCATGGGGATGCGCTCGTTATTTATAATGAGTACAATTGCGTCCTTTATGTTATTATACATGTGTTTCGGAGAAAAAAGCATACTTGAACTCTTTTCAGGATTGATCCTGAGACAGTGCTTTTTACAAAAATCCGTAATATTGATTAGGTCAGTATTAATTTTAAACGACACTTCATTTAACTGAGCATATGTGAAGTGAAATGATAATTGTGTGTCATCAGCATACGTTTGTATAGAACAAAATTTCACACATGAATCTAAGTCTATAGTGTAAATTAAATATAGCAGGGGTCCCAGAACTGACCCCTGCGGAACGCCAGACGAAACCACAGTACTAGAAGAGACGCCCCTAACCGTCTTAACTAATTGTTTTCTTTCTGCCAAGTAGCTTTGGAAAAATCTTAGCGGTATATCAGATAATCCAATGTACTTCAGCTTGCTCAACATGATTTTGTGATTAACTGTATCAAAGGCTTTTGAGAAATCAATCATCACTAATATGGTATTAATATGTCTGTCTAAGTTACCTACGATGTTGTCAGTTAGATGGAGCAAAGCTGAAGTAGTGCTATGTCCCGCACGAAATCCTGATTGATGAGGAGAAAACAAGTTATTTTGCTCTAAATACTCCACTAGTTGAATGTACACTGCTTTCTCTAATACCTTCGAACAAAAGCACAGCAAACTAACAGGCCGCAAATGACTATGAGTGGTTGGATTTTTGACTTTGGCTAAAGGGATGATAATAGCTTCCTTCCAAGCATCAGGAAAAGTCCCGGTCTCAAGGCATATGTTAACAATATGTGTTAAATACAATAAAATTTCTGGTAAGCAGTATCCTAGCATGTTCAAATTAATTTCATCACTCCCTGTAGCAGGTGACTTGATAGAGGTAATTATGTCCAAAATTTCTTCAGCGGTCATCATTCTAAATGTAAATGCAGTTACATCTTGGCTGTTAAAGCTGTTCTCATAAAACTCTACTGTACTGTCAATCAAACGGGAATTGATATTAAGATTTTGGTAATTTAACATGAAGTGGTTATTGACTTCATTAGGGTCTAACAGATCATAGGGTATTTCAATGTGTTTCTGGGGACAAATATTCATTGCTCTCAGCTGATCCCAAGCTTTTCTAGAATTGAGATTATCAAAGCGAGATAAATATGCCTTTTTCTCACGCCGGATTGAAGCAAGTGAATAATTTCTTAACTGTTTATACGCTGTCCAATTTTCATCTGATGGATTGTGACGAAATTTATTTAAGGCCTCATCTCTCACCTTAAGAATGACCTTAAGTGCGAAAGTTAACCATGGAGCAGCTTTTTTGGTGACACGAGCCGTCCGAATAGGAGCATGAAAGTTAAAAAGCTCAATAAGCACCCCATAAAGGATTAGAATTTTGGAGTTAATATCGGTAATATACAGCATTTCTTCTAAGCCAGCTGCAGCCAAATCCTGCTTGAATTTGATTACATCAATGTTCTTAAAATCCCTATAGGTTATGAATTTTTCCTCCGATGAAACGGTTTTAATATTTAATTCACAGAATACTAGTTTGTGGTCAGATATCATATCTGCATTTAAGGTACCAGAGTTGAGAACACTTTCAATATTATTTAAAAATATGACATCAATTAAAGTAGAACTGAAACGAGAAATACGAGTAGGCTCATCGATGACCTGCCTGAAACCATAAAAATCAAGACAACTGCTGAGTACATTAGTGGTATCGAACATATCAATATTCATGTCTCCAAGAAGAATAATGTCATCATATTGAGGCATAAAGAAAGAAACAAGATTGTCTATGTGGTTTATACAATCATTGATAGAACAGTGAGGAGGTCTATAAAGTACCGCAACAAGCAGGCTTACGGAATTGATTCTACATTTACAACACAATAATTCCAGCGTACTGTTACCCAAAAAATCGATATTAACAGTACTGAATCTCAGATTAGCCTTTGCGTATATGCCAACCCCACCACCTCTGCCAATTCTATCTTTGCGAAAGAAATTATACTCGTGCATACTGATAAGATTATCTGGTATATTGCCTGAAAGCCATGTTTCAGACACAGCTATAATATCAAATTGATCTTTTACCAGCAAAGAAAACTCATTAAAAGAAGCTGTAAGTGATCGAACATTTATATGGCAAATTTTTAAAACATCATTTTTATTACTTCCCATAGTCCACGCGCTGCTTCAAATTGTCAACATAACCTTGGTACACAGGACATCCAGGAAAGTTAGCAGAATGATCTGTGGGCAAGCTCTTTTTATGTGACTTGTTATGATTAACACAGTTAATGCATTGTAGCGCCTCCGACTTGCACTCTTTCAGTTTGTGTTTTCTGCAGCATCTAGGACATGCAAGCTCTGATTTGCAAGCAGCTTCAGTATGGCCGAATGAACAACATTTGTAACATTTCATCAAGCGCAAATGGTCAGAAATGAAACACTTTTTCCAACCAATGAACAACGAACCTATTTGTAACAGGGATTTTCTTAAATCAGGTGTCACTTCAATGACGACACTAGTTCCGCTCTTAAGTCTAAGTTTAGTGACAAATTCAATCTGAGATTTTTGCGTAACAGTTAAATTATTCAGGGTAGCTATATTCGTTATAATATCATCTGGCGAATCAATACCATCCAAATTAACATTTTTTATTATTAACCTTGGATTTAATTTCTTGGCCTCAGATATTGTATATTTAGATGCCAACTTTGCATCAAGACTAGTTTTCAATGAGTTCAAAGATGCATCGTCTTTACAATGAACCGCCACACCGTTACGGATTTTACGTGTATTATTTACACATATATTCATGCTGGCCAAATTGACAGATGATTTTATGTCATCTAACACTTTACTTGTGTCGGAGGTGTTGCTACCAACAGATTGAACCAAAAGAACAGATGAGTTGTCAATATTCTTCTGTTTTACTATATCACTAAAAAGAAGACCAGGTTGATGTACATTGACCTGGCTACTACCACATGCTTGAGATTTTGCAGGTTCACGTTCTTCGTACGACTTCAGCAGGGATTTTTGCAACTGTACAGTGTATTCGAGATTAGTTAAAAGTTTTTTAGTTGAATCCAATTCTCGATTGACGCTTTCCAACTCTTTTCTCAATAATGTTATGTCAGTTTTTGTCTCATTACTGACTGACTGCAAGGAGCATTTACAATCGTCGCAAAGCCAAAATATATTTTCGCATTCTGAAAAGATTTTTAACCAGCTGTCTCTCACAGATACGCATGACGTATGGAATTTAAGCTTGCAAAGGCCACACTTTACTATTTTCGTGCACACTATAAAGTTATCACTACATACTATGCATACTTCCACATCAGGTGCCATGACTCTAGCATGGACCTAATTGCCTGAACTATATGCAAAAATTGCAACAAAATACCACAAATTCCACAGGTTTTTCTAGCAGGCAACAGATAACAATACAGAAAAATGGTACTTATGACCACTATAAGTAAGAACACTACGACGTAAATCAGTAATTGAGGTAAATTTTACCAATCAAGATACTGCACCGCATGCACTAACCATAGCACTACGTCAGATATAGCCACAATGAAATTTCCGATCTTTTTCCCTAATAAAGAGGCACTACCATCGACCCGCTAATCGGTGCGATGTATACAGTCCGACGGATCTTGGGACGGCATTTACCTTATACCGAGCTCAACGACACTATTTACCGATTCCGTTTTTTTCCGGTACGGCAACACTGCAGATCACTTTAAAAGCAATTGATATCGCAGACGTGTTATAATAATAGAAATAATAAGAAAATATAACAATGTTTGGAAATATATTTTCATAAATAGGTATTTTTGATTCTGACTTGTAATATCTAGACGATGAATAATAGGTGGATGCGGATACTTTTACAAATATCGACGTTTTAGGACCCAGAAATGCAGAATGTGCTGTTTGTTTACATTTGGTGTGGATTTCTAGATTATAAATTGGCAAAAATTGTTTTTGATGTAACAAAAGATGATGAACCAGTTGGAATACGTTTTATGTCCTTTTTTTACAAAAGAACAAAAATCGGTACATTTCTACAGGTACGTATTATGTATAACACCCTGTACGTGATATAAAGACAAAACTATATTGCCATGCATGAACAGTCGTCAAAAATATTGAAAACATCCTTTTTTCCGAAATGATAAAAATTTGAAATTATATGAAAGTTATCCAAATTCTAAAGGACAAAGACATAATGTTACATCTATAATGTACCCTTATTTATAAGGCAACTGTTTTCAACATTTCAATAGAAATCACTGATATTCAGAGGAGCTTTGATAGCTTCTGTCAAATTGCATTTCGATAAGGTCATTTCCTATTGGTCCAAGATACCGTTAATATTAATATTGGTGAAATCCATCCTAAATGTTACAATCATTCTATTGGCAACTATCTATGAAAGGACAGTTATGAAAATGCACCCCACGCTTTTTACTCACTTAATTGAATTATTCTGTTAATAACTTAAATTTTATTATAATTTTATTTTGAGGTCATTAATTGTGATTGACGGTCGAACGTCTACTAATGTAATATAAACACTTTGTAATTAAAAATTATTTTCAACTGTTTAGTTTGGTTAGCTATAAAAGCGCGTTTTTTTAGTTTCTTAAACTATTATTTATCACTAGTGAAGATATCGGCTTTTGGTACGCTTTCGCGGTAACTTCACCACAAATGTGGCTACATTTTCGCAAATTCGCGTCGACATTTTTGTTACTATTTTAAGCAGGTACGTAGATCTAAGCGGAAATATGAACAGATGCTTACCAAATGATTATAAACTAACAGCTAAAGGGATATTTCAAGCATAGATGCAACTATACTATAACTATCTAAAACTGTAATGACTCATCGATGTTCACGTGAACATCACTTAACTACCAGTAGTCGGCTGTTCATAGGCGGGAATGAATGTTTAACATGGGTGAACTAGATTTGTCACATGCTTAATAAAGAGTGGTTTGAAACATATTGTAAGTCAAAAATTTGGAAATTACCTTTATTCATCGTCGCTTCCACTTACACCTGACAGTAATAAACTGTCGCTATCGCTTTCCTCGTTGAAATTGACTACAACTGGCTCTATGATGGTGTCGATGTGGTGGTCAAGCTGCCACATTTTTGTTTCTTCCTTCACAACATGACGGATAGCATTCTGCCAAGCTTCGGGCGTTACTAGCTGTATGGAAGTCTCAAGTAAAACCTTAACGTCTGGTAATTTGAAGGTTGTGTGTGACACCACATTGACGGGCCATCTCATCAGTCACGTAACTAATGTTCGCAGGTTTGTGCTGTTTAATTTTTTCATACAATTCCGCTTTCACACATGAATCGTCAAACGGGATTCCTTTTTCGCGCAACCATTGCTGCATGTCACTTTTTCGAGATCCCATAGTCGGTACACGTTCGGCTCGACGATTATGGTAGGAAGCATTATCCATGACGATCACAGAGTTGGGCTCAACTCGCTGAAGCACCCCTTGAAACCAGCTCTCGAAGCAGCTGGCATTCATTTCGTCATGGTAATCACCTCCTTTCTTAGAGACGAAAATCAAGTCGCACTCTTCTAAAAAGCCACTATCGCTACCAATATGAGTTACGATCAATCTTTGACCTTTCCCTGACGGTCCACGAAGACCTGTTGACAAACCTTCAATGCTTGCTTGTCGGTTACTCACTACGTTTTTGTCTATCCAGGTTTTTTTAACTGTGTGACCTGCATTTACCCATGTCTCGTCCAAATAATAGATTTTTCTGCTTTGTCGCTGATATTCAATCATTTCGCGTAGGTATTTTCGACGCCAGGCGACTATTTCAGGTCTCTCTATCAATACTGACTTCTGATTACGCATTTCGTAACGAAAATTAATTTCGTGCAGGGATTTCCTCATTACCTCGACGCTCATTTGGGGTATAATTTCATTTTCCTTGATCGCTGCATGTACAGCCTTGAGGGTTGGTATCTCATTCCTAAAGAAGAATGAATGTACGGTTCGCCTTAACGGCATTTTGCTATCGTCATCCAATTTAACGGCCTTTCGTCCCTTCAAATTAAACTTTGGATCAGTAGTAGCTCCAGTTTTCTTCTTTTCATGCACCAACCTGCGAATGGTCCACTCTGGAACGCCTGTCATACTTTCACAACGCACGAGTGCATCTCCCTGCGACATAGTTCTGTTCAGATAATTGAACACGTTGAGCACGATTTCTTTCGCGTCCCTCTTCAGTGCTTTACGAAGCCGTCTACTTGTTCCCTGGCTTTCAGTACTTCTACTCGTGCCATTTGTACTCTCCATGGTTAAGTATAACCAAAACAGTAACCACAGAAACCACAACAATAACAATCACACAACAATTCTTATAAAAACACACAATATGCGATCGCTCAACGAAACACGTTCCAATGCGTTGCCGACGCCTATGAGTCTGCCGGTCGAGGCGCGTCTTTGATTTCATTGGTTCTACCGGCGGAGAACAATCAGCCATTATTTCCATCTCTGTCTGTGCTGTTGACCACACCAAAGCCACAGAAACGACATATGTCGTACGCTATACGGCTGTACTGGAAGGAAGCCGGGATCGAGCTCTGATCACATGTTGATCACCCGTTTGAGTCATTACAGTTTTAAATAGTTGTAGTATACATCTATAATGCACCCTTATTTATAAGGCAACCGCTTTTTCGCGCCTTTATTCAACATTTCAATATAAATCACTGATATTCAGAGAGCTTTGACAGCTTCTGTCAAATTGTATTTCGATAAGGTCATTTCCTATTCGTCCAAGGGACCGTCAAATATTAATGTTGTGAAATTGGGCTTAAATGTACAATCATTCTGTTGGCAAGTAGTAAGTGAGAGGAGACTTATGAAAATGTAGTGAAATGCACCCCACGCTTTTTACTCGCTTAATTGAATTATTCTGTTAATAACTTAAATTTTATTATAATTTTATTTTGAGGTCATTAATTATGATTGATTGTTCGACCGTCTACTAATGTAATATAAACACTTTGTAATTAAAAATTATTTTCAACTGTTTAGTTTGGTTAGCTATAAAAGCGCGTTTTTTTAGTTTCTTAAACTATTATTTATCACTACTGAAGATATCGGCTTTTAGTACGCTTTCGCGGTACCTTCACCACAAATATGGCTATATTTTCGCAAATTCGCGTCGACATTTTTGTTACTATTTTAAGCAGGCACGTAGATCTAAGCGGAAATATGAACAGATGCTTACCAAATGATTATAAACTAGCGTCTAAAGGGATATTTCAAGCATAGATGCAACTATACTATAACTATCTAAAACTGTAATGACTCATCGATGTTCACGTGAACATCACTTAACTACCAGTAGTCGGCTGTTCATAGGCGGGGTATGAATGTTTAACATGGGTGAACTAGATTTGTCACATGCTTAATAAAGAGTGGTTTGAAATATATTGTAAGTCAAAAATTTGGGAATTACCTTTATTCATCGTCGCTTCCACTTACACCTGACAGTAATAAACTGTCGCTATCGCTTTCTTCGTTGAAATTGACTACAACTGGCTCTATGATGGTGTCGATGTGGTGGTCAAGCTGCCACATTTTTGGTTCTTCCTTCACAACATGACGGATAGCATTCTGCCAAGCTTCGGGCGTTACTAGCTGTATGGAAGTCTCAAGTAAAACCTTAACGTCTGGTAATTTGAAGGTTGTGTTATGGCGCGCAATATAACCTTTCACTTGAGCCCAGATGAGCTCTATTGGGTTCAGTTCACAGTGGTAGGGCGGTAACCGCAGCACAGTGACACCACATTGACGGGCCATCTCATCAGTCACGTAACTAATGTTCGCAGGTTTGTGCTGTTTAATTTTTTCATACAATTCCGCTTTCACACATGAATCGTCAAACGGGATTCCTTTTTCGCGCAACCATTGCTGCATGTCACTTTTTCGAGATCCCATAGTCGGTACACGTTCGGCTCGACGATTATGGTAGGAAGCATTATCCATAACGATCACAGAGTTGGGCTCAACTCGCTGAAGCACCCCTTGAAACCAGCTCTCGAAGCAGCTGGCATTCATTTCGTCATGGTAATCACCTCCTTTCTTAGAGACGAAAATCAAGTCGCACTCTTCTAAAAAGCCACTATCGCTACCAATATGAGTTACGATCAATCTTTGACCTTTCCCTGACGGTCCACGAAGACCTGTTGACAAACCTTCAATGCTTGCTTGTCGGTTACTCACTACGTTTTTGTCTATCCAGGTTTTTTAACTGTGTGACCTGCATTTACCCATGTCTCGTCCAAATAATAGATTTTTCTGCTTTGTCGCCTATATTCAATCATTTCGCGTAGGTATTTTCGACGCCAGGCGACTATTTCAGGTCTCTCCATCAATACTGACTTCCGATTACGCATTTCGTAACGAAAATTAATTTCGTGCAGGGATTTCCTCATTACCTCGACGTTCATTTGGGGTATAATTTCATTTTTCTTGATCGCTGCATGTACAGCCTTGAGGGTTAGTATCTCATTCCTAAAGAAGAATGAATGTACGGTTCGCCTTAACGCCATTTTGCTATCGTCATCCAATTTAACGGCCTTTCGTCCCTTCAAATTAAACTTTGGATCAGTAGTAGCTCCAGTTTTCTTCTTTTCATGCACCACCCTGCGAATGGTCCACTCTGGAACGCCTGTCATACTTTCACAACGCGCGAGTGCATCTCCCTGCGACATAGTTCTGTTCAGATAATTGAACACGTTGAGCACGATTTCTTTCGCGTCCCTTTTCAGTGCTTTACGAAGCCGTCTACTTGTTCCCTGGCTTTCAGTACTTCCACTCGTGCCATTTGTACTCTCCATGCTTAAGTATAACCAAAACAGTAACCACAGAAACCACAACAATAACAATCACACAACAATTCTTATAAAAACACACAATATGCGATCGCTCAACGAAACACGTTCCAATGCGTTGCCGACGCCTATGAGTCTGCCGGTCGAGGCGCGTCTTTGATTTCATTGGTTCTACCGGCGGAGAACAATCAGCCATTATTTCCATCTCTGTCTGTGCTGTTGACCACCGCAAAGCCACAGAAACGACATATGTCGTACGCTATACGGCTGTACTGGAAGGAAGCCGGGATCGAGCTCTGATCACGTGTTGATCACGCGTATGAGTCATTACAGTTTTAAATAGTTGTAGTATACCAGTAGATAATAATGGTACGCCAGTTTATTACCTGCCTACTCGACTGTTCCAAGAAATCTCAGGCTAATACTCCTATAAACATTTGGGGGTCAGTTGTATATTAGTAGTCCAAATGTTAAGAAATACACGATATTTCTATAGGTAGGATTTTTCTGTTGAACAGTGTTACGAGGGTACAGATATGATGGAGACAAATGCTGTAGATGGCGCGCATGTATGCCTTAAAGGTCGTGGCTTGAGTATGTGATAGCTGGGTCCCATACGAACGTGTGGCACAGCTTTCGTCGGAAGCGCATGTTTCACGCGCGTGCTAACGACCATGAGTGAGGTCAAGTGCCGATCGCCGTTGCGCAACGTATTGTCGTTCATTTTTTAGTGTGGGAAGGCGTTCAAAACACGGAAATTTTCCTGCGTTCGGTAGTGAGTGCCTGAGGAGGACTGCTGTGTTTAAATGGGCCAAAGCATTCAAGGATGGCCGCGAAACTGTCGAGAATGAGCCGCATGATTGTCGACCGCGAACCAGCATCACACCAGACAATATTCACCCTGCTGTACGTCGACTACTCTAGCCTTCCGAAAACAGACGTGAAACCCGCTTATCGGTCGAAACGGGGGAGCATTCCAGCGAGAAGTGCGATTTTTTTCCAGAATAACGCGCGCCCTCATATTGCGCGTCTCACGATCGATACAATATCAAAATTGGATACTGGAACACCTCCCCCTATAGTCCGGATTTATCACCCTGCGAATACCATATGTTCGGACCACTGAAAAAAGCTCTCGGAGATCAAAGTTTCAACACCGACGACGAGGTAGAAGAGTTCGTGCGCACATGGCTGTCCGAGTCGCCCAAGGAATTCTTCGATACCAGTATCAAAAAGCTTCCGGAAAGGCGGACAAAATGCATAACTAGTGAGGGAACGTATCTACAGTATATTCAGATAAGAGATAGACCGGATGTAAACAAAAGGTTCGGGTGATTTTCACGCCAACGCCGCCGTCTCGACGTAAAACAGGAGCCCTCATTGGTCAATTCGTAATTAAATGCCTATGCCGAGCGGCAGAGCAGTCGTATCAAGGCAGAGTCACATTCAGGTTCAGACGTGTTACGTATGTCGTGTGCATCATTGCAATTTGATATTTCTTTGGACGTTTTCGTTTGTTATCTTATTAAGTTGTTGAGTTTGTCGTTGTTATTGTTATACCTTGTTATTGATTGTTATTGTTATCAACTGCTTGCGCAAAATGCCCAGTAGTACAGATACTGCCGATGAAGTTGTAAACTCCTGTAGTCCACCTAGGAAACGCTCTAAAAAAAGACACCTGAGTGTAGAAATGAAAGAGGTCATTTTGAATATATATAAGATCGAGCGCGAGGAGAACGAGGCATCAACCATCAAAGAAATTGTTGTGAAGGTTTCTCACAAAGTTGGGGTGTGTCGCGCATCAGTGTTTAATGTGTTAAGGCAATACAAAAAAAATCACACCTTTTCTGAGCCAATGACCAGTAAACATCGCAAAAGTATTGTTAAATCATTGGATGAAGCTGATAAGCATGCGATTAGGAGGAAAGTGCATGAATTCTTCTTTAGGAATGAAATACCTACTATAGATAAAGTACTGCAGGAGGTAAATGGAGATACAACGTTGCCAAATTTCAAACGATCAACTTTCCATGCGTTACTGAAGCATTTAAATTTCAAATGGAAAAAACGGGGTCGTAATAGTTTACTACTGGATAGAGAAGAAATTGTGCTATGGAGGAGGGATTATTTAACAAAAATTGGGAAATATAGAAATCAAAACAGGAAGATTTATTACCTTGATGAAACGTGGGTAAACACAGGACACACTACAAGTACAGTATGGGTTGATGATTCTGTAACTTCATCCAGGAGGGCCTTTCTAGATGGACTGTCCACCGGATTAAAAAATCCAGCAGGTAAATACGAGTAATAGACAACAATCGGATGTTTTTCAAACCTTGGGAACAAGGTTCTAAACATTAATTCCAGGGGGCAGATAAAACATATTACAAGTAACAAAACTTTTATAACTTTCGATAAAATGCGTGGATGTTTTATTGTCATTTTCATTTGTTAGAACTTTTTTAAGCCATGTTTTTATGTGTTTTCGATATTTCAATAATTTTTTAATATAATCTTAAAATATTATAAACTTAAAAAAAGTTACTAAGTTTTATATTGTGTACCGTTCCTAATATTTCTAATCATTTTAATTCATACTTTAAGCTTTATAAAGTTATAATTTGTTAATATTAATATTTGCGCGTATTTCAGGTTCCTGATCATTCATTTTTTAAAGGTTTATAACTTTAAATTAAATTGTGAAGCGCTGAGTAATCATACGACGTTCAATATTCTTTCTTTCAATATGACTAAATAATCCCAATTATAGCAATCTGATACTCATGTCTCAATGTTTTTTCGCTGAATGTGATGAAAACATTTGAAAAAGGTTCGCTTATTGAAATAAATCTACACCAGTTAGTACTTCGATTTCCAGGTAACGGGAAAAGGCTCATTATCTGCCATATTGGCAGTGAGGATGGATTTGTTGTTGACGGTCTGTGGTGCTTTGAGTCTAAGAAAACTGGAGATTACCACGAGGAAATTAATGGCGAATCGTTTGAACAGTGGTTTTCAAAAATTTTACCGAACTTACAGGAAAACGCAGTAATTGTGTTGGATAATGCGCCTTATCATTCTCGAAGAATGGAGAAGGTCCCAACAACGGCTTCAAGGAAAGTTGATGTTCAAAATTGGCTTCGCTCGAAAAATATCAACTTTGAAGAAGCAATGCTGAAAGTACAATTATTAATTGTCAAGGATCACAAGGCGGAATATCAAAAATACGCCATTGACGAAATGGCAGCAAGTCAAAATAAAACTGTGCTCCGTTTACCTCCATACCATTGCGAACTCAATCCCATTGAGCTCATATGGGCAGAGGTTAAAAATTATATAGCTAAGCACAATACAACTTTTAAATTTTGTGACCTCAAAGGACTTTTCAAAGAAGCACTAGAATTAATAACAGCGCAAAAATGGGAAAACTGTATTAAGCACGTGAAAGACAAAGTTGAAAAGAGAATGCGGGAACTGGACAATATTTTAGAGGAACAAGTCGAGCCATTCATTATTGACGTTGGTGCTTCAGGCAGTAGCGATGATGAAAGCTCATCAAGCTCATCTTTCCAATAAAAGATGTCGTTCATCAAATTCGGTAAGTTATAAGTAATTATAAAGCTACTGTATTTTTTAATTAATTATTGACATTTTTGAACCCATTTTGGCAAAACCTATTCAAGAATCTACTTTCTGACAATGTTCAACCATGCACATTTTTTTACGTTTTGAACGTTTTAATTTGGTTACATATTTACCTAGAAATCAAAAAATATACTAATCAATATTCTAAAAGCAATTTTAAGAGATATACGATTATTTTTAATTTAGGCTAATTTAAACGCCATTTTGAGATTATATTCGACTGTATTTCACCAAACATCAGGCGGCATCCGAAGCGAAAATTTTGGAACCCTTATGTATATTTACATCATTATATATTTCTTACCCCACCCCCACATGATCCTATATCCATCACCAATCGTATACACATCGAATTGTGCTAATTTACTACAAAGTTACGCAAAGCAGCATCTACTAGCTAAAATATGTACTGCGTGACTCTTAATACGTCCCTGCCGAATGTTACAGCGTTCGATGATCACGTGGTCTTGTTTATGTCCGGTCTATCTCTTATCAGAATATACTGTAGAAAAACTTCAAATTTTTATAATTTTTTTCGATAGTAAATAAACGTGTCAGACCATTTGTCTCGATCATATTTGAACCACCCTCGTATTATTATTATTACTATCAATAAAGCGTTCAATTTGCCGGAGAACCTACATGACGCCATTTTATACCTTTAAAAATTCAGTGTGACCAAATAGCAACTGTTTCTGACCCACCGTAGGTATATCGTCACTTGTTTATGCGGTTTCCTACAATATCTGACCGCCTACAACCGCGGCGAAAATCTATTTCTATAGATACAATGCAGCATATTAATTGTTTGGATAAAGATTACTCATCGTCATGTTTTGGTTGAGTCGAGTTGTTTTGCCTCGTACGCACACCGATGCACAAATACGTTATTTACTGCGTCTGGTCTGGTTATTCTAAGTATACTAAGTGACATATAAATCCGAACACCCAGTTTAAATGGTTTTATTTTAATAAAATTTTGTAGTACTTAATGAAGCATAATAAGTAAATGATAAAAATTTCAAAATGATTGCACTGTTTTAAAGCGCTTTGACCTTTAATAATGTGTGGATGCACCCTGATGTGCTACGCATTCTTCAACGCGCCTAGGCATGCTTCTGATCAGGTGCTCAATGTCCTCCTGTGGTATCTCATTCCAGGCAACCACCAACTCCTCTCGAAGTGCTTCTAGAGTCTGAGGAGGACGTTGCAAATTGAGCAATCTCCTACCCATCATATCCCACACGTGCTCAATTGGGGATAAGTCGGGAGATCTTGGTGGCCATGGTAACAATGTGACATCATTATGTTGAAAGAAGTCTATTGTGACTCTTGCAACATGTGGTCGGGCATTATCTTGTTGGAAAGTTGGATCTGCAGGGTGTCAAGATAGGGTAAAAGATGGGGTTCTAGAACTTCGTGGATATAACGCTGCGCGTTCATGTTACCTCTGATGAAGCTATAGCACCCCAAACCATAAGTCCAACAGTGTGATGAACATGTCTTTCAACAAAAAACTGTGGATTCCTGCTTTCACCACGTCGCCTTCTAACCCTGGCACGACCATCGTGCATGCCTAAACAAAATCGAGACTCGTCACTAAAGACAATACTGTTCCATTCCTGATCCCTGAGTGACCGTTGTCTGCACCACTCAAGGCGATTACGTCGGTGTTCTCGAGTTAAAGGGAGGACCCAGTGTGGCCGGTATGAAAACAAGCCAAAACTTCTCATTCGTCGGTAAACACTTCGCATGCCAATAGGTCTTCCGTGTTCTGCAAACCATTCATTTGCAATGGACCTGGTAGTGGAGAAACGGTCCCTTAAGGCCAGGCGATCTTCACGGTTTGTTGTTCTACGGCGGCGTCCAGTGCCCCTTGCTCTTTGCGTACGGCCTTCTCGAAGCCATGCCTGACAACACCTAACCACAGTGTCTACACTTCTTTGCACTCTAACTGCAATTGCCCGAAAAGAAAGTCCAGCTTCCCGAAGTCCCACTATACGGCCCCTATCAAACTCACTAAGTTGACGAAATCGTACAGGTCTCGGTACTCTAGGCATCGTAACCGATCATAAAGGATGTTAAGAACCAAAATCCGCCAACGTTGATTCTTTCCTGCGGATGAAATATTCATTTTTAGAGCGTTAGTGAATTAAAAAAAACAGTATAAAAACCGGAATGTCCAACTGATAATGCTGAAAATTTTTTCACTTGTTATTTACAGTAAGATAAATACATTCACCAACTTTTATTAAAATAAAACCATTTAAACTGGGTGTTCGGATTTATATGTAACTTAGTATATATGACATATACACGACGAAAAAACATGTCACTTATTTCCGTCAATATGCCTGTTGTCGGCTTGTCCGCTAATCTTTGGACCGTCTATAACTTGGAAAGTAGTGAAAAAATTTGGATGAAATGTTCACACAAGGTTAGTACTATGGCAAAGTTTTCAAGAGCAACAGGGTCGCCAAAAAACTGGGATGTAAAGCTTACAAGGTATGCTTAAATTACTTTTTTATTATTCGTTTTCAATTCAGTATTTCTAGTCGAAATATCAAGTAACCAAATAAGATCGTGCGGTTTTTAATAGAAAAATATAAATTTTTATTGAGAAACAAGGAGACACTATTTATTCCTCAAGTAATAATAATTCCTATCTTTGGCAACATTTTAGAAATAATTTTAAAGCACCGCCTTTTTAAAAATAAATAACATCATTAATCCAAAACAATTTGGTTTTCAGCCAGGTCTGTCAACCATAAATGCACTAGCGGAACTTATCGACCACATAGTCCAGGGCCTTGAAGGGGGAAGACGTGTACAAATTACCCTTTGTGACCTTAGCAAGGCCTTTGACTGTGTGGATCATGAGAAGCTGCTGTGTAAAATGGAGCATTATTATGGTTTTCGTGGGGTGTCTCTGTGCTTTTTTAGATCATATCTGACTGGAAGATCTCAGCTTGTTAGTAGTAATAATAAACATTCAGAAATTAAAGGTGTAAAGTATGGTGTCCCTCAGGGATCCATACTTGGACCAATACTTTTTTCCCTTTACATTAATGATCTTTATTACTACTTATTACCAGATATTTGTGTATTGTATACTTTATCTGAAGTCACTTGAAATAGCATAAAAACCTTTGGTCGGCGCGTCCTTTGTAATTTCATGACGTATCATAGGCGTGCGGTCATTTATTTAGAACGATAATAATAATGTTTTTATATCACAATAAATGGATTTTACTATCTTCTTATTTTTTTGATTTGGGATAAAAAATACTTATATTGGGAGTTTAATTTATGTTGACTGAAAGTTAAGAAATGGAAAAATTACAGAATTCCAGCGTTTGACATAGGCAAATATTTACATAGCAGGTAGGTATATAAAAAGGTATATAAAGACTTACATTATAGGTATTTATATATCATCCTCGCCTTCGGAGCTGTCGCTAGAGTCATCTTGTAGAGGAATTACAACGGGATTTACAGGAGGCAAAACACAATATACATTTTCTTTTTCAATAATATGCCTAGAACACTGCTTCCATAGGTCTGTGGCAGCAATATGAGATACTGCATCTCTTATTGTGGCCAATAGCGATTCACTTAATTGAGGGGTCTGATTATGTGTTCTTACTTTTTTTTAAAGCAGCCCAGACCAACTCAATCGGGTTAAAAATGCAGTAATAGGGAGGTAGACGTAATACTTCATGGCCATTTTGCTGAAGCAGATTGTCAACAACATACTCTTTTTCAAATTTTTGTCTTTTAATAAGATCCAATAATATGGCTTTGGTTGATTTTTGTGGTATTTCCATTCCCTTATCCTTCATAAAATCAATAATGTCTTGTTTTTTGTGCCTGTATTCGAAATTTTGTTTTTCTGTCGGGAATGGTATGGCGCATTGTCCATAATAATCACTGAATTTGGGGAAATGTTTGGTATTAACTGCTGCTCTATCCACTTTTCAAATAAGTCGGAGGTCATGTCCTCATGATAGTCGGCACATGATTCTTTGATATTTTTGGCAGATAACAGCAAGGCATTAGGTATAAATCCATTTTCAGTGCCAGCATGGAGAATAATGATTCGTTTTCCACGGTTGCATGGTGCATTTAAAATGCACTTGTTGCTGCCGTCAACCCAGCCGTACTGCACAACATCATGGGTATCATACCACGTTTCATCCAGGTAAATCAGATTTCTTTTCTGCTCTCTATAGATTTTAACTTTGTGCAAAAATTCTTGGCGCAATTCAACGATTCGAGGCGACTCCATAATCACCATTCTTTTATCTAATTTTTTGTATTGAAAACCACACAGTTTTACAATACAGTGCAGTGAGTCTAAGCATTTGTAATTATAAAAATCTTCAGGATAATCTTTTAATTTATCCCGTATCATTTCCAACGTGGGCACCAAATTTTCTTTATAAAATCCGTATATTATACGACGAATATCTTCCTGAAAACCCACGTCTATTCTTTTTAATTTTTGCCCTATGCGCTTTCTGTGGAAGGAATGGTTGACTACATCTCCCCTTTTTATAACCCGATAAATGGTAGACCGACTGATTTTTGTCAGGATACAAATTCTGTTTAAAATTTGATTTTGCGAGGATCTGGATTTTCGTTTTTCAGACAATCGTACATATTTAGGATTACTCTTTGGGTCTGTTCTTCTAAATCTTTATGAAAGAATTCTGCCTGCACAGGTTCATCAACCATCTCCTCGTGGCTTGGAGCATTTTCCCAAGGTCTCCAAAGAGCCATATTTAGGACACACAAGAACAATCAACACAACAATTAAATCAACAAGTAAATGGAGTATTCAAAAGTCAAAAACACACAAACTAATAAAATCTATGAAAAAACACGGACAGACTAAAGAAAACACGTTTATTCACCGCTACACGGCACTGGCTAAACTGTTTCAATTTTCAGTAGCCACCTGCACTTGTTCGGAGCTTTGAAATACACGCTTTCTCATTGGCTATGTCCACGCATAGGCGTGCTTTACTCCACGTGGACCGGTGAAACTGCCTTTGATCTTATACGATATTTGCTGCGAAATTTGGCGATTTTTGCAGCAACAGAGCGTGTTAAATATAGATATATAAAACGCACCCGGTATTTCACAGTGTTTCAAGTGACTTCAGATAAAGTATACGCAGATGACACCACCCTTATAAAGAGTCACAAAAACCTTCATATATTACAAAGCTTATCTAAACAGCTTGAAGAAAAGGCAAACAACTGGTTTAAACAGAATAGCTTATGCCTAAACTCAGACCAAACTAACAGGATAATAGTAACTAGTAACTCTTCTCTCGCAGAAAACAAATGTGTAAAATTGCTTGGCATAACAATTGATAGCTCACTAAAATGGACAAAGCACATTGAAACCCTATGTAGCAAATTAGCCACAAACATATTCTTACTACGCAGACTAAAAACTTGCCTTAGTAATGCATGCCTTGTTAGTGTTTATTATTTCATCGTCTCTCACATCCAATATGGCTTATTAATCTGGGGAAATTCTACCCATATAAATAGAGTGTTTATATTACAAAAAAAAGCAATTAAAATGTTAGGGTATATAACAAGCTAAAAAACACTACTAAGAATCTTACTTTAAAACATTTTAAAAATACACTTTGGCAAGAATTAGTTAAACATCCTTTTTATTCCTTGAATGAGTTTATCGCGACACCCCTATGTGTGTGATCTGGCCTACTACACCTTTATATTATATTTTATTTTATTTTTAACAATTATAGTGGCTTTCAAGAAGCTATTTTTATGTGTTATGCATACCAACAATTTTTAAGACAAGTGTAAAAACAAATGTTTTGTTGATTGGCACGTAATATATATTCTATTCTATTCATGACAGTCAATGACCTTTTGCCGACGTGGAACCAATTTTTGTATGCCGGTATTGTAGAACTCCCTGGATTTGGAGTAAAAAAATTGTCGGAGTGCATTTATTACACAGTCTCGAGTTGTGAACTGTCGGTGCCTCATACAGTTGTCGAGAGACAAAAAAAGGTGATAATCACTGGGCGAAATGTCGGTGGAATATGGCGGGCGCGGTAACGTTTCCCAGCCGAGTTCAGGAATTTTTTCTCGGGTCACTTTTGCGGTATGAGACTTAAGAAGAATATCACTTTCTTCCGATTGATCAAAGAAGGCTGTTTCTGGACGAGTGCTGCTTGTACTCGTTGAAGCTGCTCACAGCAGTGATGGTTTGACCCCTTTCCAAAAACCCATAATGGACAATTCCAGTTGCTGTCCACCAAGCACACAACAAAACCTTGTTTGGGTGCAAGGAAGCCTTGGGCGTGTGTGGTACCGAATCATTAGGCGACAACCAATGATACGAACGCTTAGAATTCAAATACAAGATCGATTTTTCGTCACAGGTTAATAACCGATTAAGAAATGGTTCATTAGCGTTGCGTGAAACATTGCTGAACAAATGGTAAGACGACTTAATTTGTCAGTTCATGTGCTTAACATCCACGTCTTTCCTAGCTGAGGAAGATGCAAACGAATAGTTTCAGGACTCACTCTGAACATTTCTGCAAGTTCTTGGCACGTTGTCTTGGAATTTGCGTACACAACCTGTCGAAGATCCTCGTTGTTCATGATTTTTGGTCTCCCTGAGCGCGGTTCATTGCTCAGACTGAGATCTCGCGAAGAAATTTTTTTTAACCACTTCTGTGCTGTTCGATCACTAACGGCATCATCTCCGAATGCGGTACATATTTTTCGCGCCACCGCTGCAACTTTTGTGCCAAGTTTGTACTCATACAGTAAACAACTTCGAATAACTAATTAATCGCCATTTTCAATTATCAAAACAAGGTATGAAACAATTTTCAGCAACTTTTTATGTGTGTGAGAAAATAAGGATTCATACTAAAGTGACAACAGGTAACAAACAATCGCTATCGATCAACAACCTCCATGGCAATGTGCGATATACAGCAACCGCACGAATCGCATTACCAACAAGTGCCAAAACCTGCATTTTGCCTCGTTTTTCGGCCAAAATTAGTCGGATCTTTTCACGTTGGTCTCATTTTGTAAGTCTCATAAAAATACCTAAAAATCTTCTACGAAAAGTTTCAGGTGAATCCCAAAAAACACGTTTTCTTATTATTTGTTGTCAAATAAAAAGTTTTCTCACAAAAATTGGTGTACCCATTTTATGCGTCCATGTCTTAAATACCCCCTTGAACAACTTTCACTGATAAAACCAGACTTTGCAATTATTTCGAAGACATTTGCTAATATGATTAGACTAATTAGTCATTTTGTTTATATGCGTTTTAATATAGAGAAATGCTCAAAAATTATTGACTGCAGTATCGCTGTTCTGAAATTAGTGATTCTATGTTCTAGAGTGCTCTTAAGTAGCTTCAAAATAAGGTATCCATGATCCTCCATTCAGTTTGAAAAATGTTGCAAGATGGAGTCCTTCAGCCACCATCTTGAAATTCTTAGCAGTCATTTCACTTTCTGCGCGTACTGGCGGGAAAGTATTGTAAACGCGAACATTTTCGAAAAAGAAATCGTTTTTTCTGAATGTTACTAGGGATCTCTTTTATGTTTTGCAAATGTAAATAAAACAACACGGTATGCAGTTTTAAATGGCTTTATTGTTTTTCGAAGTATTCTCCACGAACCAATTTTCTCTGAAAGTTGTAATAAATTATGGCGCGAAAATGTTCTCGGTTGAGTTCCATTTTTCTAATGACTTATTGACACTTAAAAATTCGCTGTAGTGAGAACGCTGCACGTATTGTTGTAAAACTTTGAATTTAAGTTTACTAAAGGGCGAGGTCAAGATTCAGTACTGACGTTCGATCCGCGCGGCCTACTATGTTTCTATATGCAAAACTTAAAAGACATCCCTCGTATATGGCATATACATCAGGAATAAACATGTCATTCATTTCCGTCAGGCTGTCTGTCCGCTAATCTTATGCATAACTCGAAATTTTTACACATGTTACTATTATGCCTAGGAAGCAAAAGTCCCCTCCAGTGGCTGCAGACAAAAAAGCCAGAAACGAAAAAGAATACAAATCGCTCAAACTCCTTTTTTTAAGATCGGTTCCTGATCAATTTGAGACAAATCTTAGAGATTAAAAAACTTGGGGGTGGGGGTTGTAGGTGATGAGGAAGGTTTATCTCAATCTTTCGATGTTAGTACGTTTATACGCTCCCAGCATCGATTAGACATATTTCAGACAGCACTGATTTTTCCGTACATTAGCTGTTAAAACTTGAATAAAATATTCTTGATGGGTGAGAAAGAATGTCTGTGCACTAATTGTATGGACCAGTTTGACTGACTTTTTTCTCGGAGGTCTAGTTTGTGCTGAAATGATAACGGCGTTGCGTGAAAAGTGCAGAGTCAACCTATTTGACGCCATGTTTTTTATCTCTCAACATTTTAAGAAATGGTGGATGCCCATCTGCTTATCAGAAATGGTGGATGTTCGCACGTTAAACTTCGTCGCTCACAAGTCTTTTTTGAGAGGAACGATCTTGTTAGTGATGGAAATTTGTATGCATAACGCAAGTGCAACCGATTTCTTGATCAAAATAATAGTGCTAAATATTATTTCACTCTCGACGATGGCTAGAACTGCGCCCAAAAACGGCCAAAGAATTATTAGAGAAATACGGGTTCAAATTCAAATTCCTTTGTTAGTTCCGAACACTATATAGGGTGTTTCAGTTTATTGTTGCATAACTTTAAGATTCGATAGAACTTTTAAAATTAATGCATAAAGTCTATATAAACAAGGGTCGAAAAATGCGTGGCTTCCAAAATACAGGGTGTTTAAATTTACTTTTTTTTAAATATTTCGAACAATATTTGATGTATAACAGTGAAAATTGGTATACAAGGGTTTTTTCGTACGACAAAACGAACCGTGGGCATAGTTTTACTGTAGCCGCTAGAGGGCGCTCTCTACTGTACCTGTAGTGTATTAAAATGACCGAAAAATTTTTCTTAGTGCAATTTTTGCTTTTTGAATAAAAAAACTGAATCTTCGCACTTTTCTGCATAAAAAAGCTCTCCTGTGAGTTTTCGTTATAGTTAGCCGTTTTTGGGATATTTCGATTTTTAAGGTTCGATGCATTTTTAATTATTTATGGGAAAATAATATTTTTTTTTACATTTTCAATTTTGCATTACAAGTAATTAAGATGATCGTTTAGATTGTGTTTTTAAACACAGCAATAATTCCTAACTCCAAATAAACACAAAAAACAGAATATTAATTTGTTTAATTTTCCAATATTATTTTTAACAAATTAAATTAATTATTTACAACTAAAATGCTATTGGATGGTTAGGACAAACATACAAAATCTAAAGTAGTTGCTCGAAATGTAAACCCAATTGTTGAATACACAATTCACATCTACGAATGATAGAACGTGGTATAGCATTATTCAAATAAGGCCTTATTTCATCACATGCATTCCTGATTCTGTCTATTAGCATATCTCTTGTGGTTACGGGAGTCTGGTACACTTTTTCTTTTAGAAATCCCCACACAAAGAAATCTAATGGATTTAGGTCAGGGGATCGTGGAGGCCAGGCGACTGGTCCTCCACGGCCGATCCATCTTTCTGGATAATTTTCGTCCATCCAGTGTCTAACTATTCTCGAATAATGAGCTGGGCAACCATCAAGCTGGAACCAGGCCAATCTTCTTAAATCTAACATAACATCATCCCACATATTTGCATGTTCAGCCTTTAAAAATTCCAAGAAGGTCGCAGCATTTAACCTTGCAGGCAAAAGGTAGGGTCCAAATAGTCGACTACGGTAGATACCAATCCACACGTTCACACTAAATTCATGCTGAACATTTCTTTCCCGAACTGCATGCGGATTTTCATGCGACCAAATATGTTGATTATGAAAATTTACCACTCCACGTCTAGTGAAGCATGACTCATCGGTCCATAAAACGTTACTTAAAAACTCCCTATTATTATCAGTTCTATCAAAAATCCACTGACAAAATGTGGTTCTTCGTTCTCCGTCCCCTGGCTGTAGTCCTTGCACAGGTTGCAAATGGTAAGGACGTCTGTGGTCATTTCTAAGAACACGGTGAACAGGGCTTGCTGAAATTCCCAAGGCACCAGAAACTCTCCTAACACTTGTGGTCGGATCTCTATCAAACTCACGCAGAATCATACGGGTAAATCTGCGCTGACGAACATTTATGTTTTGATCCCTTTGGAGATTTCCAAAACCATTTTCAATTATTTGGCGATGCACTCTTGCAAATACTGAGCGAGTTGGATGTCGTCTGTTTGGAAATCTTCGTGCGTATTCTCTGGCTGCTTCTGCTGCGTTTCCATTTACAAAGCCATACACAAAATGAATATCCGCTAACTCTTGATTGGAGAATAAAAATGGAATTTTTATAAAACTTACAAAAAAAAACAGGTAAAAGAAACTAAATTTCGTGCATTCACAATTGCAAAAAAACGTTTCAGGTTTCAACAGACAACATAACTAACTGTCAGCTAATTGACGTTTAACCTTATTCTGCTTTCAATTTCAAAAATATTTGCAGGCTCAGCCTACTTCTAAAAATTATCGAAATACTGACTTTTTAACGTTATTTTATCATAAATAATTAAAAATGCCTCGAACCTTAAAAATCGAAATATCTCAAAAACGGCTAACTATAACGAAAATTCACAAGAGAGCTTTTTTATGTTGAAAAGTGCGAAGAATCTTTTTTTTTATTGAAAAAGCAAAAAATTGCACTAAGAAAAAATTTTCGGTCATTTTAATACACTACAGGTACAGTAGAGAGCGCCCTCTAGCGGCTACAGTAAAACTATGCCCATGGTTCGTTTTGTCGTACCAAAAAGCCCTTGTATACAAATGTTCACTGTTATACAACAAATATTGTTCGAAATATTTAAAAAAAACTATTTTAGAAAGTAAATTTAAACACCCTGTATTTCGGAAGCCACGCATTTTTCGACCCATGTTCATATAGACTTTATGCATTAATTTTAAAAGTTCTATCGAATCTTAAAGTTATGCAACAATAAACTGAAACACCCTGTATACAGGGTGACTTCGAAGTTGAGTCATTTATTTTAACAGTGAGTAGATCTGATCAAAAGAAATGTTTTTTTCCTTTACCATTTTTCTGACAAAATTAAAGTAACAAAGTTATAGCCCTTTGGAAGTTTGAGTACCGCCCTGACTCAATAATAATATTATGTGCTCGTGTTTGGCAACAACGGATATAATCCGCCTTATCGGTTCATCGCATCGGAAACAAAAAAGCGAAATAATTTGGAACGATGTTTTTACAATTATTTTATTCAGTTGTATACAGTCAGTGTCAGTCGGTAACGCGTGAGTGAATAGTGGTGTCTGTTGCGTGGCTCAAACGAAATCAAAAATGGCACATGTTTACGAAAATGCTGATCTTGTGGACATGATTCTTAATTACGGGGGGGGAGTCTTTACAAAATGCTGCCGCGGCATCACGGATTTGTGCGGATCGGTTTCCCAAACGAGTGCAACCAACCCCTCGTGCCTTTGTTAATGTAGTACAAAGGGCTCGTGAATCAGGTGACTTAAGACCTCACAGGGGAGGGCATGCCGGTGCTCCAAGACCACACGATCAAATACAGGTCCGCACTGAAATAATTATCGGGAGGATACTTTATAAAACAAGGTAACATTTTTTTTTTATTTTTACACACATATTTTGGTTTATCTTCCTTCTACAATCATTATTTGAAAATTAAAGACTCAACTTCAAAGTCACCCTGTATAAGTATAGATAGGAACACGTCATAAGTATCACATATAATACTTCTAAAAAGTGAAGGCAAAATAAAAAACAAACTAAAAGAACAACAGACAAACTGATAACATAAAATTTAAAAAGTTTAGGAGTTTTGAACTGAATTAAAAAAAACACAAAATGGCTGCATCCTTAGAATCTACCACATCGAATTGGGGCTATTGTTTCTTATGTATGGTAAAGGAAAGATCAACAATCCAACATGTTACATATTTATTGGGTTGCATAGGTATCGACTAAGATGGTAACATAATATACCCGGTCTTTAAATATTCATTGACCACTTTGTGTTTGAATACGAGCTTTCGATAGGCGCTGATTTGTATTTTTTTACTCGCAAAATAAATTTTTGTTTGGAATAAAAAATTATTGTAAAAGTTTTCACGTTTCATAAATATTTCTGCCTTTAGCTTATGTTCTCATCTGTTAGTTGTAATACACTTCACTAACCAGGGATATTTTATTTTACATCTCATTTTTGAAATTCATATCAAGTAACCAACAGCTAGTTCCAAGTTGATACTTTATAAGAAAATCTACATAATGTCACAAGAAACCTATATAATATCAAAAAACCGACATAGTGTCACTTTTCAAGATTCGTAATACCACTGCAGCTCCCCTAAATTTCAATCGATTTGTAACGTGGTCGGAGGAAATAAACAGTCGCGAACTCAAGTTGTTAATTGGACTGTCTAAAACACACTTTGCTCCTTCATGGTAAAACTCCCTCGGGACCCGCACACCACTTTTAAATTCTGATTGTACCTTCACTGTGCATTTTAGATAAGATTCTTATTTTAGATATTATTTTGTCACGCAGTATTCACTTTTACTCACTTTTTATTGAAAACATTCACTTTTCTCATTGTTCTCGTTCATGTACAGGGTTTTCCTCAAGTTGAGCCAATTTGTATCACATGAGAAATTACTAGGATTAGTTGAAATTTGCGTTGAATTTTAATTCAGCTTTGCTAACAGTACTCTAGATATATGCACTAGGGATTTCAAATTCGGACAGTTTGGCATTTCCGAGTATTTTTAGAGAGACAGAAAATACGAATTTACCCTGAACCGGTTTCGTTTTTTCCTGGCTTAATTTGAGCTCGGATCTCAACATGAATTGCATTAACTGTGGCACTTTTCACAAGCCTTGACAAAGTAGTGAGTCGACTTACGTCATTCTAATTCCAATATGATATGATGATATCATATTGACACGCTGCGTTAACAGTGGCGTATGTGTCTTTCTGATCTCTCCCGTTTCGGTACCAGACTGTAGTTTAAGGAATGACTATTTGACTGTAAAAAAGAGTATAAAGCTTCTCTAACCGTCACGCAGGTGATCTGTGTTTCTCCTGTCGGTATGCCAAGGAACTTTGCTCCTCCATGATGTCGCTATGTTCTGGGCTTACTTAATGAATTCGCAATGGGGACAAAGTTGCGCATTTGGCTAACTGAGAAAGTAGCAACTGGAAAGATTTATAATTCCGGATATAGACAAACAGTTATAGTATCAAAGCTGACCATTTAAAAATAATAGCCTACGACTTAGCCGAACCACTTTCTTACGTCATTAATTGGTGTTTCCAATCTGGAATTTGTCCTGATGCATTTAAAACAACTGTTATTACTTCTGTTTATAAAAGCGGTGACAGAATGGAAACATCGAATTATAGACCCATATCAGTACTATCGAATATAGCCAAAATTTTCGAAAAATTACTACAAAAAAGGATATTACAATTTTTGGACAAAAACAAAATTATATGTTCTGACCAATATGGATTTAGAAAAGGAAAATCTACTACAGATGCAATTTTGGCTGCAATGGATGAAATTAACTCTAATGTCAACAAAAAGACACCTACTATTGGTATCTTTGTTGATCTAAAAAATGCCTTTGATACGGTTAACCATGTCGAGCTTCTGAAAGTTATGGAAAGATTGGGATTTAGGAGAGTGTCACAAATCCTTTTAAAAAATTACCTTTCAAGTCGGGCACATACTGTCAAAATCACTAACACTTACAGTAAAAAAATGTACATCAAGTGTGGTGTGCCTCAAGGAACAGTACTATGCCCACTATTATTTAGTCTCTACTTAAATGACTTATTCAAAATTAACAGTTCTGGAAAGATTATATGTTTTGCAGATGACACCTTCGTATTATATAAAGCTGATGACTGGAGCACACTGAAGCAAATAGCTGAAAAAGATTTTATAAGGATCATTGACTGGTTTGATACTAAAATTTTAACAGTTAACTTCAAAAAAACAAAATTTATTGCATTTACATCCTATTCAAAATTTTTACCTACCTTCGAACAAATTTCCGTTAATTATCATGGCCAAAAGACCAAAATCGATAGAGTTAACACTTTGAAATATCTTGGAATTTTTATAGACTCACATCTAAGGTGGGATAACCATATTAAATATGTTATCAAAAAAATTAGAAATGTTGCCTATAAACTCAAAATGCTTGCTAACATTCTTACAGAAAGTTATCTGCGAATCCTATACCATGCCTTAGTTGAAACCCATATAATATACGGCATCACAGCCTGGGGTGCCGCCTGCAAGACATATATTTCTGACCTGATAATAGCACAAAAACTGTTTTGAAAGCCACTTTCCATAAGCCGAGATTATATCCAACGAACAACTTATATCAAGAAACAGGGATACTTGATACAAGACAACTTTATTTCTTACATGCCACCACCTTATACCATAAGTATTGCAATAAAAAGAAAAAATCCTATAAACACGAGCATAACACACGATTTCGAATAGGCTCATCTAATATCCAAAGACCACACAAAACGTTATTCAAAAAATCATTTAAATTCTTAGCAGCTAAATTATATAATGTAGTACCAAACGAAATAAAGATACTTAATTTTGGAAAAAAAATTAGAAGAAAATTGAAAGACTGGGTTAGTAATGTGCAGCGAATGACTATACATGATTATATAGAAAACTAAAACTACAAAATTCCAATTACATTAATACCTTTTAGATTTAACAATAATTGTTATACACATATATGATTGATTGTTAGTTATTAAGATACAAACCACACACAGGCGATGCCTTCTGTGGTTTTTTCATATTTATTTGCCCATTTTTTGTATTTTGGCGAATAAATATTATTATTATTATTATTATATTATTTTCGGCAGAAGTTTGCCCCTCTGAAGAAAAAGTCTACGGACATGTATAACAAAAAAATTAAATGGATAAAGTCATCAAACAGGCCCACACTATTACTTCTCATCCATTTGATGAAGCTAGAAATTTGTCCCTATCCTACGTAAAGTTTCGACCATCTGGCACCAATGCTGAACCACACCATTCGCCTTGTCATAAGCGCCAGTCGTGATACTATGAGGGTGGTCCCAGAAGTACCCATTCTGACCTAGAGATGGCGATAGTTGTTTGAAAAATATCATTGCATTAGAAAGTATGCAACCTATAAAGCATACGTGTCAAGTTTGAAGACGCCACGTTGTTTAGTATTTGTTTGTCAGCCATCAATACTGAACGTTTTCAGTGAATTTGTGAAAATGGAGAAAATTGGTCATCGTTATGTGGTTCAATACTTTTTCAAAGGCCCCAGCCCAACCAATATAAAATCTGAACTGGATTCTACTCTGGGTGAGTCTGCTCCTTCGTTTACAACAGTAAAATATTGGGTAGCAGAGTTTAAACGAGGCCGTATGAGCTGCCAGGACGAGCATCGCAGTGGTCGACCAAATGAGGTGACTACAGAAATGGTGAAGAAAATTGTCAAAGCGGTACTGAATGATCGTCGACTGAAAGTGCGCGAGCTAGCAGACATAGTGGTTCATCGCATATTATCTGACAATTTGGACATGAGAAAGCTGTGTGCAAGATGGGTGCCGCGATTGCTCACAATCGAGCAAAAACAGTGTCGTGAAGATGTCTCAATTGCGTGTTTAGCGAAGTTTCACAGCAACAAAGCAGAATTTTTGCGTCGTTTCATAACCATGGGTTCATCACTTCACACCCCAGACAAAAGAACAATCAAAACAATGGACTCAAAAGGGACACAACCGGCTCCAAAGAAGGCGAAGACCATTTCATCTGCAGGCCAGGTTATGGCGACGGTTTTTTGGGATCTGCTCACAAATCCGTTATTGCTGTGGCCAAAATTAACGAATTAATGTTTGAATTGCTACCTCATGCACCCTATTCACCAGATTATTTTCTGTTTCCAATCTTGAAATAAATGGCTGTGGTCAAACATTTTTCAACGATGAAGAAGTGATGTTGGCAGTTAATAGCTATTTTGAGGAGCAAGACAGTTCTTATTATAAAAAGGGTATCGAACTTATTGAACATCGCTGGGAAAAGTGTATAGAGCGCAAAGGAGATTATGTTAAAAATACATTTTTTTACAAAAATTTTGTGTTTTCTTCGTTGGGTCGGGTACTTCTGCGACCACCCTCGTATACCTCGAGCTCGAGAGCTCCAGCGATGCAGTTAGGTGCAGATAGGTCTTGGTGCATGAACCATCGGGATCGACATACTAGGCGCCTGTAGTTATTTCTCCAAATGTTAAGGACAAATTTACCTTTGCTGGAAGCGTACAAATATATAAAGATAGTTGTGATATACTCTCCCCCACCCCCAATTGCTAACCCCCTGAAAAACGTCTTTTGAAAATGATTAGGAGCCTCAAAATAAGTTTCGAGTATTTTTTTTCGTTTCCTTATTACCCATATAGCTCTGTCGCTACTGCATGTTCAAAAACTATACAGCTCTTTCGTACTTATTAGTAATTTTCTGTAAAAATTTATTAAAATTCCGAGCGGTACTTTCCATAGATGGGAAAATAATTAGCGGACAGACATGCAAAACCTATATTATTATTTTTGTTTCGCGGTGATAGAAAAAATGGTGTTCCTAACTCTCGCGGAAAGTGTATTTTCCGCTGGTCGAAATCCTTATCACTTTCCGCATTTATTAGGAAAATAACTATTTCCCCATTTGTAAAATTCCGAAGCTCCACGATGTATTCAGGTGTTTAATATATTGGTGGATGCGCCAGTCAGTTTATCGTTGCGTTTGAAATTCTGGTGGATGTGCCGAGGACAGGCATCGACAGGCAGCTTGAGGCATCAAGTTGGGATGTACCTACAAGCTGTTGGATGTTTTATGTACATATACTCAGTGACCAAGAAAATAATAATAACCGTGTTTATTGACGCTGTATAACTCGATACAGAAAAAAGGTTGCAAATGGTGGCGAAGTTGAGCATCACGCATTTATTACACTTAACTTTTCATCCAGTGTAATTTTATAAGACTACTAGAAACATGGTCGAAGCGCCTTAATCCGCAGATGAACCTAGCACAATTATTTTGCCCAGTAAAACTAATCAGATTTGAATATAATTTTATATACAGTTTAGACCTAAACAAGAGGAAATCGATCTTGCATATTGTGATTGTTGTTGTAGATCAGAGTTCCCGAAACTTTTTTGTGTCGTAGGCCCCTTGCCATGTTTTTCCGTGTTGGGTAGACCCCCTACTTACCTGATATTGATGTCCTGTAAATTTCTAACTGCAGTGAAGTTTAGTGTTAAAAACTTAAAGTAAAAGCACATTTATTAATTGAATTTAAATTAAAACTACTCAAAATAAAATTGTGTATATGTTATGTAAAGTATACGTAACATTAAATAAACAGGTGTCTGACCAATAAGTGCCCACATTGGGAATAAGTGCCCGCATTGAAAAAAAAAATAAGAGGGATAAAATAAAAAAAAGTGAAAAAGAATAAAAAAAAAAGTTTTTTTACTTAAAATAGTACAATAAGCGAGTTCGTTTATTAATTATAACATAAACGTATGTTCTACAATAATTTCACTGTTAGTTTGATTAAATTACGCTTCTTATACGTTTAAGTTATCTAAAAATAGGAAAAAATTAACGAATTTTAGTGTGTACCTATCCTTGAATTTTCAGAATAATTAAAAAAAAATATTTTCTATAAAGGGGGGTTCTTCAAAAAAATCAATGCGGGCACTTATTCCCAATGCGGGCATTTATTGGTCAGACACCAATAAACATAAAATAAACTATAAATAAAATAACATAAGCGATAAGTCAATATTTTTAGTGAGAAGGATGAACCTGATGCTTTAATAATAAATTATCAACATTTGGCGTCAATTTTGTAAGGGTTAATCTTAAATTTCCTCGGCTAATGATGTCCAGTCTGTTTCTTTTTTTCGTTTGGAGATTGGTAACAGCGCTGAACCCCCTTTCCACTAGGTATGACGATGGAAAGGAAATTAAAAATTTCCTCGCTATATTCCATAATACGGGATAAGTAACGGGTATGTTGTTTTGCAGCCAGAATTGCTGATATCCGTTCTTAAACTGAACCTTAAGTTCTTCGTTTGTACTTAGCTCAGTCAGTTCTTCTTGTATCATGACATTCGTTTCTTCTATGTCACCATATGTATTAATTATCCACGGTGGTATTACCATAGTCAAAATATCCTCAAACCTAGATTCAAAATCTGAATAGAGGGCATTTAAATGTTGAACGTAAGTTGAAACGTCGTCTTCCTGGCAGCTTGTCTGTGACAAATTGGGGAACTGAGAAAATTCGCCCTGTCCAATATTTTGCTTCATTAGTTTAAATCTGGCAAGAAACGCTGAAAAGATGGACTTTGTTTTAATCAAATTTAAACTGTCGCCTTGTAATTGCAAATGAATCATATTAAATTTTGTAAACAAATCTGTTAAATAGACGATGTGTGTTTTCCTCTTCATTAAATTTTCTTTTAAAATTTTATCTTTAATATCCAGAAATTCTAAAATAGTCTCAAAAAGTGCAAAAAATCTTGTCAAACATAAGCCGTTCGACATCCAGCGTACTTCAGTGTGAAGGAGTAATTGATGAAAGTGTTCGTCATTTTCTTCACACAACTGCGCAAATAACCGCGTATTCAACGCGTTGCTTCGGATTCGGTTTACTGCATCAATGACTAAATGAAGTGATTCATGCAATCTAACACTCAAATTTTTAGCAACTAAATGTTGTCGATGGATGACGCAATGTATTGCTAACACCCCTGACACATTTTGTTTTAAATAGCTTATAAATCCACGATAACGTCCAACCATGGCAGGTGCTCCATCTGTAGCTACTGATATTATATTTGATAAAGGAATTGCTTTGTCAACGAAGTAATCCTTCAAAACATGAAATATTGATTAACCTTTAGTGTCGGTTATCAAAGTTTTTGCGAAGGGCAGTTCTTCGTAGATTTCTTGATTCATAATAAAACGAACATATGCCAATAATAATGCTGCATTATCAGGTAAAGTTGACTCGTCCAGTTGTATAGAGAAATGAGTCGTTTGCAAATAATTACATAAGAAGCTTTCAATATCAGAACTCATTTCATCAATACGTCTTTCAACAGTATTGTTGCTTAAGGGTATTCTTCTAATGATATCAGATGCAGGTTTGTGTAAAACAGTTTTTAAAACCTCTTCAACGGCTGGCAAAATTAACTTCTCTCCGATACTATGCGGTTTTCCGGATTTTGCTATAAGTTACGAGATATTGTAAGACGCCCGCAAACCATCATCATTTCTTTGTGACGTCGAAGCGAACATTCTATCCAGTGTAGGTCTTTTCTGAAATTTATCTTTAAGTGTTTGAAAGTATTTCAAATCTTTCTCTGTTTTATCAGGGTGGCATCTTCTCAGATGATCTTGCAGTTTAGATGGTTTCATAGCGTCATTGCCCAAAACTTTGTTGCATAAAAGGCACATACGCGATTGTTTGTCCGGCAATGATGGAATGAAACCAAATTTCAAATAATCAACACTGTACTGTCTACATTTCTTTTTAGATTCGGACATGGCATCAGTCATCTGTGGGCAAAATTAAATTATTTAAATAAGACAGAAAATCCAGCAGCTGTATATTAAAAATATTTTTTGATTTTTCCGAAAACATTCCATAATTCGAACATCTTCTTGCAACAATTAGCTCGAATTACGTAGATTGCACTGTAATTATATTACCGATTGCTAAAACTTTCAAAAAGAAACTATTGAGGAGTACTCGTGTAATTTTGCATGATTGAATATTTAACTACTAATAACTAAATTCATGATTGGCGTAATTTATCTATCTTTGCTAACTACGAGTACAAAACTAAAATTTAATAAAGAATAATGTACTTACTTTTCTCCAGCACTCTCAAACAAAATTACACTGACTCACTATAATGTGTGTGATATACTATCTGGTTATATTTTTTTAAATATTTTCTTAGCACTTTCCTTTTCAAGATTCAGGAAACGAATAAACGTATTTGTCCCACATTCGTATTTATAGAGTGAGGAATTGAACAAGTCAGTGCAAGGTAGCGAAGTTCTGAGACTGCGACTCTCAGGTTTTTACAAGTTCAAAATGTATTGCGACCACAAAGCGAATACCAACATCCTACAACTTACACAATTTTATAAACATATATAATAAATTTTTTACTTCATAGGTACTTTTATGAATAATGTATATGTTTTGATATTATCAGATAGTATGATGTAATTAAATAGGTACTATCAGTGTATGTGTTGAGATCCTCAATCGTGGACCCCCATATTCATTTCATGGACCCCCAATTTTTTTTTTCGCTGACGTAGACCCCTTGCAGGTTGTCATAGACCCCTAGGGGTCGATATAGACCACTTGGAGAATCAATGTTGTAGATGGTGGAGGGATTTCTGTCATTCCAGGCGCTATCACTCGCAGATCTTCATAGTGTAAATCATTTTTACTTGTTATTTCATTCTGTCACTGGCTATATTTTGGAAAAATCGCGGTTATTTCCATTAATGTGATAGCAAAAATCTGGAGAATTAACACTTGTTTTTTGTTGCAGGTTCGAGGAAGATGGACAGCGGTGACTGTGAAACTGAGGAAGACTCCGCGCCAGAGGCGTGCGTGTCTCCCAACGGAAGCATCACATTACCAAGGCAAGCACAGTTATGAAATATCACATTTTATATTTCACATCCAAATACTTTAACTATTGGTTAGATATTCTCTATTCGTATTCTCTACCTACTTAACTTTATACATAATATCGCACGGTCCCAGTTTACCATGTCATCAGAAGTGGGATGTAAATTAATAAATGGGTAGAATCAATCAGCGGCTTCATCCTTGCTGGCATCTTGTAACAACACCGGTGTCGAAACACGTCAAAGCAATAAGATTTATTGAGTAGAAAAGGCATCGGCAATGGAATGTGATCTATTTCTATCCGATGTGTCGATCGGAATCAAATTGTTTTGTTGGCCTACTTCGCTTCACTTTAAATATTTAAGTGTGCAGTCCAGGCCTCAAAAGGTTTCATTTCCGACCCGCGTCAGAAGTGGGATATAAATTAATTGGCAGCGTAAATAAATAATCAACGTCTTTCGTATCGCAATGTTTCAAACATATTTTAAAGGCAAGCGGGAATATAATGATATAATACAAAACGGGAGTTAGGTACGTGATATTTCCTAAATCAAATAAAATACACCCACAATTTCTATTCGATTTACTAAAAGAACTCCAATATTTGTCTTGATGTAATTAAGTTTATACAGAATATCATCCAAGCAGTTATATTTCCATTCCTTATCAGAAGTGGGATTCGAACTAATTAGCAGGTGAAATCAAACAGCAGCAGATTCAAAGTCTTTCGCCGCCGCTGCTTGCGAAATGAATGGTGATAAAAGATATGAAATCAATAAAATTGTATCAGAATTGGATTATATTTTTTAGATTAAGCAACTAAGGGTACAACTTCGAGAAAAATGAAATAAAAATCATTTTAGTCAATTCTAAAAACAAGATTTGAAGAAAACACAAGGAAGCAAAAAGTTGTATTTTTAGTTGCTCAATGTGAAAAAATATAATAATGTCTTTATTAGCAACACCACAATAGGGCGAAGTTTAGCCAGTTGGCTACTCTTACACCCAGCCAATATACTTTAAATTACTCAACAAAACTTTAAGGTTAACAGTGTCGAACGCCTTAGAGAAGTCGACCATAACTAAAACTGTATTAATATGTTTATATAATATAAAAACTACAAAAAAGTCATTGGAGTATTTTTTTCCAATAATCTGGGCTGTGGTGCCTAATTTGACTTATCCAAAAAATACTGTCATCAAACATAAAAGCAGTGATCCAGCTCTTTAATCATGTCAGAAACTTCAATATAATTTAACTTACTCAACAAAATTTTATGGTTAACAGTGTCGAACGCCTTAGAAAAGTCAACCATAATTAAAACTGTATTAATATGTTTATATAATATAAAAACTACAAAAAAGTCATTGGAGTACTTTTTTCCAATAATCTGGGCTGTGGTGCCTAATTTGACTTATCCAAAAAATACTGTCGTCAAACATTACAGCAGTGATCCAGCTCTTTAATCATTAGACATAAATAAGAGGAAGTCGTGATTAAGTTTTGAAATGAATACATTTGCTGTATCTCTTAATTACTCCAACAATATGTTTTGTTATCCTGGTGCTATATACATTGGTCTAGTCGTCGGGACATGCTTCTGAAAAGGTGATTTATATCTTTATAACCGTACTTTCTATGCTTGTTCGTGAATGTACCACCTCTTCTGTGCTTATACAGAAAAAAGGCTATAACTCAAAGGCAATACGCTTATAAACAAAAGTTGACAATAGGATGGCGAGAGGAGAGAAAAACAGATTAGGACCCATTAAAGTTTTACAAATCTCATTTCGCAAAAAGCATTTCCATTACATTAAAAAAAACTGATAACTTTGTGCATTAAAAAGTTCAAATAAATTATACAGTGCAATGAAGGAAAAGTTGTGACTAATAGTAATGATATTTATTCATAAATTCACAAAGAGTGATTCATTATCCTGAAGTTTAGCTAGAGTGATTATTACACGTAACGTAATATTATGCATCCCAATTTCATACACCAACATTCATGGAAACAAATTAAACGTCCATCTGTCCATCCAAAAAGGCGACCTCTTTATTTCGTTCTGCACTAAGGTTAGCAGCTTTTCTGGATCAAATACAGCTAGCTTGGCATGAGATATATCGAGAAGACATCACCACGTCGCCTCACTCTTGACCGACCATCGTGCATCCCCAGACAGAAGCGGGATTCGTTACTAGATATGTAGCCCATTTTTTTATATCTCCTTCAGAATGATACTAGAAATGATAGAAAGTTGATCTGTGGTTTATTAAAGTTCATGGGTGTATGTCAGGGTGTTGGAACTGTACTGCCTGGGAATGGGTGACATCATTTCCGATAACATTCTGAAGAAAATATAATATTCGTAACTTTAAGAGGTTATTCCTTGCATTATTCTAAGCAAAAAAGATCATTACAACTTATGTCCGAAAATCAATCGTTTTCGAGGAAAGAGAGTCGTAAATAATTAAATTTTCTCACACATTTGGCAACGCTGCAACGCAACCGGGATACGAGCGCACGATGACCGCAACCGATTCATCGAATTGTTTACGTTTGTATGATATTTTTGTTGAAAATTTGCCTTGAATTATTGAATACTTTTACGCAGTTTTTTGTGGCTAATATTTTTTATTTAATAACGCTTTCAGTACAGTACATTTACTTAAAAAAATGGCAGAACTTACCGGTACGTGGCGATACACACCACCAATTCCCACGATTATCAGTCACTTATTTGAAACGATACTATGCACGAAAAAAGAAAAAAACAACATCCGTAAATCACATAAAGTTTCAGTTAAATGTATTAGTAATCACAACAACACGCGATGATACATGCAGTGCAGGCGAAGTACGACGTTGCCAGTTGTGTGAGGGATTCTGTTTGTCTGTTTTTCTTCGGAAAATTGTGTCTAATAAGCAAGTAAATTATTTTTTTAGAGACAGTTAATTGATAAATAGTTGTATTGATACATTTTACGCTATTAGGCATATGAATTTAATTAAGGTGCAAAATCAATTTATTTCGTGACTAAAAAGAAATAAGTTTAGCACTGTTTTGCTCCGAAACGGTGGATTTTCGGACATAGGTTATAATGAAGTTTTTTGCTTAGAATAATCACCTCTTAAACTTACGATTATTATTTTCCTAACACCCTGTATAATTAATGATAGTCGGAGTAGTTTATATACATTTGCTGCCTATTACGTGCCAAAGTGACCACTATCCAAATAGTTTATTATTAACCCATTAACTAGTACCATTCCTAATTTCCTATCAGAAGTGGGATGCAAATGAAATGGGAAGTAAAAGCGCGGCGTTGGTTGTTAACATTTCGCAATACCCGGCGAGCGTCAAGCGGCACGAACGCAACGCACCGGCAGCAAAAGACGTAAAATCATAGAAAAAGAAGCAAGCGCGACGCGGCGGCCTGATAGAAATTGCGCGCCGCGACGCGTCAGCGGCAAACGGCAGCGGTATAACGCCGGTCGCTTTAACATCGAAGTTGCCGGTGCCGTGGCAACGTGGCTACCGCGTTCCCAGAGCAACCGGTCTCCGTATAGTATAGGAGATGATGTGTGGCGGATCAACCCCCACCCCCGATTTTTTTCTTCTACATTTTTTTTCAAAAATTATCGGGATTCTGCGAAACGGTAAAAAAAAAAACAAGTTTGAGCGATTTTATCCGATTTCGTTTGTTGCCTTTTTCTCTGCCGCAACCGGACCGATTTTCAAAAACTACACAGCTTTTACGTCATTGATATAGTAGTAACATTATTTAAAATATTCGACGACAATGTGAGTAATAGTTGAGACGCGACTGAGGTATGCACTCTGCTTCTGGGGCTTGTCCACAAATGTTCAGCAAGTATTTTTTGCCCAGAGAGTGGTTAAATGTATGATAGGAGTCAGTAGTGGATTTTTTGTGAAGAAGCGGAAATCCAACGCCGAGCAAATGAATGCAAGCACATGTGACGTTGGCGTTTGTTGTTGGAAGGTATTGGAATGCGCTCGTCTAACCTAAATTTGGTTTTGAGTTGGACCGCGTTGGGTTAAGTTCGGTGCTAATGTCGAGCGACGATTCTCCTCTCTGTAACCACATGTGCATTGGCTTGCGTTGGACTCTCAGTCTGTTCGCGGCTCAAGAGTCGCGACAGAACTGGGGCTAGCTCCTCTGGATACCTCTTCAATACATACAATGGTAGGAATCAAGTACAGACCATCAGAAGCTTTGTTGATGTCGAGTGACAAGAGCACCTAACTTACGGTCTTATGCTTGAATATTTCCCGCGTAGTGTAGGGAACTCTTTGAATCGACGGCACTTGGGCGTTGGGGAGTTGGCAGCAAAGAACTTCCGCCTTAGCCTTTGGGTCGGTTACAATCTTTCCATCCTGACACGTAAGTTACGGAAAGCTACTCTGTGAGAAGTTCCTTTCAAACTGGTTTAGGCACTTTCATTGTACGAGTGATGTATTCCTCCATCCCAACGTGGATAATTTCGGTTATCGATGAACAGACACCTGTCGCATCCGCGAAACTAACATCTCTCCAACGAAAGGTGGAGAAGAAGTAGCTGAGCCCCTCCCAGTCTGCGTGTCCGTAATGCCAAATTCTGCGGCCTGGACGAGTTTCTGCTGCCACAGCGGAACCTATAAACTATACTAAGTGACATATAAATCCGAACACCCAGTTTAAATGGTTTTATTTTAATAAAATTTTGTATAAGTACTTAATGAAGCATAATACGTAAATGATAAAAATTTCAAAATGATTGCACTGCTTTAAAGCCCTTTGACCTTTAATAATGTGTGGATGCACCCTGATGTGCTACGCATTCTCCAACGCGCCTAGGCATGCTTCTGATCAGGTGGTCAATGTCCTCCTGTGGTATCTCATTCCAGGCAACCACCAACTCCTCTCGAAGTGCTTCTAGAGTCTGAGGAGGACGTTGCAAATTGAGCAATCTCCTACCCATCATATCCCACACGTGCTCAATTGGGGATAAGTCGGGAGATCTTGGTGGCCATGGTAACAATGTGACATCATTATGTTGAAAGAAGTCTATTGTGACTCTTGCAACATGTGGTCGGGCATTATCTTGTTGGAAAGTTGGATCTGCCAGGGTGTCAAGATAGGGTAAAAGATGGGGTTCTAGAACTTCGTGGATATAAGGCTGCGCGTTCATGTTACCTCTGATGAAGATTAAAGGTGACATGGAACCATAAGCTATAGCACCCCAAACCATAACTCCAACAGTGTGATGAACATGTCTTTCAACAAAAAACTGTGGATTCCACCTTTCACCACGTCGCCTTCTAACCCTGGCACGACCATCGTGCATGCCTAAACAAAATCCAGACTCGTCACTAAAGACAATACTGTTCCATTCCTGATCCCAGAGTGACCGTTGTCTGCACCACTCAAGGCGATTACGTCGGTGTTCTCGAGTTAAAAGGAGGATCCAGTGTGGCCGGTATGAAAACAAGCCAAAACTTCTAATTCGTCGGTAAGCACTTCGCATGCCAATAGGTCTTCCGTGTTCTGCAAACCATTCATTTGCAATGGACCTGGTAGTGGAGAAACGGTCCCTTAAGGCCAATAATCTTAGGCGGCGATCTTCACGGTCTGTTGTTCTACGGCGGCGTCCAGTGCTACTTGCTCTTTGCGTACGGCCTTCTCGAAGCCATGCCTGACAACACCTAACCACAGTGTCTACACTTCTTTGCACTCTAACTGCAATTGCCCGAAAAGAAAGTCCAGCTTCCCGAAGTCCCACCATACAGCCCCTATCAAACTCACTAAGTTGACGAAATCGTACAGGTCTCCGTACTCTAGGCATCGTAACCGATCGTAAAGGATGTCAAGAACCAAAATCCGCCAACGTTGATTCTTTACTGCGGCTGAAATATTCATTTTTAGAGCGTTAGTGAATTAAAAAAAAACACTATAAAGACCGGAATGTCCAACTGATAAGGCTGAAAATTTTTTCACTTGTTATTTACAGTAAGATAAATACATTCACCAACTTTTATTAAAATCAAACTATTTAAACTGGGTGTTCGGATTTATATGTCACTTAGTATACTTTAACGAATAAAGTCAATGAGGGTTAGCCACGTTGTTGCTCCAAGCCATTCGAATCACAGCTTGCAAAATATCTGTCATCACTTGTGGTTCCGTTTTTTATGATCCGTCATTTTTCCTCTGATTGACGGACTTGTTGCAATTAATCGTCTGATTATAATTGCAAATATGTCTACGATTGCCTCCCATACTAACAGCAGTTCTCCTCGCGATAGCCCGGCTAACCGCGCAGTTGGCTGTCGGCCTTCAGTCGACAACTGAACATCGACGCGTGGTTACTTAACGCGGCGAGTGCATCTCTCCGCGCCGGCGCTCCTTTACCCCGTGTCTGTGTGAAGCCACCCTTAATCCGGATGCGAAAGTGATATGTGATGTCGTGAGGCAGAAGTGACTATGTTGCCTTACGGTGCGCCGGGTCCCGGTCCGAGGGACCCGATGGGGTACGCTAGTGCTAGTGATATGAGTGGTGCTAGTGGCAGCAGAGGACAGGAACCGCCACCGATGGTCAACCAATGGTACCCGCCTCAGAGACAAGCGTACAACTTCCTGATCGACACGCCGCCTAGGTTAGTTTTTGGTTCTTTGGTAGCCTAGGTGCATACTGAATCAGCGTTGCAAGCGGCGTTGTATTTGAACGTTTGTGATTATTACATTCGGTCCATCTGGATATTGGCATGCCAACAGGTAGTCAGGTGTTGCCGGAGAACGATCAGTTCAAACGGAAAGTTTTAGATGCTTTCGAAGCTTTCTATTGTTTCAAAGAAAAAACAATGCAGACACGTTTGTGAACCTGATAATGCAAATAACGGGTGATTTTTTAAGAGATACAGGATTTGATTTAAAAAAAAAACACAAAAAATTTAAAAAAACGATTAAATCTTTATTTGAGTCGATAGAACGGTCGATATAATTTAATGTAAGATTATTTCATGTAAATGTTGGCCGCGGTTCCGCTTTAGATGGCCCATGCGTAAGGTCCAATTTTGGCACACTCTCTCCAACATATCGGCCGGAATAAATGCTTCAATATTGGCTTCCAGTGCGTCGATCGTTGCTGGTTTATGCCTCTAGACATTAGCCTTAACATGGCCCCACAAGAAATAGTCCAACGGCGTTAAATCACACGATCTAGGCGGCCAATTGACGGGCCCCAAACGCGAGATAAACTGTTCACCGAACTCGCCTCTCAGTAGGGCCATTGTTTCGTGTGCAGTGTGGCATGTGGCACCGTCTTGTTGAAACCACATGTCAGCCAAGTCCAGCTCTTCCATTTTGGGCAAAAAAAAGTTTGTTATCATCGCACGGTAGCGCTCGCCATTCAGTTACGTTCCGGCCATTGTCGTCTTTGAAGAAGTACGGCCCGATGATGCCACCGGCCCATACTCCACACCAAACAGTGATTTTTTCGGGATGCATTGGTAGCTCTTGCAATGCTTCTGGCTGGTCTTCACTCGAGATGCGGCAATTTTGCTTGTTAACGTACCCCAACCAGAAATGAGCTTCGTCGCTGAACACAATTTTTCGATAAAAATGTGGATCTTCCTCCAACTTTGCCAGCGCCCATTCACCAAATTGGAAACGTTGTCGGAGGTCGTGTGGCTTCAATTCTTGCACCAGCTGTATCTTATAAGGTTTTACACCCAAATCCTGTCGCAAAATTTTCCACGTAGTGGAGTAACAGAGGCCCAATTGCTGCGTCACTAACACTGGCGGATACAGGCGCAATATTTTCTTCAGTCCTCACTCTACGTCTGCGTGTTGGTGGTTCAATGTCCAATAATGTAAACTGGGTTCGAAATTTAGTCACAAGCTTCCGAATAGCTCCCTCAGTAGGCCGACCAAATCGCCCATAAATTGGAAGCAGTGCTCGATGCACTCTCTTAACCGAGCATGAATTTTGATAGTAAAATTCAATAATTTGCAAGCGTTGTTCGTTCGTAAGTCGATTCATGGTTAAATTATAGTCCAAACTGAACAAGTTTGACAATGACATAAGACACGATTCACGCGTCATCTGTCAAAAACAGTGTTGCCAAAAAGATACTAGCAAAAAAATCGCCGATTATTTAAAAACTGTATTTTTAAAGATAATCCTTACTGTGTATGTAGGTTTGTATTTTCCGTTTCGATGAATTTTGCCATGGATATTAGTTCTTAAAGACGGACTTATGTTATCTGATATTGCGAAAATAGAACTTCGGGGGTATTCTTTAAGTTGCGGGTGCAAAGATAATGATAATATTTATTGTCCAACAGTTGTCCATTGGCAGTTCAGTCACATGAACAAAATAAACTAATAGTCTACGACAGAGTTTGCAAATAAAATAACAAATTTAAGTACTGATAATCCATCCTAATCACTACACTAAGAAGATATGTAGATATACATATGTAAATACAGTGCAACCCGCTTATAACAGACTCGGCGGGACTGTGACATATAGTCTATTATAGGCGGATGACCATCTTAAAAGAAACACTTTTGTAATGCAAAAAGCAGCAGAAATAAGATATTAAAACCTTTAAATGTGTTTGTTTAACATGTATTACATAAATAAAGATACATACAAAAAGTTATACGAAATTTTGAAATTTGCATTTTTTCAGAATCTGATATACATATTACAGGTATACGTACTGTGTAGGTATGTGTTAAAACCGTAAATTATTTGGTAAAAAATCTAGTAATTATCATTTGAACAGATTGTTTTTTTGTATAATTATTTAGAACAGCAAGTTGAATTTTATTTAATTTCGTAAGCTTTTTTTTTATCCTCCAACTACCACGAAGGCCTAAGACCTAAGCACCCATTGGGTACCGTGGGGCTATATGGGGATACATGGGAGGGGGGGGGGGGGGTAGTAAGTGTGGCTGTACTGTCTTCTTCTTGCTGAAAATAACGTTGCAACTTTTTCACGCAGTCTAGTGCCTCCTTAGTTGTCATTGGAAGCTCTTCTTCATCGTTGTTTTCTAGTTCGTCTTCCTGTCCGTTATCAACGGATCCTTCATTAACCAAATTGGAGTCTGACAATTCGTGTGTTGCTGTTAAATTATTGTCAACATCTACATACTCATTAATTTTGTCTATATTCAGTAAACTATCAATTTTCAGTAAATCTCTTAATGGAATTTCATCTCCTGGACTAAAATCGTTGACTATTAAAGTTATGTTTTTCACTAAACCTACATGGCGAAAACAATTACGAATCGTTTCTGGAGTAACCAATTCCCGTGCAAATATATAGCATCTAAAATGGTGACAGCTTTGGTAATGTTGACATCTTCTTGAAGCTCCATAATTTTCATCAGCATATGTTTCCGATCAGAGCTGCAGAACTGCCGAAACTTTCGTCTTAACAGAAAAAAGCAGTAGTAATTTGATCATTATTTATTTTCTATGTTATCACACAAACAGAAACAATACCGGCAACGCTGCCCCCGCAGGACAGCGTCGAGTCTGTTTTGTATTGAGAAAGCATTGTAAACGACCAATTGTGTACTTGTCATTTTCGTCGCGACCGCAGCGTAACATTATTCATGGGCCACTTGAAAAGGGTCTGTGCACTACTTCGACACGCTTGCTTTTGTCTCTATCTACAAAATCAAATGCGCGATTTAAGCATAAGCATGCGCTGCAAGTTATACAGATCCGTGCAGATCTAATGCGAAGTACGATATCTGTTTGGTCGGTCGGTGCTCGGTATAAAATTTTGCGGTAACACGTCTAATAAAAATATTTCCAACTAAATTATTTTTTGTTTACCAAAAAGCTACCGGTGCAAAATCTTCCAAAGTTATCCCAATTATTACCGAAAGGCGGACACAAATTGTATAAAATCATTTCCATCTGTTAACCCTGCTTTCTACCATTCTTCAAAGGCACACAACTGATCACAAAGATACAGTAATGGACAAAAGTATATAGACAAATTAATATTGTGCTGTATTTCTTTTTTAACTTGTTTTATTAATACACCATCCTGTATACATAATTCGTTATAGCTTAATACTCACTTATACATAAATAAATGCATTAGACTAAAAAATTAATCGTAAAAACTGGAACTTAGAAGGACAAAAATATATAGACAAAGCAAACCAATTGTAGAAAAAAGAGGCAAAGTTCATTGAATTATAGAAAACCAACCATGTTTGTGTTCATATTTTGTAGCATAACCATTATTATCAATCACCGCCTGGCATCGTCTCGGCATAGATTGTAGAAGTTTCTTGTGTTATAAGATTCATCAATCTGTCTCCACTTTTGCTCTAAAGCGGCAAAAAGTTCATCCTTATTTGAATAATTTTTATCTCGTATTTGCTTATCTAAGTATTCCTATAGATTTTCAATAGGGTTTATATCGGGAGACTGTGAAGGCCATTTGAAAACTGGTATTTTTTCATCCAGAAAGAATTTCTTGCTGGAAGATTGATCTTAAGGGCATATTGTCTTCCATATAGGGTAACATGACATGCTTTAGTTTGTCTGTGTATACAAACTTATCCATAATGCAATCTATTCTATGTAAAGGTCCCATCCCAAACCCCGAAAAGCACCCCCAAACCATAACAGACCCGCTTCCAGTTTTGACAGTGTACAAAATGTACTTGGGGTTCAATCTTTCTCGACTAGGACGTCTGATGTAATGAACACCATCTGATCCAAACATATTGAACTTGGATTCGTCACTGAAACATACGCTCTTCCAGTCACAGATGCTCCAATCAAGATGCAACCATGCAAATTGTAATCAGTCCTTACGGTTTTTCCTCGAGATTAGCGGCTTCTTACTCGAGCGACGTGCAAATAACTTCAAATCATTTAATCTTCTACTTATAGTTTTCGTAGAAACACTGACAATTCCTTTTGTCTCGATTTCGGCTTTTATTTGTCTTGGTGTTTTAAACGGATTTTTGGATGAAATTACTTTTATTAATCTAACTGATCTAGCATTATATAGCCGAGGACATAACAGAACCACTCACTTACCTAATCAACAAATGCTTTGAATCTGGCATATATCCCTCAATTTTAAAAAAAGGTAATATAATACCGATACATAAATCAGGAACAAAAACAGATGTTAACAACTATAGACCAATATCAATAATATCCAGTGTAGCAAAGGTTTTTGAAAAAGTTTTATCTACTAGAATGATTCGATACCTCACAAAATTCAAAATTTTAAATGAAAATCAATATGGATTTACAGAAGGGAAGGCTACATCGGACGCAATAACTAAAATTGTAAATCAAATACATCAAAATATAGATAACAGAATCCCTTCGATCTGCATTTTTGTTGATTTAAAGAAAGCTTTCGATACAGTTAATCACAAATTATTATTAGAAGCATTGGAGAGAATTGGTTTCAGAGGAAACGCGTACTCACTGATCGAAAATTATTTGTCAAATCGCCCACAATCTGTGCAGATATCAGGATCATTTAGTAAAGAAATGTATATTAAGTGTGGTGTCCCACAAGGAACTGTCTTAGGTCCGCTGTTATTCAATATATATTTAAATGATATTTTCCAAATTAATTGTGTTGGCAAAATAACTAGTTTTGCAGATGATACTGCAATATTATATGAAGGCACTGACTGGTCTGATCTGAAAAATGTAATTGAAAATGATTTTATCAAAATTATTCGGTGGTTTAACAGTAGAAAATTAAGCATTAACTACTCTAAAACACATTTTTTACCATTTGGATCTTATGCTAGACATCTGCCAAATTACACAAATTTCTCCTTCAACATTAATGATCAAAAAATGCAAATTAATAGAGTGCCCAACATAAAATACCTTGGAGTGGTCTTGGATCCTCACTTACGATGGGACATCCATGTCAATTATATTTTAAAGAAAGTTAGATTTGTATCCTACAACATTAAATACCTTGGGAATATATTGACAGAAAAATATCTTCGAACATTATACCATTCACTGATTGAGCCTCATCTCACATATGGTATATTAGCATGGGGAGCTGCATGTTCCTCACATATCTATAATTTAGATGTTTTTCAAAAAAGTATTCTAAAAATGATATTTAAAAAACCGAAACTTTATCCCACTGAAAAATTATACACAGATGTTCGAATGTATGATATAAGACAGCTTTATTTCTTACACAGTATCACTCACTACCATAAATTTGTAAACACCGACCAAAAAATTAAACATAATCATTATACCAGGTACAAAATTCGTGGCACAGTAGTTCCTCAACCGCATAAATCTATAATGCAGCGATCATATCTCTATTTAGCGCCTAAATTTTATGAAATTATACCTAAAGACTTGAAAGATTTACGTTTCGGAAATTGTTTCAAAAGAAATTTAAAAAAGTGGCTACATTCTATATCTAGGACTGAAATTCATAAACTCATAAATACGAACATCAACTAAATACATAATCTACTGTAGCTAATTTTTGTCCTTTTTTGTCATTTGCATTCTACAGTTTCAACTTAAATTATTGGTCCATGTACAGGCGATGCCTTCTATTGGGCGTGTTTTGATTTTATATTTATTTACTCATATTGTTTGTTATCTTTGTACATTGAGTAAATAAATATTATTATTATTATTATTATTTAGTTTTCTAGGCCGACCACTTCTCTTAGAGGCTTCCAAGATACCTTTTTGTCTATATTTGTTCAATATTGCCCAAACTGCTTTACGCTTCAGCTTCAAATTGTTGGCAATGTCGACTTGACCATCTTTGTATAACTCAATGATCTTAGTTTTCACATAGAAAGACATTTCTGGACCACGCGGCATGGTCTCAAAATCACTCAACTTATTCCACAATACTTGATGAGCACAAACTAATCCTCTTCTGACACGAAACTGTACTAAACTAATGTTGGAAAGAATTTGTCTACATATTTTTGTCCTCATAAAAAAGTGCTTACTCAGACTTGTATTGCGTTCATTGCAGATAATGTAAAAACAAGGAATTTAGTTTTTCTACTAATAACGCATTTGTTTATGGAGCAATGAAGTATGAATCAGTTTTCTAAAGGTATTTAGGTAAATATTCATATTTGACTATATACTTTTGTCCATTACTGTAGGTTTTCGAGAGGTGTATATCAGGATATTGAAAAAGCGCATATTTCAAACTCGATTTTTTTGCATTTACACAAATTATGACTAGTATCTGCATAGACGAGCATTTCCTCATTAAAAATATGATACTGAAAACATTAATTGCATGAATTCAACTTCATTATTGCATACCTAATTATCTTTCAGATAGCTCCTCATTTAGATCCGCTGCCATCAAAAGCATTAGTGCGACTGTTTTTATTACGGTTGCAGCAATATTAGTATCGTTCCTTTCAACCGCTTTGTCCAAATCTGATCCGATCCGTTCGAAACCGAAACCACGGGAATCGAAATCGAAATCTTTGGAATGGAAACCGCTGGAATTGATTCCTTTGGGGATCATCGAAATCGGAAGATCCGCTCTTCCGTACAACCAAAATGGGTCATTAGAATTAAAAATATAAAATATGACTACAATTTTAGATTACTTGGATAATAGAAATAAACGAATTTTCCACAAGAATCGATTTAAATATATTGAAAAGTGAAAAATCGATTTTCACATTCCTAGTCGTAACGCGTTTCACTTTTTCCCTAATATCACTGGACAACAAATTTTAGTTTTTTAATTGTATCTTGTGGGAAAAGTGCACTTCTTTGTTAATTTTGGGGCGCTGAATCCAAAAATGACAATGAAATAAAAAAATTGGTTGCGGTTTAGAAAAAAAACTTTTTATTTTTAAGGATATATTAAAAAAAGTAACAAGATTCATATACTTATAATAATCACTATATGCGCTATCTTTTTGCTGTTCTTTTATGGATCGTTTCTGGATCATCTCTACCAAGAGTCCAACAGTAGTCTGCAAGCATGGAAGGATTCCACTTTCCCTGGTACCTTTTTTCCATTGTTGAAATATCCTGATGAAAACGTTCGCCGTGGTCATCACTTACGGCTCCGCAATTGTCAGGAAAAAAGTCTAGGTGTGAGTGTAGGAAATGTATCTTAAGGGACATATTACAGCCCATCTTTTGATACGATGACAGCATATTTTTGACAAGGGTTTTATAGTTGTCAGCTTTTCTATTTCCCAAGAAATTAGTGACCACCGGACGGAAATCATTCCAAGCAGTTTTTTCAATACCTGTTAAAGTGTTTTCAAACTGTGTATGTTTCAAAATATTTCGAATCTGTGGCCCAACAAAAATACCTTCTTTAACCTTTGCCTCACTTAGTCTTGGAAATTTCTGACGCAGGTATTGAAAAGCTGACCCATCTCTATCTAATGCCTTGACAAAGTTTTTCATTAGGCCCAACTTGATATGCAGTGGTGGTAATAAAATTTTTTTCGAATCTACTAATGGCATATGCTGTACATTTTTTTGACCTGGCTCTAGGAATTGACGAACAGGCCAGTTTTGTCTGGTCTGGTATAATGAAGTGCCTTTGCCCGACTGTCCCATTCACACAAAAAACAGCAAAACTTTGTGTAGCCTAGCTGCAGCCCAAGTAAAAGTGCAACAACTTTCAAATCGCCACAAATATGCCATTGGTACTCATCGTATTTTATGCATGTCAATAGGTACTTCATATTGCCATATGATTCTTTCATGTGAACTGCATACCCTACAGGAAGAGATGGTAAAATATTTCCAATATGCAATAACACTGCCTTTAAACTCAATGTTGAACTGTCTATAAACAATCTCCATTCTTCTGGGTTATAGTTTATATTTAAAGCCGCCAGTAAGCCGTTAATGTTACTGCAGAAAACCAAGTTATTCTCCATATTGAAAAATGGTTCTAAGTCGTTGTGGCGTTTACGAAAAACTCATACCGAAACATCGTCTTCTAACAAGTTCCACTGCTGCAGTCTTGATCCAAGTAACTCTGCCTTACATTTTGGAAGTTCTAAATCTCTTACAAGATCATTTAATTCTGACTGTGTTATTTTGTGTGGTTGGTGACATGACGTGCTCGGTATAAAATCAGGATCTCTTGACGTTGATGGCATATCTTCTTCCTGACGAATCACTCGATCGCCATGATCTGATTCGTTTTCTGATTCGCAAGTGTAGGATTCTGGGGGTTTTGGAATAGGATTTTCGTCACTGTGAGGCACAGGTCTCATCGCAGATGGTATGTTTGGGTAGTTAATAACCGATTTTTTTTTCTTGGACATACCTGTGGCTTGTCCAACACAAGGTACCATGCAAAAGTAACAATCATTAATATGATTTGTAGGCTCTCTCCAAACCATTGGGACAGCAAAGCGCATAGACCGTTTTTTGCCATTTAACCAGCTCCTCAGACTTGAAGCACATGTATTACAGCAGATGTGGGGTGTCCACTGTTTGTCTTGATCACGTAGTTTACAACCGAAATAAAGCTGATATGCCTTTGTTATTAGTGGAGTAATAGACCGTCTCTGAGACGCAAAAGTCACATCACCACACACGTAACAAAACTGATCTGGATTGTTTACACACTTTCGAGACATGCATGCACGCATGAACGCTGTCAGCCAACTGAGGAAAAAATGGCTAATATAAAACAATATAATGTACACGTATGTATAACGTAACACAATCATGCCGATTACATCATCTTTCCTTGTCGAATATAAAAATGTAGCACGTGCATTCTTGTGAATTACAGTATATTAACACTGTCACAGCAGGAACACATATAATTACCGTATCTCTAAAACTTGAACTAATATTGAAAAAATAAGTTTCATTCCGGTTTTAGCACATTAAAAATAGTAATATTTTGTTGATTTTATTCAGGATATTTTTTGGCTGTTGATCAGTGTATTTAGTTTGTGAAAGTATGGATTGCTGTACTGCTCTAGGCGGTGACAATATTTCATCAATGACCTTAAAAAGATGTAATATGCCAGGATTTTTCGAGACCTTTCGATCGGACACCTTCTCTACAAGCTAGAACACCTAGGAATAACCGGAGACCTGTTGAAGTGCAGAAAGGCTTTCGCATTTTTGAATATCGCAATGACGAAATAGTCACGGTAATCAGAGGATTAAACAAGCCTTAACAATTAGTCGATAGATACGTTGTCCCTTTCCACACTGCGCGGCAATTTTTTTTCTGAAAATGCTCAGGACCCTTTGAAACGTCAAAAAACGAAGTTTGAACGATTTTAATTTTCTCAGTTTTTGACCTTTTTCTCCGACACCACTGCATGGATTTTCAAAAACGACAAAGCCGTTTCGTCCATGTTATCGTAGCAGCCTTGTTTGAACATTTCATCATAATCCGAGCGATACTTCTGAAGTTATTGACGGGCCAAGGATTAGCGGACAGACTGACAGAGCAACAGACAGAAAAACACAATATCTCATTTTTGAAATGTTTGGCGATTGCAATACTTCCTCGCCCAGAAGCGTAAGAAGGAAGACGTGTTCGGATTTTTCAATGACTATTCTTGAAATTTGTATTTCAAATTCAGGACAACCTTAATATAGCAATAACGGTTCCTCGATATTTAGGTTCTGCCTTCACGGTTGCTGCAGCATGGGAAAATGAAGACTCTAAGCAGGTTAATATTGAATTATTTTTTGTTGATTGAGCTTAATATAAGCAGATCCGCGATCATTGAACTACGTTCCCACATGCGTCAGTTAACTGTGTTGTATGGTTATAGTAACAAATAAATAGAAACTGTTTCAAAATATTGCCTACCTCAACAAGTTACTTGGTTCAGGAGCCGCCAAAAATTCGGATAATTATAATCACGTGTAATATTCATATTCGTGTACTGAATCTTTTTATTGCCTCCGATTTTGGTGGTGACCTGCTTTTTGGTTGTATGTAAACTCCTTTTTCAACAAACAAATATTATTATTGACGACCCGTATAAGTAGTACAATAACCTGATACATCCAATGAAGGAATTTATCAAAGTATAGTAGTCTAGACCCTTATTTACATGAAATTACTTGTAGTTAATTGGATTTGGTGTATAAAGAAACAGTTTTCTGTTACAATTTTGCCGTCGGGTCTGAAAAATGTATTTCCTTCTTCTGACTAAGCCCTGAAGAAAGGATTTTTTTCATGAAACGTCAGCAACTTGATAGCGGGAACCTTGCGGCACCAAATTCAATTAACTACGACTAAAAAATAAAAGCACTCTGGCGACTGAAAAATACTGTAAGCTAGATGATAAAGTAGATCAAACCCTCTCCCTGCAGATATTCGTCAGAAAATTTCTGACAAAAGAGCTGCAATTAAGCAAGCGAAGAGGTCTTGTCACCCAGATGACATTCACAGAGCAACGAATCTTGTTCATGAGGTGAGAAATGCTCTTCATGAATTCCGTAATGAGCAATGGAGCGACTTTCTGTCGGGGATGCTTGACTCAAGTATTCCTCTCTGGAAAGTTGCAAAGTCGCTCAGAAACGGAAAGCGAGAACAACTCGCGCACATCCACGGTCCTAGGGGCATAGTCTGTAGGACAGAGGAAAAGGTCGAGGTTTTCGCTGATGCAATGGAAAGTCAGTTCTCTCCCAACTGTGACCTTGATAATGACCTCGACGAGGAGCAACATGCCGTAAGATCCGTCAGGAGATATTTTAGGGCCAACGGCGTCAGTGGCAGTAGTGCCTCCCTTAGTGATTTTTCCTCAGAGGAATCTTCAGAAGATTCATCAATTGAAGAGCTGCACGGCACATCAGCGGAATCTCCTGAGACTCCGCATTGCACTCCAGCAGAGCTCCAAGGTCATATTAAAGACCTCAAGGTGCGTAAAGGACCTGGAGAGGATCGAATCACTAATAAGGCGCTGAAGCTACTTTCGCGGAAGTCCTTAACTTATCTCGTGGCAACAAACAATGATATGCTAAGGACCCAGCAGTTCCCAACGGCGTGGAAGACCGCTGATGTCATAATGATTCCAAAGAAGGTGGGTTCGATATTCCCCAGGATTACCGCCCCATTAGTCTGCTGTCAGCTCCTTCTAGGCTCGCTGAAAAGGTTATTCTAAGTCACCTTGAACATTTCTCGGCAGACCACAATGTGATTCCTGACGTGCAATTTGGCTTTCGGTCTGAGCACAGGCCATAAGGCTTGTTGAACGAGTAACCAGGGGCTTCACCCGTAACGAAAGTACTGGCATCTTGCTACTGGATGTCTCAAAGACATTTGACAAGGGCCTTCTGATCAGAAAATACGAGCTACAGTAAATACTGATCCTCTTACAGTGATCTTAATTTATTATTCTGCTTCCAATGTGAAATTGAGAATTGAAACTGCATAGATCATTCGTATTCATCCAGTTGTTTTTATCGAAAGGCGACCACAAAAAACATCGCTTAACAGCCTGCCACGTGCTGAAAGTTTAGATTTCCCCACCATCCCCAGGCATTGCTCTTATTTACCGGGATTATTCAACTTTTCGCAGATTCGCTCCGCACTGCATTTCATTCAGCCCCATCTGATAATTTTGCAGAGGTCGGTGTCTAATAAGGTCGTAGAAAATCATACATACAGGCTACGAGTGAATGTATGGAATTCGAGGCATACCGGCCACCACGAGGAGCATCACTCCATTCCCTAAGCTTCAAGCCCAGCTCCCAAAATGTTGGAACCCAGTATAGTCTGTATGCAGCAGTGCCGGATGCTCCACTGTTCGATTTTCGTCCGCCGGCGCGCATGATGTCACGCGGAGAGTGATTATGATTATCATTTGGGTTGTTATACAAAACAAAATGGCGGATTTTAATAAAAGATTTCATCCTGCAATTTATGGCAAAGCCGGCCAAATTTTTCAGCCCATCATACTCGAGCTCGTCCATTTCTTCCACTAAGACTTCCTCGTTATAGACAGTTGATACTTCAGGTGCATTCAGTTTATTCGTTAATGATGCGGTTAGTGGAATGTCCGAAGTATCCTCTTCATCAACGCTGCAGTACGCGCCTTTGTTTCGCGACAAAATATACGACCTTATTCTATACTTAAACTCTAGGGGATAAGTTGCCTTTTTTGTAAGCACTTTTCCGCTTTCCCCATCAACAGATGTAGATGGTCCAGGTGATGATAGAGGGTAAATTTTCCATAGGAATGACATCATCTTTTAGAGCACGGTAACTTTTAGGGGTGTACCCAAAAAATGTATGTTTTAAATTGACCTTATAGGCACTTTCACAAAAATGCTTCGAGCAAACCCTAGCGCTTTTTATATTGACTTTGTCTTTTCTTTTTGTAAGATGTAGGCATTTTTTGCTAAGGTTTGGGTCTTGTGGAAATCTGTAGAACTTCATGTCTTTGCAAGGATTCCGTTTAGACTGGTTTTCGGAATTACATCCCACAACAGCACACCGCATTTTTAACAATTTATCAACCACACACGCTATATAAAGTATGTATAACTAATAGAACAGGTCACAAAACCACCAAAAAGCACCAACAAATCGCACTATATAGTATTAACCACGATACACGAGAACTGCAGTAACGTTACGACAATCCTGCCGCTGGTAACCACGAGCCGACAACTCTCCGGGTGACGTCACGATGCTCCGCCCATATACGCAATATCCTATCTTCAGTGTATGTGTGTATGTCCAGCGGTCACACATCGGATCACCAGCCACCCCATCACATGCAGGTGGCGTCTCATCATGTTGTGGTCAGACAACGATCCTACCAACAAGCTTCGGTTGGCTCTGCCAAAAAGTGAGCAAAAACATCCGTCCTCAGCACTAGTCTCTAAGATGAGCTTCCGTGGCTGACGGAGATGTCTAGAGATACTTCTCCATTTCAGAGGGCGTTGTCTTCCCCGTTATCCTCGTAACTCCTTGCGCGGCCGTAGGGACCGCTTAGGCGCAACAAGCTTCTTCGCTGATGCTGGTTTCGCTAACGATACCGGCTGCCTAGCTGCTAAACTATCCAGACCAATCCTACAGGCACTCAGAGCCTTCACCGCAACTTAACTGTCAGAGAAGATTGTTATTCTCCTCTCTCTCGGGGATTCTTCCGCTTGGCCCTGCAGTTCTGAGTGGGGTACATTGCTCAGTCAGCGGTCGTAACCAGTGAGCCACTTTTAAGAACAAAAATATGTTTTTTATGTTTGACATTTTATCTCTGTTGACAGGTAACAAAATGTCAATTTTTATGAAATTACTTTTTTCTCCGAAAAAAAATGAGTACATTTTTTCCCGGATATTGTATAAAAACATAAGTAAAGGTAGATATTTAATTTTAGAATACTTTAATATACAATAAACTTACATTTCCTTTACATCAAAAGTACAATTATTAAATGTGCATTGCATGAATGTCACGTTCCTTGGACTATTCGGTACAACAGTCGAAGTTTCTTGTGTTGAAATTATATGTTTTTCTGGTATCACAAGCACCCGTTGATGTACTTGGTCGCAAATCCGATGTTATTTCAGCACTACCACACGTTCTAAGCACTTTATTAGCTATTTCTGTCCTGTATGCTACCGATTCATCAACATGCCCTTCAGCGACCGTTGATGACTTCCAACCGCCACGTTTCTTTAGTGTCATCAAGTCTCCCACAGATTCAACTAAAAGTGTAGCAGACGATCTTCGAAATGAATAACCTGTATATGAGTTAGCATTTCAAGTTGAAGAAAATTAGCCACTGTTTCGGGAACCTTATAAAACGTGTTTTTACCCACAACCTGATTGATACATTTTCCATCGTGATATATACTGAGTGACATATAAATCCGAACACCCAGTTTAAATGGTTTTATTTTAATAAAATTTTGTATAAGTACTTAATGAAGCATAATAAGTAAATGATAAAAATTTCAAAATGATTGCATTGCTTTAAAGCCCTTTGACCTTTAATAATGTGTGGATGCACCCTGATGTGCTACGCATTCTCCAACGCGCCTAGGTATGCTTCTGATCAGGTGGTCAATGTCCTCCTGTGGTATCTCATTCCAGGCAACCACCAACTCCTCTCGAAGTGCTTCTAGAGTCTGAGGAGGACGTTGCAAATTGAGCAATCTCCTACCCATCATATCCCACACGTGCTCAATTGGGGATAAGTCGGGAGATCTTGGTGGCCATGGTAACAATATGACATCATTATGTTGAAAGAAGTCTATTGTGACTCTTGCAACATGTGGTCGGGCATTATCTTGTTGGAAAGTTGGATCTGCCAGGGTGTCAAGATAGGGTAAAAGATGGGGTTCTAGAACTTCGTGGATATAACGCTGCGCGTTCATGTTACCTCTGATGAAGATTAAATGTGACCTGGAACCATAAGCTATAGCACCCCAAACCATAACTCCAACAGTGTGATGAACATGTCTTTCAACAAAAAACTGTGGATTCCTCCTTTCACCACGTCGCCTTCTAACCCTGGCACGACCATCGTGCATGCCTAAACAAAATCGAGACTCGTCACTAAAGACAATACTGTTCCATTCCTGATCCCAGAGTGACCGTTGTCTGCACCACTCAAGGCGATTACGTCGGTGTTCTCGAGTTAAAGGGAGGACCCAGTGGGGGCGGTATGAAAACAAGCCAAAACTTCTCATTCGTCGGTAAACACTTCGCATGCCAATAGGTCTTCCGTGTTCTGCAAACCATTCATTTGCAATGGACCTGGTAGTGGAGAAACGGTCCCTTAAGGTCAATAATCTTAGGCGGCGATCTTCACGGTCTGTTGTTCTACGGCGGCGTCCGGTGCCCCTTGCTCTTGGCGTACGGCCTTCTCGAAGCCATGCCAGACAATACCTAACCACAGTGTCTACACTTCTTTGCACTCTAACTGCAATTGCCCGAAATGAAAGTCCAGCTTCCCGAAGTCCCACTATACGGCCCCTATCAAACTCACTAAGTTGACGAAATCGTACAGGTCTCCGTACTCTAGGCATCGTAACCGATCGTAAAGGATGTCAAGAACCAAAAACCGCCAATGTTGATTCTTTACTGCGGCTGAAATATTCATTTTTAGAGCGTTAGTGAATTAAAAAAAGCAGTATAAAAACCGGAATGTCCAACTGATAAGGCTGAAAATTTTTTCACTTGTTATTTACAGTAAGATAAATACATTCACCTACTTTTATTAAAATAAAACCATTTAAACTGGGTGTTCGGATTTATATGTCACTTAGTATATTTTCCAGTAAATACAATTCTCCTGTTTAGATCATTCTTTGTTTCCTTAAGTTTCGGATTGTCGAATCTTCAATATCATCTAATGTTACCTGGCTGATTTGACAAATTCGGCAAGCTCCTTCAATCCCAAATACAACAACAATCTTGGCCATCAAATAAACGTCATCGAGAGATTATTTAAAAAATCACTAATTTATGTACTCTTAAAAATCGCAGGCTTGTAACCTTTCCCATTTTGTTTGAAATATTTTGAAATGTCTACATTACTACTGGATAACATACTTTTAATCATTGAATAATTCGACCACACTGTTGGCGGCTTTTGTTGCTGTGCCAATTCCGAAAACTAAGAACTGCATGTTGTTTCATCTTCCATTCCATGAATCTTGAATAGGCGATTTCGTAAATTTTCCGCGATTTAGACAATAATTTTTGTGGCGCTTCTCTGGGTACTTCTACTAATTCCGGTGGAGAAAACTCGGAATCAGACATTTTTTATTTTATAGTAATAAAAATAACTTCCAAACAACCACTAAGTTCACAATTTTTAAATCATATCACAAAATTAAATTGACAGCTATTTGATTACTTTAAAAGTTTCCTTAGCAACGCAGGTCTAATTTCAAAATTCAAATTTCACATCGATGATTTTCTGATTTAAATATTGTAATAATATAATTTTCCAATATTAAATCGTCGTTTTTCCCGTCACAGAAAAAAATTGTGTATTATACACGGGAAAAATACTAGATTTTAGCTTTCGGTTAAATCTAGTACTTTTTTCCTTTGTATAATAAATAACTATTTATGACCACACATTGTTTTTAATAACCAGATACTGCATTTCTCAAGTTTATGTTAGCAGGTGGACCTCGGACAAATGAGCACTGGCTTACAGTTCCTTTCCATATGACCGAATGAGCAACATTTCATTAATTATACGCAAATGATCGGTAATGCAAGATTTTTTCCAACCTACAGGCAATGAACCAAACTGAAGCATATTCTCTGGCGCTTTGTGCTGTCTTAGGCCTCTAGTCCTACCACAATATTGAAATAACATTGGACAGTCTAGAACCAACGACTGAGATCTCCTGTGAACTTACATGTACCTTCAGTTTGAATGCGGGATACTAATGACTAAGGAGTATCTAAAAGACGAGTTCACGCGATCTGAATCGTGGCCCCTCGGCCGCCATATTCAAAAATGGCCGCCGGATTGAACAGTTACTATTATAACCCTCTTTTAAAGGCGAAGTTATTTACCAACAATACAACACAAATGATCCAGTAATTATCAACACAATAGGCCAATGTTTAGGCTTTGCAATGACGTATCAGTTATTGCAAATAAGTGCTTTTTTATACTTCTGAACATGCGAGGCCGTACTTTTGGAGTTACCCTCGTACGAGACGCACTTGACATGAGATGTCAAATCTGTGACGGTTGTTTGTTCAGTCAAAAAATACGAAGTATGTTGTAAGACCGAAACGTTATGTGGTTTACAATTTGCGCAATATTGATATTCAAATTATATGTATCGATACAGTGTTAATAGCATATCAAAAGCATGATAATGAAGCGATGTTTTTTTATTCTCCCGCTAAATGATGTGTTTGTTGTTTACAGTTTTGTTGATAGGACGGACGATATTCGTAAAGGTCAACGTTATATCAGTCATCTCAGGTTTTCGTTTTATGTGGATTGCACAGCATCAGAACGGCAGATTATTTTGATATTCAGATAAAACGTTATTTCAAGGTAATCATTTTAATGAGCTGATAAAGTCATATATTACAAAAATGTCTCTTCTGTTCAGAAAAACAACATGAAACAGTGATTGTTCAGAATTAGCATGACACATAGTACCAGCAGGCGATAATACAGGTGAACCATGCGAATGCAATTTGTTATTGGAATTATGGAAGTTGAGTCATTTATTTTAACAGTGAGTAGATCTGATCAAAAGAAATGTTTTTTTCCTTTAACATTTTTCTGGTAAAATTAAAGTAACAAAGTTATAGCCCTTTAGAAGTTTGAGTACCGCCCTGTCTCAATAATAATATTATGTGCTCGTGTTTATCCGTTCATCGCATCGGAAACAAAAAAGCGAAAGAATGTGAAACGATGTTTTTACTACAATGTACAATTTGAAACACTTATCACGATGTTTTTACTACAATTTGATTCAGTTGTATTCAGTCGATGTGTCAGTCGGTAACGCGTGAGTGAATAGTGGTGTTTGTTGCATGGCTCAAACGAAATAAAAAATGGCACATGTTTACGAAAATGCTGAATGTAGTACAAAGGGCTCGTGAATCAGGTGACTTAAGACCTCACAGGGGAGGGCATGCCGGTGCTCCAAGACCGCACAATCAAATACAGGTCCGCACTGAAATACTTGTCGGGAGGATACTTTATAAAACAAGGTAACATTTTTTTTTATTTTTTTTTAATTTTTACACACATATTTTGGTTTATCTTCCTTCTACAATCATTATCTGAAAATTAATGACTCAACTTCAAAGTATAAACAAGGTCCAGTAGTAATAGGCAGCCCCAGTTAGAAGTTACATTAATCATTCTATGTTTCATGATCGATAAAAAAAATTCAGATATACTAAAAAAAGTCTGGTTTCCAAGACGTGATCCGCTTTCAGTACAAGTTTGAACTCGCCCGAGTTTTTTATTGTGTTCTAAAAATGGGTGACATCAATTTCGAGCAACTTGCAACGGAAACTCTGGTTAAACTTCAGCAGGCCTATGGAGGTAGTATTTTGTGAACAGTCCAGGTTTTCCGGTAGTTTACGGCATTTCCAGAAAGAAGAAAGTCGATTGAAGATGAACCACGAAGCTGAAGGCATTCATCTTCAAAACCGATGAAAATATCGACAGATTCCGGCACCTATAAAACGTCAAAAAAAAGCAATAAAAAGTCACCTTGCAAAATGTTCATTCCACGTTTGCTTGCTATGAACTTTGTGAGCGTCCATCTAAGGAGGAATGACTCAACTACGCGCGTTGTTGGTTGCATATGTTTTGTGAACCCGAGTAGTCTGTAATTTTCATATCTGAGAAGAAAGTTGGTTGAATAGCAATACCTCATCTGGATGATTATGTGTATTGCGTGTATAAAATCAGTGATATTAGCTGCGTGAGAAATTTATTACTGAATATGCTGCAAATGAAGTATATCCGTTAGCTGTGCCCGACGGGTTATTTATATGATGTCCTTTCCGAAGACAGGTTATATTCAAAGTTATGAATTACGATTTTTCCCGTTTTTTGTGTTTTCAAAAACATTGAGGAGCACTACGAGAAATCGCCACCGCACTCGCGTTGTGTGCCATCAAGCCACATCACAGAAAAATTAGTAATGACGCATCACATATCAAATGACTGGAAATAAAAAATAATCTAATAACCTTTTCGCTTTCATAAATACTCTTCTGTATGTAGCATATTTTCTCACCAGGGATTTTCTTTCCTCATCTCTCAAATTTTTGATATTCAGCAAATATGCATATATTATCTAATCTCCAGAATGGATAACAAAAAGTGGATGCGAAACTACGTTCTAGCTTTGAATCTCAAGTAAGTGTATTTGTGTATAGTATACAACCTACAGCTTAGACCTCCAGTAACGCCACATCTGAAGCAGATTTTACATCACATCAGAGCCAAACATTGATAACTGAGGCATCATGACATTTAGGCAACACTTACAACTGCATTTGGGACAGTCGAAAACATTCAAACGGCTGTAACCGGCCATCTGAAGGCTATGAGTTGCAGCACTGCTATGAGGAGCGGAAGAACAGTCTCTTCTTCAGAGGGAAGTTATTTTGAGCGTGACAGTATACAATTGTAATTATATATGAATAAAAAAAAATCAGTCTCATCACTAAATTTACGTATCTATCAATAACACCTTACTTACATGTTCCCATTCCACAAAGAATTTAGGTTTATTTTTAGGTTTTATTATTTAAGTCATAGGATGAAGATGTCATGTTTCAAGAGATGTGTATAACCCTAGTTATCTCAGACTAAGACTTCTGTATGCAAATAAAACTAAAAAAATGTTATTTGAGTCTTTTAAACTATTAGCAGTTTAAAAAAAAACAAGAATTGTTTATTAAATGCTTACTTATTGTTTGCCTGTTCCCGATCCGTCAAGTTATTAAATTAAATCGAAATGAATCGCAAAACTGACATCCTTGTAGATATGTGATGTCGTGTTTAGAAAGAAAGGTCATTTGCATACGCCGAATCTCAAAACGGCTACAACATAGTTATGTTTACGGTTGTTTTACACGCCACGTCGCCCGTGTAGCACCGCGTCTAGACATAGAGTCAGCATTGCATAGAATATTAACGACCCATAACGAGTACTGCCTTCGCTTTACATGGAATTTCAGATTTCACAGTGTTTGCTTATACCATACAGATGGTGTGGTCAGGACAATGACTGGGAATTCGACCTTGCCGAACATGTGCTATTTCATGCTCACTTTGTCTAATATTTTGGTAACTTGTAGGTGTTTATATTAGCACCGAGACTAAGACGTGGATTCAAATTTTGAACGCAATTTCGCGCAAAAAACGGCGATACGATGATCCTTCTACTTTACGGAAAATAATTATGGGTTTCTTGTTTCAAAGGCTCAAAAATATATTCCCATAAATATTAACTTCACCCTAACTGTCCTGGTTAAGATTTATAATAGGCGATGGCCATGGGCCATTCGACTTCTTAAAAATATCGAAATGTCTCTCGCGTAGGAATTCAGCGTCCCACTACCCGATTTTGTGAATAGTTCACACGCAGTGCTGTGGCTTTATCGGGTGCTGGAGATTTTAATAGAAATCGGCCTCCATTAGTGAGTTTGTTGACGGAGCACTTTTTCTCACCCTCTTGGGGATTTTGCCGTAGACTAACTATCTCAACCATCGAGCTGAGGGGAACCGTCAATGATAATCTGAGGCGAATTTAAGTAGGACTCGCGCCTATGAGGAGCAGTTCCCCATTTGTGTGGACCCTAATTGTTCGAGGGTTCTACCTTCGTGTTCTACCTTCGGGTTCTACCTTCTGGTAACGAGTTACATCTGGGACTTCCTGCACTCGGTTGCCTTCCTATGATGGCCTGGTGGCCAGGCACCTGCCTAGTTTTTTTTTACTGAATACCATTTAGCTGGGGGTAGTACAAAATAATTTTCTTTGCTCGTGTTTGTGTACCTTGTAAGTTTGTATCTGCTTTAGCGCCAGAGATCCAACATTGGTTACTTGTTATTTCTTTTCCTAGTGCTTGGAACTAGTTGGCGCCCAAACCACGGCCATTTGCATCCAAAAGCCAAAGTACAAAGAACCTCACTCTGAGGTCTATTAACTACCGACAAACTTTGTTATCCTCCGCAACGAGCCAGTATGGTAGTTAATAAGACCTCAGGGTTAAGTGCGTTGTACGTTGGTTTTTGGATGCAAATGGTTGTGGTTTCAATTAGTTCTAGGTATTTATGATTTTTTTACTTTGCTATGCCTGTATTAATCTCGTACAAATTGAAACCACAACCATTTACATCCAAAAAACAAAGTACGAAGAACCTCACTCTGGGGTCTCATGAACTACCATACTGGCTCGTTTTGGGAAACCCTGTATTATTCGGTGGAATGTATGGCCGAACGTAGTCGAAGCTCCGGTTGAGTAGAGTAGATGTAGCTGATGCCTAAGCTTCGGTCGGATGTATTGCCGAATGTGGCTGAAGCTGATGCGGAAGCTTCGGTCGAATGTATGACCGAAGCATCGATCCAATGTGTGGCCAAAGCTTCGGTCTAATAACGTATATTTGCCCATACGTTCGAAACTTCGGTAGAATGTATGGCAGAAGCTGTTTCCGAAGCTTCGGTCTAGTGTATGGCCAAATGTGAACGATGCCAAAGCCTCAGTCAAAGGCGTGACCAAAGCCGAAGATGTTGTCGAAGCTTCGATCGAATGTATGGCCAATTGAGATCGAAGATGAAGCTAATCACTAAGCTTCGTTAGAATGTATGGCCGAAGTCAAAGCTATTGCTGCAGTTTTGCTGGAATGAATGGCAGAATGTGGCCCAAGCGTCGGTCGGGTGTAATGCCAAATAAAGTCAAAGACGAAGGCGATGACTAAGCTTCGTTAGAATGTATGTCCAAAGTCAAAGCTGATGCGGAAGCTTTGGTGGAATGTATGGCCGAAGTTAAAGCTGATGCGGAGGCCTTGCTGGAATATATGCCCGAATGTGGCCTTAGCGTCGATGCTTCGATAAATATATGGTCGAATGTGGCCTAAGCGTCGCTCCAGTGTAATGCCAAATAAGGTCAAAGACGAAGCTGATGACTAAGCTTTGTTAGAATGTATGGCCGAAGTCAAAGCTGATGCGGAGGCTTTGCTGGAATGTATGGCCGAATATGGCCTTAGCGTCGATGCTTCGATAAAATATATGGTCGAATGTGGCCTAAGCGTCGCTCCAGTGTAATGCTAAATAAGGTCAAAGACGAAGCTGATGACTAAGCTTCGTTAGAATGTATGGCCGAAGTTAAAGCTGATGCGGAGGCTTTGCTGGAATGTATGGCCGAATATGGCCTTAGCGTCGATGCTTCGATAGAATATATGGACGAATGTGGCCGAGTCCGATGCGGAAGCTTCGGTCTAATAATGTATGGGCAACTTTGGCCGAAGCTTCGGTCGAATGTATGGCTGAAGCTGATTCCGAAGCTCCGGTCGAGTGTATGGCCGAATGTGAACGATGCCAAAGCCTCAGTCAAAGACGTGACCAAAGCCGAAGCTGTTGTCGAAGCTTCGATCGAATGTATGGCCAAATGAGGTCGAAGATGAAGCTAATCACTAAGCTTCGATAGAATGTATGGCCGAAGTGAAAGCTATTGCTGCAGTTTTGCTGGAATGAATGGCCGAATGTGGCCCAAGCGTCGGTCGAGTGTAATGCCAAATAAAGTCAAAGACGAAGCCGATGACTAAGCTTCGTTAGAATGTATGTCCAAAGTCAAAGCTGATGCGGAGGCCTTGCTGGAATGTATGGCCGAATGTGTCCTTAGCGTGGATGCTTCGATAGAATATGGATGAATGTGGCCGAGTCTGATGCGGAAGCTTCGGTCTAATAATGTATGGGCAACTTTGGCCGAAGCTTCGGTCGAATATATGGCAGAAGCTGATTCCGAAGCTTCGGTCGAGTGTATGTCCGAATGTGAACGGTGCCAAAGCCTCAGTCAAAGGCGTGACCAAAGCCGAAGCTGTTGTCGCAGCTCCGATCGAATGTATGGCCAAATGAGGTCGAAGATGAAGCTAATCACTAGCTTCGATAAAATGTATGGCCGAAGTCAAAGCTATTGCTGCAGTTTTGCTGGAAGGAATGGCCGAATGTGGCCCAAGCATCGGTCGAGTGTAATGCCAAATAAAGTCAAAGACGAAGCCGATGACTAAGCTTCGTTAGAATGTATGGCCAAAGTCAAAGCTGATGCGGTAGAATGTATAGCAGAAGCTGATTACGAAGCTTCGGTCGAGTTTAAGGCCGAATGTGTTCGATACCGAAGCGTCAGTCAAAGGTGTCACCTAAGCCGAAAGCTGTTGCCGAAGCTTCGATCGAATGTATGGCCAAATGAGGTCGAAGATGAAGCTAATCACTAAGCTTCGATAGATTGTATGGCCGAAGTCAAAGCTATTGCTGCAGTTTTGCTGGAATGTATGTCCAAAGTCAAAGCTGATGCGGAGGCCTTGCTGAAATGTATGGCCGAATGTGTCCTTAGCGTGGATGCTTCGATAGAATATATGGGCGAATGTGGCCGAGTCTGATGCGGAAGCTTCGGTCGAATGTATGGCAGAAGCTGATTCCGAAGCTTCGGTCGAGTCGATGGCCGAATGTGAACGGTGCCAAAGCCTCAGTCAAAGGCGTGACCAAAGCCGAAGCTGTTGTCGAAGCTCCGATCGAATGTATGGCCAAACGAGGTCGAAGACGAAGCTGATGACTAGGCTTCGTTAGAATTTATGCCCGAAGTCAAAGCTGATGCGAAAGCTTCGGTGGAATGTATGGCCGTATGGGGCCGAAGCTTCGGTTGAGTGTTTGGCTGAATGAGTTGGAAAACGTAGCTGATGCCTAAGCTTCGGTAGAATATATGGCCGAATGTAGCCGAGGCTTATGCGAAAGTTTTGGTCGATCGTATGGCCGAAGCTTTGGGCGAATGTGCGGCCAAAACTTCGGTCTAATAATGTGTGGGCCAATGTGACCGAAGCTTCGGTAGAATGTATGGCAGCATCTGATCCCGAAGCTAATGTGTATGATGCCGAACCCTAAGTCAAAGGTGTGACCTAAGCTGTCGCCGTTGCTTCGATCCAATGTATGACCTAAGTCAAAGCTGAGGCGGAAGCTTTGCTGGAATGTATGACCGAATGTGGCGTTAGCGTCAGTCGAGTGTATGGCCGAATAAGGTCGAAGACGAAGCTGATGACTAAGCTTCATTAAAATGTATGCCCGAAGTCAAATTTTATGCGCAAGCTTCGGTGGAATGTATGGCCGAAGCTCCGGTTGAGTGCATGGCCGAATGTGTCCGAAGATGCAGCTGATACCTAAGCTTTGGTCGAATGTATGGCCGAATCTGTCCAACGTCAAGGCTTCGATAGAATATATGGCCGAGGCTGATGCGGAAGCTTTGTTCGAACGTATGACCGAAACTTCGGTCGAACGTATGGCAGAAGCTGATTTCCGAATGTGGCCTAAGCATCGGTCGAGTGTATGGCCTAATAAGCAGATGAATCATAAAGGACCGCTTAGGGGGCAAGGTACATTAGCTTATCGATAGAGGAGAACAAAATATCAATCAAGTGGTTATAAAATAGGTGAAGGTCAATCTTGATTTGCTACTAATACGAGGTTTGTTCGAAAAGTATCGCAAATTTTGACTTTTCGCGGGATACGTATGTTCGATTTTCGATCTTTTTGTGGCGTAATGTTGGTACTCATGACCCTTACTAATTTTGCCAACATCGGCCGTTTTAAATGTTCAGTCAGTTTTTGACAGCTATCGTGCGTGGACGTGTTTTAGCTTATCTCCGATTTTTGTCTATTCCAAAAAATGGATCAAAGGATTTGTATTAAATTTTGTGTAAAAAACAACTTGAAGTGCGCGGACATATTCCAAATGTTGACTGTTGCATACGGCAAAGCTACTTTGGACAAAAGCAACGTTTATAGGTGGTACAAAATGTTCTCAGAGGGCCGAGAAGACGAAAACATTGATGAGTTCTTGCTGCAGGGTAGAACGGTCAATAAGGAATATTACCTTTAAGTAATGCGCGAATTTTTGGCCAAAAACAACACTCCAATAATGCCTCACCTACCGTATTCCCCAGAGCTGGCCCCCTGTGACTTTTTCTTGTTTCCGAAACTGAAGAAGCCCATGAAAGGACAACGCTACGCCTCGATTGAGGACATAAAGACAGCATCGAAGGAGGACCTGAACAAGATCACAAAAAATGATTTTTCAAAATGCTTCGAGGACTGGAAAAAACGTTATCACAAGTGTATAATGTCTGATGGGGGTCACTTTGAAGGGGACAAAATAGATATTCATGAATAAATAAATAATTCTTGAAAAAACATGAAATTCGCGATACTTTCTGAGCAAACCTCGTAGATCATCTTTGAAGAAAAATATATAATATTCTGTAATCTGACAAATAACGAACAGCAGAAACCAAAGAAATCTGCGTAGCGGCTATTAAGTAATATGAACAAAACAACTCGCTATGTAAAGTGCGAAAGTTTATCAGTTATGCAAAATAAATGAAGTGAACTGCAACGTTTTCGTTGCGAAATATCTAACTCCACTTAGCTAAGGTGATAAGAACGTGATATACGGCTACGACACATTTCGTGGGTCTCCAAAAATTGCGAATATCGTATACAGAGCGATTTTAAAAAATGCAATATTTCTACAGCAGAAAGTGAATCCAAAAAATATACCCCCAGTATTGTTCCATTACCGAGATACAGGGTGTTGCCAATTTTTACGCTACTAGCATCACTGATTGAGGATAAAACATTTCTAAAATAATCTGATGAGAGATTTTTTGCGTTTATAATGTGGAAGATTTCGCTCCAGATATAAAGGGTTGTCCAATAGGGACGCAGGAAAGTAAACGTCAATTTGACATAGACGCCATCTTTGTTTTCTGTCACCGACATGTCATTTTGTTAGTTGAATGTTTACCATTGATCGCTATGGAGTCGTATTCGATTGAAGACCGCATTCAAGTTATTCAAGAGCACTACAAAAATGGTGCAAAAATAAAAAACACGTTTCGCGCGCTTCGTGAACATTTCGGTCGCAACCACCGCCCAAACGAAACAACCATCGGTCGTCTGGTGCGTAAATTCGAGGCAACAGGTTCTGTGGCAAATCTGCCAGGCTCTGGCCGGCCAAGGAGCGTTCGCACACCGGAAAATATTGCTGTTGTGCAGGAGAGTGTGAGAGACGATCCGAAACAACCAACAACGCGTCGATCCCAAGAATTGGGCATTTCGAGAACCAGTTTGCTACGCATTCTCCACAAGGATTTGAATGTACACGCCTACAAGATCCAATTGACGCAAGAGCTGCGTCGGGCCGACCATTTTTCGCGCCGAACGTTCTCAGATTGGCTCCTTGGACACGAAAATCCCCGTGAGTATCAAGAGCAACCGATGCATCCTCAAAAACTGACTGTGTGGTGTGCATTGTGGTCAAAAGGCATCATCGGATCTTACTTTTTCGAAAATGCGGCCGGGGACGCCGTTACCGTCCATTCTGAGCGATATCACGTGATGATAGAGGACTATTTTTTGCCGCAACTTGAAGGAATGGATATGGACGATGTTTATTTCCAACAAGATGGTGCAACATGCCACACAACCAACGTCAATATCCATCGATTGCAGTCCTTCTTCGGTGATCGCGTGAATTTCGCGCAGAGGAAATGTGCCATGGCCACCAAGATCGTGCGATTTGACTCCCTTGGACTTCTTTTTATGGGGATATTTGAAAAGCAAAGTCTACGTCAACAAACCAGCCACCCTCCAAGAACTCAAAAACAACATCATTGCCGAGATAAATGCCATAGAACCGACCATGTTGCAAAATATCATTGAAAATTTCGACCATCACGTGGACGTCTGTAAATCCAGTCGTGGTGAACATCTGAGCGATATTATTTTTCATACATAAATGGTATAAATGAACCTTCAAAATGAAGTACCCAACTTGATTTGAATATCAATCTTTCTTGTTTCCATATAATTTTTTTCTTTGACTTCGAAATTATAGCTTCAACACCCTGTAGTTGGTCACGGGAACCCAGGACTGTATCATTTTTTCTTATTATTTTCAAACACAGTTTTTGTCCTAGAAATATTACCACTGGTTTTATTGATTACCCTGTATAGTTTATATGTGAATATTGCTAATGTTGTCGTGTATACTAAATTAAATTTACATCATAAAACGTAAAACAAAACAATTGGATTTGTTTTCAACTAGGAAAACTTGATTTTCGATAGTCTTATTGCATAATGTCTGACGCGACATATAACATTTAAAATGTTGCGCATATTAAATTATATCACGTCAGAAACCAAAGAATGGGGCGGGGCGTTTGCTAGGTCGTCTCGTTCAAATTTAATTAATAATAATAAACGTCTTTATTAAATAAAGATGCAATACATGCATGCACTGAAAACCAAATTTGTTGAAGGCTCGAGTTCAATGTGTACGATAGAGAAGTGTTTATAGACACATTTTTAGAAATCTTAAAAGTATCCTTAGTGAGTGATGTCCTTAGTTAATTATGTATAGTAATATTACCTTGTAAATGTATTATTTCTGTTGGGTAAGAAACGCTATTATCATTATTATTATTACGAGAAATATCGTCAGATCTTGGGATACTACAACTGATAAAATGCAGAAGTATTCGCCCTCTATTTTTACCACCGAGAAGGAAGTCCGTTACTCATCTACAAAGGGACTGGGAAATCGTGGGAAGGAAGTTTGTTTAGGTGCACAGGTTGCCACAGCTAATCGAAAGCCTTGCTAATGTCAAGAGCGAGGACGTGAGCCTTTCGATATAGTCCAGGGAACTTCTTCGTATCCGTTCGAGAAAGAAAATCGGATTCGTTTTTTACGTAATTTTATTCAAAAAGAAAGAACAGGCACAAGATTGTGCTACACCTTGCATATGCAATTTTTTCAAACAGATCTAAGGAAAAATGTCTCCTCCGGACAAAGTTTTTTAGGTTTTTTGGGTCTTTCTGAACAAAATTGGGTCTATGTGATAAGGTCAAAGCAAGTAGGATTCCTTTATTTTCTAAAATAGGTGCACTGCCAGATCTCCTGGATACTTCGTGTTTTTCATCTATTTCGAGTAGTCGAAGTTTTTTGGAGGGTCAAAATCTTGACGAAACATCACCGCGTTCTTATAATGTTATCTCTACCGTTGGCCTGGCAATAACGTAGCTCTGAAAGATGCAGCGAATTTGAAGGCGTTGTTGACCTTACCTCAGAGCAGTGACATCTCCAGAAATCTCCAAAATATGGTAATTGTTGCCGTATATTCCAAACCACACATCTTACATAGTAATAAATTTGCAGCAGCGTCGAAGTATATTGTTTTTATCAGAAATACATGCTTTTATAGCTTACAGTCTCATTCAGTCAACTGCAACAGGAATTCGGTAGGATTTTAAAATTTGCATATTTAGCTTGATCTTGTGGACAATTTGGAGCATCTTCAAGATGTTCGGAATTTGATCATATTTTCTTAAGTTAGAAATCAATCTACAACATGAATTTTGAATGTAATTTTTTATATATAAAATCAAGTATTTCTTTAAGGACAGATGCCTCAAAACAGTAAAACAATGTTAGTTACATTATTTGCATAACAAATAAATGTTCATCTATAAACAAACCTAACCATCTTGTTCCTTTTTGGTAAACCAACAGAGGGTGGATTTGTCATTTGACTATATTTTTTACTCTCTTTTTCATCAGTTCACTCAGTTGTACATCAAATTTTTAGGTTTTTATATTTCTTATTTTTAATTGTACGTACATATACTAAGTGACATATAAATCTGAACACCCAGTTTAAATGGTTTTATTTTAATAAAATTTTATATAAGTACTTAATGAAGCATAATAAGTAAATGATAAAAATTTCAAAATGATTGCACTGCTTTAAAGCCCTTTGACCTTTAATAATGTGTGGATGCACCCTGATGTGCTACGCATTCTCCAACGCGCCTAGGCATGCTTCTGATCAGGTGGTCAATGTCCTCCAGGCAACCACCAACTCCTCTCGAAGTGCTTCTAGAGTCTGAGGAGGACGTTGCAAATTGAGCAATCTCCTACCCATCCTATCTCACACGTGGTCAATTGGGGATAAGTCGGGAGATTTTGGTGGCCATGGTAACAATGTGACATCATTATGTTGAAAGAAGTCTATTGTGACTCTTGCAACATATGGTCGGGCGTTATCTTGTTGGAAAGTTGGATCTGCCAGGGTGTCAAGATAGGGTAAAAGATGGGGTTCATGTTACCTCTGATGAAGATTAAAGGTGACCTGGAACCATAAGCTATAGCACCCCAAACCATAACTCCAACAGTGTGATGAACATGTCTTTCAACAAAAAACTGTGGATTCCTCCGTTCACCACGTCGCCTTCTAACTATGGCACGACCATCGTGCATGCCTGAACAAAATCGAGACTCGTCACTAAAGACAATACTGTTCCATTCCTGATCCCAGAGTGACCGTTGTCTGCACCACTTAAGGCGATTACGTCGGTGTTCTCGAGTTAAAGGGAGGACCCAGTGTGGCCGGTATGAAAACAAGCCAAAATTTCTCATTCGTCGGTAAACACTTCGCATGCCAATGGGTCTCCCGTGTTCTGCAAACCATTCATTTGCAATGGACCTGGTAGTGGAGAAACGGCCCCTTAAGGCCAATAATCTTAGGCGGCGATCTTCACGGTCTGTTGTTCTACGGCGGCGTCCAGTGCCCCTTGCTCTTTGCGTACGGCCTTCTCGAAGCCATGCCTGACAACACCTAACCACAGTGTCTACACTTCTTTGCACTCTAACTGCAATTGCCCGAAAAGAAAGTCCAGCTTCCCGAAGTCCCACTATACGGCCCCTATCAAACTCACTAAGTTGTCGAAATCGTACAGGTCTCCGTACTCTAGGCATCGTAACCGATCGTAAAGGATGTCAAGAACCAAAATCCGCCAACGTTGATTCTTTACTGCGGCTGAAATATTCATTTTTAGAGCGTTAGTGAATTAAAAAAAAACAGTATAAAAACCGGAATGTCCAACTGATAAGACTGAAAATTTTTTCACTTGTTATTTACAGTAAGATAAATACATTCACCAACTTTTATTAAAATAAAACCATTTAAACTGGGTGTTCGGATTTATATGTCACTTAGTATATCTAAAATCAAGTATTTCTTTATTTAAGGGCAGATGCCTCAAAAAAGTGTAACAATTTTATTTACATTATTTGCATAAGAAATAAATCTATAAACAAACCTAACCATCTTGTTCCTTTTTGCTAAACCAACAGAGGGTGGATTTGTCATTTGACTATGTTTTTTACTCTCTTTTTCATCAGTTCACTCAGTTGTACATCAAATCGATTTATTTATTTTTAGGTTTTTATATTTCTTATTTTGAATTGTACGTACATATTTCCTCACACAATAAAGACACTTTATTATTATTCCTTTTATTCTCTTCTCGTATTATTATTATAAAAGCATTTTGTTTGGTTCAGTGCTGTTTGAAATTGAGGATATTTTTTTCTTTTCCATGATGCAAAACAGACTAAGGTCCTGAGATTTTCTGTGGCACACGTGAAACGGCATTTCGCTGCTTACTGACGACAAAAAAGTATCTTTCCATACGCTAGTGACATGGGTATAGATACAGGCATATGTTTATTTTGGCTCATGTTTCACAAATTTATTTTTACCAGTTGGCAACTTTGTGTAGATGCTTTAGTCTGCTATCAATGCAAGCGGTAGAGCATAAAACTCGAGTGTTTTGTTTTATTTCCCAAGCCAAAATACAAAAGTGCTTACACATATCGAGAAAAGTCTCGGCATTTCAACAATAACAATTAATACAGAAAAATAACAGACACACTTAAAAAAAACTAATATTCAACAATAATTATAGATCAATCAATTTAGATCAATAAATGCCATCTTGCAACACTTTATGAGATGCAAGTTTGCTATTATTTTCAAGCATCGTCTCTGAACACCAAACACCTTCGATAGATGAGATGAATGTCCCCAAATCAGTATGCAGTATTGTAAGTTAGATTGGAAGTAAGCATAATAATAGGCTGTCATCAAAGCCGATTTTGCTATGTAGGTATTTAAGCTTCGGATCATATAAGTTATTTTAGGGCCAGTAGAATCACTTTGCATAGATTCTAGCACCAATTTAACTCGAGCTGTCGACGCGCTCGCAGGGTCGCACTGTGTTTTCGGCGCTGTTAGCCGCATTAACCTGTACATTTTTCATCGTTCAAGTGCTTGATTAAATTATGAACCAAACAGGTTCTGTGTGTGGATGACAGAACACGTTGCATGAAGTTGATTCAAGCGAACTATTGGTAAATACTGCGGTTATGCCGTAGGTCATGTTTGGGAAAACGACCAAAACGATCGTAATCAAACGTCATTGCTGTCAAAATCGGTTTCTTTTGGGTTAATAGTTTTGCAGGAATATGTTTTTGTTGTTGAAATGCACTCATTTAAAAAAAATAAAAAGGTGAGCTGCTTCTGCCAAGACGAGTTTTAACCATTGGAGACATTTGGCCTACCACAATATGGACCTTGATCCAAAGATATTTTCGTCCAGACCGCGATGAAGAATAGTTATGCACCAACATTCAATGACTCCAAAAGTTAGTCGAATGCCTCAATGTCTAACAGACTTAAACGATATTTACTCGACATCCTCAAAAGTACCTCAGTGGGTTCCAAAATGTTCGATTTATACTAAGTGACATATAAATCCGAAAAGTTGGTGAATGTATTTATCTTACTGTAAATAACAAGTGAAAAAATTTTCAGCCTTATCAGTTGGACATTCCGGTTTTTATACTTCTTTTTTTTAATTCACTAACGCTCTAAAAATGAATATTTCAGCCGCAGTAAAGAATCAACGTTGGCGGATTTTGGTTCTTGACATCCTTTACGATCGGTTACGATGCCTAGAGTACGGAGACCTGTACGATTTCGTCAACTTAGTGAGTTTGATAGGGGCCGTATAGTGGGACTTCGGGAAGCTGGACTTTCTTTTCGGACAATTGGAGTTAGAGTGCAAAGAAGTGTAGACACTGTGGTTAGGTGTTGTCAGGCATGGCTTCGAGAAGGCCGTACGCAAAGAGCAAGGGGCACTGGACGCCGCCGTAGAACAACAGACCGTGAAGATCGCCGCCTAAGATTATTGGCCTTAAGGGACCGTTTCTCCACTACTAGGTCCATTGCAAATGAATGGTTTGCAGAACACGGAAGACCTATTGGCATGCGAAATGTTTACCGACGAATGAGAAGTTTTGGCTTGTTTTCATACCGGCCACACTGGGTCCTCCCTTTAACTCGAGAACACCGACGTAATCGCCTTGAGTGGTGCAGACAACGGTCACTCTGGGATCAGGAATGGAACAGTATTGTCTTCAGTGACGAGTCTCGATTTTGTTTAGGCATGCACGATGGTCGTGCCAGGGTTAGAAGGCGACGTGGTGAAAGGAGGAATCCACAGTTTTTTGTTGAAAGACATGTTCATCACATTGTTGGAGTTATGGTTTGGGGTGCTATAGCTTATGGTTCCAGGTCACCTTTAATCTTCATCAGAGATAACATGAACGCGCAGCGTTATATCTACGAAGTTCTAGAACCCCATCTTTTACCCTATCTTGACACCCTGGCAGATCCAACTTTCCAACAAGATAATGCCCGACCACATGTTGCAAGAGTCACAATAGACTTCTTTCAACATAACGATGTCACATTGTTACCATGGCCACCAAGATCTCCCGACTTATACCCAATTGAGCACGTGTGGGGTATGATGGGTAGGAGATTGCTCAATTTGCAACGTCCTCCTCAGACTCTAGAAGCACTTCGAGAGGAGTTGGTGGTTGTCTGGAATGAGATACCCCAGGAGGACATTGACCACCTGATCAGAAGCATGCCTAGGCGCGTTGGAGAATGCGTAGCACATCAGGGTGCATCCACACATTATTAAAGGTCAAAGGGCTTTAAAGCAGTGCAATCATTTTGAAATGTTTATCATTTACTTAGTATGTATGCTTCATTAAGTACAAAATTTTATTAAAATAAAACCATTTAAACTGGGTGTTCGGATTTATACAAGTATGTCACTTAGTATATTATGTTTAGTATTTTTTTTGTAATCTATGCAGTCGATTTACCATAAACAAGCAAGTTTTCTCCTAGAAGCTTTGCAAGATGTCCGATTTGTAGCACGATATTGCGCCATATTTTGTACAGGAAGATTTTTTCGGTTTGACTTGCAGATTCTATTAATTTTATACACTTCATAAATTAATATTTTGCACAAACTGTCGTGACCTTAAGTATAGCGACGTAACCATAAAGCATTCCACGCTTACGCAATACAAGTGACTTACATTGTAATAATTATTATCTATACAATCACATTATTTGATTTTCTAGTTGATTGTCATGATACCGTCTTATAGGATATGTTTGACATTGTGAAATTTCTAAATTGTAAAATTTTTTAAGTATTTGCGACAGCGAATTATTTTTGAATTTTGAATGGACGTTTATTTTTACTAGGTGTGATAGTGTCTTGAGTCGTGTGAATGATGTATAGATGAGGCGAAAACCGAAAATCTGTGCGAATCACGTTTATTTTTATATTTGATTTGTTTAAACATTTTTTTACATTAATGGCTCGTGATCAAAAATGAAACTGTGTTACATTTTTTCCTCGAGGGCTTCGTTAAAAATATACGGGGTGTTCAAAAGCGTTCCTGTGTATGATGTTTAATTTTTGGCCACGACTTGTGAATCACCCTGTATATTCGCGAATGCCTAACAGTTGACAACGCACGCTAGTATGAGCTTCAAATCGTAGATTTGGGTGATGTTTTGAATTACGATTCAAGTATACTTTGAAAATATCCACAAATTTCTGCGTGGAAACTTGAGTTCATCTACTCGACTTCAGTTTTCACGATGACAATACCATTTGTGTACATAAACCGATCTGAGATTCGTTGCGTCTCTCTCCAGGCTGCTATATCAAGGTTGGAAGATATAGCAAAATGATATAAATAGATCAGAGTATTTCGAGAATATAATATACTGGAGACGCAGAATCCGGAGTAACAGAATCAGAATCTTTATTAGTTTGGTACACCATCGATTGATGGTATATATCATGTCAGAAAATAGAAAACTACAGTAAAAGTTGTAAAATGATCGACATCGAAGAGTAAAACAAATAATATAAAGCACACATATACAACAAATTCAAATCAAAACATAAGTTAAGTAAAAGCATATACAATAATGGACAAACGTATATAGACAAATGAATATTGTGCTGTATTTCTTTTTTAACTTGTTTTATTAATACACCAACCTGTATACATAATTCTTTGTAGCATAATACTCACTTATACAGGTACATAAATAAATTCATTAGACTCCCTTCAAATAAAAAAATAATTGTAAAAAGCTGGAACTATGAAGGACAAGAATATAAAGACAAAGCAAAACAATTATATAAAAAGGAATCAAAGTTCATTGAATTATAGAAAACCAACCATGCCTGTGTTAATATGTTGTTGCGTAACCACTATGATCAATCACCGCCTGGCATCGTCTCGGCATAGATTGTAGAAGTTTCTTGATATAAGATTCATCAATCTGTCTCCACTTTTGCTCTAAAGCGGCAAAAAGTTCATCCTTGTTTGAATAATTTTTATCTCGCATTTGCTTATCTAAGTATTCTCATAGATTTTCAATGGGGCTTATATCGGGAGACTGTGAAGGCCATACGAGAACTGGTATTTTTTCATCCAGAAAGAATTTGAAGTGTGCTTCGTGTCATTATCTTGCTGGAAGATTGATCTTAAGGGCATATTGTCTTCCATATAGGGTAACATGACATGGTTTACATAGTATGTCTGTGTATACAAACTTATCCATAATGCCATCTATTCTATGTAAAGGTCCCATCCCAAACCCCGAAAAGCACCTCCACACCATAACAGACCCTGTTTAACAGTGGGCAAAGTGTACTTGTGGTTCAATCTTTGTCCACTACGACGTCTAACGTAATGAACACCACCTGATCTTTGAACGTGGATTCGTCACTGAAACATACCCTCTTCCAGTCACAGATGCTCCAATCAAGATGGAACCGTGCAAATTGTAATCGGTCCTTACGGTTTTTCCTCTAGATTAGCGGCTTCTTACTCGAGCGACGTGCAAATAACTTCAAATCATTTAATCTTCTACTTATAGTTTTCGTAGAAACCCTGACAATTCCTTTTGTATCGATTTCGGCTTTTATTTGTCTTGGGGTTTTAAACGGATCTCTGGACGAAATTACTTTTACTAATCTAACATTTAGTTTTCTAGGCCGACCACTTCTCTTAGAGGCTTCCAAGATACCTTTTTGTTCATATTTTCTCAGTGTTGCCCAAACTACTTTACGCTTCAGCTTCAAATTTTTGGCAATGTCGACTTGACGTTGACCATCTTTGTATAACTCAATGATCTTAGTTTTCACATCGAAAGAAATTTCTGGTCTTAAAATCACTCAACTTATTCCACAATACTTGATGACCACAAACTAACCCTCTTCTGACACGAAACTGTACTAAACTAATGTTGATAAGAATTTGTCTACATATTTTTGTCCCTCATAAAAAAGTGCTTATATTCAGACTTCTATTGGGTTCATTGCAGATAATGTTAAAACAAGGAATTTAGTTTTTTTACTAATAACGCATTTGTTTATGGAGCAATGGAGTATGAATTCGTTTTCCAAAGGTATTTAGGTAAATATTCATATTTGTCTATATACTTCTGTCCATTACTGTATATCCAGGAAATTAAATTGCTGATAAAAAATTGACTAAAGGAACACATCTTACAAAAAAGAGAAAACTCTAGATGCATCACTTGGCCACAAAAGCAATAACTGTTAAGCAGATATTGTATCCATAAAATACTCATTCGTAGAGTAGTAAGCCTTCTGTTTTAGCAGAGTCTTTACACTGTTTCTAAATGATACCAATTGCAAGATCTTCAGTGTCAGGCAATGAAAATTTTTATAGCCATTAGCTTTGGACTGTTTTTTGTTGGTGACAATCTGTGCGAGTGAATTTGGAGATCACGCAAGTTACTGGTTGAATATCTATTGTGATCATTTAACTTTTGGAAAATCTGCCAAATTTTTCGCGTAAATCAGCAGCTCGAAACTCTACATAGAGACCTCGCTGTCCCTTACCTAAAGGACTACATTAAGCAACAGGCGCAGCGGCGCTATAGCCTAGCGGAATCGCACAGTAACCCTCTGTTGCGTGAGTCAGTGGACTACACAGTCGAGCAAGTTCGCAAGCACAAAAGGCCGCGGGTCGCACTGTAATCAAAATTAACTCGTGAACTTAGAACAAAATCTTTCGATAAAATCGAATATTTTTAGACCATATCAAAATCTGTGATGTAATTTTAACAATGCCTAAACGCTGCCTATCCTAAAAGATTCTATTCTTCCCCTTTGCTCTCGTTCTTCCTTCTCTCCTTTCCTTCCCTTTTTTCCTTAAAATTGTCTGGTTTCTGGGTTACCAGACCTGACAGACTTACAAACTGACACCGTGACTCAAGAGCTAAGGTCCCACGGACCGCTCTGACAACCAACGATGACTTGAAAAATCAGCAGCTCTAGGATGTCAACAGACGGAAGTGGTAATAGTACGAGATGTCTAAAATATTCGCTATAACTTGTTCTTTCATGTTGATCACCCTTTTTTGCATGGTGAATTCTGTGCTGGTTTCTGAAGAATAGCCCCAGGCAACTCATAAGACATAATCGAATGGACATAGGCACTTCCAGACAAGTGCTTTGTATCATATTCCATGCTGTAATACGAGGCTTGTCCGTAAAATAAGTTCCACGGGCTGCCGCTGGCGCTAGGATCGTTTCTATGCACAGCCAGGCAAAAGAGGCAGATTGTTTGGTTCCCCCACTCCAATCCCTCACCAAGCCAGCGTCGCTGCGACGTTTAGTCTTGGCTCAGCAGCCGTCAGCGATGGAGCTTCCTCTTGCGTCTCCCGCCAGCTGCGAGTTGCGGTCTGTTATTCGTTTCCTGGCCGCTAAGAAGAAATCGGCGAAGGAAATTCACGAAGAACTTTGTCAAGTATATGGAGAAGACTGTATGAGCTGCGGAATGGTGCGCAGATGGGTCAGGGACTTTAAAAATGGCCGAACAGACGTCCACGACGAAGCCCGTGCAGGGCGGCCATCGGTTTCCGACGAAACAATTGCCAAAGTCGAAGCGGCAATGCTTGAAGATCGACGGATTACAGTTCGGGAGCTGTGCACAAAGACTCCGGAGGTCAGCAAAACCACAATTGACAAGATTTTGACTGAACATTTAGGCTATTCAAAGGTCTGCGCAAGATGGGTACCAAGAATGCTCACTGCAGACCACCGGCGGCAGCGGGTTGAAGCGGCCCAAGAATTTCTCGCTTTTCACGGAACAACCAAAGAGGAATTTCTGGACTCTATTGTTACTTGTGACGAGACCTGGGTACACTACACCACACCGGAAACAAAGGAGCAATCGAAGCAGTGGAAGCACTCTTCTTCACCAAGAGCAAAGAAGTTCAATCAAATCCTGTCTGCCGGGAAAATCATGGCTAGCGTTTTTTTGGGATCGAAAGGGCGTATTGTTGTGCGAGTTTATGCCTCGCGGGACAACAATCAATGCTGACCAGTACTGTGAGACCTTGAAAAAACTTAGACGTGCCATTCAGAACAAGAGAAGAGGAATGCTGACGAAAGGAGTGCGTTTTCACCATGACAATGCCCGACCGCACACCGCCAATCGAACCACAGCCCGCATCGAAAGATTTGGATGGAAAATGGTGTCTCACCCACCCTACAGCCCAGACTTAGCACCAAGTGACTTCCATCTCTTCCCTGAGTTAAAGAAAAATCTTGGCGGAACCCAATTCCAGACAGATGAAGAGGTGCAAAACGCGGTTGTTAGTTTTCTACACGGACAGGCGGCAGAGTTCTATGACTCTGGTTTGAAGAAGTGGGTGCCTCGAATGCAGAGATGCATAGAACGCAACGGCGATTATGTAGAAAAATAAAAGAAAGACTGAACTTTCCAAAAATGTATTTTCTTTGCAATTAAACCAATTTTTTGATATGAAAAAAAATTGTGGAACTTATTTTACGGACACGCCTCGTATTTAATATCTATTCCGAACGTCTCCCGCATACCAGCGATAATAACAATACAATGAGCTATTTATTGTCTACTTGTGCAGTGGATGTAAAATTTTCGCAACATCCCAGTGACCTTCTAATATACAAAACATTATGAGCAGTAGTAAGAAGATGAAGGCATACCATTTCCATTTGGAATGGGAAGCACAATATTTCTTTACCAGAAGTTAAAGGTAGAAATGTATGTTTGTTATGTAATACATCTATTTCCGTTGCTAAAAAAGGGAATATCTAGAGGCACTAAAAATCGTTATTGTGATTTTACGATTAAAGAAGATCTTTTGAAGCTTATTCCACGAAAAGGACAGACTACTGGGCAGGACTTGTTTTCTTCTTTTAAAAATATTATTTCTTCTGAGAAAATTCCAATATCGAAAATAGTAGGCTTGACAACCGATGGCGCTCCAGCCTTGGTCCACTGGTTTAGGTTATAACGACTATAAAACGTGACGTACCGCCTCAAGAGAAATTTCGGAAATTCGATGAGTCGTTTAGCCTTTTTCTGATAGAGCAGGGTTTGTAATGATAAAACCATTGTGACAGTATGCTAATCTTTCGTTGTTGTTTACAATCAATTCAAGTGAAGAACACGGGGCTTGGTTGTTATAATCCCGCTATTGAGACAGTCCGTAGAAACATCATAAAATCGAGCACTCTCCGATATCAGAAATTTAGCGCGATTTGCAAAATGGAAGGCACGTGAACATACCGCAAAAGCTTGAAGGTAAATGAAACAAGGTAAATACACTAAGCGCCGAAACACACGTTAATTTTGCAGTCATTCTTACTCAATTCGGAATTTGCGAAGGATCGTTTTTATACCGAAGGAGTGCGGTTTCGAGACTGTGGAACAAAATAAGAACAAAGGAGCGGTCGTACTAACAAGTTCCAGATGTACGAAGTCAGGCGGGTCTGGCTGGCAGACACAACGTGCGGTGGCATCGTGGATGAGCAAAGCCCGTTCACGTAGAAGGTTCCCGAAACTGTCCGCTAGAAAAGAGTCATCGATCAGTCGCACAGCCTTAGTCTGAACAGCATCGAACATGGATAGTGCAGTCGGTGCGGCAGCAATTCAGACATGTGAGCAGTACTCGAGGCTAGGTGCTATTTGCGCCTTGTACAGAGTGAAACATACTGCTTAGCCCTAAACCAATAGCCTAGCATTGAACTGTGCAATACTAGGTCTGCATGAAGAGTGCTGTCATCATGGTATATTGATCATCTTTTCTTTAATATCTACTGTCGATTAACAGAGTTTCATCTGAATCACTCAAGCAATTTACGAGAAATTAAAAATATCAATATTGGAAGAAACGAACTTGAGCACCCTGTATCTGCGTAAGGAAGCCGTAAAATACGTATGTCGACAAGAACTTGTGTGTACGGTTTGATGAGATTTATCACCTTGTATACTGTAAATCTAAATAACCGCACACATAAATAAATGACACTTTAAAAGATCAAAAACAATGGAACATCAAAAGCGCACAAAATTAATGGGTAAACTTTTTAATCTACGATATTTTCAAGCTGGGTTCTGAGATCTTCGCCTTTTTCCTAGTTGAGAATTGGAGGGGGGGGGGGGGGTGTAAAGATGGACATTCTTTAGAAGATTAATCTCATATTTAAAAATAAATAATTTAACTTTAAAGGAAAATGGTATCTGATCTGCTTCCAAATACTATGTTTGTGCATCTTGAAAATGTTCCATAATTCTTTTGGGTTTCTTATCGCATTCTGGATCAACAAAGAATTATCCTGGAGCAATGTGTGTGTGTCTCATTTCTAACAGTTAACCTGTTGTGCGCCGAAAATGCTTCAGTTGCAAAACATAAGATCGCCAGCGCGTTTTATATACGCTAAATAAACAAATTGTTATTATTCGTTATTATTTTCCCACCGGAAGTATGTATATATGTGCAGATATTCTATGTTATGTTGAGAGTTTATTTTTAATTTTTCATCAACACGGAATTATTGGTTCTTACTTGAGTATCATCTTGAGGTTTCGGCACGATGCAGATAGGGAGCTCGGAACTTACCGAGCCTATAAGGCATAAGAAAATAGAAAAACCTTGCTTTTCACAATCCCCTTGCGTACAACCTTTCTGTTATGTGATTGCAACCGGACTATTTTTTACGCACTATACAGGGTGTTTCAGTTTATTGTTGCATAACTTTAAGATTCGATAGAACTTTTAAAATTAATGCATAAAGTCTATATAAACATGGGTCGAAAAATGCGTGGCTTCCGAAATACAGGGTTTTTAAATTTACTTTTTAAAATAGTTTTTTTTTAAATATTTCGAACAATATTTGATGTATAACAGTGAAAATTGGTATACAAGGGTTTTTTGGTACGACAAAACGAACCATGGGCATAGTTTTACTTTAGCCGCTAGAGGGCGCTCTCTACTGTACCTGTAGTGTATTAAAATGACCGAAAACTTTTTCTTAGTGCAATTTTTTGCTTTTTCAATAAAAAAAACGATTCTTCGCACTTTTCATCATAAAAAAGCTCTCTTGTGAGTTTTCGTTATAATTAGCCGTTTTTAAGATATTTCGATTTTTAAAGTTCGATGCATTTTTAATTATTTATGGGAAAATAATATTTTTTTTTACATTTTCGATTTGGGCATTACAAGTAATTAAGATGATCGTTTAGATTGTGTTTTTAAACACAGCAATAATTCCTAACTCCAAATAAACACAAAAAATACAATACTAATTTGTTTAATTTTCCAATATTATTTTTAACAAATTAAATTAATTATTTACAACTAAAATGCTATTGGATAGTTAGGACAAACATACAAAATCTAAAGCATCACATGCATTCCTGATTTTGTCTATTAGCATATCTCTTGTGGTTACGGGAGTCTGGTACACTTTTTCTTTTAGAAATCCCCATACAAAGAAATCTAATGGATTTAGGTCAGGGGATCGTGGAGGCCAGGCGACTGGTCCTCCACGGCCGATCCATCTTTCTGGATAATTTTCGTCCAGCCAGTTTCTAACTATTCTCGAATAATGAGCTGGACAACCATCAAGCTGGAACCAGGCCAATCTTCTTAAATCTAACATAACATCATCCCACATATTTGCATGTTCAGCCTTTAAAAATTCCAAGAAGGTCGCAGCATTTAACCTTGCAGCCACAAGGTAGGGTCCAAATAGTCGATTACGGTAGATACCAATCCACACGTTCACACTAAATTCATGCTGAAAATTTCTTTCCCGAACTGCATGCGGATTTTCATGCGACCAAATATGTTGATTATGAAAATTTACCACTCCACGTCTAGTGAAGCATGACTCATCGGTCCATAAAACGTTACTTAAAAACTCCCTATTATTATCATTTCTATCAAGAATCCACTGACAAAATGTGATTCTTCGTTCTCCGTCCCCTGGCTGTAGTCCTTGCACAGGTTGCAAATGGTAAGGACGTCTATGGTCATTTCTAAGAACACAGTGAACTGAAATTCCCAAGGCACCAGAAACTCTCCTAACACTTGTGGTCGGAACTCTATCAAACTCACGCAGAATCATACGGGTAAATCTCCGCTGACGAACATTTATGTTTTGATCCCTTTTGAGATTTCCAAAACCATTTTCAATTATTTGGCGATGCACTCTTACAAATACTGAGCGAGTTGGATGTGGTCTGTTTGGAAATCTTCGTGCGTATTCTCTGGCTGCTTCTGCTGCGTTTCCATTTACAAAGCCATACACAAAATGAATATCCGCTAACTCTTGATTGGATAATAAAAATGGCATTTTTATCAAACTTACAAAAAGAAACTAAATTTCGTGCATTCACAATTGCAAAAAAACGTTTCAGGTTTCAACAGACAACAAAACTAACTGTCAACTAATTGACGTTTAACCTTATTCTGCTTTCAGTTTCAAAAATATTTGCAGGCACAGTCTACTTCTAAAAATTATCGAGATACTGACTTTTTAACGTTATTTTATCATAAATAATTAAAAATGCATCGAACCTTAAAAATCGAAATATCTCAAAAATGGCTAACTATAACGAAAATTCACAAGAGAGCTTTCTTATGTTGAAAAGTGCGAAGAATCAGTTTTTTTATTCAAAAAGCAAAAAATTGCACTAAGAAAAAATTTTCGGTCATTTTAATACACTACAGGTACAGTAGAGAGCGCCCTCTAGCGGCTACAGTAAAACTATGCCCATGGTTCGTTTTGCCGTACCAAAAAACCCTTGTATACCAATTTTCACTGTTATACATCAAATATTGTTCGAAATATTTTAAAAAAACTCTTTTAGAACGTAAATTTAAACACCCTGTATTTCGGAAGCCACTTTTACCCAAAAACAAATTTATTGACGAATTCGGGTTCACAATGAAGTAGCGTTTGTCAATTGAGTGTGGAAAATCACATGAGTCATGTGGTGACTTTTTTTGACGATGCATTGCTGGAGGCATTCTTGAAAGTTTTCTCGTCCAGAGTTCGGGGCTTGTGCTCGTATGCACAAGCCTTCAAGTGTCCCCACAGGGATAAAACGCAGATGGATAAATCTGGGGACCGAGGAAAAAAATAGAAATCATCACCACGAATGCGCTTGAAATTTGCCAGGGTCGTAAGTGGTTGTTGAAATGTGTATAATAGCAGGTCCTTTCTTAGCATTCCAAGTGTCAAGTGAACCTCTTACAAGGTGTCACACATGCAAAAAAGTGTCTAAAATATTGTGTATGCTTACAGTAGAGAATATTTTCATACTAAATTTATGTTGTTTACTGACATATGGGCGATTGCAAATTGAATGACTTGCGCAGCAAATTTTATTATTTTCGTACCAAGTGGAGACGCAATTTCTACGAGTTTCGTATTTGATTCATATTTTAATATTGTCAAACTTGTGTCTAGATTTTTAAGATGAAAATCTGAACTCTACGACGAAAGCGTTCGATCAGCTGTGGCATGCTGCCCTGTTATGCAATCTTCCATCCTATGGAGTCCCAAAGAAGCTTTGCAGATGGGACAGGTTCAACCCGGGTGTTCCCCAGGGAACGGTCTTGGCTCCGACACTATTCCTCTTACATATCAACGACCTCCTTTCCTGTACGATAAACCCAATCCACAGATTTGCCGATGACAGCACTCTACATGCAGAAATTCAGATGGACAAGCCGATCTTGCTGTTCAGCAGCGGCTTCCTTTCATTCATATCACTGCTTGGAGATGCAACAATCTTGTACAGTCTAATGTTCCCAAAACACAATACTGTATGTACTTTGACGAATAAGAAACGTTCTAGCGCTCATCCGGTTTCGATGGATGGCCGAGTTCTGCCAAAGAGCCGTTCATTTCAGCTGGTCGGAGTCCAGATCAGCGAGAACTTGATCTGGCTCGAACACATCTCGTCAATAGCGACAGCTGCTGGGAAACGATAGGCGATTTGTTTAGGGCTAAAAACTACTAAGTTCTACTAATCTTGCAGTTCAAAAATCGGATTTAACAAAGTTTCTTTAAGCTCTTAGGCTTCTGCCTCGGTGTAAAAAATAATCTTACACGAATCAATTATTTACACTCATCATTTTCTATCTGTAATGTCGAACTAAAACAGTACTATTTGATTTTCAAGAGAGTAATATATTTTTTACCCAGAATGGCGGATGGTTATGAATAATCATTGCATCTTCCATATTGTCTTTGGTTTGATGTAACATTTAGGTCGAATTCCTTACTCAGAGATTGTACCAGATCTATACTTTGTTTTGGAAATTGATAAAACGTTTAAAACGAATATTTTTGCGTTGCTTCTCTTGAAGAAGATATTGATTACGGCATTTAACCTAAAAAGAGTATAGATGGCATACAACATCATTACTGGTAGACTTGAGATTATCTCGAATTGCGGATGATTAATCCAAGGATTTTTACGGCATACATTTTTAATGCGTGCGTGTCTCGTTCTTCAGTTTTCTAAAAGCAACGTAAGACGAAAATTGAATCAATTTTCCCCATTATCCCTTTTACGCCAGGTCCTTGGCCGAATATACGAAAATTCCTCCCACTTGAAGAGAGACGGAGACAGAAAAAGAGAGCGACCTGTTGAATTCTTCAGGGAGGACCCGTTCGTCAACCCCCGACATTTGCGGTGGTTGCTGTTTCCAGATTTGTTCTCCGATTTTCCCTTTTTGCTTGTGTTTGGATGTGGGTCATATCATGCCGAAAGCACATGCAAGAAAAACGTTGTTTCATTTATATACTAAGGGTGGATTTCACCAGGATTGTCAAGTCAACAGTCCGTTATTCTCCACCTATAGGGTAACAGTCCGTCAAATACGGCGAATGAGCTTCAAGTTTAAATCAACAAATTTTAGCAACCAATAGCTATGAAATGTTGAAAACAAAATACTGCCAAACTATGAGATGACAGCTTGTCATTGAAACATCACCAGATTATTGAATATTAAGAGATTACATACAGGGTGTTTCAGTTTATTGTTGCATAACTTTAAGATTCGACAGAACTTTTAAAATTAATGCATAAAGTCTATATAAACATGGGTCGAAAAATGCGTGGCTTCCGAAATACAGGGTGTTTAAATTTACTTTTTAAAATAGTTTTTTTTTTAAATATTTCGTACAATATTTGATGTATAACAGTAAAAATTGGAATACAAGGGTTTTTTGGTACGACAAAACGAACCATGGGCATAGTTTTTCTGTAGCCGCTAGAGGGCGCTCTCTACTGTACCTGTAGTGTATTAAACTGACCGAAAATTTTTTCTTAGTGCAATTTTTTGCTTTTTGAATAAAAAAACTGATTCTTCGCATTTTTCTGCATAAAAAAGCTCTCCTGTGAGTTTTCGTTATAGTTAGCCGTTTTTGAGATATTTCGATTTTTAAGGTTCGATGCATTTTTAATTATTTATGGGAAAATAATATTTTTTTTACATTTTCGATTTGGGCATTACAAGTAATTAAGATGATCGTTTAGATTGTGTTTTTAAACACAGCGATAATTCCTAACTCCAAATAAACACAAAAAACAGAATATTAATTTGTTTAATTTTCCAATATTATTTTTAACAAATTAAATTAATTATTTACAACTAAAATGCTATTGGATAGTTAGGACAAACATACAAAATCTAAAGTAGTTGCTCGAAATGTAAACCCAATTGTTCAATACACAATTCACATCTACGAATGATCGAACGTGGTATAGCATTATTCAACATGCATTCCTGATTCTGTCTATTAGCATATCTCTTGTGGTTACGGGAGTTTGGTACACTTTTTCTTTTAGAAATCCCCACACAAAGAAATCTAATGGATTTAGGTCAGGGGATCGTGGAGGCCAGGCGACTGGACCTCCACGGCCGATCCATCTTTCTGGATAATTTTCGTCCAGCCAGTTTCTAGCTATTCTCGAATAATGAGCTGGACAACCATCAAACTGGAAGCAGCCCAATCTTCTTAAATCTAACATAACAGCATGCCACATATTTTGCATGTTCAGCGTTTAAAAATTCCAAGAAGGACGTAGCATTTAACCTTGCAGGCAAAACGTGGGGTCCAAATAGTCGATTACGGTAGATACCAATCCACACGTTCACACTAAATTCATGCTGAAAATGTCTTTCCCGAACTGCATGCGGATTTTCATGCGACCAAATATGTTGATTATGAAAATTTACCACTCCACGTCTAGTGAAGCATGACTCATCGGTCCATAAAACGTTACTTAAAAACTCCCTATTATTATCAGTTCTATCAAGAATCCACTGACAAAATGTGATTCTTCGTTCTCCGTCCCCTGGCTGTAGTCCTTGCACAGGTTGCAAATCGTAAGAACGTCTATGGTCATTTCTAAGAACGCGGTGAACATGGCTTGCTGAAATTCCCAAGGCACCAGAAACTCTCCTAACACTTGTGGTCTGAACTCTATCAAACTCACGCAGAATCATACGGGTAAATCTGCGCTGACGAACATTTATGTTTTGATCCCTTTGGAGATTTCCAAAACCATTTTCAATTATTGGGCGATGCACTCTTACAAATACTGAGCGAGTTGGATGTCGTCTGTTTGGAAATCTTCGTGCGTATTCTCTGGCTGCTTCTGCTGCGTTTCCATTTACAAAGCCATACACAAAATGAATATCCGCTAACTCTTGATTGGAGAATAAAAATGGCATTTTTATAAAACTTACAAAAAAAAACAGGTAAAAGAAACTAAATTTCGCGCATTCACAATTGCAAAAAAACGTTTCCGGTTTCAACAGACAACAAAACTAACTGTCAAGTAATTGACGTTTAACCTTATTCTGCTTTCAATTTCAAAAATATTTGCAGGCACAGCCTACTTCTAAAAATTATCGAGATACTGACTTTTTAACGTTATTTTATCATAAATAATTAAAAATGCATCGAACCTTAAAAATCGAAATCTCAAAAACGGCTAACTATAACGAAAATTCGCAAGAGAGCTTTTTTATGTTGAAAAGTGCGAAGAATCAGTTTTTTTATTCAAAAAGCAAAAAATTGTACTAAGAAAAATTTTTCGGTCATTTTAATACACTACAGGTACAGTAGAGAGCGCCCTCTAGCGGCTACAGAAAAACTATGCCCATGGTTCGTTTTGTCGTACCAAATAACCCTTGTATACCAATTTTCACTGTTATACATCAAATATTGTTCGAAATATTTAGAAAAAACCATTTTAGAAAGTAAATTTAAACACCCTGTATTTCGGAAGCCACGCATTTTTCGACCCAATGTTTATATAGACTTTATGCATTAATTTTAAAAGTTCTATCGAATCTTAAAGTTATGCAACAATAAACTGAAACACCCTGTATAATTTAGTCAAAATTTAAAAAAGCGTCGATTGTTTATTCATGTTTATATTATTTTCATCAATTGATGTGCGATTTTGTGCATTAACGTTACTGTCCTCAAGGACGCGAATGCTCATCCAAGTTGGGAGAAAAGGATAAAAATATATTTTGCTATTCAAACTGACATGGAATTTCATAATTTCCCGTAAAGACTACTGACAACAGAAAGTTATTATTAGTCTGATCCCACCGATAGCGTGGGAATTTTTGGAAAATCTCACATATTAAAACACTGTCATTTTTATACTTTTTATGTCTCATCAAGTCAACTTCTCAATTAAGCAAGATTCGGGTATATCTCTCATCTATTATTATTTGTAATTGACATTAAAAAAGAACATCAAAACCTCCGATGGTACGCGAATATCAGATAGTGACCGTAGAAACGAAATGGACATTCAGCATTGAAATACAACGCTCTCAAGGTTATTCACCAAAAGTAGATAGACTGGTTCAGGAGGTATGGGCTGCTGCATATTCTTCTAGTTTTAACTATGCTGAACGTAGATGATATCTCCACAGCGCGAGATAAACCGTGTGCTTAAAATTATCCGGGTTTGTAGTGCAACCGAATCCATTTTAAGGAAAAATAGAGTATTATTTTCATCAAGAAAATATAGCAAACATTCCAGTAAAAGTATAGAGATGTCTTAAAACAGGCAAAGTTTCTTGAAAGGTTTTAATTTCTCAAATTTAATCATATTTATCCTCGTCTCGATGTTTGTAAACGTACATATTTTTTCTTCTGATATCTTGGAGTAAATGTTTAACGTTAATACGGAATTTTCATGTATATAATTAAATTCATATTTTTAGATCAATATGTATAAATATTCTTCAATCCATGTTTTATTTCTCATCTCTGAATCTCATAAATACTTGAAAATTTGCGTATGTGTACCGTTAAGCAGTAACAACAAGCAAAACAGTGAGTGGAAAATCCATCGTGCAAACTTTACGAATCCTTTATATACTTATTATAAAGTTATGGGAAACTTTTAACGACACATCATTTTGATACAATTAAATTCATTAGCAACTTAAATTACGAATTCGTCTTTAGGAAAGCCAAGTTATACCCAAGTATCATCAGGTAAAATACGGACACCTTTTAGCGGAAATACCCTTGCTTCACCTCCAAATTATACCCTGCTTTTCAACCCCCCCCCCCTTTATTTTTTTGAATGAGGCAAGTTAGCACGTTGAAATTTTAGAAGATTAACTCTTTGCATGATAACAACTTTCGAAACTATACTAAGTGACATATAAATCCGAACACCCAGTTTAAATGGTTTTATTTTAATAAAAGTTGGTGAATGTATTTATCTTACTGTAAATAACAAGTGAAAAAATTTTGAGCCTTATCAGTTGGACATTCCGGTTTTTATACTGCTTTTTTTTTAATTCACTAACGCTCTTAAAATGAATATTTCAGCCGCAGTAAAGAATCAACGTTGGCGGATTTTGGTTCTTAACATCCTTTACGATCGGTCACGATGCCTAGAGTACGGAGACCTGTACGATTTCATCAACTTAGTGAGTTTGATAGGGGCCGTATAGTGGGACTTCGGGAAGCTGGACTTTCTTTTCGAGCAATTGCAGTTAGAGTGCAAAGAAGTGTAGACACTGTGGTTAGGTGTTGTCAGGCATGGCTTCGAGAAGGCCGTACGCAAAGAGCAAGGGGCACTGGACGCCGCCGTAGAACAACAGACCGTGAAGATCGCCGCCTAAGATTATTGGCCTTAAGAGACCGTTTCTCCACTACCAGGTCCATTGCAAATGAATGGTTTGCAGAACACGGAAGACCTATTGGCATGCGAAGTGTTTACCGACGAATGAGAAGTTTTGGCTTGTTTTCATACCGGCCACACTGAGTCCTCCCTTTAACTCGAGAACACCGACGTAATCGCCTTGAGTGGTGCAGACAACGGTCACCCTGGGATCAGGAATGGAACAGTATTGTCTTTAGTGACGAGTCTCGATTTTGTTTAGGCATGCACGATGGTCGTGAAAGGGTTAGAAGGCGACGTGGTGAAAGGAGGAATCCACAGTTTTTTGTTGAAAGACATGTTCATCACACTGTTGGAGTTATGGTTTGGGGTGCTATAGCTTATAGTTCCAGGTCACCTTTAATCTTCATCAGAGGTAACATGAACGCGCAGCGTTATATCCACGAAGTCCTAGAACCCCATCTTTTACCCTATCTTGCCACCCTGGCAGATCCAACTTTCCAACAAGATAATGCCCGACCACATGTTGCAAGAGTCACAATAGACTTCTTTCAACATAATGATGTCACATTGTTACCATGGCCACCAAGATCTCCCGACTTATCCCCAATTGAGCACGTGTGGGATATGATGGGTAGGAGATTGCTCAATTTGCAACGTCCTCCTCAAACTCTAGAAGCACTTCGAGAGGAGTTGGTGGTTGCCTGGAATGAGATACCACAGGAGGACATTGACCACCTGATCAGAAGCATGCCTAGGCGCGTTGGAGAATGCGTAGCACATCAGGGTGCATCCACACATTATTAAAGGTCAAAGGGCTTTAAAGCAGTGCAATCATTTTGAAATTTTTATCATTTACTTATTATGCTTCATTAAGTACTTTTACAAAATTTTATTAAAATAAAACCATTTAAACTGGGTGTTTGGATTTATATGTCACTTAGTATATTTAAATAAAGTGCTTTATTGAATATCTTGATCATTTTATCCCAAAATTCGAAGATCAAGAGAAGACGTATTTCACCTACTGAGATAAGGACCTACCCTACCGTTTCTTGTATTTTTGTTGGAATAATCAGATTTTCAAATGTTACATGAAATATTTTTCTCTAGATAAACACTTCATCCTAAATAAAATTTGGAATAAAAATGGAATCATTATTTTATATTATGTAATAAATATCTGAAACCAAGTGCATAAAGTTTTATTTTTGGAATTTATTTTAAAATTTATTGTATAAATTGCATAGTTTACATTAAATTGTACAATACTTCCGTCTTTCACCTTCCATTCCGAAGGTCCCCTATGGGGATAATATGTTATTACTTGTATTATATGCAACAGTATTAGTTTTAGTCATAGTGTAATTCTTCTTCTCAGAATGTTCTGCAATAACCAATTATTTCTTCTCTCCCTATAATCGATCTGACTTTTTTACTAGTCTGTCGGCACGAAGACTCTTCTTCTCTTCTACTACCGTGGTTTCGTCTGGTGTTCCGCAGGGGTCAGTCCTAGGGCCTCTGCTATATATAATTTATACGATTGATTTGCTTTCATGTGTGGAATTTTGTTCTATACAAGATATACTGATGACACACAGTTACCATTCTACTTAAAAAATTTTCAGTTAAACGAGGTATCGGTCAAGATTAATACATATATAATTAATATTATAGATTTTTGCAAAAAGCACTCTCTCAGGATCAATCCTGAAAAGATTTCGGGTATGCTTTTTTTCTCGTAAACACGTGTATAATAATATGAAGGACGCAATTGTAATGAGTATCGATAACGAACTATAACCCTATAGCATGGTTGCTGGCGGTTCATTTTTTCTCACTTTTACTCACTTTTCATTGAAAACATTCACTTTTCTCACTATTTTCACTCTCGCTGTACATATGATGAAGTTGTACATGTTCTTTTCCCAAGCTGAGCCAATAATATGTATTACTTGAGAAATTACTAGGACTAGTTGAAATCTACTTTGAATAATAATAATAATAATCATCTTTATTCGTTGGTACCAAGGTACAGAGATATGGAAGTGATACTTGGAAAAGGCGAAGTTCAGCTTTCATTCCTATATAGGAATGGCTGCTCTTCCATTTAACCTAACAAAACCTACTTAACTAACCTAAAAGCTTAAAAGTAAAGATATACGAGTAGTATATGTTACCGTAGTAATATTCAAACAATAGCCTTTTTGAAAGCATGAATAACTAATATACTTCGAAGTTGAGTCATTTATTTTAACAGTGAGTAGATCTGATCAAAAGAAATGTTTTTTTCCTTTAACATTTTTCTGGTAAAATTAAAGTAACAAAGTTATAGCCCTTTAGAAGTTTGAGTACCGCCCTGTGTCAATAATAATATTATGTGCTCGTGTTTGGCAACAACGGATATAATCCGCCTTATCCGTTCATCGCATCGGAAACAAAAAAGCGAAAGAATTTGAAACGATGTTTTTACTACAATGTACAATTTTATTCAGTTCTATTCAGTCGATGTGTCAGTCGGTAACGCGTGAGTGAATAGTGGTGCTTGTTGCATGGCTCAAACGAAATAAAAAATGGCACATGTTTACGAAAATGCTGAATGTAGTACAAAGGGCTCGTGAATCAGGTGACTTAAGACCTCACAGGGGAGGGCATGCCGGTGCTCCAAGACCGCACGATCAAATACAGGTCCGCACTGAAATACTTGTCGGGAGGATACTTTATAAAACAAGGTAACATTTTTTTTTATTTTTACACACATATTTTGGTTTATCTTCCTTCTAAAATCATTATCTGAAAATTAATGACTCAACTTCAAAGTCACCCTATGATGTATATAGAAGAAATGAAAAAATTCACAGAATACAAACAAAGACATAAAGAAATTAGGGAAAAGCGTACAATGTAAGGTAGGTATAATCATATATATGTAATATAGGTATGTGCATAGAAACAAAAAACATTTAGATATTCGATGTTATTAATTATTGTAGCGAGATCTCAGAAAATGGAAGTAGCATTTTGAAAAATTATATAGTGATTCAAGTATTGAGGGACAGCGTATATATTTTGGAAATGTTATAAGAAAAAGATCTTTCAAATAGAGCAATAGAATAAGTTTTAGACCTTATGTTTACATTGTGTGCATCTTGGCGAAGGGTTATTTTATTATATAAACTCGAAGGAGGAATTTCGATTCAACTTTGTTAAAAGCTCTCTATACAGGGTGGCCAAACACGTGACGTCATAAAAAAAAATTAGATTCCCCACATCGAGAGGAACCCAAATCACCCCCATATATATGGTCCGATTTTGTTTAGTTTAGGAGTTATGATTTTTTTTTCGGATTTTTCGAAAATTTTTGAGTTCTGTGTTTATTTTTACCATAACTTCGTTAATAATTGTGATAAATGCCTGCTTTTTTCACGATTATGTAGCTAAGACCTAAGGCTTGACTATCGTATAATCATTCAAGTCATGTAACTAATACTACTTTTTAATTTTTTTCAAAATCTTAGAACATAACAAAAAAGTAAAAAAGTGCAACAACTTTGAACGTTTATAAAAAATTGAAAAAACATGTTCTTACTATTCGTAAGTATCTTAAAAACTTCCTTACGGTATCAGCTATTTACCGTAAAAATTTCATCAACCTAGCTTTACTACATGCTACCGTAATTGTGGCTCAAATAGAACCGAACCCAAAATTGGATAACCCTCTGCTCAATAGAAATTGTTAGTTTCGGAAAAAAAATTTGCAAAAACCACAAAAACACGTTTGATTTTTACTGAACAGCAGATTATTATTCATTTATGTTATTTACAAGAGGTTTTCAAAATGTCTGCCTCTAACAGAAATGCACAGTGTACACCTACGTATGAAATTTTGTTTTAAATCTCTAAATGCTTGTGTGTTGTTTTTCAACACATGTGTCGCTTCTTGAATTTTGTTCCTCAATGAATTTTCATTTGCACATTCTTGGGCGAATGTTATGTCTTTAAAATATCCCCAAACAAAAAAATCAATGGGGTTGAGGTCAGGGGAGCGTGGAGGCCATCGTATCGGTCCGTTTCGTCCGATCCATCTGTCTGGGAACCTTTCGTTTAAGTAGTTTCGCACGATCGTTGCGTTGTGGCATGGTGCACCATCATTCTGGAACACCATGTTCCGTCTGGCTTCCAGGCTTGAATCTTCCAGCAATAATGGTAGGCTATTTTCAAGGAAGCTTTTGTAGGCTACCGAATCCAACCTTGACGGCAGTTCAAATGGACCGATAAATTCCATATTGAATATTCCTGACCACATGTTCACACTAAAACGGTGTTGAAATGTCGACGGCCTTGACTGGTGGGGGTTTTCAACAGCCCAAGTATGTAAATTATTGCAGCATTATATGCAGAAATGCATTATTATTATGGCGTTGCTCAAGGCAACGGCGCTTTAGCAGCTCAGCTGTACCGGGAACAACTTATACGCCGAGGCGGACCACAACCTGAGCATTACCCAGACCACCGTGTTTTTATTAACACACATAACACTTTCATGGCAGGCCGCATTCCAGGACGAGGAAGCAATGAAGGATATCCTACAGCTCATCCGGATCGCAGAGAAGTAGTACTTGAAGAAATTAGCCGGAATCCCTCAACGAGTACGAGATCTATGGCACAAAACCTTAGAATACCACGAACATCGATACAAAATATTCTTCATGAAGATGGTTATCATGCCTATCATGTTCAAAGAGTTCAAGCGTTGATGCCTTCAGATTACCAGTTAAGAGTGGATTTCTGCGAGACAATGCTGCGAAGACAACGAGAGGATCCCGATTTTTTTTATAAAATTTTATGGACTGACGAGTCACGTTTTGAAAGAACAGGGATATTCAATATCCATAATTTACATACTTGGGCTGTTGAAAACCCCCACCAGTCAAGGCCGTCGACATTTCAACACCGTTTTAGTGTGAACATGTGGTCAGGAATATTCAATATGGAATTTATCGGTCCATTTGAACTGCCGTCAAGGTTGGATTCGGTAGCCTACAAAAGCTTCCTTGAAAATAGCCTACCATTATTGCTGGAAGATTCAAGCCTGGAAGCCAGACGGAACATGGTGTTCCAGAATGATGGTGCACCATGCCACAACGCAACGATCGTGCGAAACTACTTAAAAGAAAGGTTCCCAGACAGATGGATCGGACGAAACGGACCGATACGATGGCCTCCACGCTCCCCTGACCTCAACCCCATTGATTTTTTTGTTTGGGGATATTTTAAAGACATAACATTCGCCCAAGAATGTGCAAATGAAAATTCATTGAGGAACAAAATTCAAGAAGCGACACATCTGTTGAAAAACAACACACAAGCATTTAGAGATTTAAAACAAAATTTCATACGTAGGTGTACACTGTGCATTTCTGTTAGAGGCAGACATTTTGAAAACCTCTTGTAAATAACATAAATGAATAATAATCTGCTGTTCAGTAAAAATCAAACGTGTTTTTGTGGTTTTTGCAAATTTTTTTTCCGAAACTAACAATTTCTATTGAGCAGAGGGTTATCCAATTTTGGGTTCGGTTCTATTTGAGCCACAATTACGGTAGCATGTAGTAAAGGTAGGTTGATGAAATTTTTACGGTAAATAGCTGATACCGTAAGGAAGTTTTTAAGATACTTACGAATAGTAAGAACATGTTTTTTCAATTTTTTATAAACGTTCAAAGTTGTTGCACTTTTTTACTTTTTTGTTATGTTCGAAGATTTTGAAAAAAATTAAAAAGTAGTATTAGTTACATGACTTGAATGATTATATGATAGTTAAGCCTTAGGTCTTAGCTACATAATCGTGAAAAAAGCAGGCATTTATCACAATTATTAACGAAGTTATGGTAAAAATAAACACAGAACTCAAAAATTCTCGAAAAATCCGAAAAAAAATCATAACTCCTAAACTAAACAAAATCGGACCATATATATGGGGGTGATTTGGGTTCCTCTCGATGTGGGGAATCTAATTTTTTTTATGACGTCACGTGTTTGGCCACCCTGTATATACAGGGTGTCTGAAAAGTCGGGGTTTTCCTTTACACGACGTTTAGATTTTGAGAAAATAAGCGGATTTTCTTAGTAGCATATACAGCAACGTCTTAAGAGAACCTAGATATTGGGCTCTGCAGACTCAATTAAACCTGTACCAAACCGAAGCCGGTCCTGTCCTATCACTTGATCACGTCCACAGCGCCAGCGTACACTGATACGACGTACGACTACGATGTAAATACGGATTTTACGACAGAGCCGTACTTGGAATTTCATTTCAACTGAACAGTTAGTACTTTTTCATTTATTTTTTTACTTGTTCGCTCTCGTTCCACCACACATTAGCTTTGTTATATCAAGCGTAGTTGTGTCTGAGAAGGAAACCCCCATCTTTGCGGACACCATTTTAAATTCGGAAACGGCATGCAGTACAATACAAGGTCGTTTATGAAGGCACAGTTGTGTATTCAGGTAACTAATAAAATGTTACTTAGATTACTTACTTACTGAGGTAGCTTCATCAATGTACTGGTTAGGAGTTATCAACTTCGAAGATCTTGAATCCAAGCTAAGCTACTTGTATGATTTGATCAATATTTTGCTAGACATATGCGCGCCCATCAAAACAGTAAAAGTAACAAAGCCACGCTATCCTTGGATCACCCAAAACATTAAGTTCATGATGAGATTGAGAAACAATGCATATATGAAATATAAAAAAGGGGTAAGGGATGCTCCTTCTGCAGATTTGATCAATGTCAAATGGGTTTATTATAAACAACTCAGAAATTTTGTAACAGCTTCCATAAGAAGAGAAAAAAAAGCCTATATAGAACTGCAGCTTAAAAAAGGTAGAAGTTCCCGTGATTGGTGGCGAACCATCAAACAACTAGGTGTACATAATCCTGTTAAAGATACTTTAGAATGCACATTGCAACCTGATTTAGTGAACAAATATTTCCTAAATTCCATTCCAGATAATTGTGTGGATACCAGTATTATTCATCATTACAATAGCAATGTTTTGCCATCTATAGACAACTTGTTTCAGTTAAAACCGGTCACGGAGGATAAAATATTACAGATTTTCAATAAAATAAAATCTCGGGCGGTTGGACTAGATGGTTTGAATATAAATATGTTAGCTCTAGTGTTTCCTTTTTGTTCTAAAGCGATTACCCATATAATTAACTATTCGCTTGAAAAAGGGTTAGTTCCTAAAATTTGGAAAGCCGCATGCGTTAGGCCTCTTGCTAAAATTGATGCTCCGGAAGGACCCGATGATTATAGACCAATTAGTATCCTTCCAGTGTTATCAAAACTATTAGAAAAAATTGTATATGAGCAATTGATGCAGCACGTCACTACTTTTAAGATAATTCCATCTACGCAGTCGGGGTTTCGAAAAAACCACAGCACCGTAACAACTCTGCTCGATGTCTGTGACGACTTCATAGGGGCAATAGACAATTCTAAAGTTACTACTGCTGTCATGATAGATCTAAGTAAGGCCTTTGATTGCCTCAACCATGAACTACTTTTTGCAAAATTTCATTATCTTGGCTTCTCCGATAGTTCGATTAATTGGTTTCGCAGTTATTTTCATGAACGCATTCAGCAGGTAAAAATCGGTGACATCTTATCACAGGAGGGTACTATCTCCAAAGGTATACCACAGGGGTCTATTCTTGGACCTCTTCTGTTTTCTCTTTATGTAGCGGACTTAGATAAAGTCACTAAATACTGCAAATTACATACATACGCCGATGATACACAGATTTATCTATCTTACAACCCTGCTATGTACATTGAAGCGAATGAGATGCTGTCTGAGGATTTAAATAGTATATGCGTGTGGTATAACAAACATGGCTTATGTATTAACCCTAGAAAGTCGGCTATCATAACTATTAAATCTAAATTCAGCAAATTCAATAGTGAATTAATAAAGCTGTGTATTGGAGGTGATGAAGTTTGCCACAAGACATCGGTTCGCAACTTGGGCATCACATTTGATGAGAACCTGTGCTTCCATGATCATGTCCAAAGCTGTTCAGGGTTCCTATGCTAAGTTGAAGTCAATTTATAGCTATAAAAATGTATTGTCCAAGCAGACCAAGGTTAAGCTGTGTGACTCCCTTATCCTAAGTAAACTTGAATACGGGGACCTTGTCTATGGTCCATGTCTAATACAGAGCGAGGCATACAGACTTCAAAAAGTGCAAAACAGCTGCATAAGATTCAGTTTAGGTATTCAAAGGCGGGAGAGGGTATCTGATCATATTAAAAATATTCAATGGCTTACTATGCGACAAAGGTGGATACTGCATCTATTATCATTGGTCCACAGTATTATGATAAATAAAATGCCTCTTTATTTGAAGAACAAGCTTACCATGAGATGTGATCATCACTCAGCGAACCTGCGTTTTGTAGGATATACTCTTGACTTGCCTCGGCACCGAACAACCCAATTCAGAAAGAGCTTTTCATATGTGGCGCCCGATTTCTACAATAAAGTTCCTCAAGCTTTGAAAACTTTATCTGTGTCCAGCTTTAAAAGAAAAGTTAGGCTCTTTGTCTTTGATGACATGTAGCATGTATTTTTTTTTTTTGATTTCATCTAGCATGTATTTTTATGTAATTTTATTTTTATGTAATTTTATTTTTATATTTGTTTATTTGTGCATGTTTTCTCACTCGTCACTTTTCATTTGTTTGTGTTTTGCTTACACATTTGTTACTGTTTACTTTTAATTTTTATATCTTCCGCCATATACCTAATATTTTCTTTTTTTAAAGTTACTTCTAATCACGGTTTTTGATTCTGCTACGTACTCTGTTGCTGCACGTTTTCTCTTTTGGTCTTTTGGTCATTATACCATGCTACGATTCTGTAAAAAAAAAAAATTTTCTGCTTTAAATGTTATCTTTAATGTATTTTTGTTGTATTTGCATGTACTTGAATTTTTTTTTTAGCCCTGGTTGGTTCTGAAAAACAGCGTGTGCTGATGTAACCCGCCAGGTAAAATAAAGGCCATTTATTATTATTATTATAGTTTGGCAATGCGGAGGGAGACAGAAAATAGGAAGTTACCCTGAACCGTGTTCATTTTCTGTTAATTTAAGCTGGGATTTCGATATAAATTGCATTAGCAGTTGCACTTTTTACAAGCCTTGTATAAGTTACTGTATGTCAGTTCGTTACTATGCTTGTGTAGGGAAAATCCTGAAACTGAAATGGGGCATAGTGTTAACCAAGTTTTGGCAAAAAATTGGTGTAAAACAATCCCATATATCTTGAAGCTTTTGTCTCAGTTCGGTGATTGTACGAGCAGGATGTTGTCGTAGAACCTTTTTCATCTCGTGCCACAGAGTTTCAATAGGTGACAGATCTGGACTGCTAGAAACCCATTTCAAAAACGTTAACTACCCAAAACTATTTTAAACGTATTCTGACAGCTGTGATTAATAAAAACAATTGTCATGGCTTTTATTTTGCACAGCCACCTATGCGTTATAGACTTATTTTGCATTGAAATGAAAATAGGTTGATATGCTGTAATTGCAACATGCAAATTTGATTACGGAATGATAAAGTTGGTGTTTTCTACTATATATCATCAAAATATTCATTGTTAATATTTTAAACCTATAACACCCTGCTACATTTTTATTATTTGTGTTTGATAAAAAAAAACTAAGATTTCAATAGTTGGGCCAACTGAAGTGGGACGGGGCTCGTATGATATGGATATCAAATGAAAGAACTTGAAAGACTGACGTCATTCTAAATCTAATATGACGATAGAGATGCCACATGTGCATAACCTAATATTAATTTTCCGCGCAGTGTACGAGATAGCCCCGCCTTAATCGTCGACATGTTTGTCTTCATTCTATGAGTTCAACCACCTATCTGCAGTCTTCGTGTTTCGCCTGAATGCACTCAGACGGTGGGGCATAAGGTTATGTCGACTATCTCCGAAAATTCTAACCCCGTCACTCACGAGACCGTACAATAGACAAGTTGAAAACGATAATTGCTAACTTAAATAGGATGTCTCCGAGCACTCTCTCTAGATCTGTTGATAAGTCTCTCACATTAAAATGCATGAATTATGAATCACAAAACCTACTTTCCATGACAATGCGGATATTTTTTGGAGTGGCGCGGTGCAACAGAATGTATTTATGCATTGCCGAATGGTGTCTAGGACGTTTAAAAATGTACTCTATTGATATAGTGCAACGACACGTATATATTTAGATTCGTCCTGGGATGTTACCTAGATTATACAGGGTGACTTCGAAGTTGAGTCATTTATTTTAACAGTGAGTAGATTTGATCAAAAGAAATGTTTTTTTCCTTTACCATTTTTGTGGTAAAATTAAAGTAACAAAGTTATAGCCCTTTAGAAGTTTGAGTACCGTCCTGTCTCAATAATAATATTATGTGCTCGTGTTTGGCAACAACGGATATAATCCGCCTTATCGGTTCATCGCATCGGAAACAAAAAAGCGAAAGAACTTGAAACGATGTTTTTACAATTATTTCATTCAGTTGTATACAGTCAGTGTCAGTCGGTAGTGGATAGTGGTGTCTGTTGCGTGGCTCAAACGAAATAAAAAATGGCACATGTTTATGCGGATCGGTTTCCCAATCGAGTGCAACCAACCCCTCGTGCCTTTGTTAATGTAGTACAACGGGTTCGTGAATCATTTGACTTAAGACCTCACATATGGACGGCATGCCGGTGCTCCAAGACCTCACGTTCAAATACAGGTCCGCACTGAAATACTTGTCAGGAGGATACTTTATAAAACAAGGTAAAATTTTTTTTTATTTTTTTTTTATTTTTACACACATATTTTGGTTTATCTTCCTTCTACAATCATTATCTGAAAATTAATGACTCAACTTCAAAGTCACCCTGTATAATGAGCGGAAAAGTTTTCGGAATATAGGATAATACTTCCCACGTCTACTGGCGAGGAAGTATTGTAATCGCGAAAAGTTTTGAGAATGAGACATTATATGGGTATCAGATGAAAAGGTTTGCTGGACGAAAAACAGTAAGCAAAGTGACGTCATTTCAAATCCAATATGGCTGCCGCCACAAAATAGGGATTAATTGAAGAGCAAAAATGCAAAAACCGGTAAATTCATTTTTTGTAGTTCTGAGAAAAATGGCAAAAAAAAATTTTTGAGATTTCATTTTCATGAGGATTTAGCGGCTTTTGCTCATATCTGCCTTTAAAAACGGATACAGCATATCGTAATTAACCGAATTTCATGTCTAACTCAAAAATCGTAAAAAGTGGATTAAGCGGTTTTTCCAGTTTTGCTCTTCAATTATTAGAAGAATGGCCCCTATTTTAGGAAAGATATCGAGAAGCGGTTTTCGCGAGTTTGTGTAGACATCACTTAGCCACTTTTCCATAAAAAAAATCATACCAATGCGTTTAATTTTCTTCTGCTGTCGGAATGTCGAAAAAAGCCATCTAGCGGCCGCATGTGAAAGTAACAAAACTTATATACTACAACACTTGTAGCCCAAGTATAGCTCCTTTTCAACTACCCCAAGTTTCCCCAATCGTCTCAGTTGTTTCGAAGATACATGGTGTTTTTTACGGAAACCTTTGAATTATTATTTTTAGAGATAAACAAAAATTGTTAAACAAAAAAAGTTCACACTATCCTCGACGTTAAAGATCAGGTATTTTTTGTTAGTTGATATAGCGGAAGTCACAGAAACATCACTTTTTTAGATTCAAGATTGCAGTTACGCTCCCTAGTGGAGATTTCAGAAACTTGAAAACTTCGAAGTTGACTCATTTATTGTAACAGTGAGTAGATCTGATCAAAAGAAATGTTTTGTTCCTTTAACATTTTTCTGGTAAAATTAAAGTAACAAAGTTATAGCCCTTTAGAAGTTTGAGTACCGCGCTGTCTCAATAATAATATTATGTGCTCGTGTTTGACAACAACGGATATAATCCGCCTTATCGGCTCATCGCATCGGAAACAAAAAAGCGAAAGAATTTGAAACGCTGATCACGATGTTTTTATTCAGTCAATGTGTCAGTCGGTAACGCGTGAGTGAATAGTGGTGTTTGCTGCGTGGCTCAAACGAAATAAAAAATGGCACATGTTTATGCGGATCGATTTCCCAATCGAGTGCAACCAACCCCTCGTGCCTTTGTTAATGTAGTACAAAGGGCTCGTGAATCAGGTGACTTAAGACCTCACAGGGGAGGGCGTGCCGGTGCTCCAAGACCTCACGATCAAATACAGGTCCGCACTGAAATACTTGTCGGGAGGATACTTTATAAAACAAGGTAACATTTTTTTTTTATTTTTACACACATATTTTGGTTTATCTCCCTTCTGCAATCATTATCTGAAAATTAATGACTCAACTTCAAAGTCACCCTGTATATCGAATGGCCCTTTGTCATCTAAACCTATAAAATGTCATCTTGCAAACTAGGTAGTATTATTAGGGTGCAAACAGTCATTCCACGTTTGCTCACTAGGATCGCTGTGAGCGTTCATCTATGGACGAAAGACTCAACTACACACATTGCTGGTTGCATATCTTTTGTGAAGCCGGGTAGTCTATAGTTTTCATCTCTGAGAGGATGTGAAACAAAGAAAGTTGGTTGAATAGCAAGATGGCATCTGGATGATTATGGGTATTGGTCTGCATGTGTGTAAAATCTGATAATTGCTGTGTGAGAAAATTATTATGCTGCCAATGAAGTATATGTATTGGCTGTGCCCTACGAGTTATTTACATGTTGTCATTTCTGTTCAAAGTTATAAATTACGATTTTTCCCGTTGTTTTGTGTATTCAAAAATTTTGGAGCATCACGGGAAATCGCCACCGCGTCCGCATTGTGTGCAATTAAGCCGCATCACAAAAAAAATCGTTAATGACGCATCACATATCAAACAGTTTCGCAATGCCTCACATTTAGGCGGTGACATATATTTGCTGTTGACATCGCAAAATAAATTCCTATAAAATTAAAATGACCGGAAATAAACTTTCATAAATATTCCTGTCTGTAGCATATTTTCTCACATGTTCCTTCACCAACCAGGGATTTTCTTTTCTTATCTCGCTCATTTTTTAAATTCAGCAAATTCGCATATTTAATTTCCAGAATGAATAAGAAAAAGTGGATGCGCAAATAATTTCTAGCTTTGCCTATGCATTGCCGTTTCCTTCTAACTATAGTATACAACTAACAGCTTAGACCCCCCAGTAATGCCATCTCTGAAGCAGATTTTACGTCACATCGGAGCCAAACATTGATACCGGAGCATACGTTTAGGCAACACGTACAACAAAACGAATTCTCAAGTATCCATCAGCTATTGCCAAGTTAACATCTTGTAGAAAAACCTACATAATGTCACAGAAAATCAATACAACGTCAAAAAAAAACTGTAGTGTATTTACACCCAAGATAGAATAGATGCGTGATTGCCAAAAGCCAGGACGGCGTACAGGGCCGCATTCAGGGCTAACTCCGAAAGATGGAATACCACCAACGTGCTGTAAAACAAAGATGACAGTATTTAACAGAAACAGAAACTTAACAAATTACTCAAATACACTTAACAACAACAACAGCAACAACCAAGCAAGGTGAATACGATAACACGAGCACGCAGTGATACACGCGACGGACGGTGGCCTGAGTGCAACTCTGCCTGCCCTGCCCCTGCCCCGCGCATTATTCCGCCAGGCGACCGCTTGAAATTTAATGGCGAATTGACCAATAAGAGGCGTTGTCCCCACATCTCATCTTGAATTTGGATTCAGTGTATACTTTATCTGAAGTCACTTGAAATAGCATGGAGCATTATTATGGTTTTCGTGGGGTGTCTCTGTGCTTTTTTAGCTCATATCTGACTGGAAGATCTCAGCTTGTTAGTAGTAATAATAAACATTCAGAAATTAAAGGTGTAAAGTATGGTGTCCCTCAGGGATCCATACTTGGACCAATACTTTTTTCCCTTTTCATTAATGATCTTTATTACTACTTATTACCAGATATTTGTGTATTGTATACTTTATCTGAAGTCACTTGAAATAGCATAAAAACCTTTGGTCGGCGCGTCCTTTGTAATTTCATGACGTATCATAGGCGTGCGGTCATTTATTTAGAACGATAATAATAATGTTTTTATATCACAATAAATGGATTTTACTATCTTCTTATTTTTTTGATTTGGGATAAAAAATACTTATATTGGGAGTTTAATTTATGTTGACTGAAAGTTAAGAAATGGAAAAATTACAGAATTCCGACGTTTGACATAGGCAAATATTTACATAGCAGGTAGGTATATAAAAAGGTATATAAAGACTTACATTATAGGTATTTATATATCATCCTCGCCTTCGGAGCTGTCGCTAGAGTCATCTTGTAGAGGAATTACAACGGGATTTACAGGAGGCAAAACACAATATTCATTTTCTTTTTCAATAATATGCCTAGAACACTGCTTCCATAGGTCTGTGGCAGCAATATGAGATACTGCATCTCTTATTATGGCCAATAGCGATTCACTTAATTGAGGGATCTGATTATGTTTTCTTACTTTTTTTTAAAAGCAGCCCAGACCAACTCAATCGGGTTAAAAATGCAGTAATAGGGAGGTAGACGTAATACTTCATGGCCATTTTGCTGAAGCAGATTGTCAACAACATACTCTTTTTCAAATTTTTGTATTTTAATAAGATCCAATAATATGGCTTTGGTTGATTTTTGTGGTATTTCCATTCCCTTATCCTTCATAAAATCAATAATGTCTTGTTTTTTGTGCCTGTATTCGGAATTTTGTTTGTCTGTCGGGAATGGTATGGCGCATTGTCCATAATAATCACTGAATTTGGGGAAATGTTTGGTATTAACTGCTGCTCTATCCACTTTTCAAATAAGTCGGAGGTCATGTCCTCATGATAGTCGGCACATGATTCTTTGATATTTTTGGCAGATAACAGCAAGGCATTAGGTATAAATCCATTTTCACTGCCAGCATGGAGAATAATGATTCATTTTCCACGGTTGCATGGTGCATTTAAAATGCACTTGTTGCTGTCGTCAACCCAGCCGTACTGCACAACATCATGGGTATCATACCACGTTTCATCCAGGTAAATCAGATTTCTTTTCTGCTCTCTATAGATTTTAACTTTGTGCAAAAATTCTTGGCGCAATTCAACGATTCGAGACGACTCCATAATCACCATTCTTTTATCTAATTTTTTGTATTGAAAACCACACAGTTTTACAATACAGTGCAGTGAGTCTAAGCATTTGTAATTATAAAAATCTTCAGGATAATCTTTTAATTTATCCCGTATCATTTCCAACGTGGGCACCAAATTTTCTTTATAAAATCCGTATATTATACGACGAATATCTTCCTGAAAACCCACGTCTATTCTTTTTAATTTTTGCCCTATGCGCTTTCTGTGGAAGGAATGGTTGACCACATCTCCCCTTTTTATAACCCGATAAATGGTAGACCGACTGATTTTTGTCAGGATACAAATTCTGTTTAAAATTAGATTTTGCGAGGAATCTGGATTTTCGTTTTTCAGACAATCATACATATTTAGGATTACTCTTTGGGTCTGTTCCTCTAAATCTTTATGAAAGAATTCTGCCTGCACAGGTTCATCAACCATCTCCTCGTGGCTTGGAGCATTTTCCCAAGGTCTCCAAAGAGCCATATTTAGGACACACAAGAACAATCAACACAATTAAATCAACAAGTAAACAGAGTATTCAAAAGTCAAAAACACACAAACTAATAAAATCTATGAAAAAACACGGACAGACTAAAGAAAACACGTTTATTCACCGCTACACGGCACTGGCTAAACTGTTTCAATTTTCAGTAGCCACCTGCACTTGTTCGGAGCTCTGAAATACACGCCTTATCATTGGCTATGTCCACGCATAGGCGTGCTTTACTCTACGTGGACCGGTGAAACTGCCTTTGATCTTATACGGGGGATATTTGCTGCGAAATTTGGCGATTTTTGCAGCAACAGAGCGTGTTAAATATAGATGTATAAAACGCACCCGGTATTTCACAGTGTTTCAAGTGACTTCAGATAAAGTATACATAATGTCACTTTTTAAGATGAGTAATCCCCGTGCGGATGAGCGCCTTTGCGTCCATTTCCCCTTCACAAATGTGTAAAATAAGTGCAGTGTGAAAGCAAACTTAATCTTGCGTTTTCCATTTATGTTGTCGGCCGGCAACCGCGGCTGCTACGATCATCACCGTCCAAAAATAATATAGCGTGAACGAGCAAACTAGTAGATGCGTTTCCCGCAATTGTTGATATTTAGAGATGCTGTGCTCGTAGCCGACCGGCTCGAGGATCGACGAAACTACGCCTATTGACTATCGGTGTAATTTAGAATCCGCGCTGGACCTTTCCACTAACCTTTGGCGTGAGCAGGTGGCCTTGACAAATGCTGCTGTTATGACTCGAACGCTTGGCAACGCCGCTTTGTTTTCCTCTCTCTATCGATGTTATTGCATTAGTGCATAGGTCGGGGAAATTCGTCGCCGCCATTTGCAGGAACATTGCAAAGTTTCACATCACACCTAGAGTTTTTTTTAAACGTGAGCCAGCACGAAGACCGAAGACCTAAACAACCGTGACTACCGTTGAGCTCTAGAGGGATATACAGGGTGACGGGAAAATAGATGCGGAGCCGGTGGGGGAAGATAGTACAAGCCAATCTGAGTCGAACTACTGTCCGAAAATTAGCCGTTTTCGAATTATACTAATTTTTAAGATTTTATAAAATTATCGTCCGTTATACGTTAACCAAGTCATAAAACCTGAAAATTGGGTGTTTCATTTGATTTTTTTTTTGTTTTACAATAAAAATATTCTAAAATACAAAAATTGATACTCAAATGTACATTATCGACGTTATATCATGCAGTAAGCTTCAAAATAGTTCAATTTCTGTTAAAAAACGTCTTCGTTCATCTCAAAAACTCAATTTACTAGAAACAATCACCTACAAATTTTTCGTGCAAAACAATTTTAAAATATATAGATTTCAGTACCTTTCAAATGAGGTGTCAAAGTCACAAATCGATTAAAAATTGACAAAAATATGACTATTATAAAAGGAGGAAGGAAAAAGCAATAAAAATACTACACTTACAAAACCATACCTTAATACAGGATAATTTGTTTGAAACTACATTTTTTTATTTTTACAATACATTTTCAATATGGCGCCCTCTATTTCTAATGCACACACTTGCTCTTCTTATGGCAGCTGATTTTACTACCGCCGAATTCCTAAGAGAGGCTTGTGCTGCATGTATTATTCTGTTTCTGAGGTCTTTTATTCTACGAAAATTTCTCAAGGAATGTTCTATTTGAATTATTTGAAGACGTGCCGCTACACACAAGACACAGAATGTATTTTCAGCATGACGGGGGCCCAGCACATTTCAGACTAAGTGTTAGAAATTGGTTAAATGAGCAGTTTCCCAATCGATGGATCGGTAGAGGCGGACCAATCCCATAGCCAGCACGCAGTCCCGATCTCACACCTACGAACTTTTTTGAGTGGGGTCGCATGAAAACTTTAGTATACTCTGATCAAAATCCTGTACCCACAATAGAAGACCTCAGAAACAGGATAATACATGCAGGACAAGAAATTCAAGCCTCTCTTAGGCGGTCGTAAAATCAGCTGTCATAAGAAGAGCGCGTGTGTGCATTAGAAATAGAGGGCGCCATATTGAAAATGTATTATAAAAATAAATGTAGTTTCAAACAAATTATCCTGTATTAAGGTATGATTTTGTAAGTGTAGTATTTTTATTGCTTTTTCCTTCCTTCTTTTATAATGGCCATATGTTTGCCAATTCTTAATCGATTTGTGAGTTTTATACCTCATTTGAAAGGTAATGAAACGTAGATGTTATCTAATTATTTTGTACGAAAAATGTGTATGCGACTTTTTCTAGTAAACTGAAGCTTTTGAGATGAACGAAGATTTTTTTAACAAAAACGAACTATACTAAGTGACATATAAATCCGAACACCCAGTTTAAACGGTTTTATTTTAATAAAATTTTGTATAAGTACTTAATCAAGCATAATAAGTAAATGATAAAAATTTCAAAATGATTGCACTGCTTTAAAGCCCTTTGACCTTTAATAATGTGTGGATGCACCCTGATGTGCTACGTATTCTCCAACGCGCCTAGGCATGCTTCTGATCAGGTGGTCAATGTCCTCCTGTGGTATCTCATTCCAGGCAACCACCAACTCCTCTCGAAGTGCTTCTAGAGTCTGAGGAGGACGTTGCAAATTGAGCAATCTCCTACCCATCATATCCCACACGTGCTCAATTGGGGATAAGTCGGGAGATCTTGGTGGCCATGGTAACAATGTGATATCATTATGTTGAAAGAAGTCTATTGTGACTCTTGCAACATGTGGTCGGGCATTATCTTGTTGGAAAGTTGGATCTGCCAGGGTGTCAAGATAGGGTAAAAGATGGGGTACTAGAACGCGCGTTCATGTTACCTCTGATGAAGATCAAAGGTGACCTGGAACCATAAGCTATAGCACCCCAAACCATAACTCCAACAGTGTGATGAACATGTCTTTCAACAAAAAACTGTGGATTCCTCCTTTCACCACGTCGCCTTCTAACCCTGCCACGACCATCGTTCATGCCTAAACAAAATCGAGACTCGTCACTAAAGACAATTCTGTTCCATTCCTGATCCCAGAGTGACCGTTGTCTGCACCACTCAAGGCGATTACGTCGGCGTTCTCGAGTTAAAGGGAGGACCCAGTGTGGCCGGTATGAAAACAAGCCAAAACTTCTCATTCGTCGGTAAACACTTCGCATGCCAATAGGTCTTCCGTGTTCTGCAAACCATTCATTTGCAATGGACCTGGTAGTGGAGAAACGGTCCCTTAAGGCCAATAATCTTAGGCGGCGATCTTCACGGTCTGTTGTTCTACGGCGGCGTCCAGTGCCCCTTGCTCTTTGCGTACGGCCTTCTCGAAGCCATGCCTGACAACACCTAACCACAGTGTCTACACTTCTTTGCACTCTAACTGCAATTCTCCGAAAAGAAAGTCCAGCTTCCCGAAGTCCCACTATACGGCCCCTATCAAACTCACTAAGTTGACGAAATCGTACAGGTCTCCGTACTCTAGGCATCGTAACCGATCGTAAAGGATGTCAAGAACCAAAATCCGCCAACGTTGATTCTTTACTGCGGCTGAAATATTCATTTTTAGAGCGTTAGTGAATTAAAAAAAAGCAGTATAAAAACCGGAATGTCCAACTGATACGGCTGAACATTTTTTCACTTGTTATTTAGAGTAATATAAATACATTCACCAACTTTTATTAAAATAAAACCATTTTAACTGGGTGTTCGGATTTATATGTCACTTAGTATATTTTGAAGCTTACTGCATGAGATAACGTCAATAATGTACATTTGAGTATCAATTTTCGTATTTGAGTTTATTTTTATTGTAAAACAAAAAGAAAAATCAAATGAAACACCCAAATTTTCAAGTTTCATGACTTGGTTAACGTATAAAAGACATTAATTTTATAACATCTTAAAAATTAGTATAATTCGAAAACGGCTAATTTTCGGACAGTAGTTCCTATAGCAAAATCGACTCAGATTGGTTTGTAACGTACTATCTCCCCCCACCGGCTCCGCATCTATTTTCCCGTCACCCTGTATACGAACCTAAGCGAGCATCCATCATGCACACATTCTGGTATACCATAACTATCTAAAACTGTAATCACTCAACCACCGATAGTCGGGTTGTCAGTGGCGGGGTATAACTTTTTAATGTGAGTAAACTTGATTTATTTTATATGTTTAATAAAAAAGGAAATGGTTTGAAAGACGTTATAGATCAGAAATTTCTAGATTACCTTTTTCAGCTTTTTTTCTGATTATCCATGAGCTAATAATTGAGTCTACCTCTTTTCATTCGTCGTCGCGTCCACTGCCGTCTGAAAGTAATAAGCTGTCGTTATCGCCGTCTTTGCCAAGATTGACTATAACTGGCTCCATGGTGGTGTCGATGTTGAGGTCGTGCTGCCATATTTTTGTTTCTTCCTTCACAACATGACGGACAGCATTCTGTCACGCTTCAGGCATTACCAGCTATATGGAATATATACTTCGAAGTTGAGTCATTTATTTTAACAGTGAGTAGATCTGATCAAAAGAAATGTTTTTTTTCCTTTAACATTTTTGTGGTAAAATTAAAGTAACAAAGTTATAGCCCTTTAGAAGTTTGAGTACCGCCCTGTCTCAATAATAATATTATGTGCTCGTGTTTGGCGACAACGGATATAATCCGCCTTATCGGTTCATCGCATCGGAAACAAAAAAGCGAAAGAATTTGAAACGCTTATCACGATGTTTTTACTACAATTTGATTCAGTTGTATTCAGTCAATGTGTCAGTCGGTAACGCGTGAGTGAATAGTGGTGTTTGTTGCATGGCTCAAACGAAATAAAAAATGGCACATGTTTACGAAAATGCTGAACTTGTGGACATGATTCTTATTTACGGGGGGGGAGTCTTTACAAAATGCTGCCGCGGCATCACGGATTTATGCGGATCGGTTTCTCAATCGAGTGCAACCAACCCCTCGTGCCTTTGTTAATGTAGTACAAAGGGCTCGTGAATCAGGTGACTTAAGACCTCCCTGGGGAGGGCATGCCGGTGCTCCAAGACCGCACGATCAAATACAGGTCCGCACTGAAATACTTGTCGGGAGGATACTTTATAAAACAAGGTAACATTTTATTTTTTATTTTTACACACATATTTTGGTTTATCTTCTTTCTACAATCATTATCTGAAAATTAATGACAACCCTTCACTTGAGCCCAGATGAGCTCTATTGGGTTAAGTTCACAATGGGAGGGCGGTAAACAGAACACAGCCAGGCCATCTCATCAATCACGTAACGCAGGTTTGTGATGCTTAATTGTTTCGTACAGTTCTGCTTTCACACATGAATCGTCAACATTGCTGCATCTCACTTTTTCGAGACCCCATATTTGGTACAAGGTCTACTTGTTCTCTGGCTTCCAGTGCTTCCATTCCCAGTCTCACCCTCCATGGTTAACGAAATATCAGTATAATCCGAACAATAACAATAGCAATAACCTAACAACAGTTCTGCTAACAACAGACAATGTCACGCGGTAACTAGACTCTCAACGAAACAAGTTCCAAGCTCTGCTAGACTACGCCAATGTATCGGGCCTTGTAGCGTAGAAGCGGTGAGGCGTCATCTTATCTCAGGACCGGAATCAGTTTTCATTATTCCTTCAAGTTTAATTGTGTTAATATTCATGCGCGTTCCTTACTCGTAGCATGTTTGTTGATTTTGACTGGTTTTAATGTTTTATTACAAGTCTTGAATTGCAAAAAGTCGTATAATATAGAATATTTATGGCAATGAGATATTTACCAAAAATGCAAACTTCTCACTTACTAGAATAAACCTACCTACGGCTTCGCCCGCATGATAGTCAGTAGCCTTACAGGCAAACAGGATGTTACGCTATTAAATCGTAGTGCAAAGTGAGTTAGCAAATAAAGCCAACTACAATTTTCTCGGGATAATAAGTAAGGGTGTTTTTTTTAGAGGTACAGAACTATAAATTGCAATAAAACAACGATGGATTATTCGATTGACATGAATTTTTTTTTATTCGAAAGATAATCTTGTGGCATTACATTTTAAATATGATTTCTGGCATATGACTGCCACGGCTGGCTCGGATGTAGTCCAATCTGGACGTCCAATTTTCGATGACTTTTTCCAACATTTGTGGTCGTATATCGGCAATATCATCGCGAATGTTGTTGTCTTCCAAATGGTCAAACGTTTGTGGCGTATCCGCATAGACCAATGACTTTCCATAGCTCCACAGAAAACAGTCTAGCGGTGTAAAATCACAAGATCTTGGAGGCCAATTCACAGGTCCAAAACGTGAAACTAGGCAGTCACCAAACGTGTCTTTCAATAAATCGATTGTAGCACGAGCTGTGTGACATGCTGCGCCGTATTGTTGGAACCACAGCTCCTGGACATCATGATCGTTCAATTCAGGAATTAAAAAGTTAGTAATCATGGCTCTGTACCGATCACCATCGACTGCAACGTTCTGGCCATCATCGTTTTTGAAGAAGTACGGACCAATGATTCCACCAGCCCATAAAGCGCACCAGTCAGTTTTTCTGGATGTAGCGGTGTTTCGACATAGACATGAGGATTAGCTTCACTCCAAATACGGCGGTTCTGTTTGTTGACGTCGCCATTCAACCAGAAGTGAGCTTCATCGCTTATGAAAATCGGGAACAACGGCAATCTCGTTTTGGGCCCATTCAACGCGTTGCTTGATGATCGTTTGGCTTCAATTCTTGCACGAGTTGGATTTAGTAAGCACGCAAACCAAGATCGTTCCGCAAAATCTTCCATAAAGTGGATCCAATTCCTGTGCTCGATGGCGGATGGACTCATTCGGGTCTGCCTCAATGCTACGCTCTACAGTAGCAATAGCTTCTTCTGTAAGCGATACGTATTCCGCACAGAACCATTATTTTCGAAATAAAACTGCACAATTTGGAAGCGTTGTTCAGACGTGAGTCTATTCATGATGAATTGCTAAACCGAACTGAGAATAAATCACTTGACAGCTGTCAATCAAAATTAATGCCAACTTAAAGTTCTATACCTCTAAAAAAAACACCCACAACTTGGCAAACGTACACGAGATTTCGTGTCTCATGACGATCGGACAAAGTTACTTGGAGGAAAAAAATTGAAAGTCACCGGAGCGGGGTAGAATGCAAGCCCAAAGCTCAATCGCTCGAGCGAACCAAGCCATTGGACATCCGTTCCGAAACGGGCAAGGACCTAATAAGGCAACCATAGGACGATTGAAAATGAAAAGCGTTATTGTGCCTTGTTTATATGCTTCCGCGGATTCTTTATTTCTTTTGAAGACCCTTATTTTCGTAGCAGTAGCATTTATGTATGATCCACCATTCAGGCAGCGTACGCAGTTAAAGTAGAACGATCGTGATTTTTAAATATTTTCTAATGTCAACAAAAAGATACCTACTATTGGTATCTTTGTTGATCTAAAAAATGCCTTTGATACGGTTAACCATGTCGAGCTTCTGAAAGTTATGGAAAGATTGGGATTTAGGGGAGCGTCACAAATCCTTTCAAAAAATTACCTTTCAAGTCGGGCACAGACTGTCAAAATCACTGACACTTACAGTAAAAAAATGTACATCAAGTGTGGTGTGCTTCAAGGAACAGTACTAGGCCCACTATTATTTAGTCTCTACTTAAATGACTTATTCAAAATTAACAGTTCTGGAAAGATTATATGTTTTGCAGATGACACCCTCATATTATATAAAGCTGATGACTGGAGCACACTGAAGCAAATAGCTGAAAAGGATTTTATAAGGATCATTGACTGGTTTGATACTAAAATTTTAACAGTTAACTTCAAAAAACAAAATTTATTGCATTTACATCCTATTCAAAATTTTTACCTACCTTCGAACAAATTTCCGTTAATTATCATGGCCAAAAGACCAAAATCGATAGAGTTAATTAACACTTTGAAATATCTTGGAATATTTATAGACTCACATCTAAGGTGGGATAACCATATTAAATATGTTATCAAAAAGATTAGAAATGTTGCCTATAAACTCAAAACACTTGCTAACATTCTTACAGAAACTTATCTGCGAATCCTATACCATGCCTTAGTTGAAACCCATATAATATACGGCATCACAGCCTGGGGTGCCGCCTGCAAGACATATATTTCTGACCTGAATATAGCACAAAAAACTGTTTTGAAAGCCATTTTCCATAAGCCAAGATTATATCCAACGAACAACTTATATCAAGAAACAGGGATACTTGATACAAGACAACTTTATTTCTTACATGCCACCACCTTATACCATAAGTATTGTAATAAAAAGAAAAAATCCTATAAACACGAGCATAACACACGATTTCGAATAGGCTCATCTAATATCCAAAGACCACACAAAACATTATTCAAAAACTCATTTAAATTCTTAGCAGCTAAATTATATAATGTAGTACCAAACGAAATAAAGATACTTAATTTTGGAAAAAAATTTAGAAGAAAATTGAAAGACTGGGTTAGTAATGTGCAGCGAATGACTATACATAATTATATAGAAAACTAAAACTACAAAATTCCAATTACATTAATACCATTTAGATTTAACAATAATTGTTATACACATATATGATTGATTGTTAGTTATTAAGATATAAACCACACACAGGCGATGCCTTCTGTGGTTTTTTCATATTTATTTGCCCATTTTTTGTATTTTGGCGAATAAATATTATTATTATTATTATTATTATCATTTATTCGAGCAGATCGCTGTATGGAAGCTTTCTGCTTAAATAAGTTCAAAAACCATTTTACTCGCGATTATTAGAACAAATGAATGAGATCTTGTGAGCATAATACAAGAATTAAAATTGTAATAAATAAATAAAGCTCCATGGTACCCAATGGGTGTTTAGGCCTTAGGCCTTCGTGGTAGTTGGAGTATAAAAAAAATCAAAACCTTATACCCAAATTTTCCCAATGTTTGTTTATTAACACACTTGTATTCTAATATCTCAAAGTTTGTCAAGATGATTGTGGGACATATTGTTACGCGAATAAAATGTGTATTATTTAGAATCTGTAGATCGGACACTCAGAGCTGAGAATACCACCCTGTACCGTCGCCCGGCTGCGGTCATGATCTGATCACGCGTATGAGTCATTACAGTTTTAGATATACTAAGTGACATATAAATCCGAACACCCAGTTTAAATGGTTTTATTTTAATAAAAGTTGGTGAATGTATTTATCTTACTGTAAATAACAAGTGAAAAAATTTTCAGCCTTATCAGTTGGACATTCCGGTTTTTATACTGCTTTTTTTTAATTCACTAACGCTCTAAAAATGAATACTTCAGCCGCAGTAAAGAATCAACGTTGGCCGATTTTGGTTCTTGACATCCTTTACGATCGGTTACGATGCCTAGAGTACGGAGACCTGTACGATTTCGTCAACTTAGTGAGTTTGATAGGGGCCGTATAGTGGGACTTCGGGAAGCTGGACTTTTTTTCGGGCAATTGCAGTTAGAGTGCAAAGAAGTGTAGACACTGTGGTTAGGTGTTGTCAGGCATGGCTTCGAGAAGGCCGTACGCAAAGAGCAAGGGGCACTAGACGACGCCATAGAACAACAGACCTTGAAGATCGCCGCCTAAGATTATTGGCCTTAAGGGACCGTTTCTCCACTACCAGGTCCATTGCAAATGAATGGTTTGCAGAACACGGAAGACCTATTGGCATGCGAAGTGCTTGCCGACGAATGAGAAGTTTTGGCTTGTTTTCATACCGGCCACACTGGGTCCTCCCTTTAACTCGAGAACACCGACGTAATCGCCTTGAGTGGTGCAGACAACGGTCACTCTGGGATCAGGAATGGAACAGTATTGTCTTTAGTGACGAGTCTCGACTTTGTTTAGGCACGCACGATGGTCGTGCCAGGGTTAGAAGGCGACGTGGTGAAAGGAGGAATCCACAGTTTTTTGTTGAAAGACATGTTCATCACACTGTTGGAGTTATGGTTTGGGGTGCTATAGCTTATGGTTCCAGGTCACCTTTAATCTTCATCAGAGGTAACATGAACGCGCAGCGTTATATCCACGAAGTTCTAGAACCCCATCTTTTACCCTATCTTGACACCCTGGCAGATCCAACTTTCCAACAAGATAATGCCCGACCACATCTTGCAAGAGTCACAATAGACTTCTTTCAACATAATGATGTCACATTGTTACCATGGCCACCAAGATCTCCCGACTTATCCCCAATTGAGCACGTGTGGGATATGATGGGTAGGAGATTGCTCAATTTGCAACGTCCTTAGGCTCTAGAAGCACTTCGAGAGGAGTTGGTGGTTGCCTGGCATGAGATACCACAGGAGGACATTGACCACCTGATCAGGAGAATGCGTAGCACATCAGGGTGCATCCACACATTATTAAAGGTCAAAGGGCTTTAAAGCAGTGCAATCATTTTGAAATTTTTATCATTTACTTATTATGCTTCATTAAGTACTTATACAAAATTTTATTAAAATAAAACCATTTAAACTGGGTGATGGGATTTATATGTCACTTAGTATAGTTACAGTATATATGTTTTGCTGCTCTCTTCCTTTTCGGTACCATACTATAACTGTGTCGAACTTCGCGCATTCAGAACTGGCTGATACGACCGCTCCTTCGCTCTTTGAGGATCAATGTTTCTGTCTACGCGACTGCATATCTATTGAAAAATTCTAATCTCACTGGACTATTGTGTGCAGCAAAAATAATCGTGTATAGCATGATAAAGATAAATAAATATGTTGTTTTCGTTCTAGACTTATTTATGCATAATATATACCTGCTGCATACGTGTGCGATTGCATACAAATGCATTTAACACGGCCTACTGCAAAAAATATCAAGTTATTTCCAAGCGTTCTGCGTTGCTCTAGGATAATGTATAATTGAAAATATAACACAAATCAGCCGTCCCCAATGTCGGAATTCTGTAATTCTCAGCGATCTAAGCCGCTCGTTATCTTTTATTGGTGCCATAATTCTTCGGATGATTTTGCGTACTGGGAGTCCTTATTTTGGTTTGGTTCAATCTGATTTACGAAATGTGAACATATTGGAGTTAATGTCACTAATACCATTATCGATACCAATTCATCAAATGAGGATGTGCCAATATCAATGTTGATAAAATAAATAAAAATATTCATTTTTTAGTTTTTTTTTTAGTAGTAAAATAAAATATGTTGTTGTTTAGAACATAAGTTTGTGTCAAAATATGATAGTTTATGGATAAAATAATGTTTTTTATTAAAAAAAAAGAAACTGACAGTTTTATATATACATGTATAGGTGAAAAATTAAAGCTTCCGCCTTTTGTTGGGTATTTCGACAAAATTTAAGCAAAGATGACTCTTTATACTTTTTTAATTCTCTCTAGCTTTCAATGGACTTTGCCATCATCATCAGGAGCTGCAATTACAATGATAACAGTAGCAACAATAGTGTAAAATGAATTTAAATTGACTTAACTTACAGTAGTATGTGAGGATGTTGCTAATTGTTGTTTACGTATAGGATGAGGGAAACGTCCAGTAACATGGTGAGAGCTGGATAGATGGTACAATGGTCAAAATTATATAAAATATGACAAGAACAAGTTAAAAACAGATTAAAAATTATTTAAAAACATTAAAGCATTACATCGTGAAGCCACTTGATGATTGCACAAAATGGTGGTCATGGAATAATGAGTGAGATGAACCGTTTGACAGAAGGCCGAAGGTTGTCAATGTCTGTGTAGAAAGATGGAACGAATTGTGGGCGTGTGACCAACGTTGCCAAATCACTTCAGATGATGTGATTTTCAGAATGTTATGAAAGAAATTGTTAAACCAACCAGAGGCAGTTGAATTAACTATATTTTAATTAATGGGAAATTAAATTAACAATTATTATTAAATCGTGAGAAGAAAATTATTGGTGTACACAAGTCCCATTAACATTTTCAACAATTTTTGTAATCATTTCGTTGGTTTTAATGTTATGTCCATGTTTTCAGTTGTTGTTCATTACCCCTAATGTGTTTATTTTTTCCAATTAAATTAATAATAATTTTGCAAGTTAGACAATAGAACGGTTTTTATTTTTTTACTCAAAAATGGCGCATCGAAGGAAAACAATTCAGGAGAGATCATTTGTTTCAAATCGAACGGGGAATTCAAACATAATTTTTATTTTTCAAAAAACCATTGGCGTACCATTTTTTTCTTAAAAAATATCGAATTTAATACCCGTTCGCACGCCACTGTTGAAGCTAAAAATTATTTTTGCATTGAAAAGTATGTAACTTTATCACCTTTCACTACGTACTAAATATCTGTGAAATATCTGAAGCGGTTCTGAAAAAATTAATTAATTACCATTTCTATTCCTAAAACTTCCAACACCCCGAGTTTTTGTAAGGAAACATTTTTGGATCATAGCTTATAAAGCAAACTAACATTAATTTTTCATGTAGATTCACACCCTTAAATATTCGCATATCGTTAAGGAACACCCTGTATATCATATTTTCGAACCCTAATTGTAGTATGTTATGATTAAGAAAATACACATTATTGTAGGATTCACTTTAACAAAGAATCACACTCTTTCTGGTATAACTTCGTTTTGCGTTTGACTGCTTCCCTGCTAATTTCTAATTTGCTTTTTTTTTTTTTCATTTTTCGCTGTACTGTGGTGATTTTTGCCCCTTTCCAGCGAACATAAATTGTTGAGAGCGCGCTCCGTGAGCGAGCGGAAGTTTCCGCCTGTGGAGGACTTCACTGGAAATATTGACGATGTATCCAATGCAATGGGGGGGAAGTGGAGGTCTAGGGGTCACAGCGCAGCCACCACTGATAGGCCAAGAAGTTAGGGAGATTTTGCATAAGGAAATCCTACAGTTTTTGCAACAGTACATTTTACTTGCTAAGCCATTGGGCGAGGAAGTATTATAATCGAAAATAAGATATTTTTTGATGTTATATCACGAAAAACCATTTCTATCTGTCCGCTAATCTTATAACCGCCTATAGCTTGAGAAGTACCGGTGGGATTTTGATGAAATTTTTACACATTGTTACGATGCCAAGTGCGCAAAATCGGTCCAGTGGCGGCGGCGGCCAAGAACGAAAAAAATAAAACTCGTTAAACTTGTTAAACGTTAGGCGTTTTAGAGGGTCCTGATCATTTTCAGAAAAAATCATGTACGGGTTGGAGGCGGTCCGCATACGCCTGCTTATCTACGAGGTCTGTAAATTAAGTGATGAGACTGGCGTTTGATCTGGCAACTCCGGAGTTCCAGCACTGCTATGAGTAGTGGAAGAACCATCCCTAGCGCTGATTGACGTCAGGAAGTCGTTTTGAGGGTGACAATATGAAATTGTAATTATATTTGAATTTGAATTAATTTTGAGACCTCGTAAACTAAATGCCATAGGGGAAACTACGTATGAAAATTGCTTCCAAAGGTACCCAAATCTTGATCAATCCAAATTGAGGTAAGGTCAAATCATCTTAGCGAAATTTTCAGATCGAAAAAAAACGTGTTTTTCGAAAATAATTTGTTAAAGGTACATTTTGCTCAAGAAAAAACTGCAGGTGAATTATTTTATAGATTTTTTGATCGTGTAGGTTCGATAAAAAAAATCTGTTTTCGAATTTTTGGTTAGGGAACGAAAATTCCGCAAACTTAAAAATCCACTATCGACAACTTCGAAGTTGAGTCATTTATTTTAACAGTGAGTAGATCTGATCAAAAGAAATGTTTTTTCCTTTAACATTTTTCTGGTAAAATTAAAGTATCAAAGTTATAGCCCTTTAGAAGTTTGGGTATCGCCCTGTCTCAATAATAATATTATGTGCTCGTGTTTGGCAACAACGGATATAATCCGCCTTATCGGTTTATGGCATCGGAAACAAAAAAGCGAAGGAATTTGAAACGCTTATCACGATGTTTTTACTACAATTTTATTCAGTTGTATTCAGTCAATGTGTCAGTCGGTAACGCGTGACTGAATAGTGGTGTTTGTTGTGTGGCTCAAACGAAATAAAAAATGGCACATGTTTACGAAAATGCTGAACTTGGGGACATGATTCTTATTTACGGGGGGGAGTCTTTACAAAATGCTGCCGCGGCATCACGGATTTATGCGGATCGGTTTCCCAATCGAGTGAACCTACCCCTCGAGCCTTTGTTAATGTAGTACAAAGGGCTCGTGAATCAGGTGACTTAAGACCTCACAGGGGAGGGCATGCCGGTGCTCCAAGACCACATGATCAAATACAGGTCTGCACTGAAATACTTGTCGGGAGGATACTTTATAAAACAAGGTAACATTTTTTTTTAATTTTTTTTATTTTTACACACATATTTTGGTTTATCTTCCTTCTACAATCATTATCTGAAAATTAATGGCTCAACTTCAAAGTCACCCTGTATATTAGTGCTTTCATGCATTTGTTCAGATCCATTAACAAAATCAAGAATTTTTGTCCGGAAAATCGCCAAACACTTTAACCGATTTTCTCCAATTTTTGACATTTTGAAAGTTAACACGTTAAGCACCCCTGTAGAATCTGGAAATCCAGTCCACTCGGCCAAACTGTTATTATTGTCAAAATAGCTTGTTTTAAGTTTCGGTTTAATATTTTCACTTGACTTTTTTCTCAAATCCTATGATTTTTGCCCTTTTTTGATTTTTTCTGAGGTACTAGTTGTATGTCGCGCGACCCAGTCAATACTTGCACCTAGTCGCGCGTTGAGCACTGTTCCGTGTCATTTTTTAGTGAAGCGTTGTTGGTATTGTACGTCAGCTTCTCCAAATTGCTTTACTGTTTATAAACTATTGAATACCAAATTTAGTGATGTCGCGGAGCTAAAAAGACTTGAACAATTGTGGAATGAACTACTATCGGATGAGGAGAGTGAAGAAGGAAATAATGAAAAAAGTGCTGAGCCTGTATTAGTGGAAACAGACTCGCGCTTGCGTTGGATTGTGTGTTATCGAAACCTCAAAGAAAAAGTCGGGCGCTAAGTAAAGGATCGCGTTCCAAATGGCAATGTTCCGCTTGTAAGAGATATTATTGTATTCAATGTCTTTTTGAAGAGCATTATGCCAGAAAAAATTTACCCCCTAATGTTCAAATATTTCTGTTTGTTGTTACTTTGTTTATTTTATCAGATGTTTCAATCCATTCAGCTTATAAGAGTTACTTCTCATTTGTGGTCTATAGACTATTTACATTTGCCATATTTATCTGTATTACTATTTATTTATACCGTTATTTTGTTTATTCCTGCATAAGAGTTTGTCGATCTGTTTAGTTTATAAGAGTTCCTTCATATTTGTGTTCGTTAGAATATCCACATTTACCATAATTTATTGAAATGCTGTGTAATTACTTTGTTCATTTTTGAAAGAGAATGTCTGATTATTTTATAAGCTTTACTTTTTGTTTTTGATTTGTAGAAATCCTCTTCTTGTAAAACTCTATAAACAACGTGTTTTTTAATGTTTTCATTTCCAATTGAGTATGATTTTGAATACTAGTAGTTCTGTTTCATTTCCATCTTGAAATTCCATAAAAACAGCATAAAAAAAGTCAGAATTCATGGACCAACATCAGGGTCTGGTCCCTCAGGCCACGTACTCTAGGTTCCCGTAAGAAAACCACCTCAGCTAGGCACACGTCCTACGTTACGCGGCCAAATAGAACTGCCAGCAGTGAGACATATAGTATGTGTCACGAGGCCCAAAGTGCCAAATGAGGTGCGACACACGCATTATATCTCATGACGCTTAACGTGTTAAATATGTTGTCTAGCGTGGAAACACGACAAACGCATGTATGTTTATCCTTTCTTTCAGGTCCCAAAGTCAAAATTCTTCTGGAAACTTGCGAAAATAGGAAGAAATTTTCGCAGATATTCTACGATTTTTGATATTTTTTTTCAGAAAGGGAATACTTGGCTACTTATTTCACCAGTGTTATTGAATTTAATCTCCTTGTAATTGAAACTTTCACACCAAAGAAGATGCTATCAACACTCATGGGGGATTATCGACATGTACGAGGGTTGTTCAAAAAGTATCGCGAATTTCATGTTTTTTCAAGAATTATTTATTTATTCATGAATATCTATTTTGTCCTTCAAAGTAATCCCCATCAGACATTATACACTACGCGCAATCGTGGCGTAGCTTCGTCCTTTCATGGGCCTCTTCAGTTTCGGGAACAAGAAAAAGTCACGGGGGGCCAGGTCTGGGGAATACGGTGGGTGAGGCATTATTGGAGTGTTGTTTTTGGGCGAAAATTCGCGCACAAGTAACGATGCATGAGCAGGGGCGTCATCATGGTGCAAAAGCCAATGTTTGTTCTTCCACAAATCCGGGCGTTTCTGGCGGATTGCTTCACGCAACTTGCGCATTACTTGAAGGGAATATTTCTTATTGACCGTTGTACAATGCGGCAAGAACTCATCAATGTTTTCGTCTGTTGTTGACGTGCTCGGCCCTCTGAGAACATTTTGTACCACCGATAAACGTTGCTTTTATCCAAACTAGCTTCGCAGTATGCAACAGTCAACATTTGGAATATGTCTGCGCAAAAATCGGAGATAAGCTAAAACACGTCCACGCACAATTCCTGTCAAAAACTGACTGTCAACATTAGTGGGGGTCATGAGTACCAACATAACGCTATAAATCGAACGTACTTACCCCGCGAAAATTCAAAATTTGCGGTACTTTTGAACAAAACTCGTTAATCTCGTTACATTGGCGATGATTGTCGATGTCTAAACATCGATATTCTCTTAAAAAATGCCATCGCTAATCCCACCTTATGTTGCATGCATGATGTAATCCATCTTGATGGGTAACATCTCTCACAAAACGATTTACTCGGTCTTTTCAAACACCTCCTCCCTGACTATATTCGTCTGTGTATATTATGCATGTCAAATGATGTTATATTGCATGGATGTTTGATCTCGGCTCTCACCGTGGGTTGCTGCTTCACATTTCCTAGTGATTGATATCAAATCGATAGTTGGGTACAGAGGCGGACCGAAGGTAATGCACGAAATGCAGTTTGCGTCGGTTCCAGGATTCAATGATGTCCCAGAACGAGATTTAGCTGTTTTAGGGACTCCCAGAGTGGACAGAATTTATGACGCCCCGCCCCCCGCTCTTGAACTATCACCAGCGGCAACCCCGTATTAGCTTTGTGTTTCAGGCTCCAGAGATCCTAGATACCCCACTGGTTAGGAAATAACGAGAAGCCTGTTGTATTGACGCTTACGGGAGAACGTTATCCCACTTCTGATTGAACGGGAATGCATATACAGGGTGGGCCATCCATATGTGGACGGAATATTACTCATAAACAAATACATTTCGGGAAAATCTATTAATGGCATGTTATACATGACATTTGAGGGCACATTTCTAAGATATTGGCACTTATTTCGATTTTTTAAATGGAATGGCTCAAATGTTATTGCATGTTTTAATAAACCAATTCAAAAGAAGAAGATTGATGTAACATGCTATGGGGTTTTGGTAATTAGCTACTGAGATGTAAGGTGTTTTGTCCAGAAAAACTGTCCACTTCGGCCACCCCTCAATCCGCCATTTTGAAATTTGGAGTGTTGTATTTTGTATCAAAAAAAACTTACACACCTCAGCTTTTATCTTATTTGTTACTTTTTCGAATTTTCATTTTTACTCATACAGGGTGGTCAAAAACGCGAATTGTACTTTTTCTCAAAAATTTCAAATGCGACTTAATTGTTTATAAGCGTTTTTTATACTAGATACATAAGGGTTTTTACGGCTACTTTTTCGGTTATTAGCACGTCTTTTATGGAACGGCATAATTCCCTAAAATATTTTAAATGAATTTTTTGGGAAAACTACAATTTGCTTTTTTGACCACGCTGTATGAGCAAAAATTAAAATTTTAGATATAAAAAATCAACATTGAATTTGAAGTAATACTTACATCACTATTTGTACATGTATGTAATGCATTACTAAAACAAAATTTATCATAATAGCCTGAATAAGGATCATTGATATGTTCATGTAAACATTTGTAATTTAATTTATGTGTTTATGTGTATGTGAATGTAATCTTAAGCGCAAGCTTATGCTTGTTTTGATGTTTTATGTTTATTGCGTATAAATAATTTTTATTATTGAAAAATATAGAAGAATGAAAATATTTTTTCAAATCAATACAACGAAGTGGCCGATTTAATTTTTTTTTTCATTTCTAAGAGCGAGTGCTGATCACCTCACAAAACGAGAAGACAAAATACGATTGCAGCGGCTCAATTACACTCAACGATTTTTTTTAAATCAAATACCTAGACAACTTTATGAGATTCAGATGTTTAGGGTCATTTTTGATAACACACTTATACTTTATCTGAAGTCACTTGAAACACTGTGAAATACCGGGTGCGTTTTATATATCTATATTTAACACGCTCTGTTGCTGCAAAAATCGACAAATTTCGCAGCAAATATCCCCCGTATAAGATCAAAGGCAGTTTCACCGGTCCACGTGGAGTAAAGCTCGCCTATGCGTGGACATAGCCAATGAGAAAGCGTGTATTTCAGAGCTCCGAACAAGTGCAGGTGGCTACTGAAAATTGAAACAGTTTAGCCAGTGCCGTGTAGCGGTGAATAAACGTGTTTTCTTTAGTCTGTCCGTGTTTTTTCATAAATTTTATTAGTTTGTGTGTTTTTGACTTTTGAATACTCAGTTTACTTGTTGATTTAATTGTTGTGTTGATTGTTCTTGTGTGTCCTAAATATGGCTCTTTGGAGACCTTGGGAAAATGCTCCAAGCCACGAGGATATGGTTGATGAACCTGTGCAGGCAGAATTCTTTCATAAAGATTTAGAAGAACAGACCCAAAGAATAATCCTAAATATGTATGATTGTCTGAAAAACGAAAATCCAGATTCCTCGCAAAATCAAATTTTAAACAGAATTTGTATCCTGACAAAAATCAGTCGGTCTACCATTTATCGGGTTATAAAAAGGGGAGATGTAGTCAACCATTCCTTCCACAGAAAGCGCATAGGGCAAAAATTAAAAAGAATAGACGTGGGTTTTCAGGAAGATATTCGTCGTATAATATACGGATTTTATAAAGAAAATTTGGTGCCCACGTTGGAAATGATACGGGATAAATTAAAAGATTATCCTGAAGATTTTTATAATTACAAATGCTTAGACTCACTGCACTGTATTGTAAAACTGTGTGGTTTTCAATACAAAAAATTAGATAAAAGAATGGTGATTATGGAGTCGTCTCGAATCGTTGAATTGCGCCAAGAATTTTTGCACAAAGTTAAAATCTATAGAGAGCAGAAAAGAAATCTGATTTACCTGGATGAAACGTGGTATGATACTCATGATGTTGTGAAGTACGGCTGGGTTGACGACAGCAACAAGTGCATTTTAAATGCACCATGCAACCGTGGAAAACGAATCATTATTCTCCATGCTGGCAGTGAAAATGGTTTATACCTAATGCCTTGCTGTTATCTGCCAAAAATATCAAAGAATCATGTGCCGACCTATCATGAGGACATGACCTCCGACTTATTTGAAAAGTGGATAGAGCAGCAGTTAATACGAAACATTTCCCCAAATTCAGTAATTATTATGGACAATGCGCCATACCATTCCCGACAGAAAAACAAAATTCCGAATACAGGCACAAAAAAACAAGACATTATTGATTTTATGAAGGATAAGGGAATGGAAATACCACAAAAATCAACCAAAGCCATATTATTGGATCTTATTAAAAGACAAAAATTTGAAAAAGAGTATGTTGATGACAATCTGCTTCAGCAAAATGGCCATGAAGTATTACGTCTACCTCCCTATTACTGCATTTTTAACCCGATTGAGTTGGTCTGGGCTGCTTTAAAAAAAAAGTAAGAAAACATAATCAGACCCCTCAATTAAGTGAATCGCTATTGGCCACAATAAGAGATGCAGTATCTCATATTGCTGCCACAGACCTATGGAAGCAGTGTTCTAGGCATATTATTGAAAAAGAAAATGAATATTGTGTTTTGCCTCCTGTAAATCCCGTTGTAATTCCTCTACAAGATGACTCTAGCGACAGCTCCGAAGGCGAGGATGATATATAAATACCTATAATGTAAGTCTTTATATACCTGCCTGCTATAATATTTGCCTATGTCAAACGTTGGAATTCTGTAATTTTTCCATTTCTTAACTTTCAGTCAACATAAATTAAACTCCCAATATAAGTATTTTTTATCCCAAATCAAAAAAATAAGAAGATAGTAAAATCCATTTATTGTGATATAAAAACATTATTATTATCGTTCTAAATAAATGACCGCACGCCTATGATACGTCATGAAATTACAAAGGACGCGCCGACCAAAGGTTTTTATGCTATTTCAAGTGACTTCAGATAAAGTATACTGGTTTAGCTGAACGCATGGAAGCGTAACATAAAATAACTGACTTTTTTTAATATTCCTACCCTTAAGATCTCTTTCAACGGAATGGATTTTGAAAAATGCTTCAAACATCGTCAGTTCTTAGTGCAATTTGCTGCATTGCTCAAATCTGATGTGACTAATAATATTATTGTCAGCAAGAAGCACGATTCATGATTCACAAAAGAAATCCGCGAGGCGATATGCCTAACTATTACGCATGAGTCGCAATATCCGATTTTCATTCAAATGAATCAACCACGTGTAAGTAAACATTCGACTGTATACAGCGTTTGGGCAAAGCGTTAAACAAAAATAAGTGCAAATACTTCAAAATATCTAGTTACCTTACAAACTTGAATTAATTAATGAAACAGACATGTCATTGTACACCCTATTTGAAAATATTACAAAGTATCGCTAAAAGGTAAGTAATATTTGTTGTTTGAATGCATACGAGGGATGTCTTTTAAGTTTTGCATATGGAAATAAAACAACACGGTAGGTAGTTTTAAATGACTTTATTGTTTTTCGAAGTATTCTCCACGAAGATTAATACACATCCACGTTTGAATTCTCCATACCAACGGGAAATTGTCGACCGATGTGGCGGTTCGTTGCCGAAAACCGACAGTAACTCAGCAAGGCATTCTTGTTGCGATAATTGTCTCTGAAAGTTGTAATAAATTATGGAGCGAAAATGTTCTCTGTTGAGTTCCATTTTTCTAATGACTTGGTGGCACTTAAAAATTCACTATAGTGAGAACATTGCACGTATTGTTGTGAAACTTTGAATTTAAGTTTACTAAAGAGTGAGGTTAAGATTCAGTACTGACGTTAGATCCGCGCGGCCTACTATGTTTCTATATGCAAAACTTAAAAGATATCCCTCGTACAACAAAACAAATACCTAATCAAAATCCAATCTACCGCTGCATTAATATGCTCTCAACGCACAATAATAGCAAAATGCGCTGGCCAACCGTGCAACTGCAAAAACAAGTTTTGCCGTGTTTCCAGTGGCACATTTTAAAACGACAACGGTAATTGATTGACCAAAAAGCCAAGCCATTTAGGGATTGTTCGAAAAAATATGACCCAATAATTTTGCTTCCCAGTATGCCACACCACACATTTAAACTCCAACGCGCTTGGTGCTGAACCGATGCGGATTTTCTATTTTCACGTTCCAAGTATTCCTCGTTTAAGGCCTGATGCAAAACGACATGATATCGGTGCATTCTAAATGTAATTAAAAAAAAAGATAAATTTAAATAAATCCCTATATTTTGATGGCCGTTAGAACTTACTTATCCAAGACACAAAACGTCGTATCGAAATTCTAATTGTGACATCTCGTAGATGTGATAAAGTGGCATTGCTAATGAGTAATTTATTCTGAAATTCCACTACAAATCAAATCAGGATAAAATTAAAACGATTTTTCCGTCTTTGGACGCCAAGCGGCATCTATACTAAGTGACATATAAATCCGAACACCCAGTTTAAATGGTTTTATTTTAATAAAATTTTGTATAAGTACTTAATGAAGCATAATAAGTAAATGATAAAAAATTCAAAATGATTGCACTGCTTTAAAGCCCTTTGACCTTTAATAATGTGTGGATGCACCCTGATGTGCTACGCATTCTCCAACACGCCTAGGCCTGCTTCTAATCAGGTGGTCAATGTCCTCCTGTGGTATCTCATTCCAGGCAACCACCAACTCCTCTCGAAGTGCTTCTAGAGTCTAAGGAGGACGTTGCAAATTGAGCAATCTCCTACCCATCATATCCCACACGTGCTCAATTGGGGATAAGTCGGGAGATCTTGGTGGCCATGGTAACAATGTGACATCATTATGTTGAAAGAATTCTATTGTGACTCTTGCAACATGTGGTCGGGCATTATCTTGTTGGAAAGTTGGATCTGCCAGGGTGTCAAGATAGGGTAAAAGATGGGGTTCTAGAACTTCGTGGATATAACGCTGCGCGTTCATGTTACCTCTGATGAAGATTAAAGGTGACCTGGAACCATAAGCTATAGCACCCCAAACCATAACTCCAACAGTGTGATGAACATGTCTTTCAACAAAAAACTGTGGATTCCTCCTTTCACCACGTCGCCTTCTAACCCTGGCACGACCATCGTGCATGTGACAAAATCAAGACTCGTCACTAAAGACAATACTGTTCCATTCCTGATCCCAGAGTGACCGTTGTCTGCACCACTCAAGGCGATTACGTCGGTGTTCTCGAGTTAAAGGGAGGACCCAGTGTGGCCAAAACTTCTCATTCGTCGGTAAACACTTCGCATGCCAATAGGTCTTCCGTGTTCTGCAAACCATTCATTTGCAATGGACCTGGTAGTGGAGAAACGGTCCCTTAAGGCCAATAAAATCTTAGGCGGCGATCTTCACGGTCTGTTGTTCTACGGCGGCGTCCAGTGCCCCTTGCTCTTTGCGTGCGGCCTTCTCGAAGCCATGCCTGACAACACCTAACCACAGTGTCTACACTTCGTTGCACTCTAACTGCAATTGCCCGAAAAGAAAGTCCAGCTTCCCGAAGTCCCACTATACGGCCCCTATCAAACTCACTAAGTTGACGTTATCGTACAGGTCTCCGTACTCTAGGCATCGTAACCAATCGTAAAGGATGTCAAGAACCAAAATCCGCCAACGTTGATTCTTTACTGCGGCTGAAATATTCATTTTTACAGCGTTAGTGAATTAAAAAAAAGCAGTATAAAAACCGGAATGTCCAACTGATAAGGCTGAACATTTTTTCACTTGTTATTTACAGTAAGATAAATACATTCACCAACTTTTATTAAAATAAAACCATTTAAGCTGGGTGTTCGGATTTATATGTCACTTAGTATAAATTCGCAACTTTGCCGCCATTCCTGCGACTTCATATCTCTTACCGTTCCCGAGGTCCCAATGGTGAGGGTAAAATTTGAAACACCCGGTATATGTGATTTCGTTCGGCCAGACAATCAAGTTCTTTGGCCATATCTAAAGACTTGTACAACACCGGTTCCTCTTTTGCATTAAGTAACCAGAGAATGCTATTACATTGTTGCTTCGGCACTCTACAGCATTTCTTTGTAAGCAAAATTATCCATTGGTTACCGTCAGTAGTATAGACTGTTTAGATCATTTTGAAATGCAGTAACAGGCAGTGTTTTTCCCATATACAGAAATCTCATTACGAGCCAACGATTTGTCCCTGCATCGCAGATTCATAAATATTTTTATTCGTAAAACATGGCTGTTCAAGGATAAATTTGTTGATGTCCAATTTCCATATTATAATGTTTCTGTTGCTGTTCTATGCATAACATGTTAATACGAGTAGTTGCCAATGAATTGATTAACGTATTCTGCCTGATGCTATATTCGCACCAAAAAACTATCCAAGATAAAATGAGATATCGCAGCGTCATCTGTCAGAATTTCTGTATGTCGGTCTGTCCGGTAATTTTATAACTGCCTATAACTTGAGAAGTACCGCTCGGATTTTGATGAAATTTTCATACAAGGTTACAACTATGCCAATGATGAAAACGCTTTCTAGTTTTTGAAAATCGAACCCGTGGTGGCGGAGCTAGAGACAAAAACACGAAAAAAATAAAAATCGCCCAAACTTTGTTTTTGACGCTGTAGGAGGTATGGGGTTGTAACTGTAACGTCTTTAGCATTAGTCATAATAATAATAACTTGACAATTGTTGTTGCATCGTCGTGGAGGTCACTGCCGACTGTGCAACGGGTTACAAACCCCAACTGGTATGCGGTGGTGTCGTCACTGACACACCACTACAGGAGAAATATTTGTATATACTAAGTGACATATAAATCCGAACACCCAGTTTAAATGGTTTTATTTTAATAAAATTTTGTATAAGTACTTAATGAAGCATAATAAGTAAATGATAATTTCAAACTGATTGCACTGCTTTGAAGCCCTTTGACCTTTAATAATGTGTGGATGCACCCTGATGTGCTACGCATTCTCCAACGCGCCTAGGCATGCTTCTGACCAGGTGGTCAATGTTCTCCTGTGGTATCTCATTCCAGGCAACCACCAACTCCTCTCGAAGTGCTTCTAGAGTCTGAGGAGGACGTTGCAAATTGAGCAATCTCCTACCCATCATATCACACACGTGCTCAATTGGGGATTAGTCGGGAGATCTTGGTGGCCATGGTAACAATGTGACATCATTATGTTGAAAGAAGTCTATTGTGACTCTTGCAACATATGGTCGGGCATTATCTTGTTGGAAAGTTGGATCTGCCAGGGTGTCAAGATAGGGTAAAAGATGGGGTTCTAGAACTTCGTGGATATAACGCTGCGCGTTCATGTTACCTCTGATGAAGATTAGAGGTGACCTGGAACCATAAGCTATAGCACCCCAAACCATAACTCCAACAGTGTGATGAACATGTCTTTCAACAAAAAACTGTGGATTCCTCCTTTCACCACGTCGCCTTCTAACCCTGGCACGACCATCGTGCATGCCTAAACAAAATCTAGACTCGTCACTAAAGACAATACTGTTCCATTCCTGATCCCAAAGTGACCGTTGTCTGCACTATTCAAGGCGATTACGTCGGTGTTCTCGAGTTAAAGGGAGGATCCAGTGTGGCCGGTATGAAAACGAGCCAAAACTTCTCATTCGTCGGTAAACACTTCGCATGCCAATAGGTCTTCCGTGTTCTGCAAACCATTCATTTGCAATGGACCTGGTAGTGGAGAAACGGTCCCTTAAGGCCAATAATCTTAGGCGGCGATCTTCACGGTCTGTTGTTCTACGGCGGCGTCCAGTGCCCCTTGCTCTTTGCGTACGGCCTTCTCGAAGCGATGCCTGACAACACCTAACCACAGTGTCTACACTTCTTTGCACTCTAACTGCATTTGCCCGAAAAGAAAGTCCAGCTTCCCGAAGTCCCACTATACAGCCCCTATCAAACTCACTAAGTTGACGAAATCGTACAGGTCTCCGTACTCTAGGCATCGTAACCGATCGTAAAGGATGTCAAGAACCAAAATCCGCCAACGTTGATTCTTTACTGCGGCTGAAATATTCATTTTTAGAGCGTTAGTGAATTAAAAAAAAGCAGTATAAAAACCGGAATGCCCAACTGATAAGACTGAACATTTTTTCACTTGTTATTTACAGTAAGATAAATACATTCACCAACTTTTATTAAAATAAAACCCTTTAAACTGGGTGTTCGGATTTATATGTCACTTAGTATATTATCAAAATATTCATTGTTAATATTTTAAACCTATAACATCCTGCTACATTTTTATTATTTGTGTTTGATAAGAAAAAAACTAAGATTTCAATAGTTGGGCCAACTGAAGTGGGAAGGGGCTCGTATATATATAGTAAATAGAGAAAAAGCTGTTACAAATTCTCATACGTGCCGTATGTCATTTTATCGCGGATAATTTTTTGGTCGCGTGAATGTAGCACTAGGTTTGCTATCTTGATGTGGAATACGTTGATCACTAGCAACAGTCATTCATTGTTTCATGTTGCTTGTTTTTCAGTTTGTTTTTTTAATTTCTGTAACCACTACTTTTACTATCTACAGTGAAAAGGAAGGGCAAGATATAATCGGATGACCATCTGAGTCAATCTACTCGACGCCATTTTTTACTAACATCCGCAAACTACGAAACAAGTAATAAAGTTTCTTTAAGCTCCTGATAGCAGCCGCCGTGTCCTGGCGTTTAACCTTTCCCATAATATTTTTCTCTAAAGCAATTTAAAAATATAGTCAAAATCACGAAAGATGACTATTACGTCATACCATAAATTGTACTGAAGTAATCAATGGACGTACGTCGATGATAAAAGCACGAGTCAGAAACAAATTTATATTATGAGTTTGCGAAGTTAGGTTATTTCACTGATTATTTTTATTTTCATTTTATTTCATGGTTTTGAGTGATACCTTAATAATTTCAGTGTGGATTTTTTGTTTTGAAAAAAACAGTTATGAGTAGAATACCTTAAGACACAAAAGACCAAAGTATTATTCGAAAACAACATAACCTAACTTGTCATCTTTCAAATATGATCGATCATGCAACATGAAAACGTCGTCTATCTTTGTCTGATACGTGCAAATTAGCAATACAGTTTGTTTAGACAATAAATATATTCACAAATCGCTGTCGTTTGCCTTTACTACAGACTAAAATGATAACGTAATCATCATCTTTCGTGATTTCGATCTATAGTGCCACATACTTTTGATACGACCCGTGTTTGCATTCGACAACAGGAGCCTTTCGTATATCCATTGCAGATCATTATTTCTTTGGTCAGGTCTAAGGATGCGGACCTCAAAAAAAAAGCTGGTATAAATCCAGCGTCTGATATACATAATGATGTAAAGGGGAGTCAATTTTTTCGAGGAGGATGACGTAAACAGAAAAGGAGATAACACGAGCAACAGGACTCGAATGTTTTCGGTACGTCAATAGCATCGAAATCCTCGGTGGCAAGCACATGTGGAGAGAAACGTGCTGTTTTTTGCTTATTTGGGTCGACAGTTCAAATGAAATCGGAAAACAGACTGTTTGATACCACAAATAAAACAACCTATGAATAATGTAACACCTGAAACGTATGAAGATCGGCGCGCCGGCTGGTGAAGCCAGAGAGCAGACGCGCGGACGGACACATAGTTAAAATTGGACCGCGTTATGCATGACTTAACCAAGCGACAAATCTGTGTTTTTCAGGAGGATGAATAAACTTTAACAATTGTAAAGATCCATGCTGCGACTATGTTGAATGATTTTTGTTCTGTGAATAGAAAATGATATTACAAATTTATATACGCAATCATTTTTAAAAAAACTCTTATACCTGAAACTTGATGAAATGAAATGGCGCTTGGTCGAGTATTGCTTTCAAAAAGAATGCTCATTTTTCCTTTGACTTAATTACCTCAACACAAAAATGATACTTGGTCATGCTATGCAAAATAAGGTACGCATTACACAAAGATTCTTTATTTTTGAATTTTAGTAATTAGCAACAAATTCGTTGAAAGATTAAAACTAGACAAACTAAAACATTCTCGAATCCAAATAAGAAATTGCTTGAATGACAAATGTTGTGATAAAGTCACTTATATACTGATTCAAAAATAAAATGAAGCAAGAAGTATTTTCGAAATGAATCAAGAACCTGAATCGAAAATGTGTATTACTGATCTTCGAGCTCGGAATCTGGTTGACCATTGACGCCATCTATTACTTCCTCAGTACTTGAATAGATTAATATAGAACTTTTTGGAATCCTTAGAACACTTAGTTATGATTTTAAATCGTCTTTTCTTGTCCTATAGGTTTCCCATTTGGCCACAGTTTTTCGAGAGGTTTACTGAGCAATGCTTGAATCAAAGCATTCGATGGTCTGCCACGTCTTTTCTCACTATTAATCTCTTTAGAGAGAGCTTCAAAATCAGTTTTAACAAAAATACTGAAAGGCCTGTCTTTAAACACCTCAATTTATCTAATTTTGGTTGGTCATTTTAAACATGAAGATGCTACGTACCTGGACACATCACTTATTTTCAAATACTCTAATTTATCAAGTAGGACTTTAGGGTTATCATAATGATGTGAATCTAATACGTGAATGTAAGTGTATGTGTAGCAAAAAGTTTCTCGAAAATCGTATATAAAAATAGGTTGATAGAAAGACGCTTTAAGAATCATTATCAAACGCCAAATGTTTCCAATAGCTTGTAATCAAGCCAAGGATTTTCGACGAGCTTAACAGATCACCTTGATGCTTTCATTGCAAATATTATGTACGAGGGCGGTATGATAAGTATTTAGCCTACAAGAGAAAAATTAAAAATTTGGAAAAGTTGCGGTTTATTTCTCAACATAGTACCCTTCAGCTGGATACACTTGACCCAGCTCTAGCGCAGACAGGTTTCTCATGACCAATATTTCATGCAGGATATGACCCACACAGTTGAGGTGTCCATTGTCTATGTTCTTTAGCCCATCTAAGCCGATTTTTCTTTGGCAGTGGAGTTAATATGGGCTTTTCTTTGGCCTATAAACAAGTTGTGCAACTTTAGGGTTTTTACTTCACTTTTTTTTATAAGAAAACTTACCTTGCAAGTGCTAAATCCCAGTTTGTGGGCCTCTCTATGAGTTGTGGACCTCGTAATTCTCCTTCCATCAGCGTCACTCCACAGAGCACTTAATTGTAAATAATTGGAACGCCGGTTTTTCACGATTATTCTTTTTAATGCTCTTCGGTCGGCATTTGTGATATTACTTTTTTTCACATATCGTGGCTTAATATTAACTGAACCAGTTACGTTATATCTTCTAACAATATTTCCCACACTGTACCGCGATAAGTCTAACAAACTTGTAATTTCTGAGTTTGATTTCCCAGAATTAAAAAATTTAATTATCAGTAACCGAATTTTCTCACTAATAACCTTTCCTCTACCCATTTTGAAAACCTTAACTACCCAAAACTATTTTAAACGTATTCTGACAGCTGTGATTAATAAAAACAGTTGTCATGGCTTTTATTTTTCACAGCCGCCTATGCGTTATAGACTTATTTTGCATTGAAATGAAAATAGGTTGATATGCTGTAATTGCAACATGTGCTGCAAATTTGATTAGGGAGTGATAAAGTTGGTGTTTTCTACTATATGTTATCAAAATATTCATTGCTAATATTTTAAACCTATAACAGCCTGCTACATTTTTATTATTTGTGTTTGATAAGAAAAAAACTAAGATTTCAATAGTTGGACCAACTGAAGTGGGAAGGGGCTCGTATCTCGCGCACCTTCAATCGGCGGTCTGCCAATACGAGATCGTGGATTTATTGTGACTGTATCCTCCGTGGTAACCGTTTTCGGGGAACCGACAGATATTGCTGTTTTTCCATTTTTTTAAAATCCGCGGTCACGCCGGCCTTCCACGCGGTCAAAGCAAAACTACGAGTCCGATTCTGCTGAAATTTGGACAGTATTGCGATAATAAGTACTTATCGGAACCCTCGTACATAATAGCATTAAGAATAAGAATATTCTTACTGTCGATTAAATTCTTTTATAAAACAAAGAACAACAACAACTCTGTTTTGTGGTTGGAGGTTAAAAACTTATCACTAATTTTTTTAGTAGTATTATACAGGGTGTCCGCAAAGTTGGGGTTTTCCTTTTCAGAAACAACTACCCTTGAAATAACAAAGGTAATGTGTAGTGAAACGAGGGCGACCAAGTAAAAAAAAAATTAAGGAAAAAGTACTCACTCTCCAGTTGACGAGAAGGGCTAAGTACGTCTCTGCCTGAAATCGAAAGTTATTCACCTCATTACGCGTGAACGTAGATTCGTCTGTCACCAATAAGCACTTCAAAAAGTCCGGATTATTGTCATGTTGATGCAACAACCACTCAAAAAACCGCACTCTTGCTGGAAAATCGTCAGGTTGAAGGGCTTGTACACGTTGGACGTGTGCCACACGTTATACCCCTACTGAGCGAGGGCCGCGACAAATGCTTGTTCCGGAAGTTGTTGTATCCAGTATACAACTTCTTCCCGTCTAAGTGATAGTGCACGCGTTAAGGAATACCTCAGTACCGATTGCCGGGTGGCGGTACAAGTCCGCCAACGGGCCACTTTAGGTCTATTTAACATCACTAACACGTAAAAAGAAGGTGGTAGACAAGGACTAGTCGACCGAGGCAGTACCACCCGCTAGCTTTTCTTATAAATGTCCGCATGTTTCCACACCTAAGCTATGCAGTCGGTTATCTACCAAAACAAAAAAATTAATGATGATGGATCCCTCGATCACTATAAACTCCGGACGTAAACTCACTCCACTCTCGGAATGTCCGGGTGGAGGGTGGGCTCGAGGGAACAACATCGAAGATAAAATTTGTTTTTCGAACATCTGCGGGATTAACAGCAACATTGATGCTGTTCATCACTACCTGCAATCCAATCGTCCCGCCGTGCTTTTCTTGGCGGAGACAAAAATCTCAGAGACTGCACCGATTAACCATCTCAACTTCCCAAACTACGAGGTGCACTCCAATCTGAGAAAGAACGGGGGAGTTGTGGCTTTTGTCCGCAGCAGTCTTTCCTGCTCCAGGGATCTTTCTTTGGAATCAGACCGGAAGGACATTCTGTGGCTTCGCCTCAGCTCCAAAACATCACCCAAATTTATTTGCTGCCTTTATCGCTCTCCCTCGAACCATAACTGGGATGACCTACTCGAATACCTCGCCGTCCAGATCGACTTCCTGAACATCAATCACCCCGCTTCAGAGGTAGTTCTACTCGGTGATTTCAATGCCCATAATGAGCTTTGGTTGGGCTCAAATAAGACCGATGCAGCAGGTCGTGCAGTCGAAGCGTTCGCTCTTACTCAAGGGCTGACCCAGCTGGTCACGAGCCCTACTTTTTCCCCCCGCGTCTCGTCACACACCAGTAGCCTGCTGGATCTCTTTCTGACCACGCATCCTGCCCCTTAAAGCACTGCTGTCCTGTCCCCCCTGGGTAACTCAGATCACGGTGTTGTGGAGGTTAGGTTTCGATCAGAAGCCGCTGTGGCAGCAGAAACTCGCACAGGCCGCAAAACTTGGCATTACGGACATGACGACTGGGAGGGGCTCAGAGACTTCTTCTCTAGCTTTCCTTGGAGAGATGTCTGTTTCACTGACGCGGATGCGTCGACTGTCTGTTCTTCAATAACCGAAATTATCCACGTCGGAATGGAGGAATACATCCCTCACACAGTGAAAGTTCCTAAACCAGGGTCCAACGGCTGGTTCAACAAATCGAGTGACACTGCTCGCCAGCAGAAGATCAAGGCCCACAGAACCTACTTACAAAACCCCACTGTAGAGAACAGACAAGCCGACGTCGAGTCCAGAAACAAATATAACGAAGCGGTTCGCAATGCCAAAAACCAGCATGATATAAAAGTTAGGCACAGGGTAATGTCGCAGCGCAATGGCAGTCGGTCTTTCTGGACGCTGGCCAAGCAGATTGAAAAGAACTTCTCACACAGTAGCCTTCCACCACTTACGTGTCAGGATGGAACTATTGTATTCGACTCGAAGGCCAAGGCGGAAGTGCTAGCCAAGATCTTTGCTGCCAACTCCACCATGGACGTCCCCACCAACGCCCAAGTGCCGTCAATTCAAAGGGTTCCCCACACTATGCGGGAGGTAACATTCAGGCATAAGACCGTAAGACGAGTGCTCTTGTCGCTCAACATCAACAAAGCTTCTGGTCCGGACTTGATTCCTGCCATTGTACTGAAGAGATGTGCAGCGGAGCTTGCTCCAGTTCTTTCGCGTCTCTTCCAGATATCTTATGAATCCGGCACCTTCCCAGAAAACTGGAAATTTGCTCATGTTCAGCCCATCCCAAAAAAAGGATCTAAAACTGACCCTTACAACTACAGGCCTATAGCTCTGCTTTCTGTCATAAGTAAAGTGATGGAGAGGTGCATAAATCGCGAGCTTCTGGACTACCTCGAACGTCAGAGCTTGATTAGCGACAGGCAGTACGGTTTCCGGCACCAACGATCGACAGGGGACCTCCTAGCTTACGTCACGCAACTGTGGAGTAAACTCATCCAGTCTCATGGTGAGGCTCATGTCGTTGCTCTTGACATCACGAAAGCGTTCGATCAGCTGTGGCACGCTGCCCTCTTAAGCAAACTTCCATCCTATGGCCTCCCAGAAAAGCTTTGCAGAAGGGTGGCTGACCTTATCTCTGGCCGCAAGATATCCGTCGTAATTGACGGATTCTCCTCTTCATCCCACAACGTCAACGCGGGTGTTCCCCAGGGATCGGTCTTGGCTCCAACACTGTTTCTCTTACATATCAACGACCTCCTTTCCTGCACGATCAACCCAATCCACAGCTTCGCTGATGACAGCACTCTACATGCAGGAATTCAGAGTGACAAGCCGATCTCTGCCGCTGAGCTGGAAAAAAGAAGACTAGCGACGACTTCTTCTCTGACAAGAGACCTGGAGGCTATCACTGCTTGGGGACGCAACAATCTTGTACAGTTCAATGCTTCCAAAACACAATACTGTACTTTGACGAACAAAAAGCGTCCTAGTGCTCATACAGTTTCGATGGACGGTCGAGTTCTACCAAAGAGCCATTCATTTCGGCTGGTCGGAGTCCAGATCACCGAGGACCTGATCTGGCACGAACACATGTCTTCAATAGCTGCAGCTGCTGGGAAAAAGCTAGGCTATTTGTTTAGGGCTAAGAAGTACTTTTCTCCGCATGACATTCTCACTCTATACAAGGCCCAGATAAGGCCTAGCCTCGAGTATTGCTCACACATTTGGGGTGCTGCCGCCCCGACTACATTGTCCATGCTCGATGCTGTCCAGAGGAGGGCGGTCCGACTGATCGATGACTCTTCTCTAACAGACAGTCTCGGGACTCTTTCGCACCGGCGGGTCGTCGGCGATCTAGCTCTTTTCTATCGCTACACCAACGGGTTTTGCTCCTCAGAGCTCTCTTCCATGATGCCGCCGCGCGATGTGCCTGCCAGACAGACCCGCCTGACTTCGGCGTCCCATCCTAACCGTGTCAAACTTCGTACATCCAGAACTGGCCGATACGACCGCTCCTTTGTCCCGAGGGTGTCTAGATTGTGGAATAATCTACGAGAGGAAGCTTTTCCCAGTTCTACTAACCTTAGGCAGTTCAAAAATCGTATCAACAAAATTTCTTTGGGATCATCATAGCAGCCGCGGTGTTCCGGCATTTAGGCTTCTGCCTGCGCGGCTGTTTCGAAATAAAAAAAAAAAACACTTTAGTTTTTGATACTTGCACTTCTCTAGCCACGTCTCTAGTACTTGTTGAGGGATTCTCGTCTACGCGATTCAGTAGTTCTTCCTCAACTTGCACCATTCGTGGTTGTCTAGGCCTCCCACTGTGCCCGCCTCGAAATTCCTCCAAATGGCCCGTATCCCTGACCCTCTGGACCAGGTACACAAATCTGCGGGGCCTTAGATGATGTCGTCTAGGGAAACGATCTGCATACACGCGCGACGATTCTGTAGCATTTTGAAGACATTCGCCATAAATTAACAACATATCAACGAGTTCATTATTGGTGTATGAGTGTGCCATTATTATTTTTTTTTTAAACGCAATCGATTATACGGGTTCGTTACCTCTATACGCGTGACCCTTTACCGTCGGTTGAAGGTTGCATACTGACCTGACACACTGACCCCGACACCCGACCCAGTTCTGTCGTCGGGTTCAGCTAGTAGCCGGTACCAGTCTAGGATATCGCGGCGGGTCGCGGCTACAGGACGGTATTCAGATATTTTTGATGTTGCAGAGCCCTTTATCTCGGTTCCCTTGAGACATTGGTGTATATGGTACTAAGAAAAATTGCTTATGTTTTCAAGATCTACACGTCGTGTAAAGGAAAACCCCAACTTTGCGGACACCCTGTATTTATCTGGAATGTTTCAACGAACTAAGACTAACAATTATTGTTCTATACAATATGTCCTAATTGCGTGCATTCGGTGGTTTGTATAAATCAAACATTAACCTTGCTACTTATGATTACTTTACGGTGGCCTATGGACTTATTGATTCTACATAAGTGTGAAGATTAATCGATGCATATCTTAAAACTATCATAATATACCTAGTAAATTGACTCAGTATGAATTACACATATAAACTCTGTCGAAACAAATATTTCCGAACATCTACTTTGACTATAGAAATAAACATGTAAGTTCGGAAAAATACCTTCTGATTGTCTATTTGGCACAGCTATATTAAGGAAGAAGGCTTTGAAGAATGTTTGACAGAACGAATGAAGCTGATACTAGCGTATCGTTTTTTGTATGTTATATAATAATAATAATAATAATAAACGGCATTATTGGCGGAGTTTAGCACAGCTATTCTTACACTCAACCTTTCTAAAGACTAAAGCTAAAGCTAATTTGACATACAAATATGATGTTTTACATACAGGGTGTCCCAGAAGTCGACGTCAAGTCGAAACCGGGTGATAGGCAAAGTCATAACAGCTATCAGAAAAATATTTAAAAAAATTTTATGTATGTGTTTTGAAAATTATAGGTCTTTGGAAAAAATATAGAAATTTCACACCCTACGGCAGTCTGTCAACTCCTGTTACTACAAATATTAACTTTTTTTGGATTTTATTTTTACAATGTAATGACGAATAATGCATCTTCAAACTGGTGTCTCGACCTTACTGCCAACTTTTCTCGTTCAGGAAAAATTGCCACTTATTTCCCAACCAAGTATTCCAAAGTAAAACTTTGCTCAACTTTAACTGGCTGTACTAAAAAAAATGTACTGCGAGAGTTTGGCAAGTAACCTTAAAAGTTGGCGCATTTAATAAGGATTCCAAAATGGTATAACACTTAGAAGATTACGCGTTAAGTTATGCACAGTTTTTATTTGAAGAAAAACTGATGAAAATTTTTCAAAAGTTCCTAATTAAACACCGATTATGAAAACGCATAAGGACCCTTGAGGATAACTGCTTGCACAACAGTGGGCGTCAAAATGCTGCTGATGATGATTTACCTTTACAGCAAATGCTCAAACTGTTTTCCTTCAGCCGCAATACACGCTCGACATCTTCTTAAAAAAGATCGGGTTATTAAACGAGCGAATCCACGGATATTAACAAACTCAGCTGCTTCCAATAGTATTTGCCGTAGCTCAGCTACATTTTGAATCAGCTTGAAATACACTTTTTCTTTTACAGTTCCCCAGTAAAAAAAATCTAACGGATTCAAATCTGGTGACCGGGCTGGCCACGGTATTGTACCAGACCGCCCTATCCATCTGCCTGGAAAGTTTTGATCGAGAAACTCTCTCACTGAGAGTGCATACCGCGCTGGGCAGCCATCATGCTGAAACCACATGTCCCTGTAAATACTCAGTGGCACGTCCTCCAATAAATTTTCTAAATGATTTTGCAAAAAACCTAAATAAACATCAGCAGCCAAAGTCTCTGGGAACTCAAACGGACCGATTATTTTACCATTTAAAATTCCTGTCCAATGGTTTATCTTGAAGCGATATTGAGATTTATCTTCTCTCATCAAATGTGGGTTTGCTTCGTGCCACTCGTGTAAGTTATGCAGGTTCATGTATACTTTATCTGAAGTCACTTGAAACACTGTGAAATACCGGGTGCGTTTTATATATCTATATTTAACACGCTCTGTTGCTGCAAAAATCGCCAACTTTCGCAGCAAATATCCCCCGTATAAGATCAAAGGCAGTTTCACCGGTCCACGTGGAGTAAAGCACGCCTATGCGTGGACATAGCCAATGAGAAAGCGTGTATTTCAGCGCTCCGAACAAGTGCAGGTGGCTACTGAAAATTGAAACAGTTTAGCCAGTGGCGTGTAGCGGTGAATAAACGTGTTTTCTTTAGTCTGTCCGTGTTTTTTCATAGATTTTATTAGTTTGTGTGTTTTTGACTTTTGAATACTCAGATTACTTGTTGATTTAATTGTTGTGTTGATTGTTCTTGTGTGTCCTAAATATGGCTCTTTGGAGACCTTGGGAAAATGCTCCAAGCCACGAGGAGATGGTTGATGAACCTGTGCAGGCAGAATTATTTCATAAAGATTTAGAGGAACAGACCCAAAGAGTAATCCTAAATATGTATGATTGTCTGAAAAACGAAAATCCAGATTCCTCGCAAAATCAAATTTTACACAGAATTTGTATCCTGACAAAAATCAGTCGGTCTACCATTTATCGGGTTATAAAAAGGGGAGATGTAGTCAACCATTCCTTCCACAGAAAGCGCATAGGGCAAAAAATAAAAAGAATAGACGTGGGTTTTCAGGAAGATATTCGTCGTATAATATACGGATTTTATAAAGAAAATTTGGTGCCCACGTTGGAAATGATACGGGATAAATTAAAAGATTATCCTGAAGATTTTTATAATTACAAATGCTTAGACTCACTGCACTGTATTGTAAAACTGTGTGGTTTTCAATACAAAAAATTAGATAAAAGAATGGTGATTACGGAGTCGTCTCGAATCGTTGAATTGCGCCAAGAATTTTTGCACAAAGTTAAAATCTATAGAGAGCAGAAAAGAAATCTGATTTACCTGGATGAAACGTGGTATGATACCCATGATGTTGTGCAGTACGGCTGAGTTGACGACAGCAACAAGTGCATTTTAAATGCACCATGCAACCGTGGAAAACGAATCATTATTCTCCATGCTGGCAGTGAAAATGGATTTATACCTACTGCCTTGCTGTTATCTGCCAAAAATATCAAAGAATCATGTGCCGACTATCATGAGGACATGACCTCCGACTTATTTGAAAAGTGAATAGAGCAGCAGTTAATACCAAACATTTCCCCAAATTCAGTGATTATTATGGACAATGCGCCATACCATTCCCGACAGAAAAACAAAATTCCGAATACAGGCACAAAAAAACAAGACATTATTGATTTTATGAAGAATAAGGGAATGGAAATACCACAAAAATCAACCAAAGCCATATTATTGGATCTCATTAAAAGACAAAAATTTGAAAAAGAGTATGTTGTTGACAATCTGCTTCAGCAAAATGGCCATGAAGTATTACGTCTACCTCCCTATTACTGCATTTTTAACCCGATTGAGTTGGTCTGGGCTGCTTTAAAAAAAAAAGTAAGAAAACATAATCAGACCCCTCAATTAAGTGAATCGCTATTGGCCACAATAAGAGATGCAGTATCTCATATTGCTGCCACAGACCTATGGAAGCAGTGTTCTAGGCATATTATTGAAAAAGAAAATGAATATTGTGTTTTGCCTCCTGTAAATCCCGTTGTAATTCCTCTACAAGATGACTCTAGCGACAGCTCCGAAGGCGAGGATGATATATAAATACCTATAATGTAAGTCTGTATATACCTTTTTATATACCTACCTGCTATGTAAATATTTGCCTATGTCAAACGTTGGAATTCTGTAATTTTTCCATTTCTTAACTTTCAGTCAACATAAATTAAACTCCCAATATAAGTATTTTTTATCCCAAATCAAAAAAATAAGAAGATAGTAAAATCCATTTATTGTGATATAAAAACATTATTATTATCGTTCTAAATAAATGACCGCACGCCTATGATACGTCATGAAATTACAAAGACGCGCCGACCAAAGGTTTTTATGCTATTTCAAGTGACTTCAGATAAAGTATACCCATCTTTCGTAAATGTGGTCTCATCTGACCATAAAATTTTTTCAAAGAACCGTGGATCTTCCCTGTGTCTTTCTAACATTGTGCGACAAAAAGCAACTCGGGGCTCATAATCCCGGAGCAGGAGAGGTTGAACACGCTGTATGTGGTATGGATGGAGCACGTTTTTGCACGTTCAGCATGATGGCTGCCCAGCGCACTATGCACTCTCAGTGAGAGAGTATCTCGATCAAAACTTTCCAGGCAGATGGATAAGGCGGTCTGGTACAAAACCGTGGCCAGCCCGATCACCTGATTTGAATCGTTTAGATTTTTTTACTGGGGAACTGTAAAAGAAAAAGTGTACTTCAAGCCGATTCAAAATATAGCCGAGCTACGGCAAAGACTATTGGAAGCAGCTGAGTTTGTTAATAACCGTGGATTCGCTCGTTTAATAACCCGATCTTTTTTAAGAAGATGTCGAGCGTGTATTGCGGCTGAAGGAAAACAGTTTGAGCATTTGCTGTAAAGGTAAATCATCATCAGCAGCATTTTGACGCCCACTGTTGTGCAAACAGTTATCCTTAAGGGTCCTTGTGCGTTTTCATAATCGCTGTTTAATTAGGAAATTTTGAAAAATTTTCATCAGTTTTTCTTCAAATAAAAATTGTGCATAAGTTAACGAGTAATCTTCTAAGTGTTATACCATTTTGGAATCCTTATTAAATGCGCCAACTTTTAAGGTTACTTGCCAAACTCTCGTAGTACATTTTTTTCCAGTACAGCCAGTTAAAGTTGAGCAAAGTTTTACTTTGGAATACGTGGTTGGGAAATAAGTGGCAATTTTTCCTGAACGAGAAAAGTTGGCAGTAAGGTTGAGACACCAGTTTGAAGATGCATTATTCATCATTACATTGTAAAAATAAAATCCAAAAAAAGTTAATATTTGTAGTAACACGAGTTGACAGACTGCCGTAGGGTGTGAAATTTCTATATTTTTTTCAAAGACCTATAATTTTCAAAACACATACATAAAATTTTTTTAAATATTTTTCTGATAGCTGTTATGACTTTGCCTATCACCCGGTTTCGGCTTGACGTCGACTTCTGGGACACTCTGCATACAGTAAACGAGTGTATGGCTATGAATCTAACTAAAAGAACCTAACGGTAATTGATCACAGGGCATTTATTCATTGATCCTATGCTGAATTTCTAGAAGATGTTGTCTGAGATGCAGTTTGAAACGGATGTTATTGGTATTTGATATATCAATATTCCTGCTATAGATGTAAAGAGAGGCACTGCATTATACGTGAAAGATCTATAAAAGAGTGATGCTACATACCTACATAGGCATTGTAAAATGGTTTTGATGTCTTATATTGACATTATATATACTTGACCTAGGGACCAGCTTCTCTACTAGATATAGAGGATTCTTAGAATATAATACACGATTCAATGTTGTTAGGTAAAATTATTTGAACAGAGAATTGATATTAAGTCATTGTAAAAGCCTGAAACTATTAGATATCTGGTCAAATTTACGTAAGTTACAGACAAAACGGCAACAGTTATTTTGCAATCTCTGCAGGCGCATTTGAGTCGAATAGTCCAGGCATGGATAAAAAACTATCAAACCATAACTGATAATTGATAGCACCAAACTTTCAACCAGCTTTTTCCTAGTCTTGAAGTTATTGATGTACTTATTGGCATGCAGTACTCGCAGTTCCAAATAACACCTCTGAGATATTGTTTTAATATTTTGTTGGTATCAAACCATGTATCTTACAACTAGTTCAAAAGTTGTTGTTCATTCAAGAAGAGGGTCAGACCACTGCTCAAGTTTTCTCGCTTGTGTTCAGAACAGAAAAGCACAAGTTTCGTTTTATAAGGATTTAGTTTCAAATTGTTTTCTTTACAATTGTCAGATGCTGTTCGTAAGTCAGTATTGATTAAATCATTTGCCTGTTCCACAAGAGGTGGTTCAAAACGAAACAGAAGCTGCGTGTCATCAGCATAAGATTGAATGTGTGAGTAGTGTCGGATTTCAAGATATGAGCTATATAATGAATAACAAGGGACCTAAAACAGAACCTTGAGTAACTCCTGATGTTATTGTTGTTGCATTCAATTTTACAAGTAAGATAACTAAATTCGATATTGGAAAAAGCTCATATTTCGTGACATATTCAGCGTAAGAGAGTGAATGGGCATCCAAATCCGATTCTTCTGTGTACTTACGAAGAATAAAACGAATTGGCATTAAAAATAACAACGTAACGTTGCAAATATTCCAAGTTTTCTGCCAGTGGTAGACTCGTTTAAGTTTAACTAAGTAGATAATGTTGTATAAAAATACGTAATAGTGTAATTAGCAGTTAGCCATTATAATTACAGTATGTTATCAAGTTTTTTTCACTACATATGTACTTTGAATGTTGAGTACGCACTACGATGTACTAGCGGTTTACATGTGTTAATGTACTGTAAAAAAAAACGAACGTAGGACACTTTGTGTTTCTGAAATGACCTAAATAAGAGTTCGTTGTTTTGACACATTTAATAAAATACTCATTACCGGTTTGATGAAATATTGCCTCTTGCTAGAACTAAATGACCAACATATCATGAAGTACGGAAACTAAAAATTTACATGCAAGAATCCAGAATAGTCCGAAGTATCTCAGCTATCTCTACTCGGCTAAAATATTCTGATTAGTATCAGCTTTTGTACAAATCTCAAATATGAGTGACAGTCAGTATGCCCTAATTCCTGGACAGGATGAACGTGAAAAGAACGAATGAGTTGTTCATTTAAAACCTAGTTAACAGTGTTTTTTGAACTCCTTGTTCTAATGTACAAGTGCTGATATCTGCATCTTCATCGACCACTTCAAGAACAACTTCTTCTACTAGCGGTATTTGGGTTTGCCGCGGTTTCCCAGCATTTCTCTTGTGTCGTCGTTCTGTGCTTGCAAATGTCTGACGATTTGGATTTTGTCGATTCGGACATGATACGAGGGATGTCTTTTAAGTTTTGCATAAGGAAATCAAAAAACACGGATGGTGGTGTACCAATCTTCAGTAACAGTTCTTTGCTCATTAAGAGGAATTGTTGCAATATGACCCGCTTTTGACACAAATGTCGCGACCATCTTTTTCCAAACACTTCGAGAACGGATGACTTTTATTGGCTTTTCTTCACCTTGGAACACGCAAACAGCCGACTGTCGTTTATTTTCTGGTTCATAACAGTAAATCCACGATTCATCACCACTAGCAATGCTGTACACATTTTTTGAGTTTCCACCAATTAACCCTGGCTGCTTTCTGCTCGTCAGTCAACAGGTGGGATATCCAACGAGAAACTAATTTTCTTACTCCTAATTCTTCATGTAAAATTTTTTGAATTGAGGTCTTTGAGATCTTCAAGGACGCCTCAATCTCGCGATATGTCACATGTCTATCTTCAATGATGAGTTTGCGCACAGCATCGACGTTTTCCTGGGTGACTGCCGTTTTGGGTGCATCCACCCTGGGATCATCGCTAAGACTCACCTGTCCACGTTTGAATTCTCCATACCAACGGGAAATTCTCGACTGATGTGGCGCTTCGTTGCCGAGAACACAGTAACTCAGCAAGGCATTCTTGTTGCGATAATTGTCTCTGAAAGTTGTGATAAATTATGGCGCGAAAATGTTCTCGGTTTAGTTCCATTTTCCTAATGACTTGGTGACGCTTAAAAATTCGCTGTAGTGAGAACACTGCACGTATTGTTGTGAAACTTTGAATTTAAGTTTACTAAAGAGTGAGGTTAAGATTCAGTACTGACGTTCGATCCGCGCGGACTACTATGTTTCTATATGCAAAACTTGAAACACATCCATCGTACACGCGATCACTTTTTCTGAAACTACCAAGTACAATGTTGAGACACGCTGTATAGGAAAAAAGCTGTAAGTCGGCTAATGTACCTTCTCTTTTGCAGTAATAGCAGAGAGTTAAGAAATAAAGCAGAGAAACAGAGAAGAGACAGACTGAATGCATTTATCGGAGAATTGGCAACGCTGGTACCTATGGTGGCAAGGAGCGCGAAAAAGTTGGACAAAACCAGCATACTCAGGCTCACAGCTACATACTTAAGGATATACTTGAGTAAGTAGAACTTATATCCAATATCATGGACATTTTTACTACGGACGTTTTTTTGAAAACCTAGATTTTGTTTTTGTTTTGTCTGCGAAAGTTTGGGAAATCTCGAAACTGGAGATACTACAGACCAAAATATGTGAATTGACCTAAACATACCTTAGTCCAAAAGATTTTGGCATAAAACTCGTTATAGGGAGGTTTTCTAGTATGATAAACAAGAATCCGTTATTTTTTATGGCCAAACTTCTAGAGGGCGCCACTTTCAGTACTATTTCTGTAAATAACTTATTATAACTTTTTTGTGCTACTCTGTATACAAGAAATGACCGAAAAATCCTGTTTTCTCGTATTTCCACAACAAAAAAGGTTAACTTGTTAGAAGTGACTAGAGCTAATAGTTTTCGAGATATTTGTTTTTAAAAGTACCAATGCATTATTTGGGCCATGATGATAAAACATTTTTGTAACATAATAATTAAGTTGGTTTGGATAATATCTGAGTAGCATTATTCATGAAGTTTAAAGCAATATTATGACGAACATTAGAAACCATAGCAACCTTGTATAATATTCAGGATGTCTTAGAAGTCAACATCAAGCCGGAAACGGAGGATAAAATATTATAAAAAACTATTATTTTTCTTATAAGCTTTAGACTGCATGCTACACAATCATGAATTAATAAAAGTAGCGTTGACACCTCCTGTCACTCCGTCTAAGAAAAAATTGAAATTTGTAGTGATGGGAACTAAATCACAGGCTGTAGATTTTCCCGATTTTTTTAAGGCTGTAATTTGAAAAGTACACGACTTAGATTTTCTTTTAATTTTTCTGATAACTATTCCTATGCCCCGTTTCCGGCTTGATGTCGACTTCTGGGACACCACCTCACATTTTTTTATGAAAAACGTTTTGCTTTTCAGCCTTGAACAACAACAAAACCAACACAAACAACCAGTTCCCGAAGAACATCGACCAATTCCTGTTGGAGCAGTTGGTTTGCGATCAACTTGGTGGATTCCTATTGATCACCACTGCCACAGGCAAAATTGTCTTCATCTCACACACCGTTGAGAATTTGTTGGGACACTTACAGGTAGGTACTTTGCCTTATGGTCACATCGGGGGGGCCCCGAATGCCCAAAAGTCAAACCGTATGAGCGTGTTTAAAAAACGCTATGCTAGAACCATTATTAATACAACTTTATAGAAAATTTAGGTTTTCGTGTCGAAAGATTATCTGTCAAATCGAACACGGCGCGTCAAAATTAGTAATACATTCAGCGAACCCCATATCGTGTCGTACGGTGTACCCCAAGGAACAGTATTAGGGCCAATTTTATTTAATCTATTTATCAACGATTTTTTTAAATAAGTAGCGCCGTAAAGTTATCGGTACAGTATTAGGGCCAATTTTATTCAATATATTTATCAACGATTTGTTCAAAATAAGTAATGCGGGTAAAGTTAGCGGATGATACAGCTATTTCCTTTAAAAGTAACCAGTGGCATACACTAAAAACCAAAATCGTAAATGGTTTCAAAACGTTTATTAATTTCCTCTCGGACAGAACCATGAACATGAATTACAAAACAATTCCATACAAGCAGTGGTCTAAAAGAGATTTACTCAACCGATAAAATAAATCACTTAGGCGTAATTTTGGACTAACACTTTAGGTGGAGGAGGAGTACATAACTTCGGATGGCGAGATTTTATCTTGAAACCTGAGTATTTCTTTCAAGGGTTTATGAAGCACTGGACCCTCTCAATTTGACTCTAGTTTCCGAGATATCCTAACCTAAAAGTGCAAAAACAGTGAATTTTGCGTATGTTTGAGGTTATGTAGCATAAAGATTTTTTTCAAAATCCATGGGTATCTCATCGTACAAAAAGCTTCTTTTCAGGAGGATGAAGAAGCTTCAACAATACGTTAAAAACTTGTGCTCGGTGAATAATAGCTGATATTACAAATTTATGTATGTGATCATTTTTCCACCTAAATCTAACGAAAAAAAAGGTGCTCGAACAAGTATGCTTTAAAAAAGTATGCTTATTTTTCTTTTTATTACGGAAGATTTTTTTTATATTTTAGTAATTAGAAAAAAGTTAAGATATTTCCAAAATCCAAACAAATCATAGATTGAATGTCAAGTATTTATTCTATTCTTAAACGCAGCCATGGACTCATTTGAGAATAGAATTAAAAAAAATAGCTACACATTTTAAAAAGGAATGAAGAACCTAGATTGAGAAGTTTGTATTATTCATGTACAAGTTGAAAATCTGGTTGACCGTTGAAACCATCTGTATATTCCTCAACACTTGCATCGCCAACTCAGGCTGATAAAACGGATGATTTAAATCAAAAGCAAATATATATTTGTAACATAACCTCAAAAACAGAGCGCTGACATGGTACAGTAGAAAACTATGAAAATCTACAAAATTGTAGGACACCTTTATGGCTTCCTTGATTTTCATAATTATCTACTGTTCGTGTCAGCACTCTATTTTGAGGTTATGTCACAGATATCTATTTTTTGTGCTTTTGGTTTATATCTGTTTTATTAGGCTGAAATTTCCTACAATTCAAAAAATAATACACAACTTCACAGTATGAGGGCGCTGACACGGAACAGTAGAAATGTAGAAATACTTTCTGAAGGAGAGAAAAAAACTATGAAAATCAAGGAGGCTATAAAGGCGTCCTGCAATTGTAGGCGATACGGCTCCTTGTAATGATTTCAAATCTTCCAGCTTCTTTTCTGATATAGGTTTTCATATCTATACATATACAATATTGATCTTTTTAGAGTCAGTTTCAAAATCAGTTTTAACTAAAATACTAAATTACTGATCTTTAAGCACTCAATTTATCTAATTTTGAGTCAAGCTTTCACTCTTCATGATACAGTGCTACTTATTTTTTGAGCGGGTCAAATTCGCAAGCTGATGTTCGAGCTGATAAAATTGACGCAATTAGAACGTAAAAATAAAAGTTAAAAATTTCACATATCCAAATATTACATTTGACACTTACCTTAAAATATTTTTACTCTTGCATGCCAGATTTCTATGATGCCTGCTTTTTTTATAAGTTAATTGTTGCACATCGGATGGTAGCAAAATCTGGAAGTTTATCAAATGGCGCCTGCTCAACGTTACGAAATTTGGTAACATGTTAATGTACTCGTATTTTAATGAGATAAGACATGCCAACCATGAAACCTATAAATCCTCAGTATTAAAGATTATGTCTATGGTGTTTGGAAAAAAATAATTCGCCATGCTACATAACCTCAAATATAGGCAAAATGGCTATTTTTGCACGTTTAGGGTAGTAAATCTCTGAAACTAGAGCCAGTTTAAAAAATTAGACTAGGATTCGAATTCAGCATCCAAAAACTTTCGGAAAAGTAAAGCTTGGTTTCAATTTTGTCGTCCTGTATAATTCGTATACACTAGGTAGGACAAACAACTTTTTGGAAATGGAGCCAAAAGAAACTTTCCGAGTAATCGATCGCTGCTAATATGAAATTTTATCTCGGAAAGAAGGAATTGACTCTTGGAGTTTGAAAAGGTGCTGCAATATATCTCCAGCTACACAAAGTAGAGTACTATTACAAGGAATGCGCCTACAGAGAGTTGGACAGGAATTTCATTTCTTGTTCGTCGATAGATCGATAGTGAGCCATTTTAGTTTATTATCATTCGAGGAACGATCTAATCGATATTCTTCAAAGTAAGTTCTCGCAGGTGTTCGTTATGGTTTGTTACTAGATCAATCTTTTATGATCACTGTCCTGATATGTGGATCAAACGAAGGGCCTTGGTGAGAGAAACGGAATATGACATCATGCTAAAGCCAAAATTTACATTTTTCACAGTCATCTCTATGAGTATCAGATCAAAGGGCTTGATGAGTGAAACCTAATAAGCAACGTGACGTCAATCTAGATCCAATATGGCGGCTGCCGTTGAATAGCGATCTATAATTTTCATGGTCACCGCTATGATATGGGTATCAAATTAATGGGCTTATTGAGAGAAATAGATAAGCAAATAATGTCATTCTAAATTCCATATGCAAAATATCGGTTAATCATTATATGATTTATATCTATCGAAATTTTCTAATACAAGTAAAGTAAGTTTTATGGAGTCATCATAAATACTAAAAAGTAAAAAATAAACAAAATAAAATTTTATATTAAATAAATAATGATTACTGCACCATAGCAGAAAAACTAAAACAAACTATACACACCATACATATCTACACCATATAAATTTAAATCAGAAATATTTACTTTATCCTACGGAAAATTATGAACTGCAGTTAATATTAATATTTATCAAAAATAAAAGATCATCAGGGATTGACGAAATCTCTTTGAATATTATAGCTAAGCTTTCATTTGATGCTCTTGATATGCTCACAAAACTTATTTCTCTTAACACAGAATTTGAAAACATCAATAGTTATTCCTATTTATGAAGGAGGTCCAAGATTTACCACAAAATTAAGGACCCATAAGTTTAATTACTGTTATAGCAAAATAATAGAAAAAATAGCTGAATTTGGGTTAAGAGACTTTCTAAAACCAACAAAATTATAAGTAATCAATGTGGATTTCAAAAAAAAGATGGATGCTTTTTTACATTTTCATGTAGACAAATTGCTTACTCAACTAGCAAAGATTTCCTTTATTATAAGAACAATCAATTACTTTGCCTTATTCGATATTATTTTGAGATATATATGTATGTTCCCAAAATTCTTAAAAAAGTGCTTATTCTACAAAAACGAACTATTATTTGTGAATCTTAAAATAATGACTGGCGTATCATTGTTCACCTTGGAAACAGCAACTCTTATTTTAAAAATAAATCTAAATTTGAAACATTAAATTAAGAATTAAATACTAGACGTAAACTAAATCAACACTTGTAAAGGACTCAATTATTTATGAAAATGTACATGTGTCTCCCAGATGCTATCAAATAACTAAAAATTTAAAGATATTCCGCCGTGAACTTATAAACTTTTTAATATGCAAACCATATTATACCATGTGTGAGTCCTGCAATTCACCTATTTAAGATCCTGAAAAGAGTTTTAAGCTGGCTTTATCTTTAGGAATATTTGTATATTTATCTATGTATTTTGCTCTTTACAATATGAACTAAAAATACTAAATACATTTTTTGCCAATTGAAAATATTAAACGTTTTTAAATAGCAGGATTGAAAAAGGGTGTAAAACGCTTAAAAAAAGCTTGTTTTTAAAAATGTATTTTTTTGTTCTGAATTTCAAACCAGTCCCAGTAGGGTCTTCGATTATTTGTTATTGTTCTAGAAGCACCGGCGTCTTCATCATATAGATGACGAATATACTATAACGGCTTCCTGTGATGTTTTCAAGGAATTCCGCCTATAATTGGAACAGCATATTTTCTCAAACGCGCGACGTTCTTCCTATATCTATTTTTAGGTCTTTATATTTCAGAAAATATTCGCGCTGCATGCTTCTCAACAATAGAGGTGTGTACTTGGAAATAGCGAGTCAATTAAGTAACACAAATTGTGTCCTAGGAACTTTATTCAGCCAGGTGTATTTTATGGGATAGTTCTAGCGTGAACCAATTAAGGATTTCTGATGATGAACGAATGTTTTCTGAGTTGTCAAAATTTTCATCTTACGAGCTCGTATAATGATTGAAAAGGTGTCTCGTCTATAAGTATATGTCTCTAAGTAATTTTTTCAGACAGGCAAATACGCTGTCCGCCATGCTGACGGCAGCATAACCTCCCAAAATTTTAAACATATAAACATAACTTATGCAGTCTACAGAAAATATAGTAATTATTGTTATTTTATCGTTCAAGAATGTAAAAACCCATCAATAATGACCCCAGGAAGGCTGTGGATCAGAGTGCCCAGCGAATTAAATAATAATAATAATAATATTTATTTACTCTAAAATACAGGGAACATGAAACGAGTAAATAAATATAATATATCCATAGGAGGACAACGCCTGTGCATGGATCATATGTATGTTGAATTGCAAAATATAATAAAATAGAGAGAAAAAAGAAATTATTGGTAAGAATGGTAGAGCATTTATTGTGTAATATTTGAGATTATTTTATTAATTTGATTTTTCCCAATCGTGTTAATAAATTTTTTTAATTTTTTTTTGAAGTCTAATGTATTGCGTAATTGTTTTAAATTATTTGGTAAATGTTCGTACAATTTTGGAGCTATATACAGGTGACATCGTTTCATTAGGGATTTGTTTGGTTTAGGAACATTTTTTGCGCGTAATTTATATCTGGTTTTATGATTATGTTTAATTATGTCGTGTTCACTAATAGTTTTGTGATAATGAGTGATGGTATGTAAGAAGTAAAGTTGTTTAGTATCATATACTTGTGCATCATTATATAAGTCATTAGTTGGGTATAATTTTGATTTGCCTAACATTGATTTTAAAATTCTTCTTTGAAGTACATCTAAATCGTTTAAGTATGTCGTGCATGCAGCACCCCACACTACTATACCATATGTTATGTGTGGCTCGACTAAAGCTTGATATATTATTCGTAGATAATATTCAGTTAATATATCGGTTAGAAATTTTATTTTATATGCTATGAATCTAATTTTCTTTAGTATGTGAGAAATATGTACATCCCATCTCAAGTGGGGATCTAGATAAATTCCTAAATATTTTGTATCATTAACTCTATTGATTTTTATATTTTTATCATTTACCTTAAACCGAAGGTGGTTATATTTTGGTAGATGATTAGATAGTGATGAAAATGGTAAAAAATGAGTTTTAGTAAAGTTAATTGTTAATTTTCGGTTATTAAACCACTGAATAATTTTGCAAAAGTCATTTTGGATAATATCTTTTAAGTCGTTCCAATCCTTACCTTTATAGAGTATAGCAGTATCGTCTGCAAAACTGACCATTTTACCAGTACTGTTAATTTTGAATATATCGTTTAAATAAATATTGAATAACAGAGGACCCAAAATTGTACCTTGTGGAACACCACATTTAACAAACATTTCTTTACTATATGAGCTTAATAATTTTACTGATTGCGGTCTATTTGATAAATAATTTTCCATTAGAGTATACATCTTTCCACGAAAACCTATTCTTTCTAAGATTTCCAAAAGTATATTGTGGTTAACTGTGTCAAACGCTTTTTGTAAGTCCACAAATACGCATATCGATGGTACTTTTCCATCTATATTTTGGGTTATTTCATCTACTATACTTAATACCCCATCTGTTGTAGATTTGCCCGCTATAAAACCATATTGATTTGAATTTAGAATTTTGAATTTATTAAGAAAATTAATCATTTTATTAAGGAGTAATTTCTCAAAAACTTTAGCTAAACTTGATATAAGTGAAATAGGTCGATAGTTAGTGACGTCCGTATTATCATTAGATTTATAGATAGGTATGATGATTGCTGTCTTGAAAGCTGATGGAAATACTCCAGATTGGAAGGATTTGTTAATGATATAAGCAAGTGGTTCTGTTATTTGTTTGGCCAGTATCTTTAGATGTTCAGCTCTAATTTCGTCAACTCCAGGGCTTTTTTTATTTTTTAGAGTCATAATGGCATTGAAAACATCCTGATAGTCTACTTCAGTTAATACAAATGAATTATTCAGTCTTGTTTCATGCAGATGAATATCAGCATTTTGTTTGATATTATTTGCTAAGTTTCCTCCTATATTCGTGAAAAATTCTATGAACTCATCACATATTTGCTGAATATTGTCTGTTTTCTGTCCTGTTTTTGTTTTTATTTCGTTAATATTGTTTTTTGAATAGGATGACTTATTGAATATATCATTGACAGTGGACCATAGGTGTCTAGAGTCATGTGAATTATTATTCAATTGTTTTATTTAGTATTTTTTTTTTGCTTTTCTCAAAAGTTCTATAAATTTGTTTTTATACTGATATATATATATATACTTTAATATATGCAACACCTTCCTAATAGCCATATCTTCAGTTGTTCCCAAATTTGTAGGACGCCTTTATGGTCTCCTTGATTTTCATAGTTTTTCCTGTCCTTCAGAAAGGCAGAGCCAGATTTCTACTGGTTCGTGTGAGCTCTCTATTTTGAGGTTATGTTTTCCTTTTGAATCCTGACAAAACTTGATTTTCATCATCCGTTTTAAGAGCCTGGAATCTCTTGTGATTCAAAAAGAAAGCATAACCTCACTAAAGGAGTGCGCTAACGTTGACGCGAAGCTTCAAATACCACAGCATTTCTGAAGGAGGCCACAAAGGTGTCCTACAGTTGTAGAAACGACCCGACCCTAAGATTTGCTCAAAGGGATCTTGAATCTTTATCAGCTGTAACTCATATTTATTTTTGCGTATATCTCTATGATGTAACATTAGATAAAATTATTTTGAGGTTAGATCGCATCAGCTTAGTTTTGAATGACGTCACGTCTACATGATATCAGATACACTGTACTTGCATCGAAGTAGCTCAAAAGGGCTGAAGGCAAAAAATTACCAACAGTGAATGCGTCAATATTCGCCAAATTTGTGCTTTCTGTTTCTGTACAACGGCCATATTTTTTTCAATAAAACGACAAAAGGGATAACGTTTAACGTTGATTAAGAGTTTTTTTAGAAATATGAAAAGAACACAACGTTAGTCCACGAGTGACATACTGATGATGTTTACAATTTGTATGACGTCACCGTTTCAAATTAAACATAAAGAATTATTCTTGCGCTTTTAAAAATTTAAATCGATATATATCGTTTTAGAAGCCAAATACTGTAACTATTTATTATATTAAATGAGATATGAGTCAAGCTGTACTTGAAAAAAACCAAAGTGATGGTCGAAACGTCGTACAATAAACAAAAATTCAAGCATATACGTGACTTGATTCAGTCTGAGAATGGAGTCCTATGGACATAAAACCACAGCATAAGTTTCAGGATGTACACTATTTATTATTATTGTCCTGATTTGCTAATTCACCTCCATTTTTACAGACCGACCTTATGGGTCAATCCCTGTTCAACATAACCTCTCCCGAGGACCACGACCGGCTCCGCATGTACCTGCAGTGCGAGGGAGTACTAGAGCAGGAATGGAAGAAATACTTCACGGTACGGCTGAAGCGAGCGGGGCCCAGATCAGAGCAAGCCGTGTACGAACCTGTCAAAATCATGGGCATGCACAGGCACGAGAACGGGATTGGTACGCCTGGCGCTACGCCTGGGTCTACGAGTCCGACAACGAGTACTAGTAGTATCGCCACTACTGGTACTCTTAACAGTGATGTAAGTATTCATCAGAATATATTGGCAACGAAAGTGGAAATAAATTTTTGGCTGCTGTTGGATTCTGATATGGCGGAGGCAGGTGCAGTACAGGGTTGCCAGATATACTCAAATCGTATTATATTACAAGCGTATTCAGTTCGTTCGCAACGCGCATGCGCAAATCGTGTTTGGTTGTTATTACTATAGCCCGGAAGTTTTAGAATATAGAAACTTGGAATATTTTCAAAAATGTTTATTTCCATGCCTAAAAAAGGGCAATGCTATTCGGTATGATCCAATATTGGATGAAGCGATCGTCATAAAGCCGAAAATGGCACGTTTTGGACGTTCCGCTAGCACGCGCTTGCTTTTATAGTATTATCATACCAACAATACCCCGCCTAACAGGAATCCTGAATCTCGGGATGAAATCATAATACGGGATTGTGCATCTGTCAGACTAAAAACATAACTGGATAACATGGAATTTTGTAATCTGCCGAGTTTAAAAAATGCGATCGGTTAACGTGTTTTATATCGGGTTAATCAGGAGACTTTGGTCTTTCGTTTTGCGAAGAAAAATCGTAGTTATCTCGATTCGTATCGAAGAAGACAAAGTACGCCGAAAAATGGCTTGTCATCAGTACCTTTGAGACCCTAAAAATTTACTTTTTCGGAATTCTAACAGTCAAGCTCAATTCCTACGCTCAAAATGTTTATTTTCCACTCGCTATATAATTTTTATCTTGCATATATATAGTAGCAATAGACCAGGACAAAGCCGGAAACATGTAAACTTAGTCGAGGAATTTTAAAAAATCTGAACTTTTGAACGAAAAATGATAAAGAAATAAAAAAAAAACGCTATCCAAATGTCCGATGTCTGAGCTTTCTCACGCAACAATCGTTAGGTTCGTAGCTTTGTTATCTTTGGAGGAGATAGAAATATCTACCCTTTTTTCGACTTTAGCAGCCGTTTCAAAACGTTCTTCGTCCTCGTACTTCGACGGTTCGTTGCCGCTCGTGAAGCACCGACTTTCTAGCTTCCGAAACGGTATCGCTTTCCGTTGAAACCTTTCGCGAACCCGGAAAAAATCCGGAAAAACCGCGTCGACGTCGAAACGCCCCGATCCAGCCTCGAGAGGGGAAGTGAGAAGAAAACAAAAGTTCACCGCTTAATATTGACGATTCTAACAGTCAAGCTCAATTCCTACGCTCAAAATGTTTATTTTTCAGTCGCTATATAATTTTTATCTTGCATATATATAGTAGCAATAGACCAGGACAAAGCCGGAAACATGGAGACTTTGTCATGTATCGAAAGGTAGCATATAGTCGAATTTTAAAAAAACGAAACTTTTGAACGAAAAGGAATAAAGAAATAAAAAAGACTTTATCCAAATATCCAGTGTCTGGGCTTTCTCACGCAACAATCGTTAGGTTCGTAGCTTTGTTATCTTTGGAGGAGATAGAAATTGAATATCGAACAGAACGAAAATCTACCCTTTTTTCGACTTCAACAGCCGTTTCAAAACGTTCTTCGTCCTCGTACCTCGACGGTTCGTTGTCGCTCGTGAAGCACCGAGTTTCTAGCTTCCGAAACGGTATCGCTTTCCGTTGAAACCTTTCGCGAATCCGGAAAAACTGCGTCGACGTCGAAACACCCCGATCCAGACTCGAGAGGGGAAGTGAGAAGAAAACAAAAGATCACCGCTTAATATTGACGACGAGACCGATCTCCAGTCGATATTTAGATAACCGGCGAGACGACTGATAAAAAACTCTCCTTGCCACGCGAAAATCTACTGTTTTTTCAACTTTACCAGCCGTTTTCGATCGCGTTTCTTCATCTCACCTCGACGGTATCGCTTTCCTTTCAAACGTTTCGCGAACCAGGAAAAAAACCGGAAAAACCGCATTGACGTCAAACGCCCAGATCCACCCCTGTCACGTGACCTTCCCAGAAAAACAATTGATCACCGCTTAATATTAACTACCGAAACGGTATCGCTTTCCGTTAAAGCCTTTCGCGAACCCGGAAAAACCGCGTCGACGTCGAAACGCCCCGATCCAGACTCGAGAGGGGAAGTGAGAAAAAACAAAAGATCACCGCTGAATATTGACGACACTATACTCAAATAATATTCACGTAATTATCGCGCTCTTATATTGCCTTACTATCCTATAATGATCAATACTTAAGCGACCTAGAGCACTTGTTTATATGTTTTTTTGTGGCTTCAAGCCATCATTGGTTCTCGGAGCGGTCCGTCGGACCTTAGCTCTTTTGTCGTAGTGTCGGTTTGTAAGTCGGTAAGGTCTGGTAACTCAGAAACTGGACAAGAAAAAAGGAAGGAAAGGAGAGCAGGAAGGGAAAGAGCAATGAAGAAGAAGATAATCTTTTAAGACAAGGAGCGCTTAGGTATTGTTAAAATCACGTGACGGATTTTGGTATTGTTTTAAAATATTTGATTTTTGTAAGGATTTATGCTCCAATTTTGGTTGTTCTAAATTCATTGCCTTTTATGCTTGCGAACTTACTGGACTGTCTACTCGTACATCAGAGTGTTTCTGTGTAATTCCGCTGGACCTGTACCTTAACCTAGTCCCTTAGGTAAGGAAATCGAGGTCTCTGTGAAGGGTTTCGTTAAAAGGCATGCCATGGGGCGTCAGTTAACATAGTGTGCAACGTCCTGCTTTGCATTTGGAAACAAAACACCAAGCTGCACTATCGTAAATCATTGCTGGACTTACGACCACCTTAATGAGCTGAATCTTGTTAATCAAACTTCATTAATTTTTAACGTTTACGTAATAATACGTAAATCTGTCGTCCTTTAGAATTTCGACGTGGCGAAATAGCAACAACGTCCGATTTTGCTCCCACTAGATGGCGCTTGTCTGGTTTTGTGTCAAAGCTGTCAAACGTAAACAGCTGACCAATAATTGACATGTGTATCTGTTCATAACCTCAGATATGACGGATATGACCCACAGCCTGACTCGTGCCATCTGTTTCTAGCTTTCCTTATTAACCACTGAATACAGTTTTAAGATATGAAATTGCTGTTAAAATCGGATACCCAAAACAATGCAAACATTTTAACTACTACCAAATAAAGCCCTCAGCAAATTATGCCCACCACAAATGTCCTGAAACAACAAAATATCCCCAAACTGGGGTATAAATACCAAATAAGACAACGCAAATATTTCTGTTTTGTTTTTCAATTATTTTCACAAAAAAAAAGCGAATACGAAGCTTTGTATACTGTTTTTCAATGATTCACCTACTGTGATGAATAACATTTATGAGACTTTGTATTCTCGATTCTGATCATTTCAATAATTGCATAAATGAAAAAGTAATAAAAAATGAGTTTACGATATTTCAGAGAAATCTATTATCCTAAAGTGGGTTCTAAGAGGAAAGGCTTGCCATAATGGGTTGTATGACTATGCAAGTCTTTTAGAGCAGATGTTCTTAAGAATAGTTTAAAAACGACCATTAAAATTTTTGTTTGATGATCGCTGTCGATTTATATCACCAAGCAGTTATTAATCCATCATTATTAGATTAGTACAAAGCTGTTAAGTTGTTGGAACTGTGGCTGTCGTTATTTCGTGCGACAAAAAGTAGCTTTTGTGCTATCCAGACTATAATCTCGGTACTAAATTTCATCCAGATCTCAATATATAACTGACTGATTTATATTGCGCACTATTTTTGATACCGCGCATTTCAGTAGGTGGCGCCGTAGTAGTTGTTTAAGCCACATGTGTCCAATTCATCTTGAAGCGCTACACGGTCCCGCAACGCGTCCATATTGTTAAAACGTTTGACCTTACTTCTTCGAAGACGCTGCAGGTAATTCCCTTACTGTCACTTTCCAGCGCGGTACTGTTGCGTGTTGTAGAACTTCGGATTTTACTGGTTTTTCACTTGAAACTTCTAGAGGGTAGTCTGATAGATTATTTTAAATAAAAAAAAATTGTGGATAAAGCACGTTTTTCATGCATTTTTTTCCCCAAAAGACGTATTTTTATCAGTCATTTCTACCATTATTTACACCGCCATCTGCCATATGACGACGTTGACGTCTGTCCATATGTCATATATGAGAAGCGCTTGCCCGCGGTGTTGCCGGATTCGGCTCCGCATTTATGGAAAATGAAAAGAGTAAAATCTATATACAGTAATAGACAAAAGTATATAAGACAAATATGAATTTTTACCTAAATACCTTTAGAAAATGAATGCATACTTCATTGCTCCATAAACAAATGCGTTATTAGCAGAAAAACTAAATTCCTTGTTTTTACATTATCTGCAATGAACACAATACAAGTCTGAATATAAGCACTTTTTTATGAGGGACAAAAATATGGAGACAAATTCTTTTCAACATTAGTTTAGTACAGTTTCGTGTCAGAAGAGGATTAGTTTGTGCTCATCAAGTATTGTGGAATAAGTTGAGTGATTGTAAGACCATGCCGCGTGGTCCAGAAATTTATTTCGATGTGAAAACTAAGATCATTGAGTTATACAAAGATGGTCAACGTCAAGTCGACATTGCCAAAAATTTGAAGCTGAAGCGTAAAGCAGTTTGGGCAATATTGAACAAATATAAACAAAAAGGTATCTTGGAAGCCTCTAAGAGAAGTGGTCGGTCTAGAAAACTAAATGCTAGATCAGTTAGATTGATAAAAGTAATTTCGTCCAAAGATCCGTTTTGGGGTGCTTTTCGGGGTTTGGGATGGGACCTTTACATAGAATAGATGGCATTATGGATAAGTTTGTATACACAGACATACTAAAGCATGTCATGTTACCCTATATGGAAGAAAATTTGCCCATAAGATCAATCTTCCACCAAGATAATGACCCGAAGCACACTTCAAATCTCGCAAAGAAATTCTTTCTGGATGAAAAAATATCAGTTCTCAAATGGCCTTCACAGTCTCCCGATGTAAACTCCATTGAAAATCTATGGGAATACTTAGATAAGCAAATGCGAGATAAAAATTATTCAAGCAAGGATGAACTTTTTGCCGCTTTAGAACAAAAGTGGAGACAGATTGATGAATCTTATATCAAGAAACTTCTACAATGTCGATGCCGATACGATTCCAGGCGCTGATTGATAATTATGGTTATGCTACAAAATATTAACACAAACATGGTTGGTTTTCTATAAATCAATGAACTTTGCTTATTTTTTCTATAATTGTTTTGCTTTGTCTATATATTTTTGTCCTTCATAGTTCCCGTTTTTTTCAATTAATTTTTTATTGAAGGGATTCTAATGAATTTATTTATGTATAAGTGAGTATTATGCTATAACGAATTATGTATACGGGTTGGTGTATTAATAAAACAAGTAAAAAATTTAATACAGCACAATATTAATTTATCTATATACTTTTGTCCATCACTGTATGTACATTTATATGAATCAATGAAACACAAAAAGCAAAAACTGAAACAAGCAACAATAGCAAAATGAAAAGCGGTTCTTAATTAGTGTAAAACAAAAAATAATAGTAGTAAGCTAACACACAATAAATTGTAAATAATTTTAAAAAACAAAAAATAAAAACAGTGGTAAAGCAAAAAATACAATACCATGTAATTATAAAAAACAAAAAATAAACAGTAAAATAGAAAGCTGGTCTAAGTGATAACAAAAAACAAGAAGTAAAAACAGTAGTAAAATGAAAAACAATTCCATGTAATTATAAAAAATGCTTTTTATTTTACTGTTTGTTATGTTTTTTATAATTACATGGCATAGTTTCTTTTTGTTTTACTACTTTTTATTTTTTATAAGTATTGACGATTTATTGTTTTTTAGCTTACTATCGTTATTTTTTGTTTTATACTTTTAAGAATCTCTTTTTATTTTGCTACTGTTGTTTGTTTCAGTTTTTCGTTTTTGTGTTTCATTAATTAATATATGTATTATGAAATTTCCACCTTTTATATTTTTTCCTAAACGCGGAGCCCAATCCGGCAACACCGCAGGCAAGCGCCTCTCGTACATGACATATACACAGACGTCAACGTCATTTGGCCGATGGCGGTGGAAATAATGGTGAAAATAACTGCTAAAAATACAGTGTTTTGGGAAAAAATGTTCTAGGCAAGCGTGCTTCATGCACACTTTTTTCATTTAAAATGATCTATCGGTCTACCCTCTTTAAGTTTCAAGTGAAAATACAGCGAAATTCTACAAGACGCAACAATACCTCGAGCGCTACCGTGATATGGTACAAAACTTTCTGCCTGCTCAAATCCAACAATTTAACCTACAAAACATGTGCTTCCTGCGGGACAAAGCAACTTGTCACACAGCTAGGGAAACAATGAATGTTTTGCGAACAATATTTCCGGGACGTTTAATTTCTCGATTTGATGATGTCAACTGGCCACCAAGGTCACAGGATTTAACGGCTCCTGACTTTTCAAGGGAATTTTTGAAAAAATAGGGTTTATGCCAATAAACCAAATACTGTAGAGCAGCTGAAGAACAGTATTACGGAAGCGATTGAAAATATTCCTTCCGAAAGACGTATTTTATTTCATTTCACAAATATTCAACATACAAACCAGTCAGTTACGTATCGGCCACCCTGTATTGCTAGGAATAATCATGTCGAAAATCTCTTCCGCAAATGCGATTTGTCTAATTGTGATTTGCGGATATTTGTTTTAGATTCTGGTGTTTTTCGTGAAAGTGTGCAGGCCAGAACCGCTCCTTGATAGGCTAATAGAGGCCTCAAAGGACGAATATGTAACCAGGCATCTCATAGACGGTAGGATCATAAACTGTGACCAACGAATTTCGATAATCGCTGGGTATATGACTGAAGAAGTGGCTGGAAATTCGGCATTCAAATATATGCATCGGGACGATGTACGATGGGTTATCATCGCGCTTAGGCAGAGTAAGTATTCGCATTGATTAACGTTTTCTATCTGCCATTCAGCCAATCTAATACTGTATACCCGCGTCCTTAAAATTTTCCGAGATTAAATGAGATATCTTATCTATTTATTTATTTATCACAGCTAGGTTTCTCATCACCGCAATAATTGGCTTTAAATTCACTAACGTAGAAACGGTCAAAAAAAGAATGTTTAGCGATTTTTCAGAATGCTACACCTCAGTGAAAAACGGTCGATTAAAAACTGCATTTTGATGCTCCAAGTTTCTAGATTTAAGTTCTTTTGGCAACACGCAATTTTAAGAAATAAAAGGTGAAAAAATTTTCAAAATTTTTTTTCACAACCGGAATTTGAAAAAAATGATCCAATTAAGTCATGAATGGACAGGATAGCTTGTTTCTTCAGCCTTAATTTGCTTTTTTAAAAAACTCGAGATATCGAACCTTAAACTGGAATGAAACTCCTACACGAATCTGCTGCGACCTTAAAAAAATGTTGCTCTATTGCATAGTTTAAAATGAAATTGCATTGAAAAATATATGAATCGTATAAAAACGAAAAATTAATTGGATATACTTTCAATCCTGGTTGGGTAAACAAGAAAATATGCTTTACTTTGATGTGTTCAGCATTTGGATTTCTCGTGTTCACTAATATTTCTAACTTTCCAAAAAGCTGAATACTAAAAATCGCATCTCTTCTAGAAAACATAAAAAACGATGTCATCTCAGGTTGTTCGTAAAAGGTCCTTTAAATGTCTCAGGCATTCAAACGTTATTAGTGTATAAAATGGACATCTTTAAGTCGCTCTTTGCGAACTGGGAAATCAGCTCTACATGAATGCACACATTCAGCATTTACCTAAGCATTTTGTCATTATCATTATTTACCTATAAGGTCTCAGGTTGATGGTGAGAGAAAAAATATTTATACTTGTGGAGTTATAAAGTTATAATCGGGCTTTCTTATTTGCAGTGTACGATAGAGGCGAAAGCCGAGGCTCCTCCTGTTACCGATTACAATCTCGCAACGGCCAATTCATATTTCTGAGGACGTTCGGATTTTTGGAGATCGACGACCAAGGCACGGTAGAGAGTTTCGTATGCATCAACACGATGGTATCAGAAAGTGAGGGAATGCACTTGATCAACGAAATGAAGAAAAGATATTCGGCGTTGATCAATACAGCTTTGCCTTCGTCGAATCTGGTGAGTAGAATAGGGATAGTTTGAATTAAAAAATAATGTACAGAATAATGTGTATATTTTTTTAATGAAAAATTGGAAAATAATATAAAATTTTTAAGAATAGTATAGAAGCATCATATTAGACGAAAATACCCCTGGTTTGCGAAATAATTGTAAAGTCTGGTTTTGTTGCTGCATATTGTTCAAGGGGGTATTCAAAACGTGGACGCATAAAATGGGTACATAAATTTTTGTCGGAAAACTTTTTATTCGACAACAAAGGATGAGAAAACAAAATGAAACGACAAGGAAAAAGTTCCGACTAACAGCAAAAAAGCTATGGCCGAAATACGAGGCAAAATAACCACAACAAAATTGGAGTAGATTTGTCAAGTAGCTTTTGAGAATTTCTAATTATTTATCCCAAAAACACCTGTTTTCCAGCCATCACCACTAGTTTATTGAGCAATATACAGGGTTAGTTCACAGGGCATTTTTTAGCAAAATACACTAGTTTTCCTTGCCGATATGGATCACAAACCATTTCGGAAGATAAATGTTATTTATTTGCAAAAAAGGATGGGTTACGTTTTTACATTTCGTATTTGTGAGTCCGCTTTGTTTCAAAATGTGTATAGTAACGTATGTTTTTTGAATATCGTAGCGCATTTGTTCAATTGCTCACAAATACAAAATGTTTGAATTTGCTTAGACGAAAAAACGTAACCTTTGTTTTTCGCATAAAAATAACATTTATCTTTCGGAATGGTTTGTGATTCATATCGGCAAGGTAAACTCATGTATACGTATTTTGCTATTAAATACTCTTTGAACCAACCCTGTATATTTCTCAATAAACTAGTACTCATGGCTGGAAAACCAATCCAATTTTGTTGTTATTTAGATGTATGAATCCTACGGATTTGAAGAATTTCAAGTAGTTGCGTGAAATTATCGTCGCATTACCAACAAGTGCCAAAACCTGCCTTTTGCCTCGTTTTTCGGCCATAACATTTTTCCTATTAGTCGGATCTTTTTACGTGTGATATCATTCTGTACGTCTTATAAATACCTAAAAATATTATTTGAAGAGTTGTCTCGTTCCTCCCAGCGATTGAACCTCAAAAAACACGTTTTCTCGTTCTTTGTTGTCAAATAAAAAGTTTTCCCACAAAAATCGCTGTACCCATTTTATGAGCATGTTTTAAACACCCACTTGAACAACCAAGCTGTTCGTATGTAGATATAGTACGTTTTTGTTATTTTGTATTATGATATAGTGCCTGGTTACAGGTTGAATTTCGAATTTTGAATTTTAAATTTTGAATCTTGAATTCGAAATTTGTTTGGTGCGTGATCATAGCGCTGCCGCGCGGATATTGTCCTGAAATTGTACCTTAGCCAGGGCTCAGCTGTCCCCACGTGGTAGCAGATTTCATTATAAAATGCAAAATAGAAAACTCTTGATGTCAGAATTTGAACAATAAACTTTTGTAGTTCATGCAGTATTCTTGTAGCACGTCCCGAATGAGAAAATGAACGTTAAGCTTGACATGAACCCTACTCCGAGTTCACTATAGAGATCACAAATCTCACCATGTTCCCGCTTTTGTCCAACGGACGAAGATCGATTCAGTCCCCCCACTATGCACTGCTACCGGCGAATAACGCCAACTCCGCTCACCGAACTTCTTTTATCTCGTTCCAGGAAACCCTGACTCCACCTTCCAGCAACGACTCCTCCGTCGACCTGGTGGAAGACCCCGCCGAGGTGGAGCAAGCGGTGTCCCACCTGATGCACAACCTCCCATCGCCAGTGGTCACTCCGATACCTCGGGAGCACCGGAATGCTAAACGGCAAGAGTCTCACACTGAGGTGCATAGGGTCATCACGACGGGGGCTACCACAGTGACGGTTATGCAGCATAGGCATGGCAACCAGAGGCAGGAGGGATTGCCGGTGCCACCATCGGGGAATAAGGTAAGTTAATAATAGCATTTATTGTCCAACAGGATCTTTGTTAAAAATAGTGCTTAACAGGATTTTTGTTAATAATAGTAATAGCTCCGTCCTGTTGAAACCAGGTCTGCGTATTATAGCCTGGAAAATTCTGCAACGCTGGTGTCAAAAACTCTTCTATCATTGCTACATACCGCTCCGGAGTAACAGTTAATGCGCGACCTCTGCCGTCCTCAAAAAAATAAGGGCCTACGATGCCATGCGCTGACATAGCAGCCCAAACTGTAACTTTAGGGCTGTGTAAGGGCTTCTGGTGCTTACGCCTTGGATTTTCGGGGCTCCAATAACGGCAATTTTGTTTATTTACATGCCCGTTTAAATGGAAGTGAGCCTCGTCCGAGAACAACACATTATGGAGCGAAGAAAATCGATTCAACATTTCATTCGCAAAGTTTAGTCTCTGAATAGCGTCATTATCTTTTAATTCCTGCACTAACTGAATTTTGTAAGCGTGCAGACGTAAATCTTTCCTTAAAATCCGCTGTAAAGATGTTCTGGGTACGTTTAGTGCACTGGAACGCTTACGAGTAGACTGGGTAGGATTTTGACGAACAGACTGTGCCACAATGTTGATGTTTTCTTCAATACGAGTTGTCCTTGGTCGACCCCACCGCTGTTTATCTAACGTCGAACCAGTCTCTTCGAACTTAGCAACCCAGTTCTTAATCGTTTGAGCTGTTGGACACTTTGTAAAATTGTGTAAATTGTGGTATTCTCGATATTTACGCCGCGCAATGGTTGCCGAATCATTATTTTGATAAAACGCGCGCACACAAAAAGCACGATCCGCTCCAGTGAAACACTCCATGGCAACTGAATTCCCAGACACTGAAGATACTGCCCCCACCTCGCCCGCGCCGCTCACGCTCACCCGTTAAATTTTATTCAAATTTGAAATTTCAAAGGACTTATGGACCACCCTGTATTATCAACATTCAAATTCCCTGAAAATAAAAAACGAGTTTTTTTTCAATACCACAGTTTTTGTAACGACAAAAGTATGGAAACATTTAAGTTTTGCCGTATTTATTCGTTCTGCGATACTCTGATACTGCGTGCGGTAAATATTAACATCAGTGGGAATGGCAAACGTGAAAGAATTTTCAAAAGATTTAAGAGACAAAGTAATTGAATTGGTGTCAGAAATGTTGACGTTGCTTAAAGATTAAAAATGAACAAAGAGACAAGAATACGGATTAACAGTAACGCCGCCCAGGTGCGGAAGACCGAAAAAACAAACCGATTATGTTTTGGATCGCTACATTAAACTTAAACGTTTGTCCCATGAAGATCCTCGCATGCCAGCCACACAAACTTTCAAAAGAGTCGTAGAGGAGAATCATTCTGTCAGAACAGAGACTCTCGGTGGATTTTGGGCTTTAATGTTCTTACATGGTATTCGCAAACCCCGGACCTAAACCCTATAGAACATCTCTGGGAGCACGTTAAAAGACAGCTGAGAAGAAAAACTTAAAAAAAGGAACGATTTATTTGATTATGTAAAAAATATCTGGCAAAATATCCCAGCAGGCGTCTGTAAAAAATTGGTGTCTTCTATGAGCAGCAGATGTCAGGCAGTAAACAGAATTTTTTAGATCTGTTTGTTGAGTTATTTTGTATTTAATTTTGCAATAAAAATGTTTCCATACTTTTGTCGACTCATTTCGGTAATAAAATAATATGACGGTATTTTAATGCTAGTTTGTAGTACAAGGGATGTCTTTTAAGTTTTGCATATGGAAATAAAACAACACCGTAGGTAGTTTTAAATGACTTTATTGTTTTTCGAAGTATTCTCCACGAAGATTAATACACATCTGCGTGCGTTCGAACCAATTTCGTAGCAGTTATTCCACTCGTTTGCTAGCAGATCCAAAACGGCATTTTTGAATGCGTCGACTGCTTCTTCTGGTGCCTGGAACCTTTGACCACGCAGTCTGTCTTTAATTATCGGGAAAGTAAAGAAATCTTTAGGACTTAGATCGGGACTATATGCAGGATGGTCCAATAATTCCACGTTTTCTTCCGTTGAATACTGCCTTGTTTTTTGGGCTGTGTGCGAGCTTGCACTGTCTTGGTGGAGGATGATTCTTCTTTCGGGGTTGATTTTTCGAAGCTCGGTGATGACTTTCGGCAAACAAATGGTGGTATACCAATCCGCAGTAACAGTTATTTACTCATTAAGAGGAATTGTTGCAATATGACCCGCTTTTGACACAAATGTTGCGACCATATTTTTCGAAACACTTCGAGAACGGATGACTTTTGTTGGCTTTTCTTCACCTTGGAACACCCAAACAGCCGACTGTCGTTTATTTTCTGGTTCATAACAGTAAATCCACGATTCATCACCACTAACAATGCTCTACACATTTTTTGAGTTTCCGAAATTGAAACGGTCAAGCGTTTTTTGACACCAATTAACCCTGGCTGGTTTCTGCTCTTCAGTCAACAGGTGGGGCATCCAACGAGAAACTAATTTTCTTACTCCTAATTCTTCATGTAAAATTTTTTGAATTGAGGTCTTTGAGATCTTCAAGGACGCCTCAATCTCGCGATATGTCACATGTCTGTCTTCAATGATGAGTTTGCGCACAGCATCGACGTTTTCCTGGGTGACTGCCGTTTTTGGTGCACCCACGCTGGGATTGTCGCTGAAACTCACCCGTCCACTTTGAATTATCCATACCAACGGGAAATTGTCGACTGATGTGGCGCGTCGTTGCCAAAAACAGACAGTAACTCAGCAAGGCATTCTTGTTTCGATAATTGTCTCTGAAAGTTGAAATAAATTATGGCGCGAAAATGTTCTCGGTTGAGTTCCATTTTTCTAATCACTTGGTGACACTGAAAAATTCACTGTAGTGAGAACACCCGTATGGTTGTGAAACTTTGAATTTAAGTTTACTACTATGTTTCTATATGCAAAACTTAAAAGACATCCCTCGTACCACAGCAAACACAAATTGTCATTTGTATCGTCAAGACTGTAAGCAAACTATATGAGAAAAAAATATTCCTTAATAATAAAGAATAAAAAATTTGCACACTTTTTAAAAATTACTAATAATGTTTCCAAACATTTGTCCGCTACTCTACATATACAAAGTATAATGTTTTTTTATGCAGCCAAGTTTTTAATAAGCTGACAGTTTCTAACAATAAAAAAAAGTTTCTATCAAAAGGTCATACATACAGTACATACAACGCGTTGCCTACCGAGTTCACTCACTCTACTCTATAAAGAATTTCAAAAAAATATTGAAGCAGTTTAACTCTGATTTCATTGCCCAGTAAGTAGACCATGGCCATGAATAGGGACTCGTTACAGGTTTTTTAACTTTTTTGTTTTCATTGGGATTAGCAAATTGACACCAATATTTGTTGGGTTAAGTTGAAAAACGGTTTTTAGCGACACTTCGCCTTTTTATACCTTGTATAAATAAAGCCGTATTATTATTATTATTATTAGCTTCTTTGTCGCTCCAGAGCGGCATAGCTGCCTTTTTGCGGACCCCTCATTGAACGTCAACTTTGTGCAGGCAGAAAACCATCTTACCCATTTCTAGTCTAATGATTTTTTTTTTGTTTCAGCCGTTCCAAATAAAAATGAACGCCGCTATTAAGAGGCCGCCGGAGCCTGACGCGACTTACGGCACGGGCAAGAGGGTAAAAACCCCATTGCAGCAGCTGTCACCACAGCACACGTTGCTGCATAATGCTGCTCTCATCGCTGATATCAAGGTAAATATTGTATACTAAACCCTGTTCATATGGCCTTTAGACCATTCATCGACGTATGCTTCAATATGCCCAACCATTTGGCACTGCATCCCACTCCAAATCGCCCCTAATTGAGATGAGGCGTGTAGTCCGTATTTATTACAGCTTGCTGTTTTCACTTTCGCGGTGGTCGATTCTGGTAATAGATGGCACTTTGTGCTGTCTTATTTCAATAAAAAAATAGTTTGTAAGCACAAAAACCATATGCTCGAAGATGCACATGCAACGAAGGCATAATTTGCTGACTGAAACTTTTTACTCACTCGAAGACCAAACCCGGTATAGTAACAACCTAACGTTGCCAAACTTTTATTTAGCAAAATCTTGGACTTTTACGTGCACTATTCTCGCAACCGTTTACGATATTCGCTCGCACACTATTTCAGGTTCATAGGAGCATCATACTTTCTAGACACATACAAACAAGGTGTGGCGTAAAAAGTGGATAACCATTAACCTGCAGTAAGAGGACATCAAAACTATTCAAAAAATTGAAAATTGCGTCTAGTAAAAGTTGCATGGTTTTCGAGTTTTTTGACGTTTGTCAAATTTGGAGGAAATTGGTTCATTCACTCACTGTTTCAAGTCTCGTGATAACACATGAAGGTTTTTTCTAATTCGTGTTTCAACATGATTATTCTTGGATATGTCATTAAATATAAGTTGCCCTTTAACCGAGCCTTTCAAATTATTCACGTCTTGTTTAATTAGGTTACCGCAATATTGACACCACACGTGGTCAAACTTAGAGAAAAAAGTCATTTTTGCCGAGTTTTAAAGACTTTTTAAAAAGCAATTAAACCTGTAACACGGAAATGGCAGTTTATATTTAATGACACATGTATCCAAGAATACTATGATGAAAAAAAATGAGAAAAACCCTTCATGTGTCATCACGAGACTTAAAACTGTGACTCCAAATTTGAAAAACGTCACAATAATTGAAAACCGTGCAACTTTTACTAGACACAATTTTCAATTTTTTGAATATTCATGATGTCCTCTAACTGAAGGTTAAAGGTTATCCACTCTTTACGCCACACCACCATGCATACCTGTATATTCTATATCAAATATACCTATAAACTGCGACAGCCAGCGTTTGTTCGGTTTTCCATCTGTGAATGATGTCCACTGAAATGAACCATATCGCAGGACAGATATCCTTTCTATCGAATTCGTCGGAGTTTGTCATTTGCAGAAATTTCGATAAGTACATAGCCTACAAAAGAAAAACGAAAATGACCACGTTGAAACCAATTTTTGACAGTCGCCATCGGGGGAGAGAAGCCACCAGACACAGCATCCAAGCGCTTTTTGATTTCGTTGCCCAATTTCCCTTCCAGAAACAAGAATCGAATCACTGACCGATATTGCTCTTGTTCCATTTTTCTAAAATTCGAGAACACGCCCGCTTTCACATGCCTTAAAACAAAACTAAAATCCGATTCTGCTGATATTTTGACAGTAGTAAATTTCTCATGCGATAGTGGCGCTATACTTTGAAGTTGAGTCATTAATTTTCAGATAATGATTGTAGAAGGAAGATAAACCAAAATATGTGTAAAAAAATAAAAAAAAAATGTTACCTTGTTTTATAAAGTATCCTCCCGACAAGTATTTCAGTGCGGACCTGTATTTGATCGTGAGGTCTTGGAGCACCGGCATGCCGTCCCCTGTGAGGTCTTAAGTCACCTGATTCACGAGCCCATTGTACTACATTAACAAAGGCACGAGGGGTTGGTTGCACTCGATTGGGAAACCGATCCGCATAAACATGTGCCATTTTTTATTTCGTTTGAGCCACGCAACAGACACCACTATTCACTCACGCGTTACCGACTGACACTGACTGTATTCAACTGAATAAAATAATTGTAAAAACATCGTTCCAAATTCTTTCGCTTTTTTGTTTCCGATGCGATGAACCGATAAGGCGGATTATATCCGTTGTTGCCAAACACGAGCACATAATATTATTATTGAGACAGGGCGGTACTCAAACTTCCAAAGGGCTATAACTTTGTTACTTTAATTTTACCAGAAAAATGGTAAAGGAAAAAAACATTTCTTTTGATCAGATCTACTCACTGTTAAAATAAATGACTCAACTTCGAAGCCCTGTATGTCGATGAGACTAAGAATTTATCGGACCGCCCTCGTAAAACTGCTCGACCAATAATTTCTCACTCCTCAACCTAGGTATGTAATGCACTATATTTATTTTCAGCAGGACCAGCAGCAACAACCAACCCAACCCTCTCAACCAGACCGAGTGTACAAACACGACAACCTGCTCAGACAGAACATATAAATATAACAAACAAAAAAATGTATATGTATAGAAATATTTATGGAAGATTGATAATAATCATGAAAACATAATATATCCAAAAGACTGACTGATTAGGCCATAGTTAAGGACAACTTCAATTATTACGCAAAGACTTGTTAGAGAAATACGTTAAAGAAAAAGCGAACTTTTAAAGTCACGCGAGACAACGTGATGATGATGGAAAGAGGCCCTGGAGATGCATCGTTTGTGCAGGTTGGTCCTTAAATTCATAGTCTGACTCATTTGTACTTATTTTTTGTTTTCTTTCTTCTTTCACAACAATTTAAGGTTTGCTTTACTTCAGTGAACTTGAATTGATTTTGTATTAAAACTCTTTCTTTAGAGTATCTTTTGATATCGAAAGCTTTAGCCTAGAAAAGATTTAGCGGTCGCACTGAATATCTGAAATTGAACCAATAATATTCATACTTCCACAAAATTTTATCATTGCACCATTTGATTTTCATAGTTTATATCCCATATTCGTATGGTATAGTTTTTCTCATCGGATGTACCGTTCTTGATATTAAATGAACTCATTAGCTTAAAATAACGCTCAGCAGTCACCGCAGCAATTTTTTAAGTAAAACGATTTTATTTTTTTAAAGCGAAAACCATGCTTAAAAAATCAAGAAATGCATAATATTTTTTTGCGACTATTTTAAGCGTAATTCCATTGATCAATACAGGAAGTCAACAACCCCCTTTTTATATTTATTCTTACAAACATTTTTAGGTGATGTTTCGATAAATGCCGCCAAAGGAATACAGTGAGTTACCTTAAATGAGCAGATTTATGAATTAGGTCAGCCTGCAAGAATGTCGAACTTACAACCCTCTCTAATTTTGAATACAAGGGACAATAAAAAAGATACGAAAGGTGAAATTTCGTTTTTGCATATGTTGTTTGCAAATGATCTGTATTTTTGTCAAGCATTTCAGATTTGTCATCGGAAATGTCGATAAACAATGTGTGTCCATATTGGAACCAACTTTGCCGCCATGAAAAAATCTTATGAAGCGGTGGCGATTTATATTTTAGATTTTCAGTTTAATTATATGAATTAATTCTCAAAATATTGTTTAGTAGTAACAGGTATATATGTAATTTTATAAATATTTTTATTGATAGTGATACACATAATCTAAAAGTAAATTGTCCACTTTTCTGATGGCAAATCGGCAATCTTTGACGATTAAAACACTCAGCTGCACCTGATTATTCACTTCGTTTTAGAATTTTTATTATTTAAGATACATCAAAATGTATAATTTTTTGAATATTCTCGAGAATATATTATTATATTACACATTCTAGCTAAAAGCGATTAAAATTAGCGATTCTGTGATGAAATTTTTTGTTTTCTGTTATTAAGTGTAAGAGAGAGTCGTAGATAAATATTTTTATTTTGTACAAAATAACGAAGGATTAAGTACAATATGCGTGGCGTAAAAATTTTACAATATTTTTATTTTCACATATTTCTCATGAAAGCAGGGAGTTGTCAAACGATAAGGCAAAAAATTGGAAGCTATTTTATACAGGGTGTCCTAAAAATTGAGAGTTATCTTTACAGAGCATATATACATATTTTTCTAGTAAGACATACAGGGTGTCTCAACTATGCGTGGATGGAGTATTGCTACTAAATAAAATTTACATATTTACAGATTATTATGTATGGTATCTCGAGGCATACTTCTCAAATATTCCTAATTTTGAGAGACATAGCAAAGTTGATTTTTCTTATTTTATTATTACACATTTTGATAGGCCCTTTAAAAAGAACAAGATTGATATAACATACTTATGGGTATTGGTTATTAATTGTCGAATTAATGGGTATTTTTATAATAAAACATCAAAGTTTGACAGCCTGCATATCTGCTATGTTGGCAGGTGGGGTCGTTAATTTTGTGCATTTTTTTATTTTACTCAAATTTATCGATTTTTTTTGATGATCAATACAGGGTGGTTAAAAACGCAAAATGCAGTTTAATTTTCTTAATTCAACATTGTTACCGGTTTGTTCAAACGATTTCTGCATCGTCTATTGTGTCATCTATTACTTTTTTTTCTATCTGAAAAATCAACACGCCTTTTACGAGGTGAAATCGAATTTTTTATTGATAAATGAAAGTTAGTTTATGCCATTTATGTATGAAAAATAACTACCACTCAAAGATGCCGGGAAACTGTGTTTTCCTACCGTACGTAGGCGTCGATATTACCACGATTGGCGAAACTACTCATAGGTGGCAGTGTCACCGTTTTTTTTTTTTCGTTATTTCTGTTGTTCACTTTCCATTAACATTTTCAAGCGACACACATAATCGTTCTATATTTTGTATTTGCATCAGGATCTTTTCTGAGAGAAAAAGTGCATTGGGGTTTGCTTCCGACTTTTTGCTTTATCGTATATTATGTACAGTGTGTTACAAATTCATGTTGTTTTACAACCTGTAAGAGGTACGAAGTTCTTCAGTACAGGTCCCACCATTTTTCAAATTTTACAGTCGTTCCAAAAAATGGATGAGAAACGTCAAATAAATGTTAGCATTGATTATACGTGAAGATAGCCAATGTAATGCTGTATTCGCGCGTCCAAAAAAAATCTCAGCCAAAACGAGACATCGTAACATCATCTACAAGAATTTGCCACAGCTGTTTCTTTGTTTACTATACAGGGTGTTACTTAATGATAGGGTGTAATTATGAGCGCGCCGTCCTCAACCAAATTTAAGTAGAAAAGTTCACATATACGTGTAATTTCGAGATATATGATGTCAGAGTTTGAAAAAATGTTGCCCTTACAAATAATATTGACAAAATAAGGGTACGCTACCAAGTTATATTTTTTTCGAATCAATCAGATGAAGGTACAATTTTTTTCTTATGGTTTGTCGTATTTTACTTCGTTTTCGAGGGAAAACAGATAAAAACAAGTCGTTATACGCCAAAAAATTATTAAAATAAAATAAATTCAATTTGACGATGCACAATATTCATTTGAAATTTTTTTCAAATTTTGACAAAATATTCACAAAAAATGTTGGATATGACCACCTTTCGCTCCTATGCAGGCTTCTGCTCTTATAGTAACAATTTGTTTTTATTCTTTTTTTTTTTTTTTCTCGAAAACAAAGTAATGTCAAGAGACGAAAAAGTTGTATCGTCAGCTGCTTAATCCGAAAAAAAAACATATTTCCTTAAAAAATCAGTGGCATAATTTTTTTTGTCAATATTATTTGTGTGACTGCACACCGCGACGCCACTGGAATTCACAATTTTCTTCTAGTTAGTGCTAAGTTAGCCTCCGACTGCAATGGACAACACCGCCACAATCCAACAAAATTATCATAAGGATCTTTGAAATATTAATAAGAAACTCATTTTTTTCTAACTCTGACACGAGATGGACATATACTCATATGAACTTTTATACTCAAATTTGGTTCAGGACTGCGCCCCTGTAATTATAATTACCGCCTATCAGTAAGCAACACCTGTATACACTTTGAAAATGTCAACCACCATGTACGTAACACTAACCTTTCCGAAGAGTACATAGTAAATAGAGAAACCTCTGTGACAAATTCTCATAGATCTCATTTTATCTAGGATAATTTTTTAGACGTGCGAATATAATCATTAGGTTCGCTATCTTCATTAATCAATGGGGTAACTTGATTTTCACAATAACCTAACCTTTCAGGTGTCTTTACTACTCCTGTTTTACAAAAATGACTTCAAATCTTTTTGATCCTTGTAACCGCCATGCGAGATCCGGAATTTGTAACACTTGGTATACAGCATGTATATATATGCACATTTTAATTTGAAGAATGGTGCTTTATCGTTACGCAATGAATATGTGCAATAAAGTGAAGGAAAATGGTGTTAACATTTGTTCAACCTGGATTTCAGAACTGTACTTGGAAATATCTCGCATTCTGTAGAAAATATGGAGTTGCATAATGGTATCTAGTGTTGAACAAAGTTATCAAATAGTTATAATTTGTGCGCCTATACTCCGTGGAAGGTTATTTTATTTTGATTTTCACCCTCACTGTCCTAATAGGACGAGACCCCAGGGATGCAAAACCTAACGTCGATTACGAAGGCTTTTTTTGGCTGTGAATAGTACAATATACAGGGTGACAGGAAATTAGTGGCGGAGCCGGTAAGGGGTGATAGTATAGGGTAATTAGAGCCGAAATTACTATGAGACTCACTGTCCCACAGTAACCCATTCCAAGATATTCGTACTCAAAGAATTTTACCAAAAAGTTCTACTTAAGATTTTAAAATAGGTATACATCTTGAAAAATGGCTTTTCGGCCATTTTTTTTTTTTTTTGTTTTACAACAAAGATTATCTGAATAAGGAATACTAATAGTTTAATCCTGGTAATTGTCGTAATTTTCTGCGATAATTGCTAAATAAAAACTAAAATGAAAAAAAAAAAACACGGTGACGGCTTCTAAAACGTGGATTTACTCAAAAAAGTAACCTATAATTGTTACGTACAAAATAATTAAAAAACATCTACGTTTCGTTGCCTGTCGAATACGGTATTAAAATCTAAAATCGGTTCAGGGACCATCAAGATAGACGAATAATAAAAATGAAAGAAAAAAGCTGAATGCTGAAAAATCAATTTATTACAAAAAACATTCTTATTCATAATGCGTTTTCAAAATGCCCACCCTATTTCTAATACAAATTCGTGCTCTTCTCAGGACACCCGTTTTCACAACCCTTGAATCTCGAAGCTCCGTTTGTATTTCCTGCGCTGCGTGAATGATTTTGTTGCGCAGGTCTTCAATATTAGGTACAGGGACATCAGTACCATACACGATACTTTTCATTCGACCTCACACGAAGAAGTCCATGGGTGTGATGTCGGGACTACGTGCCGGCCATGGTATTGGACCACCTCTACCTATCCAGCGGTTGGGGAAGTGTTCGTCAAGCCAATTTCTCACAGCTAGCCTGAAATGCGCTGGACAGCCATCATGCATGAAGGTCATGTGTTGTCCTGTTTGTAGCCGCACGTCTTCCAACAATTCATGCAAAACATTCCTGAGAAAATCTTCATATGCTTCCCCATTAAGGTTTTGAGGCAGGAAATGAGGTCCAATCAAACGGTTATTGATTATTCCCATCCACACATTAAGGTTAAATCTTCTTTGTGAACCTTTTGGTCTTTTTAGGTGTGGATTACCCATGGCACGTTCTCTCCAGTAGTGAACATTATGGTAATTGGTAATACCGTCCTTATCAAACTTGGACTCATCAGTCCATAAGATCGTTCTCAGATAATTCCTATCTTCAACATCCGCATTGATTAAAAATCTGCAAAACTGGATTCGTCTCAAAGGATCCCCTTCTTCTATTACCTGAACAGGTGTGTAATGGTAAGGGTGGAGCCCACTTTCATCAAGAAGGTACACCTTCCATTGGGAGAGTCCCATAAGCCGAGCTACCATTCGTGTAGATAGAGTAGAGTCCCTTGCGAAGTAATTTAAAATTTCCTCTTCGTCTCCCGCGGCATACAGTCGAGGTCTACCTGCGTCACCTGAAAACAAAAAAGATTTGTTTTTATAAGTTTAAGTACAATGACTTTTGTTGATTTTTATGGTGCTAATTACGTAGCCGTTAATATTAGTCAAACTAAAAGCAATTATAGCATCAAAGACTCGCTGTCCGCGTGGTAATAAAATGTGGAAACAGGACGCAATCTGTTGGGTTGTCTGTCGCACTTACGGGCCTTACGGCAGGTAGTGAGGCACCACTGACGTATCGGTGATTATCTTTTGAAAAAAGCTAGCCTATCGAGCCCTGGCATACCGATAATTTATGGGTTTAACTTTAGTAAGTTGTATGGACAGCGACATTTGTTTTGCAATCCCACAATTAAAAGGGTACGTGCAAGGATAACAAAAAACTGATAGGAAAGGTTTAGTTTTATTTAGTTTGAAACGGATTTGATAAAGAATTTTGTGTAAACAAAATAATAATAATAATGGTTGTTCCTTACCTTGGTATCTTTGGACGGTTCCTCGCTCACGCACTCGACGGAATGTTCGGGAGAATACGCGTGCATCAGGCAATCGACGATAAGGGAATATTTCGGCATATTCTCGACGAGCTTGTTCTGCGTTTCCTCTGGCAGCTCCGTAATAAAAAATAATATCGGCGTATTCGTCGATACTGAACGATCGTCTTCTTTCTCTAACAGCCATTATTAGTCAGCTAGTCCACACTCAGTCACTCAGCAGCCAAATCGTAAGGAAAAATCAAAGTCGTGAAAATATCAAATCTGAGAGCAAGCGAGCACATCCGAACACAGTAAACCGTAAGAGCGGACTGAAAGGAGGAAGGGATTAGCTCGACTGCCCAACGACCGCGTCCTTTTTTGTTCTCGGATAGGCTCTATGGGTTTTTCCATTGATCATATCTTCATCGTTTCTAAACCGATTTTGAATTTTAATAGCTCATTCGAAAGGCAACGAAACGTAGATGTTTTTTCATTATTTTGTACGTAAACATTATAGGTGACTTTTTTGAGTAAATCCACGTTTTAGCAGCCGTCACCGTGTTTTTTTTTTCATTTTAGTTTTTATTTAGCAATTATCGCAGAAAATTACGACAATTACCAGGATTCAACTATTCGTATTCCTTATTTAGAATATCTGTGTTGTGAAACAAAAAAAAATTGGCCGAAAAGACATTTTTTTAAGATGTATACCTATTTTAAGATTTTAAGTAGGATTTTTTGGTAAAATTCTTCAAGTACGAATATCTTGGAATGGGTTACTGTGGGATAGTAGGTCTCATAGTAATATCGGCTCTAATTACCCTATACTATCACCCCTTACCGGCTCCGCCACTGATTTCCAGGTCACCCTGTATAATTAGTAAAGTGTGCATATTTGCTAGCTTGAAAGCGGGGAGGTGCCAGAAAAAAATGCAGATGAAGTTAAATATTTTGCCGGATATTCTCGTTATGTAAGAAATATATAAAACATGTCACCGCTTTGAAACTAGCAAATATGCATACGTCATTAATTGCACAGTCAAAAAATAGCCTTTATAAGTTAACTGTCAACTCTGAACATGGGCACTTTTATATTCGGTGATTTTTAAGGAAATCAGGATGATATAACTTTCGCAGCCAATGTAGGTGCGCAACGACGGAAAACGCATGCATGAAAAATTATCTTGCCAAACGAACTCTGAAAACAGACATGGTACTTTTCAAACAGACTTCATTTGTAATTTTATAATGAGCAATTTTAGGTAGACAACGTTTCTAGACACGTACGTTTTATACCGTACACTAGCCATTCAAATCCAAGATACGGTTATACTCTTAAGCTGAGATATTTAGTTCTTTTAAATCGTTATCACTGAAATAAATAGGCACCTCTTCGGATAAGCAATTTGTAGTTTATCTTCAAACTTGATATTTATCAGAACCAAGAATTATTTCATGTATCGTACATTGAAGGACGTCAATTTTTTTGTTCACCATCACTATTTTGTACAGGCAATTCTACATATAAAATTATGACGCATTCTGACTAACCGGAGACATCGCCATCATTGACCTCACTGGTCCACTGAGAAGTAATGTTTCCCTCCCAAGGTAAATAATGATAGAAAACACCTAGGTAAATAATAATTTCATTCAAAATTCTGTTCGACAACTGTGTAAACTTCATATTCTAAAATATTTGAAACAAATAAGTAATAACTGATGACAGATGTAGCTACCCTTTTTAAATACCGTGCGTGTCATTTACGGTTGAGGTCGTGAAATTTCAATGTGTACGGGAGAAAAGCATGCGACACGAAAGAGTCCTTCATGTTGTTCCTCGCTGTCGTTTTCAGTCAACGTGGTGATTGCTTGTCGCCGCATTCTTTCTAACACACGTGTTGTACGCTTCTCTCTCTCTCTCTCGTACACATTGAAACCCGTCTACCTCAACCGTGAATGATTCGCACGGTATATCAATAATCGGAAAAATATGAGAACATTTAATGCCAACAGAATTTAAACACAATTAACGCCTAGCTGAAACTGAAATTGACCAGTACGAAACGTGATGTCGGTTGATTTCAGGGGCGCATCTAGAAAGTATTTTTGGGGTCCGTATGATGAATTTGAAATTACCCGCTCAAAAATGTTCTGGAGGGACTCATGTTCAGGAGGATGTCCGTCTCAGAGGCTACTGGAGGGGGGTCGTCCGCAAATTGAAAAACATGTTCGATTATTTCGGGGGGACCCCCAGACCACTCCGCTGGTTGATTTACTTACAGGTAAGAGGAAATGTATACATTGGAAATATTTAACCCTTTCGTCCCTGAATTTAAATACCTTAGTCCGAATAATAAATTGTGTAAAGTATTATTGTTAGGATGTCTTACAATGAGTTTTTGTTAATATATATTTTTTTCATTGGTCAGATAACGGTGGTTCTTATATGTACCAGCAGGCATTTATGGTGGTACACATGCGTACCAACAGGTATGATCGGAAAATTCATAAAAACAGAAAAACAATGGTATAAGAATATTTATTTAGAAAAAAATACAAAAACAGCTTTGCAAAGAAGAAAATGTACCTAAATAACTATTTGGTATGATACAACATAAAACAGAACTTGCACAATGGAATATTGCACTCCTGGCAAAGAGTTTTTGTTCTTGTTTGTTTTTTCTCTTCAGAACATCTAGTGCATCTTCTTCTTGTTGATCCCTCGACAGGAAGACGTAATGCTGAAGCACCATATAATTTTCTTTTTCTTGAACGGGCGCCTTGTTTTGGTAATGGTAAGCTTGTATTTTGTATACCTTCAGATATTAATTCTTCTGCAAGTGTGGTGAAGAAAGAAAGAAAAGAAATGTTCTAATTTTTACGTCTCATTTGATTATACATGATCCAAGAATTTACTGCACACATATTGAGCAATGTGTAGAACACCTTTTTCCACCACTTTGCTGATTTTCGGTCATGATCATATAATATAGCCCAATGAATTGATCTGCCCCATCAACCCCTTGCATTTTTTTTTTCTGTAAAAAGATACGGCCTCTGGACATTGGATATTTTGTTGTTCACCGGTTTTGCTTTTTTTGTTGTCAAATTGGGCTTATGACAGTTACTCATCAGCAAAACTTCATTTGTGTCCTGCCATTTTACACAAAGTAATCCCGAAGAAGTGCATCTGAATTGAGATTCCCCTTTTTGCAGTTTGTCTCCCATAGTTGGTACGTTCTTGCTATTGGACATGCAAGTTCCCATGGCTGCATAGTCTAGTGTAAGTAACAAATTCACACTTGTAAAAAAGCGATCAAAACATAACACTACATTATTTTCTTTGACTGTAGACGCAAGGGCTGTTACGACTCGCTCTCCCAGAGTTAGTGATTGATTTTTGGCGGGAATTGGGTCCTCTTTTCCAGAATATACATAAACATCATACGTATAGCCCGAATCTGCATCGTAGCGAAGCCATAGTTTTATGCCCCTCTTGGTTGGTTTGAGGGGCATATATTGTTTCAAAGAAGATCGACCCTTGAATTTGGTCATAGATTCGTCAATACTGTGATACTGGCTATCCTGGCGACACTTTGAAAACGTGTATTTGAAACAAGATAACAAATCTTCAATATAATATGTTTTTGAAGCATTTGGGGGTTTCTGAGGAGAAGCAAAGTACATTTTTGAGCTCAAAGTCATGTATCGATCTCTTGAAAAAGTTTTTTGAATTGTGCCATTTCCCATTGACTCCTTTTTACTCCAATAATTTTTCAGGTTTGGAAGGCGATTGTAGCACATAATGAACATGCAGCCAATTAACTTCTGTATTTCTCCTTTGTCAGTCATGTTCTTATTCCTCCTTTTTAATTGGTTTAGGATTTTTAGGCGTTCATTTGTACAATTTGCAATGCGCAAATAAAGAGAATGAGGAAATACTTTATGAAAAATCTGCATGTATGTACCACATGAATATTACACGCAAGAACAAAAAAATTAAACATAGTTTTGGCCTACCTTTGTAAAAACACTAATTACAGTTGAATAGCAAATAGAACTTCATCAAAAAACTGCATAAATAAGCACTTTGAGTGTCCTAAATAACTAATTTTATTAGAGTAATACTGCCGCTACTACATACACGTGCTAACTAAATCGACATAACCACAAAATATCCACAATGCATGTTGTAGGTATACTGCGGAATCCTGATGCACCGGACCGGTACAGATTTATACCAAATAAAATGCTTCATTTCACAAGCAGGGATTTTTAAATTTGCCTGGTACATATGTGTACCATTCGGGACGAAAGGGTTAAATCTTATAAAATCGGATTTAGTTATATGTGCTAGTGGTGAAAAAAATCTATACATACCTACTTTAGTAAGGTTATTGTTATACTCGTATAACCGGTAATGGGTTACTTTTCGCCCTAGATATGTAATGTACTAAATATAGTGAGGTATCTGTATCTTGGTTTTGAATGGGTATATCACAGAAATAATCAATCGTTCGCCAATGGTTGTATAAAGGTAGAAAAAAAAGTTTGCATTTTTAGATAAAATGACCAGAATGAAGATCTTGTTCAAATTAAATGCAAACAACTATCCAACCATTCGTAGAACATTATCTGAGCTCAAATGAGGTAAGTGCTTCAGTGGGAATATTTGGTCGACTTATCTATAAAACATTGCTCATCAATTTCAGATCCTGAAAATTCTCAACAACAAAGAGTTTCTATTCTTTCTGCCTTCTATTTGAATATTTTCAGATATTCTTGTGACCACAAACAGTCCTAGTATTGCAGCGGAATTTCTGTCCGGGCAAATATATCCATTGAACGCAGTTACTTTAAAAATGACAGAACTGCACTCCGTAAATGTTGCTTCAAACATAAACAAGTGTCTTTAAGAAATACAATTATTTCCTCTTGAGAACTTGTATATTTATCAAACTTAGTGAAAGCGTTAATAGTATTATATCAGAGTTTTTTTACTGAAATACACGTACTTTTTACATGTGATGTAGTTCTACAGCATTATACTGTATAAATGTCCATATTATAAGTATGGTCCGCCCCAAATACGAGCTTAGCACCTACCGATGGTGACAGGAATTGTAGTAGCAACGTTTGGGACGACACTGTATGTGGCACCAATTGTATGGAAGTAGTACGTCAGAATTTCATACTACAAAGGCAATTTCGCGGAGGTAGGCGAAAAATCTGACTCCCACCTACAAAGGGTACTATAAAAGTTTTGCATTACACTTCTCCATCCGCCAAAAGCAGTCCTTGAACCACCTCTGTCAAGTTTCACCCGGGAGTGCGGCACACTGTTGTCTCAAGGTCCTCATCGTTTTCCTTTTAGCTTCATTTCCACATGCGGAACAGCGCAAAGTCGCAGAGAGCAAGATCTGGATTGTCAGGAGGGTGCTCAATAAGTTTCAGTCCAGTAGACCAGTAGTGGTCAAATACTACAAGTGAGTTGGAGCGTTCTCATGGTGGAGGCACCACCAAGTGTCCATTTTTTACTTTGGCCGCAGGTTTTTCATAGACTTTAGGCAGTGTATGCCACTTAGCTGTGACTGTCGTCTGTGTGTCCAAAACGACACGCTCCACAATTCCGCTTGATTTGAAAAATAGTGCTATCATTTTTTTTCTTAACCAATCTGGATTTTCTGACAGGTATGGGTGTCAAAGACCCAAACTTTGTTTTGAGCCGTGGTCGGCACAACGTAATAATAGAGCCAAGTCTTGTCACAATGCAGTTCACATACCGAGATTGCCCCTTATCAAACATTTTCAGCACCAAGTCGTACGACGAGTCTTCTGCTCTTCCGTCAGACTAAGCGGTACTCAGAGAGAACAAAGTTTCCTCACGAGTAAATGGTCATGCAGTATTGAACGAATTGCCAGTGCATGAAGGTGTAAGGTCTCCTCTATCTGTTGGCATGTCATTCTCCGGTCTTCGTCAAGCATTTTCCTCAGAGCAGTAATGTTTTCCTCTGTGACTGACGTTCGCTGCCTTCCTTCCCTCTCAGCGTCTTCCAGAGTGAAATTGCCCCTTTGGAATTCTCTATACCATCTGAATATAGTCGTACGATAAGGACAATCATTCTTTAAGGCAAGCGTCATTTCTTCTAAGCACTGATCTATGCTTAATCCACGCCTAAAGTTATACCCTCTCGCTACGTGACCACGATGCCATAGTCCGCACTTCACACTGTCAATACGAATGAACAAGTAAATCAACAGACGTGCTGCTGGCAGCTACTATGCACTCATGGACATCCCTCAATATGCAGCCTCCTGCATCCTCATCTCTTACGATGAAAGATGACCGAAGACCCCTACGTTACCGGCTCATAACTCCTCGAGGTTCTGCGCAATGCATTACTAAAATGGTCTACCAATGTAGCAACCGGACTTACAAAGTATTCACAGAGCGGTCCAATATGTCCTTAGCACCGTCTCTGCAACAAGACCACTGCTGTTTCGTACTCATTAGAAACTAATCAGTGCGGTATAGGTCTAGTAGTTCACATTTTAATCGCGTCTGATCTGTGAATACTTTGCATTCCATCTGTTGATGGTTCAACCGTTTTGATGTTGCGACACTTATCTGTGCATTGCGCAGGTCGTCGAATAGTTATGAGCAGGTAGCTTAGGGCTTCTCCGTCATCTTTCATCGAATGAAATGCGTATGACCAACTTGGTAATTGGAGTTCGTCAGATTTTTCGACTACCTTCGCACAGTATTTTGTTTTGATCAGTATCAGGACTTCTAGACATAGCACTTATGAGTTGCTAAAGAGCAGGAAACAGCGCTGTCTGCGGTTGGTCGTGGTTACAGAGACTGAAAGCAAACATGTCTATTTCAATCCTTACAAAGGAAATACCAAAACTTGTCTTCTCTTTGTCAAAAGTACAAAAACAATTTATTTCCAGTAAATGTTACGTCAACATTAAGCTCAAGCATTGATCTATTTTAAATATAATTACCACTCTGATTGATGCGTTTTTATAGAAACTGTAGCTGTTTTTCTATGCACGCCAGCTTGGCGGTAGGCGCTTCAGGAAGCACTAAACCTTTTTACTAAGTTGACAGGTGTCTCCTTTGTGCAAAATGAAATTACAAAGGACATCTGGGAATAATGTTTAAAACGTAAGTTTACAAGAACAGCATTGTTTAAAATCACAATTCAACAGTTAAAGCTTGAGGGTGTAATTAAGAAAATGAAGTGATCTATCAAACTATCAAGTGAAGAGTGTTAAACTATTACAACCGCTACAGTGAAGTCATATTTGGTTCACTTAGAAAACTTGCAATATAGTTCTTAAATATGGTGATCGTTGGAAAGCAGTTTTACAGAGATCATTTGTCAGACAGTTCTACCAACCTGCATCTTAATGTAGAAAGTGTAACTTAGTTGGTAGTGCTATTTAACACAAAATTCGTACGCAGTCTTAATTTCATGTTTGACAGCAACTTAGTTGTACTTGATACATGATGGTACGGTTTTTATAAATAAAAGCTCAGTTTTTAAGTTTGATATATATTGAATTTGACGTACTACTTCCAGTAGCGCTACCATCCTATACTAGGCTAGAAAATTAACTTAGTTAAATATAGGCTATTGTTATAATATGTGAAAATATACAACAAAAAATATTGTTGATTTTTACACCATTTATCACTGTACATCATTAATGTTTTTTAACCATTTACTTTAATGTGTCTATATGTCTGTTGTTGTTAAGGACAACAGTATACCCGATAAATAAACATAAACTATCATTCAACTGTACTATTTTGTAATGTTAAATAAAGACTGTTCTTTATATTCACTGTTTTAATGATACAACATCCCATATTAACCTTGTTTCTTGGGTTAAAACTAGAGGTATAATCGTGTGGAACACGTTAATCATTGCCAGGAGGTATCCAAGTAAGGTCGATTTATAATCTATAACGCATCACTGCCATACCGTTCCCGGAACGCAGATATTGAATCACGCGTTTTACGTTAAACTGTTTATAAACAGGAATTCCGCATTGTCCGTCCGCAGCGCTGACAATAGACTTGACGAAGTTTTAACTTTCTACCGTTGCCGTTCCAACCAATGAAAGGTGGCCTGGAAATCACGTGTTTGTTGCGACATATCACCTGGTTTTTCCGCGTGCTTTTCGCTCTGTTTGACGTTACAATGCTTTGTTTTGCTTTTGTAATCTGCGTGTCTTCCTTTTAGACAGTTTGCTAAATTTTGAATATATTTAAATAATATAAATTATCAGGAGATGCATCTGCTCTGCAGACAAGTTTGGTCTAATATGTGAAATAGAATGCAATTTTGAGTTATTTTATGCATCGCACGTCACGTTAGCAAGTTTATAAACTGATTTTAACTGCTGGCGGTGCGGCGTCCGAGTTCATAAATCGACCTTTAGAAGAGCTACTAGACCAAGGCCAAATAGGATTAAAAATCTCGGCACCATCAATGAAATAATAGCGGAATCAATCACTAAGTTTTCAACGTAATTTCTAAAATCACTTTTGTTCTGTTTTGTCTTCTCATAGATGGCGCAGCTGCCTTTTTGAGTGCCAAAATACCCAAAATACACTACATATACCCTATTTCACGAGTATCCATAAAGGTAGAATGACAGCTGATTATCTCAAAATTCCCCATATCGGCACAGGACACAATTCTGACTGATCCGTCAACGCCAGATAGACACTAGATAGAGCCGAGTTTCGTTTTTTGTACGCTACAGATTTATTTTGCACTTGCTAACCAGCTCATTTATTTATAAAAGATGTTTGCATACAAAAACGCTATAAACAGGTTGTACTAGATTACGCCCGATTCATCATTGCCAACGTTGCAGACTAACACAAAAATGTCACTTGTTGTTCACCTCAGTTGATGTCAAAACGTGAAATATCGCATAAATCAAAAGCATGAACAATTTAATGCAAATAAGATATTTGTAACATAACCTCAAAATAGAGCGACAGGAAACAATAGACAACTATGAGTTATGAAAGTGACTGACGATACGGACCTAAATGAAAACGCATTCATGATAAATCTGTGCTTTAATCAGATATTACTAAAATTTATTTTTATCTACAAAAAAAAATGAATCAATAAATTGTGTTTCTCTGTGACAAGTCCTTCACTTACCCAATTCCTATTTGTGCCTAGGAGAAAATGAATTCAGAAGATTTGATAAAGAAAAAACAAAACTGAAATAACATAGTTTATTTATAAACTGATTACTGGAACTAAATATAAATAACATTCATGCTTGTAATGCAGGTCTTTCATGCTTAGCTTCTAATTTGCAATTTGTCAGTGCATAGCCAGTGCCACCTCTCTGCATAACAATTATGTCTTTTTCTGTCAATTTTTTGCTTGTCAAAGGATGTGTCCAGTCTTTTTTGATTATCTTCTCTACACATTCCAAAGTTACAACATCGCCACTGAAATGAAAAAAGGATGTAAAATATTTACAATAAATACAAAACTGCGTATCTTTATAAGAAATACGACCCTTATTTTGTTTGTGTTCTAAACTATATACTTACGTGGGTCTCAAGACAGCACATGGTACTGAGTTGCTCAATATGTCATGCGTCACTGCACACATGTAACGATTTTCCTTGACATGTATTGATTTCTTGTCATCATCAGGTACAGGAGTAAATTTGACATCTACCAGATCCTTCACCTTCAGTGGCTTGTTTGATATTGGACAATAGATTGTAGGGTCCTGCAAATTAATTTGAAACTGAGATGATGAAGTTAATAGCGCATACTAATATTATAAATAAGAAAGTGTAGATGTTTGTTATTCAATCATGCTATAATGGCTGAATGGATCTGGATGAAATTGTGCATAGGCAGATTATAGTCTGGAATAGCACATATGCTGCTTTTTATCCTGGAAAATAACATATCTATTTCATGGGCTACAGCCTAAATGGTATAATGGATTTTGACATGAGGGGTATGACTTGGAAGTGCTCAGTCGCCGGTCCGACCGAAATGAAGAAGGGCAAATAATAATAATAATAGATGGTCTTTATTCATCATCATATAAATTAAGGAAAAAATTCAAGATAAAATGATGGAAGGCGTAGTTCAGCCTTAGCTGCTCTTCAACTAAACCCAATATGCATTACAACATTTGTTTTCTTAGTGTGATCATCTTGATTCAGATTTGTTTGGTGTTTTGTTTTACTTCAACTTTACTACTATGAATATATAGTTAACTTTCGATAAATTTTGGTATCTTTGACAGCGTTAGTAAACTGACAGCATGAAACCCAACTTGCATGCTGTAAAAATTAGGTTTCCTTATCAGTGGCGCCACTTACACGTTCCGCGAGTAAAACTGCTAGGGTGAAAGCTATTATTAGATATGGATGAATTCAAAGGATTGCTAATAGATTTTATGATAAATCAGATACTAAGATATATGCAAGTTGATGATTTTCAAATGTATCGCTATGAGGTATTACAACTAAAATCGCTTCTTCAATAATGATAATGAATTACAAGATAACAAAGACTTACTGGTTTCTCCAGCTTCTTTTTTTCTGCACTTGGTGTCATAGATGGAACCCAAAAGCTAGGCAAATCTTTGTCTCTGCCTTCGGCCATGTTAGATATTGATGTTGAAGTACTTGGTTTATCTAAAAGTTCATCAAAATTTTATGGATGACATGAGGTGTTGAAATGGTCAATTCTTCATACAAAAAAGTGAGCTCAATTTTGGCAAATATGGAGAAATAGTAATTACCTGATTGAAAACCAGCAATCCTTTTGCTTACAATATTATCCTCTTCCTTCAAGAATGATGAAACTTTCTTCTCTACCTCGTTCACTTTCTGTTGAGTCAACTCATCCTCTTCTTTCTTTTTCCTTTTCTCATAATCCTTCAGTTTTTTGCTATATTCATTTTTCTTTTTGATGATGTACTCCAGGATTACTTCCTTATCGAAGAGGTACCCATCTTTTCTACAAATAAAAATTGAACTCTAGTATATAGAATAATAAATGAGCATGCTTCAATAATAGAAATGATGACCTTTTTATAAAATGGTTCACATAACAGTAGCAGACTACCGTTTTTTTATTGTTTTTGGCAGATCACAATGTTTTATGAAATAAACAGATGACGTATAATGTACAGTGCTTAACTTGAGAGAGATTACACACTGTGCAAGCCGATTTCCTAATGCAGCATCATTTGGGTAACAGAAGTCTGTTATTTTCATTCACTTTTTGGGGCAAATACAATAACATTATAAGTAAAAAAATACTTACGTTATCACAGGGTTTCGGCATGGTTGTAGTGATAGAGAGCAACAATCAAAATCCTTCACTGAATCTTTGCCAATCCTTGTAGCATTTGTCCCATATCCTGAGGCTTGAGCATCCTTTTTCTTTTCATGATAAGTATACACCGCGCCTGCAGTACAATTTCTTGCATGTCTTGTCATTGCAAACCTCTCAAGATTGTGACCTGCTAAATTTCTGGGGCCTCTTCTGCAGAATCAAAGCTAGCCTGTTTCTAGATAAGTTCCTATTTGTCGTAATGTTTTACAATACTAGAAAATACAGACCCAAATAGCAATTAAAAACACATTAGCAAATGTCAAAACTCAAAACAAATGTGACAGTGACGTTGCGATTTGTCAGGTTGAGGTGGGGGTGGCTAATACCTGAGGCTGTTCCCATGCTCCTAAGCCACGCCCACCAGCTATCTATTCTACGCCCCCTTTCCGTGTGAGCTCTGGCCATGAAGACTAGAAATAGGAGATTAAACTTACGGAGTTAGGGTCAAGCCGACGAAGTGAGTTGGTACACGGCGTAGCAAACGGATTCCAGGCCCTACGCATAGCATCTCACTCGTGTGTAGACTGCACAGAAAATGAAGTTCTGCGCATGACTGTAAACAACTCCAATTTTGTCAGTTCGGACGAGTTGCAAATAAAAATATTGGATAATATCAATAAATCACGAAGTAATAAACCTACAAAGCATAGCAAAACGAGTGAAATGCACATAAAGAGTGCATCTATGTTGACTGGATTCTTCATATGAATACGTTATACCCTGTTTCACGTGTATCCAGCACCGTAGACTGACAGCCGATTATCTAGTAATATCTCTGAATTCCCCATATCGGCGCAGGGTACATAATTCTGAGGGATCCGTCAACGTCTGGTAGTCAGAGCCGTATTTTGTTTTGGTTTTTTGTACGTTACAGATTCATTTTATACTTGCTTACAGCTCCTTTATTTAGAAAAGTTCATTTGCATACAAAAAACAAAACGCCACAAACAAGTTTTACTCGATTTACACACGATTCATTATTGCCAACGTTACAGAATAACACAAAAATGTCTCATGCTGATCACCTCAGTAGAATCAAAGCGTGATGGATACTCGTGAAATAGGGTATATCTCTAATGCGGGTCTCACACGATACTTCCAACGTTGTTTACAACGTTCGACACCCCACAATTGGCAAGTGTGTCTGCTACACGATGGGATGAACTTTTTAGTCTCGGACGTTCGACGCATGGTAGTGCTAACGTCCATTATCGGTGTCAGTGTCGCGCTTGAACCTTTACAACTGATGGAAAAATTCTACAAAAACGAAAAACAATATCAGATCTGTCCTCAGCGATCAAGATTTAAGTCTGTCAGAACCCTCAAAAATGTCAAAAAATGAAGTTTGACCGTTTTTTGTTTGTTTTTCGACGATAGCTTCACCGCCACTGTACCGATTTTCAAAAACTGCAGAGCTTTTTCATTTTCATAGTAGTAACTTAGGGCCAAAATTTCATCAAAATCGTGATAATGCTTTCATAGTTATCATTTCTTTAATCTTTTTCATTAGTTATGAAATGCAAGTCAATAATTTCTCAACTAGTCTTGCATTACAACAGGACATTATAATAAAACACTTGATAATTTGTAATTTACTAAAATACATATCCTTGCCAGCCATAACTCACCTGCGAAACGTACAAAATATTAGCAATATTAAAAAAGTGCTTTTATGACAGCCTATGTTTTGTATGTATACTAAAATAATTCATTCTTCTCAAAAGTTAGTTACGGAACATACATTATTATGAATAGGTAGGTATTCAAATCAAAATACTTCCCACATACCACTATTTCACCACAAACACAGCAAACAAATAAATAATGTTTGTCGCCGCTATTGGTTCTGACTTAAAACCATCAAACACATGACATCTCGTGTGGGAGCGTAACGAACCATGCTTCGAACGTTGTAACATCCTTTGACGCGAGTCAAATTTACCAACAAGAGCCCGAGCGTGTCATGTGGCGAACGTAGGACACAGCAATCCGTCAGCGCTCTTCCCACACGATGTGGCGAATTGCCATGTGTCAAACGTTGTAAGGCATTCGCCACATCATGTGGGAGCGGTCTAACGCAGTTTAACCTCATATGTCTAGTCTTCATGATTCTGTTACACTTGACAGTAATTGTTCACAGTTTCCAGCTGATGTTTCCGAACAATCACAGCGTTCACAGTTTTGTTGTGTGTGAACCCGACTGCACTCTTGTGTTTGAGTGCATTGTGCATTCCCAGTACAAAAAGTGTTTTTACAACCGAAAAAATGAAAAGAAAGAGGAAGAACCAGTGCCCGTCACCACTACTGGACGATAGTCCAAAAAGGCAAGTGTCTTTCTTTCATCAAATTCAAAAGTTAACAGCGGTTTTTCTTGCAGAACAAAAGTGCATGCTCAGAGAAAGTTTGCACAAGGTTCAAATGTGAACAGTCCAGTGATCACTCCAATAAAGGAACTAGAGTCCGAAATTCCCCACATCGATGTAATGCCTGAGCCAGTGGAACTGCTACCCATGAAACGACAAGACACAGAGGATTTTTTAACCTTCTTATGTTTCCGTGGTACCCCTGTCTTACCGCCAGGCTTGAATTTTTTCAATACAGCCTCTATAGTTGATACAAATGGCCAAGTACACGAAATTAAAAGTGAGGGCCCCAAAAATGGTCCTATTGATATTGCAAAATGCTCCACTTCAGAAAAGCCTTTTATTGCTTTTGGAGTTCGCAAGAGAGCTGATCCTATAATTATTAGCAAACAGATGGATAGAAAAAGAAGGCATGCTTTGGCCTTACAAGCCTTGCGTAGAAAATACCAGGAACAAAAAATGGCAAAGATTAGAGCTCTGACTATCTCAAAGTTATCAGAAAAATTTACAAACAGGACTGTAGTAAAGACAAATACTGTTTCCAAAACTGAAACAATCACCAAAAAGACAAACTCCTTTCAAAAAACCAAAGTAATGGCTACGAAACATGTTAAAGTCACTACACAAACTTTAAAAACTACCTTGAGACCCAAGTTGAAGCATAGTTTGAAGCAAAATATGTGCTTAAGAAGTTTCAGAGGTAGATTTGTTCATAAAGAATTGCCATTTAGGAAAACAGTGCATTCTGATGTAAGAACAGGGGTAAAGAGGCCATTAAACAGACTGGTTGTTAAAAGTAATAAAAGGGTACCTGACCATAATGTTAAAGTATCAACTTCCACAAAATCTATCTCTAATCCAAAAGTCGTGAAGAAAACAACTGGTCAAAATTCATCAGAAAAACCCGAAGTGATAAGGTATGTCATATAAATATGCTACATTTTTTTAGTTTTCATCCAAATTCAAGTCCCTCTCTTCTTAAAACTTCCACTGCTGATGTCATGCTTATGTGAAAGTGAGTTTGCTAGTTGCTGATGACACACAATTTTTTTTTATAAATTTGACTTTATAATAAAATGTTTATTTTCCTGAGTTTTGATAAAACCTTTCAAACAGAAAAAAATATGACACACATGCTATATAGGCTTCTGTTTACTACTTAGACAATTGTAAAGCCTAACAAATTAAAATTTTAGAAAAAAACATTGCTAGCAGCAAAAGTGTTAATTTCCATTCTGATTGAACCGTTTGGGCTGTAGCCCGAGAAATAGTTTTTTCAAAGTTATTTCCTTGGATAAAAGGTAGTCTATATCTCTTTCATTCAGATCTGTTCAGCAACATATTTTTGTTTTAGCCCTTGTGTGAAAAGATCTGACATGAGTGCCAGAAGAAAGCAGTTGAAAAAACGAATGTTGATGGCAAACCCCACAACATTAGTCAAAACAAGGTCTCTTAGACTTACTACAGTAAATAAAACTATTTTATCCCAAAGAAAGGACACTTCTGTAAAGCATCTGAATCCTAAACTAGTCAAAAATGACAAGGCATCCACATCTACTAAAACTAAACCTAGTCCAGTAGGAAACGAGAAAAAACCTGTACCAAATGAAGAGAACAAAATGGAGAATAAAATTGTAACAAGAAGATCAAGTATAGAGCCCAGAAAGAAGACCAGACAATCACTGAGAAGGCTAGTCAGTCATCGGATAGAAGTGAGAAGAGAAATGTCAAAAACAGCTAATATTAACAAGGTATTAGAAAGAAAAAAACGTCTGATGAATCGTAATCTCAATATAAAAAAACAAGCTAAAACTATCGAGAATAAAAAAATTATCAAAACCCCAGATACTAAAAAAGATGTCAGTAAAACAGCAGATGTTAAAAAGGAGGAAACAAAGTTTGTAGACATAAAGAAAGAAGATAAGTCAGTAGATGTCAAAAAAGAGGCTGGAAAGTTGGCTGATGTGAAGAAGGAAGTTACCAGAACTTCCAAAAGAGATATTAGCAAAGTTTTTGATATAAAGAAGGAAACAAACATATCAGGATCTGCTAAGAAAGGAATAAGCAAGACAGTGGACATAAAGACGAATGTAACTAAAAAGGTCAATATTAAAAAAGTTTTCAATAAATCTTCAGACATGAAAAAAGATGGAAGTAAAATCGTGAATATAAAAAAAGAAATGTCAGATGTTAAGAAAGAAGGTAGTAAGTTACCAGTGCCCAAGAAGGCGGTAAATAAACCATCTGACAAAAAAGATACTGTAAAGCCAGTAGTTGCTACATCAGAAATGAAAAAAGGAGTCAGCCAAACAGCAGGTTCTGAAACTGAGGTGAATAAGTCCAATGAAACAAAAACAGATATTTCTAAAGCAAATGAAGTTAAAAGAGAAGTCAACACCAGATCATCTGAGGCTAAAAAAGAAGCTAATAAGATACCTGATGTCAAAAAGGAGGAGACAAAGCCAGTTGACGGCAAGAAAGGGCTCATTAAAGGGACTGAAGCTAAACAGAAAATGCAAGCAAAAAAGGTAGTGGACAAGAAAAAAGAAGATTCTGAATTAGAAGATTCCAATAAGGCAATCATCAAATCATCAGAACTCAAAAAGGAAGGTGTTAAGTCACCAGAAATCAAAAAGGATGCTGCAAAACCATCAAGTAGTAAAACAGGTATTGCATCGGTTACTGATAAGGAAACCAAAGGTCCTACTGTAGCTAAAAATGAAGCAAAGGAATTACCTAGCCAAACTGTGAAAGGGGGCAAAAATACAGATAAAAAATCAGAAGACACGCCAAAAATAAAAGATACAATACCAGCTGTAGATACTAAAGAAGAAAAATCTGAATTGAAGAAGGAAATGGACATTGAAGAATTCAAAGAAAGACCAAAGTCGCCCGCCAAAATCACAGTCGCCAAAAGAAAGGTTAAAAGAGAAGATTCACCAAAGCTAACAAGGCGCTCTGCTAGAGACGAAAAATCACCTGTTGCTAATGCTAGACCCACCAGAAAGACAAAAGAAGCTGCTGCAATTTACATGGAGATCCTCAGTCACAAATTGGACAGTAAAGTGGACGATGACAACGTTTCTATTGACAGCTTTCCTGAGTTACCAAACGTCAAGAAAACTGAACAGAGGGAAAATGAACTCAAAGCTAAGGCTAAGTCCTCCAAAGATGACATCAAATCTAAGGAGAGTGGTGATGAAAGTAAAGGAAAGAGGACGAGAAGTTTCAAAGATTGGGCTCAAGATGAAGAAGAAGAATTAGTTGCAGCAATCAGGAGACAGACTACAGAAACTAAACCAGGTTCTGAAGTGATACAGTCACCGAAAGACGCAGGAGATAGCCAAACTAAAGAAATTGATGACAAAGACAGGAAACAACCTGTTGAGAAGAAAATTCCACAGAGCAACGACGAAAGTAATCTGAGTTCAGATAAAGTAAAAATTAATGAAAATACAGAAAAAAAACGTATTGAAAAAAATAGTACTGTATCAGAAGAAACAAAAAGTGTTGATAAAAACAAGAAAAGTACTGATGAAGAAATGGATAAGAATCAAGGCACCGGGAAGAAACCTAATTCAACTAAGACTAGTAATCCAAATACAGGAATTGAAGCAGAATTTGATAAAAATGAAGTCACTAAAGACACAAAGGAAGTTGAAGATTCTGGTCGGAGGCATACAAGGAATTCGACTGTATCACAAATAAATCAACACAGCGATGACTCTGACGAGTCTTTTCACGTCAGTATTAAAGTGCCTCGTAAAAGGAAAATGACTAGGAGCAAGGGTCCCGTTAAACCTTCTGAATCTGAAAACCCTAAATCCAAAGCTAGTGAACCATTAACAAAACTTCAAGAACCTGCTAAGAAACCACCGACTGATCTTAGCGATTCAGACCAGTCTACTACGTCAGACATGAATCTCAAAGTGATCATGAACAAAGTGAAGAACAAGAAATTCTCGAAGACCAAATCTATGACAAAGACGGAAAAATGTTTCATAGATTCAGATGAAGAGCCTTTGTCCAAGTTGACAAACAAAAGCGGAGACGATAGATCTGAGACTGTCAAGGCTAGCGATAGTAAAGCTTCAACGTCTAAAAAAGAAAAAATAGAAGCGCAGAAAGAAGTACCGGCTGTTAAACCGAAGCGTGAATGTGCTAAAAGACCTCAGAACTATCTTCCGATGCTTTCCTCGTCCGATGAAGATGAAATTTTCCATGGGTTTGACGAGAAGACTAAACAGAAGGTTCCTAACAAACCTTTGGAAGTCACTCTAGCGCATGTTCCGCCTTTGTTGGAACTGTTCAGCAAAGATTTGGATAGAAGATTCGGAAAAGAAAAGGTAAGCCACTTTGGGTTGTACCTGATTCTATTTAAAAAATTCTAGGTTGAAAGGAAGTTGTTTATTAAATGGCATTATTTACAAACTCCATCTTTTCTTGTTTCACGCGATTTTTATGTCGGGAAGTCTAGAGATTCAAATTCTCTTTGATATTAAACAGGAGATTCGATACTTTGGCAGGACGGCTTCTAGACCATCGAAGATTGACAATTAAATTAAGTTTTTTCCTATTTTACTTTCTAGGTGAGAAGTATTGTAATAAAGAAAAATTACGAAAATTAGATACAGTAATGGACAAAAGTATATAGACAAATTAATGTTATGCTGTATTTCTTCTTTAACTTGTTTTATTAATACTCCAACCTGTATACATATTTCTTTATAGCATAATACTCACTTATACATAAATAAATTCATTAGACTCCCTTCAATAAAAGATTAATTGAAAAAAACTGGAACTGTGAAGGGCAAAAATATATAGACAAAGCAGAACAATTATAGAAAAAAGAAGCAAAGTTCATTGAATTATAGAAAACCAACCACGTTTGTGTTAATATTTTGTAGCATAACCATTACTATCAATCACCGCCTGGCATCGTCTCGGCATTGATTGAAGTTTCTTGATATAAGATTCATCAATCTGTCTCCACTTTTGCTCTAAAGCGGCATCATTGTTTGAATAATTTTTATCTCACATTTGCTTATCTAAGTATTCCCATAGATTTTCAATGGGGTTTATATCGGGAGACTGTGAAGGCCATTTGAGAACTGGTATTTTTTCATCCAGAAAGAATTTCTTTGCGAGATTTGAAGTGTGCTTCGGGTCATTATCTTGCTGTAAGATTGATCTTAGGGGCATATTGTCTTCCATATAGGTAACATGACATGCTTTAGTATGTCTGTGTATACAAACTTATCCATAATGTCATCTATGCTATGTAAAGGTCTCATCCCAAACCCCGAAAAGCACCCATAAACCATAACAGACCCGCCTCCATGTTTGACAGTGGGCAAAGTGTACTTGGGGTTTAATCTTTGTCCACATTTTAACGTAATGAACACCATCTGATCCAAACATATTGAACTTGGATTCTTCACTGAATCAAGATGCAACCGTACAAATTGCAATCGGTCCTTACAGTTTTTCCTCGAGATTAGCTGCTTCTTACTTGGGCGACGTGCAAATAACTTCAAATCATTTAATTTTCTACTTATAGTTTTCGTAGATTCTTACGCTTTTTGCTGTAGTTGCCAAAATAATTTGTCTCCGATACCAGTCCAGATGTTTCTACAGTTTGATATAAGTAATGTGTACTGCTTCTAAACCAATGGAGTTAGACAAGTAAAACTTGTTTAAACTTTTTCTTGCATTTCACACGATTTGTCTGCCTCTGGTGGTGGTCTGTTACAAGGTTAACCAAAATAATGTTTCCATTTTTTAAAGGTGAACATGTCAAATGCTCAGATCGAAAAATGGTTAAACGACTCTGCATTGGCGGGTAACAGTATCAAAAAAGAAAACGATGAAATGTTGAAGTTTGGCGAACGGATTCCCACCGAAACGTCGTTCGATAGTACGGACGCTGCAGATATTGAAAAACTCAAACACAACATATTATCGACTCCTACTAAATCTGCGGAGGCGACCAAGTTAGATGTCTGCAAAGTTGTTGATGACTCGACAAAGTCGGAGGTTGAGAAAACGCCAAAACAGAATTCGTTGGATAGAAAGCCCATATTTCGTAAAAGTAAGCGAAATAGCTTCATTTCTTATTTCCCAAAAACAATTATATTTCAAAAATATTTGTTATAGGTAGAACGGAAATTACACCAAACGTGAATGCTTTTTCACCAGAAAACGAAAGTAGCGTATATGCGTTTGGTGAAGATAACGAGGAAGTAGTCAGTACTCCATTTCGACGACCTTCAAGAAGACCTTCCAGTACCGCCACATCAAAATCTGAAGACGAATCTTCGAAACAAGACGAATTGAAAAAAGGTAGATATTGTATTTGTAGGTGACTCTTAATGTTATAGAACAATCTTAATATGTTCAAAAACGTACCAAACCCAATTGAATCGTAAACAGTTCACACCTAAGCATCTCAAATTACAGGGCAGTTCCGGAGGCCGTTGTTGAAACAAGAACACACCAAAAGCAAAGAAGAACTAGAAAGCAGTGCAGATGCTGATGATGCGTCTTACCATTTCTATATTCCTCAGAAGCCTTGTAAATCCTTCAGTAAAGCTCAAACGGGAGCTATGAAATCTAAGGTCATTGAGAACAGGCCTTTGAATAGGGTGGTCAAGGGTACAGATAGATTATCTGCGGAACGTGATGACTTCAAGTACAAGGTTTGTATTTCTTATTTTTTAATATAATTTTTATTTTGTGTTGCAACACTACATTTTGTAGACAATATATGCAGTGTTCATCTACTTTTATTGCAGGTCCCAAGTTCTCCAAGTGCTAGCTCCTCAAGTAGTGCCAAGATTTACAAGCGCCAAACTCCAAAGCAAAAAATTAAATCTCAAGATGTGGTCTCTCCTGTGTACGTCTCGGAATTTCCGAAACGAACGGACCCTGCGAAGCTGGTAGAAGCTCCAGTTTTCCATCCTACAGATCAGGAGTTCCAAGATCCTTTAGAGTACTTGGAGAGAATCAGGCATAAGGCTGAACCGTTTGGAATATGCAAGTACGAAATTTTAATTCTGTTGTTTGAAACTTATTTGAATTCCGGAAAATTTCATTTCATTTTCTCTGTCTTTTACAGAATAGTACCTCCTAGCAGTTTTAAGCCAGAGTGTAAAGTGTCAGATGACATGAGGTTCACTTCTTACAATCAATACGTGCACAAAATGTTGCATAGATGGGGACCAAACTTCAAAGAGTTGATGGCTATCAAGAAATATTTGGAGACGCAAAATATCGGATTTACTCACTCTCCATGGGTAAGCACGATGTAGAATCTAAAACATGGTAAATTATTTTTGATTTGTTTTGCAAAGAGTGGAATATTAACCATTCCACAATAGGATATGTGCATGTGATTCAAATATCGCTTAAATATTTTTATTTACAGTCTATATAACTTCAATCTTATTTTATACTTTAGCAGTATAAGATTTCGAGTATCCATACTTCTTTACTAATATATAAATGTGAAAGTGTATATGTATATATACTAAGTGACATATAAATCCGAACACCCAGTTTAAATGGTTTTATTTTAATAAAATTTTGTATAAGTACTTAATGAAGCATAATAAGTAAATGATAAGAATTTCAAAATGATTGCACTGCTTTAAAGCCCTTTGACCTTTAATAATGTGTGGATGCACCCTGATGTGCTACGCATTCTCCAACGCGCCTAGGCATGCTTCTGATTAGGTGGTCAATGTCCTCCTGTGGTATCTCATTCCAGGCAACCACCAACTCCTCTCGAAGTGCTTCTAGAGTCTGAGGAGGACGTTGCAAATTGAGCAATCTCCTACCCATCATATCCCACACGTGCTCAATTGGGGATAAGTCGGGAGATCTTGGTGGCCATGGTAACAATGTGATATCATTATGTTGAAAGAAGTCTATTGTGACTCTTGCAACATGTGGTCGGGCATTATCTTTTGGAAAGTTGGATCTGCCAGGGTGTCAAGATAGGGTAAAAGATGGGGTTCTAGAACTTCGTGGATATAACGCTGCGCGTTCATGTTACCTCTGATGAAGATTAAAGGTGACCTGGAACCATAAGCTATAGCACCCCAAACCATAACTCCAACAGTGTGATGCACATGTCTTTCAACAAAAAACTGTGGATTCCTCCTTTCACCACGTCGCCTTCTAACCCTGGCACGACCATCGTGCATGCCTAAACAAAATCGAGACTCGTCACTAAAGACAATACTGTTCCATTCCTGATCCCAGAGTGACCGTTGTCTTCACCACTCAAGGCGATTACGTCGGTGTTCTCGAGTTAAAGGGAGGACCCAGTGTGGCCGGTATGAAAACAAGCCAAAACTTCTCATTCGTCGGTAAACACTTCGCATGCCAATAGGTCTTCCGTGTTCTGCAAACCATTCATTTGCAATGGACCTGGTAGTGGAGAAACGGTCCCTTAAGGCCAATAATCTTAGGCGGCGATCTTCACGGTCTGTTGTTCTACGGCGGCGTCCAGTGCCCCTTGCTCTTTGCGTGCGGCCTTCTCGAAGCCATGCCTGACAACACCTAACCACAGTGTCTACACTTTGCACTCTAACTGGAATTGCCCGAAAAGAAAGTCCAGCTTCCCGAAGTCCCACTATACGGCCCCCATCAAACTCACTAAGTTGACGAAATCGTACAGGTCTCCATACTCTAGGCATCTTAACCGATCGTAAAGGATGTCAAGAACCAAAATCCGCCAACGTTGATTCTTTACTGCGGCTGAAATATTCATTTTTAGAGCGTTAGTGAATTAAAAAAAAGCAGTATAAAAACCGGAATGTCCAACTGATAAAGCTGAAAATTTTTTCACTTGTTATTTACAGTAAGATAAATACATTCACCAACTTTTATTAAAATAAAACCATTTAAACTGGGTGTTCGGATTTATATGTCACTTAGTATATGTTCCGTTTCCACACCAAAACGGTTGAACCAATTATGATAAACTTTGACACAAAGATAGGTAAGACCTTGGAGACATTTCGTTGCAAAAATAAAACTTGGAGGAGTTGAGATAGGGGATGAAAGTCACGATGATGAAACTATTATTCAAGTTAGGGATGCAAATATGAGTTTTTTATATCTGGTTCCTTGACAGAAAGGGGTTTAACGACTATCACATTTTTTTATACTTTTACCTTATATCTAGAGGCTAGGCATATATTTTTACAATGCAAAATTTTGTTTTATCTGTGTTGATTAAAATGAAAATTTTGTTATTTCAACAACCTTATGCAAACGAGGTCGCGGCTAACAGCTAGTTAATTAATGGAAAAAAATACACGCTAAATTTAAAGCTTGTAACCAGCTAACCATTTGTTGATTGGTCAGTCCGATTTAAAATGGCAGACGTTTGTTTTCAGTGTCGTTGATTGTCAGCCTTTCAGTTTGATAACACTGATCAACAGCCAAAAAATATCCTAAATAAAATCAACAAAATATTACTATTTTTAATGTGCTCAAACCGGAATGAAACTTATTTTTTCAATATTAGTTCAAGTTTTAGAGATACGGTAATTATATGTGTTCCTGCTTGACAGTGTTAATATACTGTAATTCACAAGAATGCACGTGCTACATTTTTATATTCGGCAAGGAAAGATGATGTAATCGGCATGATTGTGTTACGTTATACATACGTGTACATTATATTGTTTTATATTAGCCATTTTTTCCTCAGTTGGCTGACAGCGTTCATACAAGATGTCTCGAAAGTGTGTAAACAATCCGTATCAGTTTTGTTACGTGTGTGGTGATGTGACTTTTGCGTCTCAGAGACGGTCTATTACTCCACTAATAACAAAGGCATATCTGCTTTATTTCGGTTGTAAACTAGGTGATCAAGACAAACAGTGGGCACCCCACGTCTGCTGTAATACAGGTGCTTCAAGTCTGAGGAGCTGGTTAAATGGCAAAAAACGGTCTATGCGCTTTGCTGTGCCAATGGTTTGGAGAGAGCCTACAAATCATATTAATGATTGTTACTTTTGCATGGTACCTTGTGTTGGATAAGCCACAGGTATGTCCAAGAAAAAAAAATCGGTTATTAACTACCCAAACATACCATCTGCGATGAGACCTGTGCCTCACAGTGACGAAAATCCTATTCCAAAACCCCCAGAATCCTACACTTGCGAATCAGAAAACGAATCAGATCATGGCGATCGAGTGATTCGTCAGGAAAAAGATATGCCATCAACGTCAAGAGATCCTGATTTTATACCGAGCACGTCATGCCACCAACCGCACAAAATAACACAGTCAGAATTAAATGATCTTGTAAGAGATTTAGAACTTCCAAAATGTAAGGCAGAGTTACTTGGATCAAGACTGCAGCAGTGGCACTTGTTAGAAGACGATGTTTCGGTTTGTGTTTTTCGTAAACGCCACAAAGAGAACCATTTTTCAATATGGATAATAACTTGGTTTTCTGCAGTAACATTAACAGCTTACTGGCGGCTTTAAATATAAACTATAACCCAGAAGAATGGAGATTGTGAATGGAGGAGTTCAACATTGAGTTTAAAGGCAGTGTTATTGCATATTGGAAATATTTTACCGTCTCTTCCTGTAGGGTATGCAGTTCACATGAATGAATCATATGACAATATGAAGTACCTATTGACATGCATAAAATACGATGAGCACCAATGGCATATTTGTGGCGATTTTACTTGGGCTGCAGCTAGGCTACACAAAGTTTTGCTGTTTTTTGTGTGAATGGGGCAGTCGGGCAAAGGCACTTCATTACACCAGACAAAAGTGGCCTGTTCGTCAATTCCTAGAGCCAGGTCAAAAAAATGTACAGCATTGTAGATTCGAAAAAAAATTTATTACCACCACTGCATATCAACTTGGGCCTAATGAAAAACTGTCAAGGCATTAGATAGAGATGGGTCAGCTTTTCAATACCTGCGTCAGAAAGTGAGGCAAAGGTTAAAGAAGGTATGTTTGTTGGGCCACAGATTCGAAATATTTTGAAAGATACACAGTTTGAAAACACTTTAACAGGTATTGAAAAAACTGCTTGGAATGATTTCCGTCTGGTGGTCACTAATTTCTTGGGAAATAGAAAAGCTGACAACTATAAAACCCTTGTCAAAAATATGCTGTCATCGTATCAAAAGATGGGCTGTAATATGTCTCTTAAGATAATTTCCTACACTCACACCTGGACTTTTTTCCTGACAATTGCGGAGCAGTAAGTGATGAGCACGGCGAATGTTTTCATCAGGATATTTCAACAATGGAAAAAAGGTACCAGGGAAAGTGGAATCCTTCCATGCTTGCAGACTACTGTTGGACTCTTGGTAGAGATGCTCCAGAAACGATCCATAAAAGAACAGCAAAAAGACAGCGCATATTGTGATTCTTATAAGTATATGAATCTTGTTACTTTTTTTAATATATCCTTAAAAATAAAAAGTTTTTTTTTCTAAACCGCAACTATTTTTTTTATTTTATTGTCATTTTTGGATTCAGCGCCCCAAAATTAACAAAGAAGTGCACTTTTCCCACAAGATACAATTAAAAAACTAAAATTTGTTGTCCAGTGTAATTATTTGCATTGTTTTCCAACTTTTCAATGTAATTTGTAGTAAATACTTTGTAATTTGAATGGTTATGTCAAAATCTCGACGGCAACCTGACCAAAGATCATCATCAAATGAACGGTGACGTCATTGCGAAGCGCGTGAAAAATGTGGCCATTGGCATTGAAGTTTTAAATATTGAATTGAAAATAAACATAGAAATGTGTATGAGTGACATATGATATTAACGTAAATAATCGACAGACAACACGCATATTCCATAAATAGGAACCTGCCTGAGATTCGTATTTTCTATACTATCAAGCAGTTACCTAAAATGATCTGATGTTTTCCAGATCGGAGGTATGGAAATAGACTTGCCGAGGCTATACCAAACAGTTCAGAATCTAGGAGGGTTGAAAGAAGTTATTGAAAAGAAAAAATGGCCGAGGGTGTCAGAACTTATGAAGATACCAAAATCCGCTCAGGATCGTGTCACTAAACTTGATGACATTTACTGCAAGTATCTTTTGCCATACGACACATTATCACCGGGTAAGTATTTACGGATCATAGAGCATTTGCGAAATTGCGAGATAAGTTTTGATTCAAATCATTGATCGAATTATTCCACCAGAAAACTGTATACTTGACGCCATTTCAAAAAATCACTTTTTTTTTAGCTGAAAGACAAAAATTGTTCGACGAAGTGGAAGCGGAATGGGCCAGACGACAAAATAAGAGCCAAAAAAGCGTCCCGGAAAAAACAGGTGAAGGAGGAAGCGTCCCTGACGGTGACGATTCCGAGCAGGAATTCAACGATAACGAGGCAGAGGAATGCATCACTAAAGGCAGAAATATGGCGCTGAATGCTTTTTATCGGATCGCTAGGAATACCATGAGCATGCACTTCAAGAATGCCGAGCCTTCCGCACAAGAGGTAAGAATTATCGAAAATTGTCAGGTACTACTTTTGCCATTGATTAACATATTCCACCGGAAGACAGATCAGGTAGACTTTTGGGTGTTGTGTACTTCTAGGAAAGTTGAACAGATATGAATATAATTTTTCGTTACAGGTAGAACAAGAGTATTGGAAATACGTGACTTTGAGACAGAACCACATCTGCGTGCATTCAGGCTCTATAGACTCTGGCAGTTGGGGATATGGCTTTGCCGTTTCGAAAAATAGCCCTTTCGCCAGGCACGCGTGGAACCTTAAAGTTCTCACGAATAACTGCGGTTCCGTACTTCGGTCACTGGGACCTGTTATGGGCGTTACTGTACCCACACTGCATGTTGGAATGGTAAGTTATTAATTCACGTAAAATCATTTGTACTAAAGTGCGAAGGTATCTCAAGTTCCTACTATCGCAGGTAAGGTATGAAAGTAAACAGTAAAAGAAAGTGAAAAGTCCGGATTTAATAGCTGCTTAGTATGTGTAAAAGTTGTGAAACAGTATCAGGCAAGATTAGTGGAAGAAATTAAGAGGATGTGGTGTTATTCCGTGCATGAAATAATTGTACTTGAAAAGTTTGGCTTTGCTAACAGACGCAGGAGGTTTGCATGTTGAGTCATGTCCATGAGTGCATAGTAGCCACCAGCTGCACGTCTGTTGATTTAGTTGTTCGTTCGTATTGACAGTGTAAATTGCGGACTATGGCATCGTGGTCGATGTGCTTTGGCATTGTCTACTACGATTCTTTTTTTGCAGGTGTTCAGCGCATGCTGTTGGTACCGAGACCCCCACGGCCTGCCATGGATCGAGTACCTTCACACGGGAGGCAGCAAAATATGGTACGGCATTCCGAACACCACCAGTGATCAGTTTAGGGCCGCTTTGCAGAAATTGGTGCCCAATTGTTGTAGAGACAAAGAGCTGTGGTTGCCTAGCGATACTGTGATGATACCTCCGAGCCTGTTGATTGAAAATGGAGTCTCGCTGTGTAGGGCTGTACAGGAACCGGGACAATTCGTCGTGGTAAGAGGCTGCACTTTTGTCTTAAGTTGTGGAAAAACTTGCAAATGAATATTATTATTAGCACCACAACAGTAGTCAGATGATACTGGTGTGTAGTCTTTTTATGCTGGATAATGCACGAAACGTGTCTTCTAGTTCGTTTTCCAGCTTATTCTTGAATAAATTATTGACAGTTGTTAACCAAGAGAGTTCCACGAGTATACCACACGATTTGCAATTAAATTTCTCCTTATCAACATAGACGTTCTCTTTTTTTTCTAATGTAAAGGGTTGTCCAAAACCGACGCAGGAAAGTAAACGCATATTAAAACAAGAAAGATTGATATTCAAATCAAGTTGGGTACTTTAATTTGAAGGTTCATTATACCATTTATGTATGAAAAATAATATCGCTCAAATGTTCACCATGACTGGATTTACAGACGTCCACGCGATGGTCGAAATTTTCAATGACATTTTGCAACATGGTCGGTTCTATGGCATTTATCTCGGCAATGATGTTGTTTTGAGTTCTTGGAGGGTGGCTGGTTTGTTGACGTAGACTTTGCTTTTCCAATATCCCCATAAAAAGAAGTCCAAGGGAGTCAAATCGCACGATCTTGGTGGCCATGGCACATTTCCTCTGCGCGAAAACACGCGATCACCGAAGAAGGACTGCAATCGATGGATATTGACGTTGGTTGTGTGGCATGTTGCACCGTCTTGTTGGAAATAAACATCGTCCATATCCATTCCTTCAAGTTGCGGTAAAAAATAGTCCTCTATCATCACATGATATCGCTCAGAATTGACGGTAACGGCGTCCCCGGCCGCATTTTCGAAAAAGTAAGGTCCGATGATGCCTTTTGACCACAATGCACACCACACAGTCACTTTTTGAGGATGCATCGGCTGCTCTTGATACTCACGGGGATTTTCGTTCGCCCAGATGCGGCAGTTTTGCTTGTTTACCGTCCCATTCAAAGTGAAATGCGCTTCGTCGCTGAACATGATTTTTGGTGAAAAATTGGCATCAATTTGGCGGTGTTCAAGGAGCCAATCTGAGAACGTTCGGCGCGAAAAATGGTCGGCCCGACGCAGCTCTTGCATCAATTGGATCTTGTAGGCGTGTACATTCAAATCCTTGTGGAGAATGCGGAGCAAACTGGTTCTCAAAATGCCCAATTCTTGGGATCGACGCGTTGTTGATTGTTTCGGATCGTCTCTCACACTCTCCTTCACAACAGCAATATTTTCCGGTGTGCGAACGCTCCTTGGCCGGCCAGAGCCTGGCAGATTTGCCACAGAACCTGTTGCCTCGAATTTACGCACCAGACGACCGATGGTTGTTTCGTTTGGGCGGTTGTTGCGACCGAAATGTTCACGAAGCGCGCGAAACGTGTTTTTTATTTTTGCACCATTTTTGTAGTGCTCTTGAATAACTTTAATGCGGTCTTCAATCGAATACGACTCCATAGCGATAAATGGTAAACATTAAACTAACAAAATGACATGTCGGTGACAGAAAACAAAGATGGCGTCTATGTCAAATTGACGTTAATTTTCCTGCGTCCCTATTGGACAACCCTTTAGAATACAGTGTTTTTTAAAAAAGCACTTCTTCGATGCTTGTATCAATGGTTTTACCTCATTGACCATACCAATATTTGAAGTAATATCACTTTTCTGTTATTTTCAGGTGTTTCCTAAAGTATTCACCTCAAGTATTAGTACTGGATACGTAGTATCGGAGAGTGTGTATTTCGCGCCGCCTTATTGGTTAAAAAGTGCCAGGAATTTGTTTGACGTGTTGAGAAATAGCTGCGAACCTTCTATGTTCTCTTTAGATAGACTCCTGATCAACATAGCAAACGATACAAGGTATGTTCATCTGATGCTTTTTTGTTTACGTTTTCCCATCCTATTTTTTTCTTAATAACATTACATTTGATGTAGAGTTTTGAGTTTAAAGTACAGCAGACGCTCGATAACGTAAACACGGGATAATGAAAACTTGCGCTAATGTAAACACAAACTTCCTTCTATAGGATCAAACGGAACGCGCGATAACGTAAACAATGTGTACGCTCGATAACGTAAACAACTCTCGGCGCACGGAAACTGCGCGACGGTAAAATCCTGAAGCCTCGATGATTTATGTCGGGCGTCGGGGAGTCCCCGATTTATGATGTAGAGTGTAGGGGATTCACCTCTGCGATAAAATACGACACACTCGGTCAGTCGTATGATCGTTTAGGGTACGTTTATACGTACGTATGTATTTCATTTTTGAACTTAAGTGAATACATTGCACGCGTTAATATATTTTACGACTATGGCATCCACATCATATAAAAGAAAGTGTTTAAAGTTGAGTGAGAAAGTGAAAATCATAGACGAAGTTGCACTAGGTGCGGGAATGACACAGTTAGCAAAAAAATATGGAGTATCGAAAGCAACAATCTGTAAAATTAAGCGTATGAAAACTCAAATTTTACAAAGAACGTGCAATACATTTGGAGGTCCGGAAAAAGAAAAAGTTTAAAAAATGCGAAGGCACCTAAAATGGAAAATTCCCTGTATAGGTGGTTTTTAAAACAACGGGAAAATCATGTCTCAGTTAGTGGCGAAGTACTTAAACAGAGAGCGAGACTGTTAAATGAAAAACTGAAAGAAACTGAAAATTTCGTAGCAAGTGATGGCTGGCTACAACGATTCAAAACAAGATATGGAATTCGACTGCTGTCTATATCTGGTGAAAAATTATCAGCACAACCACAATTAGTGCAACCATTCAAAGAAAAATTGATGAAAACAATTACCGAGCTAGATTTAAGAATGGAACAAATTTACAACGCAGATGAAAGTGGCCTTTATCGGAAAATGTTACCAGAGAAAACCTATGCTGCATCATTTGAAAAATCTGCCCCGGGAAGAAAGCCGGAGAAACAACGAATAACGTTTCTAGCCTGCACTAATGCTAATGGTTCACACAAAATAAAGCCACTGGTAATTGGGAAAGCAAAAAATCCGCGCTCAATTAAAAATGTTAATATTCCTGTTGATTATGACTGTTCAAAAACCGCTTGGATGACTAGCAGTATATTCCTGAAATGGTTCCACATGTGCTTTCTCCCTCAGGTATGACAATCAATTATCACAAATGCTCTATTCATAATTTGAAGATGTGTTTTCAATTTGTAGGTAAAAGGTTTCCTAAAACAACAGAAGCTTCCAATAAAAGCGTTGTTACTATTGGATAATGCACCAAGTCATCCTCCCGAGCAACAACTGAGGAGCAGGGATGGGTCAATTTTCGTCATGTACATGCCGCCCAACGTAACACCGTTAATTCAACCGATGGACCAGAATATAATAAGACTCACCAAACTATACTATAGGAAGTTTCTACTTTCGTCTGTTTTATCAAAGAATCCTGAAAACTTATCTGAGGCTTTAAAAAAAGTAACATTACGAGAAGCTGTTTTAGATTTACATATGGCCTGGAATGAACTTAACCAGAAAACTATTCAAAAATGTTGGAACAATCTCTTTTGTACCAATAATGTCCCCTTAAGCGTAATTAGAGAACGTTTGCGATCCAATAATGATAATGTTATTAATGTGTCATTGGATGTTGTTGATTTATTCAAAACAGTGAATTCCAACATTGTTTGTACTCCTGCTGATATTAATGTATGGAACGAATATAAGCAGACGAATGATGCTGATAAGGAGGAGGATATGGACAGTGAGGATGATGAGAACGATCCCATTGAAGTCAGAAGTGTAGTGGCTGACGCGCAAGCTATACAAGTTTTTAACCAAGCTTTAGATTGGGCTGAAAGAAAGGAAGTTTCATACACGGATATTTTAGTTCTTCGTAAATTACGGGCGCAGGCATTGGAAGACAATGCTAAGCGCAAATTTACGCAGACAAAAATTGTTAATTATTTTTCTTCTAATTAAAAAAATACTTATCGCTGTTAGAATATTTGTTTATTTTGTTATAAATAGTATGTATTAAACGTTTCTTTTAATAAATCAAATATTATATAAATCACGTTCGCTAATGTAAACATTTCGATAATGTGAACCACACTTGGATTAAATTAGTTTACATTATCGAGCGTCTGCTGTACTTTAAAAAAATCATTTCGTTTTCAGATCTAGCATAGATATTTTGAGACAAGTGTTGCCTCACGTGCAAGATCTGTGTAACAAGGAGACTGAGAAACGTACGAAGCTGAAGACTTTTGGTGATTTGGAACGAGAAAGCATGCCTTTGCCAGATCCAAACAATAGAAAAAAGAAAAAGATGCGAGGGGAAGAGGGAGACTACGAATGTGAAATTTGTAGGGTGAATTTATTCACTTCAATGGTAAGGTCATTTGATTTTTTTATTCTTTCTCTTTTGGAACAGGAATTCTGTATAATATGTTGTCTTCATCGATAGTATTGATTGCCATCATGTGAATCAAGATTTATTCATATAAAAAAGGAGCAATATGAAAACTTCGATATGGTAGAAAAGCTGATCCTTTGGTCCTTCCTGATTTAACATAACCTAAAGAAACATTATACCTAGAAAATCTTTTTAATAAATTCATTAATACTCGGAGTTTTTTCTATGTCAGTATAATATTTCATGACTTTCAGGTGTTTGATACACATGTTAATGTGATATACTGCCTAGACCATGCAATAGAAATGTTAGAAAAGAAAAAATCCAAGGTTTCGAATTACAAATTCATGTTCACGTATGACGATGAAGAGATACAGGGATTACCTGAGAAGATAAAGAGTGCCATAGAGACGAAAGGCCAGAAAAAAATTCCTAACAAGTTTATGGGAATGCCAACATTACTGGGAAAACAATAAGCCAATGATGGCCTTCAATTATGATGCCGTCTCCATAGATTAAGCAAATTTTTTGATGATAGAATTTGATGTTTTCGCCAAACTTCCCTGATAATTTTTTGAGCTCTTTCAATATTTAAAAATTCGTACTAGGTATAGGCAATTCTTTATATGTAAGTTTATTTTTATATTATTTTTGAAAATATAAATCTTCTAAAGAATGCGTCATCAGTGATAAATCGTTTACAAGCCTTTCTTAGAAAGTGAGACTATGCAATTTGTTTTTATAGGAATCAATGTTCGTATAACAATTTTATCTTCTTCATAATAAAATGTGTTTATTGTATTACTGTTTTTATTTACTGCAATTAACTTTCCCTGATGTATGATTCTTTTTTATTTTAGGGACGGATTGTTTTAAAGAGAACCAAATAGAAGTGGAAATATATTTAATTCGAGGGATATATAAAAAGAATACCTTCAAGTGTAACAAATACTTTAAAGCTGAAACGAAACTATATCTATATTCTGAATACAACACAAATAAATATGACTTACGACTAAATTAAACAAAATTCACAACGATTTCTGTATAGTAGTCAAAAATATACGTTTCCCCTAGCAGTCATTACAAAACCAAAAATTCGTTTAAAAAATATGATTGTCAGATTCCGATTTTTTTAAAACTATACAAAGGTTCGTAATTATACAATCATATTTTTTAATTATGTGTATTTTCATGAAGATAGGTCTAATCACTTTGGTGAAAAATTACCTCACAATTCATTCGTATAAAAGCAATAAAATTGAACACTTTTCCATGAATCTGTGACTTGGTCAGTACCCCATTATAGAACAAATTCAGAATATTGCACTATCGAGAAAAAATGTGGCTATCGTTTGGGATGCAACTACAGGGTGTCCAGTGAGATAGTTCACATTTCAAATTTGATTTACGCTGTAACCGTATACGCAGAGTGGGAAAGGTCTTGATCGACGCGTTCGGCTTAAATAGTTACAATGGAACGTTGGACCGGAGCGCAACGTGCTTTTGCTATCGAGGCTTACTTTAAGAGTGGTGATTCATACGCAGCTGCCCTTCGGAAATTTTGTACACGACACAACATTCGCCGCCCAACAGATGTCCCAAGTTTCCTGCCGCCACACGTATATCAGCCGAAATATGTGTCGAGTATGTGATTCGGTCATTGCATTCCCTTGCTTTGAAATTGAATTGTCTTCTTTTATGTCAAATTGTTATATCTGACTAAATTGCAGTTGTAACAAGAAAAGACAGTTGGACTAGGCAAATTAGAGAAAGTAGCATCCACATTCAGAATCGGCTTGCATCGTGCGCAATTTTCCTAGGGCAGTTAAGCTCCGTGAATTATACAATAAAAAAATCTGTTTACTTATTTTGTATAATATTGTAACATAACCGCCAAAAACTATGTAAAGAACTGCATTTCATTCAGCTCAATATAAGTGTAGCAGTTTCTAAACATTTTTGTCAGTTTGGCAACACTGCCTCGATAGATGCCGGGCCATCTATGAGCGAATCGCTAAACCAATGGAGGTTCTTTCGCAGACGTGGAGCCATCTATGAGCGAATCACCTAACAAAGGGTGATTCGCTGATTTCTTGTCTTCTCTAGGTATCACTACTCTTTGATCCGACGTTATAAAAAGTCCATATGTGGTTTCTAAGAGCCATAATGTTCATTGAAAAGTGTTAAATTAATTTACTGCTAAGTTTAAAAACACACTCATTCAACCGACACTGAAATTAATCAAAATCATTTTTTGCGACAAACACCCAGAGCTATGAAACGTAAGCAACTGTGATAAGTACCTAGCAATAAAAAAGATGAATATCATGAAAGGCAATTTAAGGTACTTTCATTACAAATTTTATTAACTGATTATATATATTTTCAAATATATAAAATGCTTAGCTTAAGTGTATTCAAACGATCGAGTCGAGAATTTTCACAAATTGTATGTTATTGCGAATTTTTATCGTCACTTCTTTTAATTCAGATGATAGACTAGAGGAGGTTTAACAAAAAGACAGATGCTTCAAATATTAAGTTTGGAAATATATGAATGTGCCAAACTCTGGATGATCATACGATTCATCATAGGGGTCTGTGAAGACAATTTCAAAATTGCCAATAAAATTCTTACTTCCAGGTTTTTCTATTTCCATAGTAAATATATTATCTCAATACTGGTCTTATTGTATATCAGAAGAAAGTATCACACCCCAATGATAAAAGCTTTAGTTAAAATTTTATGAAATATTTTAGTGCTATCCTCTCTTTTCAATAATCTTATATTTCATGGTCTCTGATACTGATGAAAAATTACTTCTAACAATTATAAGCTAAATTTTAAATGCTCTAGAATGCCCTTCTAAGAATTTGGCTCATTCCACATCGACCATCTTTGCAAAGAATTTTTTTTCTCATTTTGCCATTCATCTGAACTATCAATGACACAATCTACGTGAAGAGAGGTAGGTTATGGAAATGGTAACCCCGCTTTCCCTTCGCTGCCAAATAGATGTACACCACATGGTACGCACCAGGCAGGAAGCATATAAACCCAGCCAATAAAAACACTGAACCCTGCAACCTGGAGTTGGGCTCTGATAATGTGATTGTACCTGTGGCCAACAGACCAACTCCTATGACCAGCAAAGTGAAGGCTGCTAGCACCATTCTCCAGTTCTCTCGTACTTTGGGGTGCTTAAAGCAGTTTCTGCTTAGGTTTTCTTGACTAGAGCACTCATAGTAATCCTGGATCAGGGAATCACTGTCACGAGAGGCATTGCAACTCATCTTGTAGCTCCTAAAATGATTACTAGTTCATAGTTTTATTTACTCTAGGTATAAACTGATGACAGACTATGTGAACGTTGATCAAGTATAGCGCATTAAATATGGTTTATGGTTGTATACCTTCCATTTTCCATGTTGATGTTAACATGGTCCCCCTCTCCAATGTTTTTATTCTGATTAGAAACTGGGGATCTGGGACTGCTCCCATAGACCTTTATCGCTTCGTCCGTTTCTTCCTCGAAGGCATCGTCAATGGAAAACCTCTTCTGTTTCCCATTTGTTAATGTGAATGTTGATGACATTTTCCTGCTAATTTTGTGGGTTCCTAATATTCTGCGAACAGAACTCTTCAAGTTGCTAACGGATTATCATCCATTTTACTACTGTAAAATTTCACTTATGTAGGACGGATTTCTGTATACGGTAATGCCACGGCACCTAAAGTGGTTTTGTTTATTGTTTGTACTTTTCAAGAGAAATTACAAATTTTTCATGTCAAAAGTTTATTTGGGAAATGGAATGTCACACCTGTCAACAGTGACGAAAATGTCACATGTGTACCAAGAATAGGTGTAAGAACTCAATATGTTTTGCTACTGCACTATAGATGACGCTTGCGTCAGAAGAACAGATAAATGTGTATACCAACAAGCGATTTCTGTTGACCAATTATGATGATCTTTTTGACGCCATCGTTGACTATCTTTAGGTATAAATACATAAGTCAATATTATGGTAGTTGTAGCCTGTGACAGGAGCACGTAAGAAATTTGTGGTAAGACTAATGACTGTTTTAGTATGAAAAAATATGCTCTTCTGTAAGAATCGCTATACACATTCATCTATGTAGGTAGTTTAGCGCTACCTCTGATGCAGTATCTAAAGACGCTTGAGTACTAACACCTATCCTCAATCTACTTTATATAACGGTTATTTTCTTGTTGGCAGCCTTGATTACTATAGGGCACCATCTAACGGTCGATAGCTCTGCTTCCGATTATTTTTCTGGTGTTAGCAGCCATGTGTAGATTTTGACACAAACAGGTTATGTTTTTTATTTTTCTATTTCAAAATTCTAGTTAAAATGACCCCCCTTATTCAAATCAATGCCGCAACTACAAAACCACAAAATTGCAAAATTATCTGGTGCTCCGTAAGAAGAATCAGCAAGTATTTGCACAAAGACATCTGTTCCAAGACTATACGACAGAAGTTTTTGGACTATTTCATAGATGAAAACAATCACAAATTCGTCAAGTCAAGCCCAGTGGTGCCCTACTGTGACCCTACAGTTGCTTTTGTTAATGCTGGAATGAACCAATTTAAAGGTGTGTTTCTGGGTACTCAAGAACCTCAATATCTTAGAGTAGCAAACTCTCAGAAATGTATTCGAGTTGGAGGAAAACATAATGATTTGAATGTTGTGGGGACGGATGGGTATCACCATACATTCTTCGAGATGCTAGGAAATTGGTCTTTTGGGGACTACTTCAGGATAGATGCCTGCAGGATGGCCTGGGAACTGCTAACAAATGTCTACAAAATCCCAACTTCTAGACTGTATGTTACATACTTTAAAGGTGATGAATCTCTCGGCATTAGTGAAGATGTTGAAACAAAGAATATATGGAAGGAGCTAGGCGTACATGAATCAAGAATCCTACCTTTTGGAACCAACGATAACTTTTGGGAAATGGGCCTAATTGGACCTTGTGGACCTTGTACCGAGATCCATTTTGATCACATAACAAGCAAAAATAGATCAGAATTTGTAAACAAAGGTTTGCACGATTTGGTTGAGGTGTGGAACATTGTATTTATAGAATATTACAGGAACATAGACAGAACTATTACTCCTTTGCCTAAACAACATGTTGATACAGGCATGGGGTTTGAGAGGTTAACTTCAGTTCTGCAAGGAAAAATAAGTAATTATGATACAGATATATTCAATTACCTGATGAAAGCTATACATAAGAACTGTATACACCTCCCTGAATACAAAGGACTCTTTGGAGAAAGTGACTGGAACCATTTAGATCAAAATTATAGGACTTTAGCTGATCATACAAGGATGTGTACTGTTTGCTTAGCAGATGGAGTCATTCCTGAAGAAAACCAGAAGTTTAGAAGGATTTTGAGGAAAACATTTGTGCTTAGTGAAACTGTTTTCAAGAAAGAAAAGGGCTTACTGAAGGAATTGTCAAATTATGTTGTAGAAAATTTAGGACTTGTGTATCCAGAGTTAGAAAAAAATATATCACAAGTACACCAGATGATAGATTATGAAGAAGAGGTTTATAGAAACTTGAGGGAATCTGTGAGTAAAGATTGGCAAAAACTTTTAGAAGAGAATCCGAAATTGCATGCCTTAGATATCATTGAATCACCTAGTTATATCAATGCTTATAAAGAAATAAAATCAACAAATGCTAAAGCTGTAGATGCAGAACTTGCTTTTAAGCTTTATGATACTTATGGTCTAGATGAGGATGGTATACAGAAGATAGCCAATGCTTTAGACCTAGAATATGATCCTGAAGCATTAGAAAAAAAGCTGGATCAAGCAAAGCTTAAGTCTAAACAAGGATCTTTGAAAATTGAAACCAAAATACATAAACTACTTGCTAAAAACGAGATTGGTAAAACTAATGATAACTTCAAGTATTCATATGTTAAGAATAATGAAGAATATTTGTTTAAAGATGTTGAATGTAAAGTGTTGAGGATTTTTCAGAATGATAGTCCTGTGAAAGAGGTAGATTCTGATTTTTACTGTTGTTTGCTGTTAGATAAGACTAACTTATATTCAGAAGCTGGTGGTCAGATATCTGATAAAGGCACAATCAAATTTGGCAAGGATAGATTTGATGTAACCTCTTTAGAAAACGTTAACGGTTATATCCTTCATAAAGGCTTTTTCCAATCTAAGAACAATAAATTGAAATTAAACATGGTCGGAAGTTTGAGTGTCAATAGAGAATTTAGGATGGATTGTATGAAAAATCATACAGGAACCCATTTGTTAAATGCAGCTTTGAAGAAGTTCAAAGGTGCCACATGCCAAAAATCTAGCAAAGTTACCAATAAGTATTTAAAATTTGATGCTGCCATATTCAGTGAAAAATTGACCATTGAAGAAGTCAAAAAGATAGATGCTACTATCTCGGATGTAATAAAAAGTAAAACACCAGTTAAGGTGAAGTTTGTTAACAGTCAACAACTTCTGGATTTTGATAAAATTACTCTAATACCAGGAGAAATATACCCAGAAAATGATATTAAAGTCATTGAAATCCAGAACGACAAATTATTGTCTAGAGAACCTTGCTGTGGTACACATGTCCTAAACACAGGTGATATAGGTGACTTTTGTATCACCTCAGTTAAGTCACTAAGTCGTAGTACAAGTGCTATAACAGCAGTTACTGGAGACAGAGCAAAGCTAGCTAGAGCCAGTGGTGCTGAACTCCTGGATGAAATCCATGCTGTCAAGACATACGTCAGTGATAATATAGATAAGCCAGAATTACTTGAAGTTGCTATATCAACATTGAAAAAGCAGCTGAATTTTGGCATTGAAGATGAGAATGTTCTACCCTTATCGGTTAAGCAGGAGTGTTCCGAGAAGCTAGATCGGATGAGCAAGGATATTAAAGACGTCATGAAGGAAAACTTACGAGACTTCATAGAAATAGAAATGAAGAGCGCATTGAATTCTAATATTAAAAGAACAAAGTCAAACAATAAGTACATTGTGCATTACTTGAGAAGTTCGACAATGCTTGATAATGTGCCTCTTCAAAAAGCAACAAAACTGTGTCCAGATTTGCCGATTCTAGTCATTTCGTTTGCTGATAACACAGTGAAAGCTAGATGCTGTGTGCCAAAGAACTACAAAAACGACCATTTTAATGCAGAAAAATGGTTAAAATTGACTGTAGCTGACGTTTTTAAAAGCAAAGCAGCGCCACCTAAGGGACAGGATGGAGCAGTTGTCTGCAACATGAAGGCCAAGAAGATACATGTTCAAGAATGGGACACTTTGCTCAAGGATAGTATAGAAAAAGCGAACAGATACGCGGATGACAACTTGTAGATAGCGAAGCTAGTCCTGATAATTGTAATTTATATTTAATAGTGATCTCTTTGCGCTACTTTCTTGTAATGTGTGTACATATCCTTGCCTGGTACCCATCCTGTTATTTAACTTTGATAGTTATATCTATTTATTGTACATAGGGATTGTAAAATTTTAAATCTATAAACAAATATAAAATTGTTAAAGAACTCACTTATTGTTTTTTTTAATCCCAACGTTCAGGGGAAATAATACGTCCAAAATGACATTTTATTCAATGAATATTAATAAGAGAAGCCCGGCACGGGTATCACGTATCTTGAAAAATGACATTATGCCGATTTTTTTTTGACATTATGTAGGTTATTCTACAAAGCAGCGTATATAATTTCTGATTATTTTTATTATGACTTAATAATCGGTGCTTTTTCGTCTACAACGGGGTATGGAAAGTTGAAAAAAAGAAAACTTTCATAATATTAATGGGAGGAATGTTTTTTTTTCCGAACAAAATTTTTACTGATGGAACCATGGCTTTGTAGCTATGATAACTTTCAATTCTCTAAACTTTTCCGCATGTCAAAGAAAATATTTATTGATTTAGCAAAAATGATGAAAAAGCGATGAAAAAAGATATTAACAAAACCGTATACAGGTGGACATCATCCAGTGAGTTTATACGGCCATATTTTATATTCTTGTGGTATATGGCTATACAGGATACTTTTTTAAGTGTAAGAACTAGATTTAAAGTGTCCCCAACAACAGTGATGATTATAATAATGCTAAAACTGAAGTCAGCCTGTATCAAGTTTCCCAAAAACGAAGCTGAAGTACAATAAAAATATCCAATACCCGGCAAAATTCTAACTTGTCACATGTCAAATAATAACCAGAAATATAAAACTACTCCGGAGTTGGGTAAATATCACAATTTTGCGGTGATAACTATGACATATAACAGCTGATTCGTGACGTCACGGATCTTATAACCAAACTGATAACTACAATCGCTTGAACGGATTGGTAAATACCAAGCCAAAATGGTAAATACCATTTCCATTTGGTTATCCGCTTGAATTAGTTGTACGTGTTGCCTAAAAGTCATGAGGCTAGTTATCCATCTTTGGCTCTGATGTGATGTAAAATCTGCTTTTGAGATGGCATTACTGGAGGTCTAAGCTGTAAGTTGTATGTGTTGATAATTACATTGGGTTCTTGTCTCAAATACACTTAATTGAGATTCAAAGTTAGAAATTAGTTGCGCATACACTTTTCTTATCCATCCTGGAAATTACATATACAAATTCGCTGAATTAAAAAAATGAGAGAGATAAGAAATGATTATATTCACTGTACACTGTCGAATTACAAGCCATATACATGCTAACAGTAATTACACACAATGCGGGCGCGGTGATGATTTCCCGTAATTCTCCTCAGCTTTTCGTAATTTATAACTTTGAACATAACCTCTCTTCAGGAAGCACAACATATAAATAACCCGTCATATTCAGCATATTATTTAGTAATAATTTTGTCACACAGCAAATATCACTGATTTTATACTCATGCAGCCAAATACACATAATTATCCAGATGTGATCTTGCTATTCAACCAACTTTCTTCTCAGAGATAAAAACTACAGAGACAGAGACAGACACGGATCACTCAGACTCGGCCTCACAAAACTATGCTACCAATAATTCGTAGTTTAGTTGAGTGACTCTTCCATAGATGGACGTTCACAACGATCCTAGTGAGCAAACGTGGAATGACTGTTTGCACCCTAAAAACTACCTAGTCTGCAAGTTGACATCTTATAGGTTTTTTTTTGACGTTTTGTAGGTTTTTTACATGATAACCGTGCCGGAGGCTGGTTCTAAAAATTCGGAACTAGATGACGTCATGGTTATAAATTGAACGACATTCAATTAGAACCATCGCCGAAAGACTGTTTTTTGTTTTCATTATTTTATACCTAACTCTCAAAATATTGCGGTCAATAATGGCAAACTTTGCACCGGATTTCTGTCCAGTAACCCCTTGATTCATGTTCAGGTGCATTGAACAAAAAACATTGAGTTGAAAATGTTCTCCCATTGCTTATTTAGAAATGTACCTAATACAGGTTGGGCGATATGTAACTGGTTTGTATCTTGAATATTTGTGAAATAAAATAAAATACTTCCATTTTTTTCATCTTAATCTTTTATTGAAACTTATGAATATATACATACTGAAATGTGTGTATCCAAAATGGCGCGAAATTTAAATCAGTGAGTTATATATTGGCCACCCTGTATTTTCGTCTCCATCAGTTCTCAAATGAATTTGGATTCTGATACATGAGTGTACGTGTGACAGCTCACGACTACATATGTTACTTTTAGTGGGTAGGGAATAAAAAAATTCTATTTAGAAATAAAAGTAGATTTCTGTTTATTGATGACACAGCGTTTTGTATTTACATTATTAATATAATAATTTTATTGCACTAATTGTTTACTCAATGTAAATATCTTCAACTGGATAAGCAGTCTCGATGAACTTTTGATAGAACCTCTGGAAGGCGCGACTGAAAAAAGAGAAAAACATTTCGATAGTGAAATACATTTTATCTAGGTAGTCCTGGGCCCATAACCTATATACGATTGCAAGGATTATTCACCACACGTGACGTGACAATTAAGCTACAGATATTTTGTCAATAAAAGATAAGCAAATATGCTGCGTCCCTCTTCCATTACGCCAGAATGATGAATTTCCCTTAGGTGAGATTTCCTCTTGGAAATAAGATATGTCACAAGGCGCAATATCGGCGCTTTTGGGTGGTTGCGGTATTGTTGATATGCATGTTTTCGCGAACAACTTTTGACCGATCAACAAGGGATGATGAGAATTTTTGGCACCATCTTTCTAATGTTAAAATGATAGTGCAACATCTTGAAAACCATTTTTTTTCAAGACAACCTAAGAACGCTTTGGCGTCCGTGATAAGTTGTTAGGTTTTCCACCAGGTTTCTTTAGAAATTGCGGTACGTCGTTTTTTCACCTAAAATCGATCTTAATCTTGGACTGAAGCTTAAAGATCCCCATTACTATACATATTTGATGAAAGACACAATGCTAGTTCCCGAGTTATCAATAAGTTCCCGGAACTTAATTGCGGCATCACATATTAGATACTCCTTGGTCTAACTTTAACTGACCATGTGGGTGCCCTGGGCCCATAACCTATAAACGATCTCCTCCTTATTTTTTCAGCAGGTCGAGATTTAAAGGTAAAATTTGAAGCGATGAAATGGATGCCTAAACATGGCGTTTTAACGTAAGAGTGGCAGTTTAAAATTTTGATATGGCGGCTGGACGTCATTTTGGAACGTTCCTAATAACTCTTCAATCAGTCATTAAAACGCTACAGTATGTTATATCAGTCTTCTTCTTTTGAAAAAGTCTATTCGAGTATGTAAAAATATATGGAAAATTAAAAATTAAAAAATAATCAAAATCTGTCATACTTTTTTAAATCAACGTCCCATATTTTACTGCACATTGATATAGAGTATTCCAAAAGAAGAAGATTGATATAACATACAGAAACGAGAACATCGTTTTTACTGTTCCAAGTCTATTAAAGTTGATTACTCTAACACTAATTTATAGCACTTGCAACTAATTTATGACAAATTTTGTCGACTGGACTATAGCTTCCGGGTTGTTGACTGTCGCGACTGTGACTCATCGGACGCTGTCCGTTGACTGTCTTCCATCCGCGATCCCTCCTATATTCATTCCCCCATTGACGAGTCGAGAAATACTCTAGTGTTTTCCAGAAAGAGTCGTAAATCTTTATGGAAATGGTCTAGATGGAAATAGATTTATCTCGATGACACCGAACGTAAAACGTAATCCTGAAGCTCCTCAATGAGGGCGCAATCGCTTACGAACAGCCGCGTGACTCTGGTTGCCTAAGCGATATTTTTACGAAGTTGTCTCTGCCATGTAGAAAGGTAGCAATTTTATATTCGATAGTTAAAAAGCTCACATAAAAACGGAGCTTTAAATAAGATATCGCATGGCTTCCCGTTCCATTTGAAAAAACGTTACAAGATGTCGCCGATTAGGGAGACTTTCTGAAAAGAACTGCATAAGAAATATTGAATTCCATTTAAAAGTAAAAAATATTTTTTCTATGAGTGTCTTCTTACCCGACAGCCTCAGCAACTGGTCTAGTCGAATCTTGCCCCCTAAATACATGACAGGCGAATCTTTGTAAAGTAGGATGTTTCGTAATGAAACCTAGATAGCGATGATCTCTTGGATGAAATGCGCAGAAGGATACATTTTTCAAGGAATAGAAGTAGTCGATACATGGTTCACTTTGCTGAAAGTAAATAAATGATCATTCACTATAAGCATTGGATCAATATAGTTCGAATAGCACACATATATCCTGACCTAACCTAAATAAAACTAACGCGACACGCGACGCTTACTAAGGCCCATATCGTCAGTCGTCCCTACAATTGTAGGGTGCCTTTATGGCCTCCTTGATTGTCATAGTTTTCTACTTCTCCGTGTCAGAACACTATTTTGAGGTTATGTCACAAACATCTATTTGCATCAAATTGTGCTTGTTTTTGAGTTATATCATGTTTTATCAGCCTGAAATTTCCTACAATTTAAAAAGAAAACATATCTTCATAATAGGACAGCGCTGACGCTGACACGGGACGGGTGCAATCTAGAAATTTTTGAAGTAGAGAAAGGAGTATGACAATCAAGGAGGCCATAAACGCACCCTACAATTGTAGGGACGACTGACGATACGGGCCTTAGTTAGAATGTGATTTGTGACGTATTATCCGTTCTTATATCTTTTTAGGTTATTGCACATTGGTCAAATGTATAATTTATACAGATGAAGCATTATTTATACCGTATCATATAATGACCGTACTATATGGCGGGTCGGTAACACAAGGAAGCAGAAAAAATGTAAACGAATATAATATCCTCGTCGTCTACTTTACATAGACATTTCAATACTCAGCTCAAAACGTGCTGAATTTGATTAGAAACAGAAAAGTTGAAAGAATTGAGTCCGGCACTGGATTTTTCAACCGTTTCAAACGTTTAAATCTTATATAATTTCAACAAAATCGATTCAATGTTGCCTGAGATATGTGATATTAAAGATTTGGCATGTTTAGATAAATCAGTAAAAACTGAATTTATAACTTCTTTATCTTCAAACATGAAAAAAGGTGTCGGTCTATCTATCATTCTATCGGCATTAGGGAAACTATATCAAGGTTTGTCGAAAAAAAAGTATGTGAATGTGATAGTTCTACTTACATTTCTTTTCCGTCTGTCCACCATGCGCAGGCCTTGGTCAGAAACTTCTAATGTACAAGGTTGAATTTCGGGCTCCGCCCCAGAAGTACCAATGACCCTTCTCACAGCCTGACATACAACAGTTGTCCCTTTGTGGGCTAATGTTTCTACCGATCCAATATATCCTGAAACCAAACACGGACTGTGGGCCACGTTGCCTTCGAACTTTCTTATGAAAGCACTGTTTCATCTTTTTCTGTGTAATGATCAGCTAATATTGGCTAATATCTGATTCTTGAATATCCTTGTCCAAAACGGACGCAGGAAAGTAAACGCATATTAAAACAAGAAAGATTGATATTCAAATCAAGTTGGGTACTTTATTTTGAAGGTTCATTTATACCATTTATGTATGAAAAATAATATCGCTCAAATGTTCACCACGACTGGATTTACAGACGTCCACGCGATGGTCGAAATTTTCAATGACATTTTGCAACATGGTCGGTTCTATGGCATTTATCTCGGCAATGATGTTGTTTTTGAGTTCTTGGAGGGTGGCTGGTTTGTTGACGTAAACTTTGCTTTTCAAATATCCCCATAAAAAGAAGTCCAAGCGAGTCAAATCGCACGATCTTGGTGGCCATGGCACATTGTCCTCTGCGCGAAATCACGCGATCACCGAAGAAGGACTGCAATCGATGGGTATTGATGTTGGTTGTGTGGCATGTTGCACCGTCTTGTTGGAAATAAACATTGTCCATATCCATTCCTTCAAGTTGCGGCAAAAAATAGTCCTCTATCATCACGTGATATCGCTCAGAATTGACGGTAACGGCGTACCCGGCCGCATTTTCGAAAAAGTAAGGTCCGATGATGCCTTTTGACCACAATGCACACCACACAGTCACTTTTTGAGAACGTTTGGAGCGAAAAATGGTCGGCCCGACGCAGCTCTTGCGTCAACTGGATCTTGGAGGCGTGTACATTCAAATCCTTGTGGAGAATGCGGAGCAAACTGGTTCTCGAAATGCCCAATTCTTGGGATCGACGCGTTGTTGATTGTTTCGGATCGTCTCTCACACTCTCCTTCACAACAGCAATATTTTCCGGTGTGCGAACGCTCCTTGGCCGGCCAGAGCCTGGCAGATTTGCCACAGAACCTGTTGCCTCGAATTTACCCACCAGACGACCGATGGTTGTTTCGTTTGGGCGGTTGTTGCGACCGAAATGTTTACGAAGCGCGCGAAACGTGTTTTTTATTTTTGCACCATTTTTGTAGTGCTCTTGAATAACTTTAATGCGGTCTTCAATCGAATACGACTCCATAGCGATCAATGGTAAACATTCAACTAACAAAATAACATGTCGGTGACAGAAAACAAAGATGGCGTCTATGTCAAATTGACGTTTACTTTCCTGGGTCCCTATTGGGCAACCCTTTAGAAACCCTATCATTTTTGAAAACGTGTTTCATCAACTTTATGAGATAAATTATGAATGCATAGTCGCAATATCGCAGATAATTGCGAGCTTACGAAATCAAACGCGATGATATTTTTTTAAAATGGAATTTGGAAGTTTCTTAAAGTAGGAAATAATCGTTACCTAAAAGATATCTCTCTCTTCTTCCGTGTTCGCAGGTAGTATCCCAATCACTATAATCACAGTCAACAGCATATGCCGATGGAAATATTCCAATTCTTCCAGTCCTTAAATTAACACCTGAAACAAAAGTTATTCAGATACTCTTCACAGGCATTTGCAGACCAAAAGTATTCAAAATATGTCGTCAAGTTTCAAAGCTGAACTAGTTCAGCAGTCGATGAGGATTTTTTGGTAAGCAAAAAAAAGTACGTCATTGAAGGTCAGTTTCTTTTTGAACAATTCTACAAAATTCTGCCTCACTCCCCAAAAAGCTGGCAAAGGCCTAAACTTTCGTTAACTGATCTGAAAATATACAGGGTGTCCGGAAAGTTGGGGTTTTCCTTTACACGACGTGTAGATCTTAAAAACATAAGCAATTTTTCTTAAGGGAACCGAGATAAAGGGCTCTGCAACATCAAAAATATCTGAATACCGTCCTGTAGCCGCGACCCGGGACATCACCGATTGGTACAAGGTCTCAACCCGCCGGCAGAACTGGGTCGGGGTCAGTGTGTCAGGTCAGTATGCAGCCTTCAACCGACGGTTACGGTCACGCATGTAGAGGTAATCGCGTAGACGAGAATCCCTCAACAAGCACTAGAGACGTGGCTAGAGAAGTGCAAGTATCAAAAACTAAAGTGTGGCAAACGCTGCGTGAAGAGGGGCTGTATCCGTTCCACGTCCAACGTGTACAAGCCCTTCAACCTGACGATTTTCCAGCAAGAGTGCGGTTTTGAGAGTGGTTGTTTCATCAACATGACAATAATCCGGACTTTTTGAAGTGCATATTGGTGACAGACGAATCTACGTTCACGCGTAATGGGGTGAATAACTTTCGCAACACTCATGTGTCAGTAGAAAATCCGCACGCTGTCCGTCGGGCACATTTTCAACAAACATTTTCGGTGAGTGTTTGGGCTGGCATGGTGAACGGTTTGCTCATTGGACCATTTATTCTCTCAAATCGATTGGACGGATGCAATACCTAGACTTTTTACGCAACATTTTGCCTTCCTTGTTAGAAGATGTGCCATTAAGTGTAAGACAATCAATGTGGTTTCTGCGTCTGCTCGGTAGCGCTTCAGCTGATTTCATTTTCTGTTGGAGCGGTATGATTTCGGGCAGAGACGTACTTAGCCCTTCTCGTCAACTGGAGAGTGAGTACTTTTTCCTTTATTTTTTTTTACTTGGTCGCCCTCGTTTCACTACACATTACCTTTGTTATTTCAAGGGTAGTTGTTTCTGAAAAGGAAAAGCCCAACTTTGCGGACACCCTGTATATTCGGAGGATTTTCGGGTCTCTGATTATGAAAAATACTATGCATTCAAAATCGCGGAACCACTATATCTTAACCAGTATCAAAATTTATAAAACACTACTGGAACTAGACATCTTTTCTCAAAAACGATCAATTTCTCAAGAATTGAACATACGTTCCTTCAGCCAAAATGTCAGGTCAGACTTTTCCAAAATGCAATACCGAATGAACGTTTTTGTTACACCCTCTATTGCCTTTTACCTTCACACCAAAGATCGTCGGCTTCCTTCTGCACATAAATCGGGTCTCCGATTTCGACGTCGATCTCGTCCGGATGCCTCGGCACGAACCTGTGCAAGCCTCGATGAGTCGCTTCCAACGAATCGGCCGAGTCCCCGAAGCAAGAGGGGGCTGCCCCTAGGATACCGGCCCCTAAAATCGGGGACATCGATTTGGGGCCGTCCGTGCCTGAAGGCGAATGCGCTGTGCTGTGACCGCTGTCCGCATCAGTCAATACTCTGGAAAATTTAAAGATATATAATAACATAAAGATCCTGAGAACGAAAATTTTGTACGTTTTATAAGTCGTGGGAACTGCAAGTTTGATTAAAATGCAAATATTCGTAACTTTTGATACTTTGGGACTTGATATTCCTGAAATTTTGGAAAACATGGTGATTTTCGTCGCTTTTGTCATTTCCTAGTTTCTGTCCTTTTTTGTCGTTTTCGTCATTGTGGTCAGTTTCGTCGCTTTCGTCATTTGCGTAATTTTCATACGTTTCGTCCTTCTCGTCACTTTCGCAACTTTCGTCGTTTTCGTCATTTTCAGTTTCGCCATTTTCGTCATTTTCAATTTTGTCATTTTCGTCCTTTTCGCCCTTTTCATCATGTTCGTCGTTTTCGTCACTTACGTAATTTTCCTTCACTTCGTCCTTTTCGCCCTTTTCATTATGTTCGTCATTTTCGTCGTTTTCGTCATTTGCGTAATTTTCGTTTGTTTCGTCATTTTCATTTTCGCCATTTTCGTCATTGTCGTCAGTTTCGTATGTTTTTGTCATTTGCGTAATTTTCGTTCATTTCATCCTTTTCGCCCTTTTCATTTTGTCCGTCGTTTTCGTAATTTTCGTTCTTTTCGTCATTTTTGTCCGTTTCGTCATGTTCGTCCTTTTCGTCACTTTCATTTTCGTCATTTTCGCCATTTTCGTCATTTTAATCTTCGTCATTTTTGCCATTTTCGTAATTTTCATTTTCGTAATTTTCGTCATTGTCGTCACTTTCGTCATTTCGTCACTTTTGTCATTTTCGTTGTTTACGTCATTTTCGTAATGTTCGACGCTTATGTCATTTTCGTTATTTTCGTCATTTTCTCTATTTTCGCCCTTGTCGTCAGTTTCGTCACTTGCGTAATTTTCCTTCATTTCATCCTTTTCGCCCTTTTCATTATGTCCGTCGTTTTCGTAATTTTCGTTCTTTTCGTCATTTTTGTCCGTTTCGTCATGTTCGTCCTTTTCGTCACTTTCATTTTCGTCATTTTCGCCATTTTCGTCATTTTAATCTTCGTCATTTTTGCCATTTTCGTAATTTTCATTTTCGTAATTTTCGTCATTTCGTCACTTTTGTCATTTTCGTTGGTTACGTCATTTTCGTAATGTTCGACGCTTATGTCATTTTCGTTATTTTCGTCATTTTCGTCATTTTCTCTATTTTCGCCCTTGTCGTCAGTTTCGTCACTTGCGTAATTTTCCTTCATTTCGTCCTTTTCACCCTTTTCATTATGTTCGTCATTTTCGTCGTTTTCGTCATTTGCGTAATTTTCGTTTGTTTCGTCATTTTCATTTTCGCCATTTTCGTCATTTTTGTCATTGTCGTCATTTTCTTCACTTATGTCATTTTTGTTGTTTGCGTCATTTTCGTAATGTTCGACGCTTGTCATTTTCGTCATTTTTGCCATTTTCGTTATTTTCGTCATTTTCTCTATTTTCGCCATTGTCGTTAGTTTCGTCGTTTTCGTCACTTGTGTAATTTTCCTGCATTTCGTCGTTTTCGCCATTTTCATTATGTTCGTTATTTTCGTCGTTTTCGTCATTTGCGTAATTTTCGTTTGTCTCGTCATTTTCATTTTCGCCATTTTTGTCATTGTCGTCAGTTTTGTACGTTTTTGTCATTTGCGTAATTTTCGTTCTTTTCGTCATGTTCGTCCTTTTCGTCATTTTCATTTACGTGATTTTCGTCATTTTCATCTTCGTCATTTTAGTCATTTTCGCCATTTTCGTCATTTTCGCCGTTTTTGCCATTTTCGTCACTTTTGTAATTTTCCTCACTTTCATTATATTCGTCATTGACGTCACTTTCGTCATTTTCGTCAGTTGCGTCACTATCGTCATTTTCGCCATTTTTGCCATTTTCGCCATTTTCGAAATTTTCATTTTCGTCTTTTCGTCACTTTAGGTCATTTTCTTAATTATTGTCACTTTCGTCATTGTCGTCAGTTTCGTCGTTTTCGTCATTTTTGACATTTTTGCCATTTTCGTCAATTTCGCCATTTTCGTAATTTTCGTCACTTTCGTTATATTCGTCATTGTAGTCACTTTCGTCATTTTCGTCAGTTTCGTCACTATCGTCATTTTCGACATTTTTGCCATTTTCGTCATTTTCTCCATTTCCGTAATTTTCATTTTCGTCTTTTCGTCACTTTAGGTCAGTTTCTTCATTTTTGTCACTTTCGTCAGTTTCGTCGCTTTCGTCATTTTCGTAATTTTCGTCATATTCGTCATTGACGTCACTTTCGTCACTGTCGTCAGTTTCGTCGTTTTCGACATTCTCGACACTTGTCATTTTCGACATTTTTGCCATTTTCGTCATTTTCACCATTTTCGTCACTTTTTATATTTGTCACTGTAGTCACTTTCGTCACTATCGTCATTTTCGACACTTTTGTCATTTTCGACATTTTTGCCATTTTCGTAATTTTCATTTTCGTCTCTTCATCACTTTAGGTCAGTTTCTTCATTTTTGTCACTTTCGTCATTGTCGTCAGTTTCGTCGTTTTCGTCACTTTCGTAATTTTCGTCATATTCATTGTCGTCACTTTCGTCATTTTCGTCACTTTTGTCATTTTCGTCGTTTACGTCATTTTCGTAATGTTCGACGCTTTTGTCATTTTCGTCATTTGGTCATATTCGTCATTTTTGTTACTTTGGAAATTCAGGCCACTGAAATATCATTATGGGAGATCTGGCAATTTTGAAAAATTTGGTATTTTGAAAATTGACAGGTAACTATGAGGCCCCAAACAAGCAATAAGTCAGTTATTTCTAATTTCACTAATATATGTGCATACCTATCAGATTCTGGGGAGTCATCCCACAAGTATCCACATTTCAATACTAAGATTGAGCTTGGTCCGCTACTGGAGCTACCCATTTCGTCTGCTAGGGAGATCTCTCGGGAGAGTTGTTGTTGTGCATTATACATTGTTACTACTGCAGCTGAAAAAAAGTAAAAAAAATAAAAACATCCCTAGAATTAAGGTCATTGTTGACGAGTAGCACAAAAAGTTTCCATAAATAGGAGTTCTAAAATCTCAAATTACCAAGATACATTTCTTTCCTACAATTTTATCATGCCAAAATATCTGGCCAACATAAAAACCTTGATAAGATGATGTTCAATCCCAAAATTAATTTTAGGATCGATTTAAAATTGCCGAATACTAATTAGCAATGCCAAGGCATCCCTCAAATTGACGCATTTCTTTTTCCTCCTTCCTTCCTTCTTCCCTTCTTTCTCCCTGACTGGGAGTTTAGAATAATAAGCTTTTCTGAAGGATGATGTAAACGATGGAGTTTATCGAACTAGTTGTGCCATGCGGTTTGTAAATTGTACCTTACCAAAAAGCATTTAATTTTCATTCAAAAATAATTTTAAATCAGCCTAAAACTCCCTGAACCATATAGTATTTATTAACGAGTTATCGATAGATCTCATTTTCTGGTCAACTTACACTTCTTATTCTTGGGTATTTCCGGCAGCTTCCTACGGCGCCTTTCTCCGTTGCTGCCAGAGGCGGCGCTCTGCGGCCACGAAGGGGGTCCCACTCCCACCCCCACGCCGGAAGTGACGTCCTGCCCGTCGGATTGTCTTCGGATTGTAGAGGGCGCTTCGATCCCACTGGGCCCACCTGCTGCCGCGGCATTCGTATCACAGTCTGTTTCTAGGTCGCTCTTGGAAGAAGTGGGCGAGTCTTCTTCGTCCACACCGTGGACCAGGCTGCAGAAGGAAAATTGTGCGCGTGATATTGGATTTGCTGTTGAGAGGCACGTACACAGGACTGTTGGAGTAATTGTTTCGGGGGCTATTGCCTATGATAACCGATCACCTCACTGGACAACAAATTTTAGTTTTTTAATTGTATCTTGTGGGAAAAGTGCAGTTCTTTGTTAATTATGGGGCGCTGAATCCAAAAATGACAATGAAATAAAAAAATTAGTTGCGGTTTAGAAAAAAAACTTTTTATTTTTAAGGATATATTAAAAAAAGTAACAAGATTCATATACTTATAAGAATCACTATATGCGCTGTCTTTTTGCTGTTCTTTTATGGATCGTTTCTGGAGCATCTCTACCAAGAGTCCAACAGTAGTCTGCAAGCATGGAGGGATTACACTTTCCCCGGTACCTTTTTTCCATTGTTGAAATATCCTGATGAAAACGATCGCCGTGCTCATCACTTACGGCTCCGCAATTGTCAGGAAAAAGGCCAGGTGTGAGTGTAGGAAATGTATCTTAAGAGACCATCTTTTGATACGATGACAGCATATTTTTGACAAGGGTTTTATAGTTGTCAGCTTTTCTATTTCCCAAGAAATTTGTGTCCACCAGACGGAAATCATTCCAAGCAGTTTTTTCAATACCTGTTAAAGTGTTTTCAAACTGTGTATCTTTCAAAATATTTCGAATCTGTGGCCCAACAAAAATACCTTCTTTAACCTTTGCCTCACTTAGTCTTGGAAATTTCTGACGCAGGTATTGAAAAGCTGACCCATCTCTATCTAATGCCTTGACAAAGTTTTTCATTAGGCCCAACTTGATATGCAGTGGTGGTAATAAAATTTTTTTCGAATCTACTAATGACATATGCTGTACATTTTTTTGACCTGGCTCTAGGAATTGACGAACAGGCCAGTTTTGTCTGGTGTAATGAAGTGCCTTTGCACGACTGTCCCATTCACACAAAAAACAGCAAAACTTTGTGTAGCCTAGCTGCAGCCCAAGTAAAAGTGCAACAACTTTCAAGTCGCCACAAATATGCCATTGGTGCTCATCGTATTTTATGCATGTCAATAGGTACTTCATATTGTCATATGATTCTTTCATGTGAACTGCATACCCTACAGGAAGAGATGGTAAAACATTTCCAATATGCAATAACACTGCCTTTAAACTCAATGTTGAACTGTCTATAAACAATCTTCATTCTTCTCTTACAAGATCATTTAATTCTGACTGTGTTATTTTGTGCTCGGTATAAAATCAGGATCTCTTGACGTTGATGGCATATCTTCTTCCTGACGAATCACTCGATCGCCATGATCTGATTCGTTTTCTGATTCGCAAGTGTAGGATTCTGGGGGTTTTGGAATAGGATTTTCGTCACTGTGAGGCACAGGTCTCATCGCAGATGTCATGTTTATGTAGTTAATAACCGATTTTTTTTTCTTCGACATACCTGTAGCTTGTCCAACACAAGGTACCATGCAAGAGTAACAATCATTAATATGATTTGTAGGCTCTCTCCAAACCATTGGGACAGCAAAGCGCATAGACCGTTTTTTGCCATTTAACCAGCTCCTCAGACTTGAAGCACATGTATTACAGCAGATGTGGGGTGCCCACTGTTTGTCTTGATCACCTAGTTTACAACCGAAATAAAGCTGATATGCCTTTGTGATTAGTGGAGTAATAGACCGTCTCTGAGACGCAAAAGTCACATCACCACACACGTAACAAAACCGATCTGGATTGTTTACACACTTTCGAGACATCTTGCATGAACGCTGTCAGCCAACTGAGGAAAAAATTGCTAATATAAAACAATATAATGTACACGTATGTATAACGTAACACAATCATGCCGATTACATCATCTTTCCTTGCCGAATATAAAAATGTAGCACGTGCATTCTTGTGAATTACAGTATATTAACACGGTCACAGCAGGAACACATATAATTACCGTATCTCTAAAACTTGAACTAATATTGAACTAAGTTTCATTCCCGTTTTAGCACATTAAAAATAGTAATATTTTGTTGATTTTATTTAGGATATTTTTTGGCTGTTGATCAGTGTTATCTTTGTTCAAGGCAATATGACTGCTTTACTTTACTGCCGTATCTAGAGAATGAGGTGCCGCAACCAGACACCGACCATCTCATTTTGTCGATGCCTAGACATATTCGGGAGTGCATCCAGCTGTGGGGTCACCCAACACATTATTAATTTTTTTCTTTTTACTTTTCAATAAAATTTCGTGAGAATGTTATCGTTTCATTCTTGACGTAAGACTACCTCATTACCAAAAAATCAAGTTGAAGAAATATTTTTTTCTGGGTGTAACACTTCTAAAATGTCAGTGAGTATATGTGGCCGTATTGACATTTGATACCCTTAAGCGAATTATATAGGTTAGTGCGGTCCCGCATTAGAACTGAATCAATAAAGAGATAAAGTTTCCGCAATGAAAGAGTGGTTTTTAAGTCGGTTTCCGTTAGCAAGTAATGATTGGGATTTGCTTTACACACACATTTGCTTCCACTCGTGTATTGATCGTATTGATATCTCCTACTTCCTGCCACAAAGGCTAGTAGGTAGTCGAAAAACAAGGGCATAACTTTCCTCAGCTAAAAATATTCCAACAGCTTCCTTCAATCTAGGGCAATTTTCGACATAATATTTCTGAATGTTTATAGTTTTGATTCAGGTTACATTACATTGACAGATGTCACTCTTCTGGCTGCGATTAAGCAAGCAAAAGGTCTTGTCATCATGATAACATTCGTAGAGCGACGAATCTCGTCCATGAAGTGAGAAATGCACTCCATGAATTCCGCAATGAGCAGTGGAGCGGCTTTCTGGCGGGGATGCTTGAATCAAGTATTCCTTTCTGGAAAGTGGCAAAATCGCTCAGAAACGGAAGGCAAGAACAACTACCACATGTTCATGGTCCTGGAGGCATAGTTTTCAGGACTGAGGATAAAGTGGAGGTTTTTGCTGACGTCATGGAAAGGCAGTTCACTCCCAGTTATGATCTGTACAATGACCTTGACGAGGAACGACAAATTGTAAGATGTCACATCGGTGCTAACATCGGTGACTCCTTGTCAGAAGATTCTTCTACGGAAGACTCTTCAGATAAATCTCAGCATAGCACATCAACGGATCCTCTGATATTCCGTTTTGCATACCAGCAGAGCTCCAAGGCCACATTAAGGACCTAAAGAAGCGTAAAACACCTGGACAGGATCAAATCACCAACAAAGCACTGAAGTCGCTTTCGCTCAAAGCTTTGACTTATCTGGTGGCAATAATCAATGCAATGCTCAGAACTCATTAGTTTCCTAAGGCGTGGAAGGTCGCTGAGGTCATCATGAACCCAAAGAAGGCAGGTTCGATATTCCCCCAGGATTACCGTCCCATTAGTCTGCTGTCAGTTCCTTCTAAGCTCGCTGAAAAGCTGATTTATCGTCACCTTGAGAATTTCTCGTCAGATCACCATGTGATTCCTGACGTGCAATTCGGTTTTCGGTCTGAGCATAGTACGGAGCTACAGGCAGTTAGACTGGTGGAGCATGTAACCAGGGGGTTCACCCTGAACAAAAGGACTGGTATCTTGCTTTTAGATGTATCAAAGGCATTTGACAAGGTGTGGCACATGGGCCTCTTGTATAAGCTCAACCAAAAGGGTTTTTCAGTTTGGCTACTAAAACTGTTGAAATCTTTTCTAGAAAACACAAAAAAATAACAATCGCTTAAGCTTCGTTTTTGACGTTTCAGAGGCTCTTGATCATTTTCGGAAATTTTCTTGTAGGGGTTGAAACTTGTGGGTTGTAAATGTAGCGTCCTTAGTATTAGTCAAAGATTCTATGATTAACAAGCTTCTGAACTGCAACTGGTCTGCGGCGGTGTCGTCACTGGCACTCCGCTACAGGAGAAATATATATTTCAGGAATATTTGGATATTAGGTGTTCGTACCACCTACGGTTCTACGATGCTTTTGTAAATGATGACTCAACTATTTTTATATCTACACGTATATTGCTCTGAATTTGAGGATCTTTACATGTTCCCCCATTTCTCCCACCCTTTGATTTGTGCTACTCCGTCTATGATTGTTCTCTGGATATTTCGTCAAGTTGATTGACTCAGTCCTTATGACGCATTAATATACAACAGCCACGGGATGACAAACCGACATAAACGAGAAACTAGGACCTGTGTGATGCAGATACGAGTAAATTTAAGCAGCAGAAAACTTGTGAAACGAAGTTCGAATATTATCGCGAGTTTAATACTTCAATCGTTTAGGTAATCATAGATTTTGAAAGTTGATTCAGAGGCGGTAGAAACACTCGTAAATACGCTGAAACATGGCGTTACAATGTTTCAGAGATTCCTGCTCATTTTCAGACATTGTTGGGAGAAGATGAAAATTGTATGTTGGAACCTTTAGATGTAATAATACGAGGGTGGTCCCAGAAGTACCAGACCCAACGAAGAAAACACAAAAATTTTGTAAAAAAATGTATTTATTTTTCAACATAATCTCATTTGAGCTCTATAGACTTTTCTCAGCGATGTTTAATGAGTTCGATACCCTTTTTATAATAAGAACTGTCTTGCTCCTCAAAATAGCCACTTCTTCATCGTTAGAAAATCTTTCACCACTGAGCCATTTTTTCAAGTTTGGAAACAGACAGTAATCAGGGGAGGCTAAATCTGGTAAATAGGGTGCATGAGGTAGCAATTCAAACTTTAATTCGTTAATTTTGGCCATTGCAATAACGGATTTGTGAGCTGGTGCATTGTCTTGATGAAACAACACATTCTTCTTATCCAAATGCGGCCGTTTTTGCTTGATTTCATCGCTCAATCGTTGTAATAAGTTCGCATAATACTCGCCGTTGATAGTTTTACCTTTTTCAAGATAGTCAATGAAAATTATCCCACGCGCATCCCAAAAAACCGACGCCATAACCTTGCCTGCAGATGAAACGGTCTTCGCCTTCTTTGGAGCCGGTTGTCCCTTTTGAGTCCATTGTTTCGCTTGTTCTGTTGTCTCGGGTGTGAAGTGATGGACCCATGTTTCATCCATGGTTATGAAACGACGCAAAAATTCTGCTTTGTTGCTGTGAAACTTCGCTAAACACTCAATCGAAACATCTTCACGACACTGTTTTTGCTCGATTGTGAGCAATCGCGGCACCCATCTTTCTCATGTCCAAATTTTCAGATAATATGCGATGAACCGCACTTTTTTAAATGCCTACTATGTCTGCTAGCTCGCGCACTTTCAGTCGACGATCATTCAGTACCGCTTTGTGAATTTTCTTCACCATTTCTGGAGTCGTCACCTCATTTGGTCGACCACTGCGATGCTCGTCTTGGCAGCTCATACGGCCTCGTTTAAACTCTGCTACCCAATATTTTACTGTTGTAAACGAAGGAGCAGACTCACCCAGAGTAGAATCTAGTTCAGCTTTTATATTGGTTGGGCTGAGGCCTTTGAAATAAAAGTATTGTACCTCATAACGATGACCAATTTTCTCCATTTTCACAAATTTACTGAAAACGTTCAGTATTGATGGCTGTCAAACAAATACTAAACAACGTGGCATCTTCAAACTTGACACATATGCTTTATAGGTTGCATACTTTCTAATACAATTATATTGTTCCAACAACTATCGCCATCTCTAGGTCAGGCCGTGTACTTCTGGGACCACCCTCGTATATATTTCCCTACATCTGCCATATGTTAGAAGCAGAAATATGATAGATTTGTTTAATATAATTTGATATGCAGAGTTCGAATATTCATCGTACTTGATCGGTCCATTTCCTTGAAGGTAATTTCAATCAAGAAAGAATTGACAAGAAGCACCTTGAAATGGCAAACAAACTGGAATTGTTCGCGTACCTACTTGAATCACAAAGCATGTAGAAGCAGCCTCAATAACAGTGCAGCGCGGCTGTTATGAAGAGCTTAAATAAACTTTGTTAATCTAATCTTTGAACTGCCTAAGGTTAGTAGAACTGGGAAAAGCTCCCTCAAGTAGATTGTTACACAATCTTGAAACCCTATAGATAAAGGAACGGCTAGTTCTGAATGTACGCCCGGGTATCATGTAAAAACCTACAAAACGTCCAAAAAAATCTATAAGATGTCAACTTGCAGACTAGGCAGTTTTTAGGGCGCAAACAGTCGTTCCACGTTTGCTCACTAGGGTCGTTGTGAACGTCCATCTATGGAGGAATCACTCAACTAAACTACGCATTATTGGTTGCATAGTTTTGTGATGGTCTGTAGTTTTTATCTCTGAGAAGAAAGTTGGTTGAATAGCAAGATCGCATCTGGATGATTATGTGTATTGGTCTGCATGTGTATAAAATCAGTGATATTTGCTGTCTGACAAAATCATCACTGAATATGACGGGTTATTTATATGTTGTGCTTTCTGAAGAGAGGTTATGTTCAAAGTTATAGATTACGAAAAACTGAGGAGAATTACGGGAAATCATCACTGTACCCGGGTTGTGTGTAATTAATGTTAGCATGTATATGTATGGCTTGTAATTCGACAGTGTGCTCGTACAGTGAATATAATTATTTCTTATCTCTCTCATTTTTGAAATTCAGCAAATTTGTATATGTACTATCCAGAATGGATAAGAAAAAGTGTATACGCAACTAATTTCTTTGAATCTCAATTAAGTGTATTTGAGACAAGAACCCAATGTAATTATCATCAACACATACAACTTACAGCTTAGACCTCCAGTCATGCCATCTCGAAAGCAGATTTTACATCACATCAGAGACAAAGATTGATAAAAAGCCTCACGACATTTAGGCAACACGTACAACTAAGTGCTTAGTTAATATCTTGTAGAATAACCTTTATAATGTCAAAAAAACCAGCATAATGTCAAAAAAAAAACAGCATAATGTCAATAAAATCGGCATAATGTCACTTTTCAAGATACGTGATACCTGTAGTGGGACTCCGTGTCTCATGGAATTCTAGACCTTGCTTTCCACCGTTGATATCGACTGTAGAAAGCAACTGTCGCGTTTTGTGGCACTCTGTGTCACAGTCGACTACGCTTCGGGTATTTTCGGCAATGTACTATCTAAGATGAAAGTATCTCATAATTTTTTAGTAATATCTAGTAATTTTTAATTTGTTATGTTTATGTTTGTATTATTGATTAAAGCTTTTACCCTTCTCCAATCTTCTTTGTTTTTTTCGCCAAATCCCAAACTATTCAGTTGATGGGTAATTTTTTTGCCTCAGTTCATGCCCCTTTGCTTTCCGTCAGGTCCATTAAATTTATTACTGATCACCTCAGGGTTTTTTTTGCAAATATCGAGTAGCAAGTTCCAATGTTCTTGTCTGACTCTCATAATTGATCCAAATTTAAAGCACAATTTAAAGCCAATATTCGGAAGAAGACGCAGTTAGGTCATATACATCCAGCAAAGCATTTGCAAAGTGAGGTTAGAAAGCTTTTTTCCGTAGAATTCCACTCGTCAAGACAAGTGGTTTTCAAGCGACAGTATTTGTCACTTTCATGCGACTATTTTTGCACACGGAGTGCCAGTCGTATGGAATTGAATCAATTGATGGAATTCCATGTGACAGAAATCAAATCCAAGCGGATAACCAAAATTTCCGTATTATGTACCGCGGTTACAATATGGTTCAAGATGACACACGGTATGATGACGTCAGTTACTCGAATCGCTTGAACGCGTTGGTTTTAACCGCGGTTTGTTGCAAGTTGTTTATTTTAGAAAAGCGCGTATATAATTTCTGATTATTTTTATTATCACTTAATAATCGATGCTTTATCGTCTACAACGGGGTATGGAAAGTTGAAAAAAAGAAAACTTTCATAATATTAATGGGAGGAATGTGTTTTTTTTCAGAAAAAAATGTTTACCGATGGAACCATGGCTTTGCAGCTATGATAACTTTCAATTCTCTAAACTTTTCCGCATGTCAAAGAAAATATTTATTGATTTAGTAGAAATGATGAAAAAAAGATATTAACAAAACCGTATACAGGTGGACATCATCCAGTGAGTTTATACGGCGCTATTTTATTATATTCTTGTGGTATATTGCTATACAGAATACTTACGTTACGTTACGTTACGTTAAGCGTAGGAACTAGATTTGAACAACAGTAATGATTATAAATAATAAGGTGCTCTCTTATGCTAAAACTGAAGTCAGCCTGTATCATGTTTCCCAAAAATGAAACTGAAGTACAATAAAAATATCCAATACTCGGCAAAATTCTAACTTGTCACATGTCAAATAATAACCAGAAATATAAAACTACTCCCGAGTTGGGTAAATACCACAATTTTGCGGTGATAACTATGACATATAACAGCTGATTCATGACGTCACGGATCTTATAACCAAGCTGATAACCACACTCGCTTGAACGGATCGGTAAATACCAATCCAAAATGGTAAATACCATTTTCATTTGGTTATCCGCTTGAATTTGATTAGAGTCCCACTGCTGTGCCGTTATCAAATCAAAACAATTGACAATGTCTGTTGTTAGAAATTGTCTAAATTATGTAATAATAAATGTCCTTTAATTTTCAAAGAGTTCACCGGTACTGAATTCCTCTGCAACCTGTATCATATTAAAAAAAATTGTCATCATATTAGATCAGACGTGTTTCAGTATTAAACCCCCCCACTATAGTACGTGGTAGAGTTTCTAATATTTTCTGAAAACCTGTTTAAACTGGAACATGTCAAAATAATAGATAACGTAAAATTGTTTCAATTTTATCTATTGCAAATTTATAGACATTTTGAGGGTTGTTTCTCTTACATACATATCCACTACAAAGGATGATTCATGGAAAATATTTTTTAAATTCTAATGCGAGTCCAAATCAATTGCATCCAAGGCAGAAAATCCATAACATGCGCCAGTTAATATTTCTTGCTCAGCTGATTGCAACGACGTATTCACTTAAATACTAACTCATTCAACAATTCCGAGTTTTTATGAGCTTAGCTGATACCTCAAACCGAAAATAAATATCTGCGATCTACTTTGTACTTAACATCGCAATTGGGCACTGAGGCATGACGTACGTGAAACAAAGAATGCCTCACGCGTCGCACCCTCAGAGATAACACAAACTTTGAATAAAATTTAAGTAAACGTAACTTACGAATAAAATGGCGCGGTATTTCTGGCGTGTTGTTGCTGTAACTTCTCGAAGGTGTGCCTGAACTCCTCGAACTCCGTGTCCGCCATGTTTGTTTTCACCCCCGACTGGCTATCGATCCCGGTTGGGGATGCGTCGCCGCCGCGACGCTGCGGCGGCGGCGCTATGGGATGCCGACAAAGGTCTTGCGATGGACTTGATCATTCGGTGGAATTCCATTTTAGAAGGTATAAGATCAGGATCAGGACTATGGGAAAGACGGTTTCCAGGTCCGAGGATCGCTCAAAAAATCCATGCGGAGGCTTATGTAGCTGGTCGTTGTGGCACAGTGATATTGGCGATTGTTCTGCTTCCTGTCTTGACTGAATTATAGGATGTTGCGCATTAACGTTGCCCAAGAGGGTTCAATAGCTCAAGAGCTAGTGACAAACAATACCCACTGCCGTACTTAGTAAGAGGCAGTAAAGAGTAAAATCGAAGTCTGATGCCGGAACCGCACGCTTGCCAAATCGCCGCAAATCGTCACAAACGCAAACATGCGGATAGAGCGTTTGGCTTGGTTTGCGTAGGTTTGCAAGCGCTTGTAGCCGATCCGATCGGGTGTTGGTTTTTTGGTCGCAAATCAAAAGGAGTTTGCCACAAGCGTTTGTGATAGGTACTATTTTTGAAACTAAATATCAATTTCATTAAAACAAATACCATTTACCTGGTACGATTCATACGAATATTTAACATCCACCACCTTCTTGGTCGTACTTGTCGTTTTATCTGACTTTTTTTTGGTTTTATAATAAAAATAGCTTAAGCCAAATGCTACGGCAGACACAAGTTCGACGTCCGTCATGTTTGCCTGTTGCCTTTTCAGTGACGCACCCGCAAACGTGTGGACTTCGACCTTTGCTTATTCAAAAAAAAGGCAAGCGTTTGTGGGGGTTTGGAGTTTGCGGCAAATGGCAAGCGTGCGGTTCCGGCATGAGAAAATTGAACAAGCTTCTGGATTGTTTTAACTAATTAAATAGTATTATTACTGTACAATACAAGCGAGAATGAATACTGCCAAGTTACATGATGTGATTTTTGAGCATAATTGTTGTAAACAACGGCGGATCCAGGATTTGTGCCTAGGGGGGGGGGTCACAGTGGTCAAAAAACTTCATGTTCAGGAAGATGATCTTCTCGTCTTCCGGGGGCGGGTGGGGGAGACTTACGTCAGTGCCTCTGACATAAAAATTAAAAACTTGACTGGCGGATGACAACCCTACCCTTGTACCCTTAGGGTACAGCCTAAAAGTGATTAAAATATTAAATCTAATTTAAAAATCAACAATTCATTGTTGTAATTCCTGCAAATCGATTAATATTAATACTTACCATCTCCTTTGAATCCAGTGCAACATTTTTTTTGTGGTTTTGTCCGTCACAGTGGCGGATTTAAGTAATGGCAAAATGGAGATTGCCGCCTGGGTCCCCCAAGGAAGGGTGGTCACAGACCGCTCCCCTCCCCCCAGCAAAAATCAGCTCTAGTGTCTACAGGGTGTTTCAGTTTATTGTTGCATAACTTCATAACTTTAAGATTCGATAGAACTTTTAAAATTAATGCATAAAGTCTATATAAACTTGGGTCGAAAACTGCGTGGCTTCCGAAATACAGGGTGTTTAAATTTACTTTCTAAAATAGTTTTTTTTAAATATTCCGAACAATATGTGATGTATAACAGTGAAAATTGGTATACAAGGGTTTTTTGGTAACGTTAAAAAGTCAGTATCTCGATAATTTTTAGAAGTAGGCTGTGCCTGCAAATATTTTTGAAAGTGAAAGCAGAATAAGGTTAAACGTCAATTAGTTGACAGTTAGTTTTGTTGTCTGTTGAAAGCTGAAACGTTTTTTGCAATTGTGAATGCACGAAATTTAGTTTCTTTTACCTGTTTTTTTTGTAAGTTTTATAAAAATGCCATTTTTATTCTCCAATCAAGAGTTTACACTTTTTCTTTTAGAAATCCCCACACAAAGAAATCTAATGGATTTAGGTCAGGGGATCGTGGAGGCCAGGCGACTGGTCCTCCAAGGCCGATCCATCTTTCTGGATAATTTTTGTCCAGCCAGTTTCTAACTATTCTCGAATAATGAGCTGGACAACCATCAAGCTGGAATCAGGCCAATCTTCTTAAATCTAACATAACATCATCCCACATATTTGCATGTTCAGCCTTTAAAAATTCCAAGAAGGTCGCAGCATTTAACCTTGCAGGCAAAAGGTAGGGTCCAAATAGTCGATTACGGTAGATACCAATCCACACGTTCACACTAAATTCATGCTGAAAATTTCTTTCCCGAACTGAATGCGGATTTTCATGCGACCAAATATGTTGATTATGAAAATTTACCACTCCACGTCTCGTGAAGCATGACTCATCGGCCCATAAAACGTTACTTAAAAACTCCGTATTATTATCAGTTCTATTAAGAATCCACTGACAAAATGTGATTCTTCGTTCTCCGTCCCCTGGCTGTAGTCCTTGCACAGGTTGCAAATGGTAAGGACGTCTATGGTTATTTCTAAGAACACGGTGAACATGGCTTGCTGAAATTCCCAAGGCACCAGAAACTCTCCTATCACTCGTGGTCGGATCTCTATCAAACTCACGCAGAATCATACGGGTAAATCTGCGCTGACGAACATTTATATTTTAATCCCGTTGGAGATTTCCAAAACCATTTTCAATTATTTGGCGATGCACTCTTACAAATACTGAGCGAGTTGGATGTCGTCTGTTTGGAAATCTTCATTGCGTATTCTCTGGCTGTTTCTGCTGCGTTTCCATTTACAAAGCCATACACAAAATGAATATCCGCTAACTCTTGATTGGAGAATAAAAATGGCATTTTTATAAAACTTACAAAAAAAAACAGGTAAAAGAAACTAAATTTCGTGCATTCACAATTGCAAAAAAACGTTTCAGGTTTCAACAGACAACAAAACTAACTGTCAACTAATTGACGTTTAACCTTATTCTGCTTTCACTTTCAAAAATATTTCCAGGCACAGTCTACTTCTAAAAATTATCGAGATACTGACTTTTTAACGTTATTTTATCATAAATAATTAAAAATGCATCGAACCTTAAAAATCGAAATATCTCAAAAACGTTTTATAGACTTTATGCATTAATTTTAAAAGTTCTATCGTATCTTAAAGTTATGCAACAATAAACTGAAACACCCTATTGCTCAGCGCTTCTGAATGTACTCGTAAAATTGATAACAAGAAATCAGAGTGTTGTTATATTCTTTTAATGACCATCTACGTAATGTTTATGAAACAGCGCGTTAGCATTCAGTTTGAATAAGAAAATTTCCCTTTCATTTCTTAAGAAATTTTTTGAAAAATGACCGAACGACCCATTTATTCCTCAAGGAGTAGAGGGGTTATTTTTTCATTTTGTGCTTACAGTGATATATTATTACCTATAATCTTCAGTAAATAAATATCTTCGTGGTATGAATCAGCCTCCTTCAGTCTAATGAAGTCTCTAATGCGTCTATTATAGTCTTTTCACGTCTTCAATGCTTCAATGACATATCTATTTTCTTCGTGATAATATCGTGGAAGAAATTTTTTGAATGTATTATCAATTGCATAGAAGATCAAATTTCAAGAGTAGGAGCTTCTGGTGAATGAATCTCTCCTTTCCTCAATCAACTGGACCTTTTTACTCAATTTGCTATGGTGGTATTCAGTATTGAGCGTAGTGAATACTGAGCAAGTTCAAATGCAAAAGAAAGAAATAGACTTGATGATGGCTCAAAGGTGCATTTCAGCAGTTTTAAAAAAATTAAAAGATTTGAGGAACGAAATCACGATAATTTTGTTCTGAAGGCTAAGAATAAATGGGAAGAGATGGAATGGGAAAATCCTGGTTTTCCCATTGTCAGAAAGAGGAAAATCAAAAAAATGTTCCACGTAAAATGCTGCTGACTCGCCACGAAAAACATCGAATAAACTACTATGAAGTTTTGGATTCAATGAGTAACGAATTGCAAGAACGTATTGAAGGATTTCGTGAAGTGAATGATGTGTTTGGTTTTTTGATACCAGAGAAATTAGTTAATCTAAAAGAAACCAGCGTCACTAATTTGATAGAAAAATATTCGGAATTTTTCACTACAGATCCAATATATGCATTAGCCAGTTTAACGGGCATGTATTTTTCGGAAAATCGTAATTTTATTAATGACAGCCCGCTAGATTATTTGAAGTTCATGATTGAAAACAATTTTGTAGACAGTTTTCCAAAGAGTTGCAGATTATTCAGATTATTTTTGACTTTGTCTGTCGGTTCAGCAAGTCCTTGACCCCTGTGCAAATTTTCAAGTTAATCAGACTTCTTGAAGTTGGGTGAACATTTTTTTTTAAATAAATAACGTTTGGCAATATCGATGCATGACATATCGTGCATTTTTGGAATCAGAATTAAAAACCCTTTTCACCTACGGAAACATTCAATATGGCGTCGATGAGAAAAAATAAAGTTGATGATTGAAGGCAAGATACGAAATCTCATATCAGAATTCTAATTATGGCACCTTGTAGAGGAGAAAAAGTGACAATGTTAATCTACTTATTTATTTGAAATAAAGTCAGAAAAAAAATAGTAAAAACTTTCTGTGTGCCATTTTCTTAGTTACCTAAATATACTAAGTGACATATAAATCCGAACACCCAGTTTAAATGGTTTTATTTTAATAAAAGTTGGTGAATGTATTTATCTCACTGTAAATAACAAGTGAAAAAATTTTCAGCCTTATCAGTTGGACATTCCGGTTTATATACTGCTTTTTTTTTATTCACTAACGCTCTAAAAATGAATATTTCAGCCGCAGTAAAGAATCAACGTTGGCGGATTTTGGTTCTTGACATCCTTTACGATCGGTTACGATGCCTAGAGTACGGAGACCTGTACGATTTCGTCAACTGAGTGAGTTTGATAGGGGCCGTATAGTGGGACTTCGGGAAGCTGGACTTTCTTTTCGGGCAATTGCAGTTAGACTGCAAAGAAGTCTAGACACTGTGGTTAGGTGTTGTCAGGCATGGCTTCGAGAAGGCCGTACGCAAAGAGCAAGGGGCACTGGACGACGCCGTAGAACAACAGACCGTGAAAATCGCCGCCTAAGATTATTGACCTTAAGGGACCGTTTTTCCACTACCAGGTCCATTGCAAATGAATGGTTTGCAGAACACGGAAGACCTATTGGCATGCGAAGTGTTTACCGACGAATGAGAAGTTTTGGCTTGTTTTCATACCGGCCACACTGGGTCCTCCCTTTAACTCGAGAACACCGACGTAATCGCCTTGAGTGGTGCAGACAACGGTCACTCTGGGATCAGGAATGGAACAGTATTGTCTTTAGTGACGAATCTCGATTTTGTTTAGGCATGCACGATGGTCGTGCCAGGGTTAGAAGGCGACGTGGTGAAAGGAGGAATCCACAGTTTTTTGGTGAAAGACATGTTCATCACACTGTTGGAGTTATGGTTTGGGGTGCTATAGCTTATGATTCCAGGTCACCTTTAATCTTCATCAGAGGTAACATGAATGCGCAGCGTTACATCCACGAAGTTCTAGAACCCCATCTTTTACCCTATCTTGACACCCTGGCAGATCCAACTTTCCAGCAAGATAATGCCCGACCACATGTTGCAAGAGTCACAATAGAGCATGCCTAGGAGCGTTGGAGAATGCGTAGCACATCAGGGTGCATCCACACATTATTAAAGGTCAAAGGGCTTTAAGCAGTGCAATCATTTTGAAATTTTTATCATTTACTAATTATGCTTCGTTAAGTACTTATACAAAATTTTATTAAAATAAAACCATTTAAACTTTGTGTTCGGATTTATATGTCACTTAGTATAAGTAAGCGCCCACATTTACTCGTCTTACCGTTCCCGAGATACCAATGGTAAGGGTCAAATTTGAATCACCCGGTATATATCATCTACCAAGTCCGATGTGCACGTTCTGTTTCTGTCTCCAAACCATTATAATTCACTTAAGCGGAAAATTCGAGCGTATCTCCTCGCTTTCAAAGTTGATGAGCAGACGATTCATCATATCACATTGAGTTAGAGACAGCTTTTCAAGATCTTAACATCCGCTGTAATTTGTGTACATTGTTTGGAGAGATCAGATATATTTGACCTATATAAAGGGGGTAATAGCGAAAATGTACATTTATAAGAGGAGTTTCAGTTTAAACGTGTGTTTCAAATAACAATTTGTAAGTGTTGTTGGTTGACAAGCCTTAGTCCGAAATAGATGATCATACTTTATACATCAGTTTTGAGCTTGTGTTTTGAATTGGTATGAAATGTCTTTCTCCGCACCCGATTCGATTCAATGAACATTTCATTGAAATTGAAAACTGGAGAAATAGACCAAGACGATACGGTTCAAGGTGGATGTTTTTTGAAATTCGTGCAAATTTCGTTTTTTGATCATTCCCAAAAAAAAAATGTAAGGGTGAAATTCGGGGGCTGAGGGCTGTTGCAGGGAGATGGTATATACTTTTCTTTATCTTAGTATATTTATATACTAAGTGACATATAAATCCGAACACCCAGTTTAAATGGTTTTATTTTAATAAAAGTTGGTGAATGTATTTATCTTACTGTAAATAACAAGTGAACAAATTTTCAGCCTTATCAGTTGGACATTCCGGTTTTTATACTGCTTTTTTTTAATTCACTAACACTTTAAAAATGAATATTTTAGCCGCAGTAAAGAATCAACGTTGGCGGATTTTGGTTCTTGACATCCTTTACGATCGGTTACGATGCCTAGAGTACGGAGACCTGTACGATTTCGTCAACTTAGTGAGTTTGATAGGGGCCGTATAGTGGGACTTCGGGAAGCTGGACTTTCTTTTCGGGCAATTGCAGTTAGAGTGCAAAGAAGTGTAGACACTGTGGTTAGGTGTTGTCAGGCATGGCTTCGAGAAGGCCGTACGCAAAGAGCAAGGGGCACTGGACGCCGCCGTAGAACAACAGACCGTGAAGATCGCCGCCTAAGGTTATTGGCCTTAAGGGACCGTTTCTCCACTACCAGGTCCATTGCAAATGAATGCTTTGCAGAACACGGAAGACCTATTGGCATGCGAAGTGTTTACCGACGAATGAGAAGTTTTGGCTTGTTTTCATACCGGCCACACTGGGTCCTCCCTTTAACTCGAGAACACCGACGTAATCGCCTTGAGTGGTGCAGACAACGGTCACTCTGGGATCAGGAATGGAACAGTATTGTCTTTAGTGACGAGTCTCGATTTTGTTTAGGCATGCACGATGGTCGTGCCAGGGTTAGAAGGCGACGTGGTGAAAGGAGGAATCCACAGTTTTTTGTTGAAAGACATGTTCATCACACTGTTGGAGTTATGGTTTGGGGTGCTATAGCTTATGGTTCCAGGTCACCATTAATCTTCATCAGAAGTAACATGAACGCGCAGCGTTATATCCACGAAGTTCTAGAACCCCATCTTTTACCCTATCTTGACACCCTGGCAGATCCAACTTTCCAACAACATAATGCCCGACTACATGTTGCAAGAGTCACAATAGACTTCTTTCAACATAATGATGTCACATTGTTACCATGGCCACCAAGATCTCCCGACTTATCCCCAATTGAGCACGTGTGGGATATGATGGGTAGGAGATTGCTCAATTTGCAACGTCCTCCTCAGACTCTAGAAGCACTTCGAGAGGAGTTGGTGGTTGCCTGGAATGAGATACCACAGGAGGACATTGACCATCTGATCAGAAGCATGTCTAGGCGCGTTGGAGAATGCGTAGCACATCAGGGTGCATCCACACATTATTGAAGGTCAAAGGGCTTTAAAGCAGTGCAATCATTTTGAAATTTTTATTATGCTTCATTAAGTACTTATACAAAATTTTATTAAAATAAAACCATTTAAACTGGGTGTTCGGAATTATATGTCACTTGGTATATGCTCCCAGTCCCGGTAATTTTATGAACCTATTTGCCATGTTTCTCTGTATATTTGCCTTTAACACTCAGAAATGTTTTGCATCTCGCGCAGATGTGTGGAAAGGGACAACGTTGCCAGATGGACAGTAACTACCGGTTAGGCAGGGAAATGATGTATACGGACTAACTGTATGGGCCTGTTTGACTGACAATCTATTTAATTTCATGTTCGTACCGGCCCTTTTTCCAGAGGATTTAAATTGCGCTAAGCTTGATCCTTTATAAACTGCTGACGGCGTTGCCTAGGAAGTGCAATCAACCTACTTGACGGCATTTTCTTTAGACGTTGCCAATTCATTTGGAGACACAACTGCAAGGCTTACCTACCCAGTATAGAACGGCAGGCAATATTTTATCTCGTATCTCGACACCGTTCCAACGAATCTCCAGAGTAATTTCGCGGCGAGTGCTTTAATCCCTCTTGAATAAACCATAGATACCTCTTCTACCTTCTATCTGCACACACGTTTTGCTCTTCATTACGGATTCTGGAGTATAATTGTTTCCTTTTCTGCCCCTGGGAGTGTGATTGCATCTTTTTCTGCACAAAATTTTCCGTTTAGGAATGTTCCATGGATGGACACGAGTAGGACGAGGAGACGAGGAGTAAGACAAAATTTAAAGATTTGAGTGCATCACACTGTAGCAGTTATGGTTCAGTCTTTACTTCTAGTTCCCATTAGTAGGAAATAAAGGATTGTCCAATAGGGACGCAGGAAAGTAAACGTCAATTTGACATAGACGCCATCTTCGTTTTCTGTTAGAAGCTGCTACTAAAAATTTTAAAATATTCATATATTCATAAAAAATCAAATTAATGTTTTTTTGATGATTTATCCGTCGATGAAATAGAGTGTAGTTTCGCTGATTTTGATATGTGCACTTTATGAAGACTCACACTGTAGATTTCCAGGTACCCCTAAAGAGACTTGCAACTTGATAGGTACCCAAATTACGAGAAGTGTTCCCTAATCATTCTTTAGCCTCAAGCTTCTCATAAGCTCCAGAAACTTACAAACATAAAGTTTGGAATTTTTATTGCTTTCATTACAGATTTCTTGACCTCCATTTCAATAATTTTAGTAGCAGAGTTCAAACTGCAAAAAGTACAATACTGCTAAGAACACTACGCGTTTTCCACGTGATTTTGCCAATTCTGAGAGGGCGCCTCGTCGTCCGCCCCTCGGAGGAAGATTATAAAAGCCGGCAGGGCTGCAAGGGCAGCCGCAGTGTTGCGATTCGCGATGAGCGGCTCTGGAAAACCGCTTCTCGGCCTGTGGCTCTATCGGAGCACCGATGACGGCTGGAGCTACAAGGAGGAGAGTCCGCCTATAGCTCTTAAACCTACCCAGGTATGTCCTCGGTACACTTTTTTTCAGTTATTGCCGACCAAAGTGATCCCCCTAAATTGGATGTTCAAAAAATTTACTTTTAGATTCAATAGTTTTTATGTGTTCATTTGTACATCACGAAAAACCATGTCACTCATTTCGGTCGGTCTGTCCGCTAATTTTATAGCCGCCTATAACACTGGACAACAAATTTTAGTTTTTTAATTGTTTCTTGTGGGAAAAGTGTACTTCTTTGTTAATTTTGGGGCGCTGAATCCAAAAATGACAATGAAATAAAAACATTAGTTGCGGTTTAGAAAAAAAACTTTTTATTTTTAAGGATATATTAAAAAAAGTAACAAGATTCATATACTTATAAGAATCACTATATGCGCTGTCTTCTTGCTGTTCTTTTATGGATCGTTTCTGGAGCATCTCTACCAAGAGTCCAACAGTAGTCTGCAAGCATGGAAGGATTCCACTTTCCCTGGTACCTTTTTTCCATTGTTGAAATATCCTGACGAAAACGTTCGCCGTGCTCATCACTTACGGCTCCGCAATTGTCAGGAAAAAAGTCCAGGTGTGAGTGTAGGAAATGTATCTTAAGATACATATTACAGCCCATCTTTTGATACGATGTCAGCATATTTTTTACAAGGCTTTTATAGTTGTCAGCTTTTCTATTTCCCAAAAAATTAGTGACCACTAGACGGACATCATTCCAAGCAGTTTTTTCAATACCTGTTAAAGTGTTTTCAAACTGTGTATCTTTCAAAATATTTCGAATCTGTGGCCCAACAAAAATACCTTCTTTAATCTTTGCCTCACTTAGTCTTGGAAATTTCTGACGCAGGTATTGAAAAGCTGACCCATCTCTATCTAATGCCTTGACAAAGTTTTTCATTAGGCCCAACTTGATATGCAGTGGTGGTAATAAAAATTTTTTCGAATCTACTAATGGCATATGCTGTACATTTTTTTGACCTGGCTCTAGGAATTGACAAACAGGTCAGTTTTGTCTGGTGTAATGAAGTGCCTTTGCCCGACTGTCCCATTCACACAAAAAACAGCAAAACTTTGTGTAGCCTAGCTGCAGCCTAAGTAAAAGTGCAACAACTTTCAAATCGCCACAAATATGATATTGGTGCTCATCGTATTTTATGCATGTCAATAAGTACTTCATATTGTCATATGATTCTTTCATGTGAACTGCATACCTCTGTGCATACCCTACAGGAAGAGATGGTAAAATATTTCCAATATGCAATAACACTGCCTTTAAACTCAATGTTGAACTGTCTATAAACAATCTCCTTTCTTCTGGGTTATAGTTTATATTTAAAGCCGCCAGTAAGCCGTTAATGTTACTGCAGAAAACCAAGTTATTCTCCATATTGAAAAATGGTTCTGTCTTTGTGGCGCTTACGAAAAACACATACCGAAACATCGCCTTCTAACAAGTTCCACTGCTGCAGTCTTGATCCAAGTAACTCTGCCTTACATTTTGGAAGTTCTAAATCTCTTACAAGATCATTTAATTTTGACTGTGTTATTTTGTGCGGTTGGTGGCATGACGTGATCGGTATAAAATCAGGATCTCTTGACGTTGATGGCATATCTTCTTCCTGACGAATCACTCGATCGCCATGATCTGATTCGTTTTCTGATTCGCAAGTGTAGGATTCTGGGGTTTTGGAATAGGATTTTCGTCACTGTGAGGCACAGGTCTCATCGCAGATGGTATGTTTGGGTAGTTAATAACCGATTTTTTTTTCTTGGACATACCTGTGGCTTGTCCAACACAAGGTACCATGCAAAAGTAACAATCATTAATATGATTTGCAGGCTCTCTCCAAACCATTGGGACAGCAAAGCGCATAGACCGTTTTTTGCCATTTAACCAGCTCCTCAGACTTGAAGCACATGTATTACAGCAGATGTGGGGTGCCCACTGTTTGTCTTGATCACCTAGTTTACAACCGAAATAAAGCTGATATGCCTTTGTTATTAGTGGAGTAATAGACCGTCTCTGAGACGCAAAAGTCACATCACCACACACGTAACAAAACTGATCTGGATTGTTTACACACTTTCGAGACATCTTGCATGAACGCTGTCAGCCAACTGAGGAAAAAATGGCTAATATAAAACAATATAATGTACACGTATGTATAACGTAACACAATCATGCCGATTACATCATCTTTCCTTGCCGAATATACATTGTAGCACGTGCATTCTTGTGAATTACAGTATATTAACACTGTCGCAGCAGGAACACATATAATTACCGTATCTCTAAAACTTGAACTAATATTGAAAAAATAAGTTTCATTCCGGTTTTAGCACATTAAAAATAGTAATATTTTGTTGATTTTATTTAGGATATTTTTTGGCTGTTGATCAGTGTAACCAAAGAAGTACCGCCCGGATTTTAATGAAATTTTCATACAACGTTGCTACAATGCTAAGGATGAAAAAGCTTTGTAGTTTTTGTAAATCGACCTAATCATGGCAGAGCTAGGGGTAAAAACACGAAAAAAATAAAAATCGTTTAAATTTGTTTTTTGACGTTCTAGATTCTTCTAATTTTCGGACATTTTTTTGTAGGGGTTGAAACTTGGGGGTTGGTAGTTGCACGAGGCAGGGGATTGTAAATGTAACGCCTTTGGTATTAGTCAAAGACGTTCTATCATTAAGAAGCTTCTGATCCCGGTAACAACGGGAAGATTAAACGATAAAGTCCGATGTATAATGTGCTCATAAATAATAAATAATATATAATAAATAATAATGATGAATTCGAATTGGTCTGCGGCGGTATCGTCACTGACACTCCGCTACAGGAGAAATACCTATGTGTACGCCAGAGCCAGACTAGGTTAAGTCCATTTTTGTCAAAAATGACTTCGATATGTTAAGCTCATGATAATATTGTAAATTTTCATTTGCTATATTCAGCATCCATCTATCTGTAATAATAAGGAAGTTACGACTTTTTAAATCATGTCAAGTCGCATACAATACAATGCAAGAAAAGTATCTCAAAACTACTTATTTGGACTGAACCTAGTCTGGCTCTGAGGTACGGAAATATATCTCAACAATATTTGGATATTGTTAATGAACTGTTTTTATATCTACAAATATATTTTTATGATCCTTAAATGTCCATTTCGCTTATCCATTAATTTGTGTTGCCTCGTCTATGACGGTTCTCTGAATATTTCGTCAAGTAGATCGACTGAGTAATTACGACTCATTGACACGACTTCGACTTTTGAAGCCATTTGACTCAACCCTTTTCTTTGAAACATCTAACCAAGGCGTAGGAAGTGTACTTGATTCTATTTCTTGTGATAAGCAGTATTTTTGGCGAACTGAATGGTTGAGAAAAATGAATACATCCGATCAAAAAGAATATTTGGAGCTCATCTTCGGAAGTCTTAAGACATCCGTATACTCCAAAGGTACAGTAAAAGCAAGTAAAATCACAGTAGGCATATGTTGCGGGGTATCAAGCCAAATAGGGCTGTTGCCGGAATCGTTTCCATAATTTGCTGTGCCTCAAACCCCGTATTTTCGATCTATAAAAAATTGCAAACTTTCATTGAAGGTGCCACATTTCCTTTTATGAACTAATAGTTTTCTACTCCCGGCTTCGCAAACATAGATTTTAGTTTGATCGTATAATTAGTAATAAGGTCGCTTTGAGTCTGTCACCCAGAACCCAGACGAGAAGTACCGACAAAATGTAGCATTATGAGGTAGCTAGTACTGAAGCAAGCTAGTATACTAAGTGACATATAAATCCGAAGACCCAGTTTAAATGGTTTTATTTTATTAAAAGTTGGTGAATGTATTTATCTTACTGTAAATAACAAGTGAAAAAATTTTCAGCCTTATCATTTGGACATTCCGGTTTTTATACTGCTTTTTTTTAATTCACTAACGCTCTAAAACTGAATATTTCAGCCGCAGTAAAGAATCAACGTTGGCGTATTTTGGTTCTTGACATCCTTTACGATCGGTTACGATGCCTAGAGTACGGAGACCTGTACGATTTCGTCAACATAGTGAGTTTGATAGGGGGCGTATAGTGGGACTTCGGGAAGCTGGACTTTCTTTCCGGGCAATTGCAGTTAGAGTGCAAAGAAGTGTAGACACTGTGGTGAGGTGTTGTCAGGCATGGCTTCGAGAAGGCCGTACGCAAAGAGCAAGGGGCACTGGACGCCGCCGTAGAACAACAGACCGTGAAGATCGCCGCCTAAGATTATTGGCCTTAAGGGACCGTTTCTCCACTACCAGGTCCATTGCAAATGAATGGTTTGCAGAACACGGAAGACCTATTGGCATGCGAAGTGTTTACCGACGAATGAGAAGTTTTGGCTTGTTTTCATACCGGCCACACTGGGTCCTCCCTTTAACTTGAGAACACCGACGTAATCGCCTTGAGTGGTGCAGACAATGGTCACTCTGGGATCAGGAATGGAACAGTATTGTCTTTAGTGACGAGTCTCGATTTTGTTTAGGCATGCACGATGGTCGTGCCAGGGTTAGAAGGCGACGTGGTGAAAGGAGGAATCCACAGTTTTTTGTTGAAAGACATGTTCATCACACTGTTGGAGTTATGGTTTGGGGTGCTATAGCTTATGGTTCCAGGTTACCTTTGATCTTCATCAGAGGTAACATGAACGCGCAGCCTTATACCCACGAAGTTCTAGAACCCCATCTTTTACCCTATCTTGACACCCTGGCAGATCCAACTTTCCAACAAGATAATGCCCGACCACATGTTGCAAGAGTCACAATAGACTTCTTTCAACATAATGATGTCACATTGTTACCATGGCCACCAAGATCTCCCGACTTATCCCCAATTGAGCACGTGTGGGATATGATGGGTAGGAGATTGCTCAATTTGCAACGTCCTCCTCAGACTCTAGAAGCACTCCGAGAGGAGTTGGTGGTTGCCTGGAATGAGATACCACAGGAGGACATTGACCACCTGATCAGAAGCATGCCTAGGCGCGTTGGAGAATGCCTAGCTACATCAGGGTGCATCCACACATTATTAAAGGTCAAAGGGCTTTAAAGCAGTGCAATCATTTTGAAATTTTTATCATTTACTTATTATGCTTCATTAAGTACTTATACAAAATTTTATTAAAATAAAACCATTTAAACTGGGTGTTCGGATTTATATGTCACTTAGTATATTAAGTATTTTATTGTAAAAGGCATATTGTATAACATCTTTAGCTTCATTGAAAAATAAACGGAAATATCGAAAAAACCTATTGCATGCAACATACGAAATTACGGAGTTACATTCACCGAGGCTAAGCTAGATAAAGAATATCAAAATAAGTACTCAAATTTGGTTTGTTTATCGCAATAACAACAACGACAATGGACAAAGACATAGATGTCCCTTAGGGAAGGAAGACTTAGAAGTAAAATATACCTAATAGAGTATCCGTTTTTCAGTGGCTTAGCTTGCTCCTCAGAGACCTCATATCAAAATTTTTAGGGGGGGGGGGGGGCACCCAACTGTGGTGAGTCCAAAATGAAGAATAAAATGTTTCGCATAGATTTTTTCAAAAGAAACATAAACGCTTGCATTAAATAATATCAATTGATACTTAGTGACAGTGGGTGGCCGCAGGAAGATTTCTTAGTGAGAGCGGTTGGATCATCGGCAAGAGATAACTTTTAGTAAAATGTACCTACTGTCAAAACTAGAGAATGGTAGCAGAATTTTGTAGGGGTAGGTGTGGGGATACTGTGAATGCGAACATTTTAGAAATCCAGATACATGTTTTTTGTCTTGCGTTGTCTACATCATGTAAATCCATGTAGGGTCATAGTAGGTAATGCTACTTAACTTTGAACATCGTTATCTGTCAGAGGTGTTATGAATAAAAATTAAAATAGCTTTCAGATCGTTACAAAGTTTCTTTTTTGTATCGCTTACAACTTTCTGAACATTTTTAAGGGTCAAACAGCTTTGTGAAAAGGTTAGGACATATTCAGAAACATTATGGATATCATACATTTTGTTTCTTTAGCAAAATGCTTATCTTGACTCACGGAAAATAGCCAAAGGTGAACTCTTGCGAAGTACCGAGTCAATCTACTTGCCATTATATTTTTCCACTTTTTTTTTAATTAAACCATCAGTAGCGGAAGACGATTTTGGTGTTTTCGAAATTTTCAGCCTCTGAAGACACTTCTGTGTTTGATAGTCAAAGTTGCCTCACTGAAGGCCTAAAAGATTTTAATTACTTTCAATTTTTTTTCCAACTGTGTACATCTTTACAAAAAAATGTTTTGATTGGGCCCAAGTTTAAGTTTTAGATGTTTTCATTGTCGAAAATAATGAACGTAATGTCGGTTAAGCAAAAATCGAAGGAGCGGTTCTAATATGGCGGCTATATTTGGAAAAATGTTTAAATCGTGCTCAAACTTAAGTTTTTAGCGTTTTTAACTAACAAATTAAATATCGATTCCGTAAAAATTTTAAATGGTGGATCCAGTGAGGTTCCTGAAAGTCGAGACAAACAAGGTTCAAGGAATTTCCCCCTCCAGCCATAACATGGTCACTATAACAATATTCACATTATCTCGAAATAAAAACAATAATCAATCCGTTCTCGTTTACCATAATTAACAACTAACTAAATACCTACTAACATCAAAACGATATTTACAGCAGTGCAATGATATTTCCGAAAGAGGCAATTTTATTATGTTTATAACCCTTGATTATTCTAATTCCCCTATATTTTAGCATTTTTGCAGCTGATATTACTGTATTTGTACACCTAGGTACATTACAGCATTTGTAAGGCGATGATAGTTTTTACTGTGAAATGTAAATGGCGCATCGCTTTGTGGTAGCGATGGTAGCTCGTGTTATGTGACGTCATCAATCAATCTCAAGCTTCAACAACATAGTTCTCTAAATAAAGAAACTTCCTCATTAATTTAAATCTGTTCCTTTTATATTTTGACTCATTTCCACCTGTATTTTGTATTGAAGACGATCCAGGATCACGTCCATTGATTTGCACAATAGTTGTTCTGCTTCATTTGCGAACGTAGTCAGAATATCATTTCGTTGGTGATTCGCCATCAAAATAAAATGAATTAGTCTGTAGCTTTTTGAAAGATTTCGTTACGAGAAAAAAAACGATCTCTAAAAAGTTCCTCGACAAATTGCTACCCTTTTTGAAGCTGAAGTCCCAAAATGGCGAAGACAAAGGTGCAGAGGAAGAGAAACAAAGGATATCGATAATATTTACACTGAAAAATCAAGTAGGTGGATTGGTCCGAGCGTTGCAAGCGTTCCAAGACTTGGGAATCAACGTGCAGCACATTGAATCGAGGCCGTCACAAACTGGTGATAATCAGGCGGATTTTTTGGTGGATATTGAGTGCGAGCCTAGAAAGGTGAGACAAGCATGAAACAAATTTCATAGATTCAAATAAACTGTTTCAGGAATTGGAGCTTAATTAAACTAATTGAACTTATCAGCTGTCACACGGTTAATTAATTTTTTTAATTGGTATAATTATATTTTATCTCAGTGTACTATTTCCATTTTTGGAGTCTGTTGAAACAATTGTAGGTAGAGCAAGTGAGCAGGATGTTGAAGAGAGAAGTTTTAACGATGGTGATAGGAAGTTACGGTAGTGGAGATGAGGAGTTCCCACCTCCGACGCCATTATCAGCCACGACTAGTTTTGGTAAGAATCGTAATTTTTGTCCTTTTCTAGTTTTTAAACAGGCCCGCTCACTTTTTTTCTGAACTTCGGTAGCTATTGAAGGAAATGGGGGTGTAAAAGGCACTGCATCTCTTATACAGTCGATAAAAGAAATAAAGGGAAATCATACATCAAGCGAGGTATCAGTATTCATTAATTCAGGAACTAAAAGCATTGCGGTGCTAAGGACTGCCGCTGACCGTATAAAATCAAGGAAAGGGAAGAGAATACTGCCCAACATTGGGAAGAGCTCGGTGGCATTTTATCGGAGATTCAGTAACATCCAGAACATTCACAATTAAGCGATTTACGTCAGTTAAAAGATGTACATTCTACAGGTAAGGTTTCATCTAATAGTGATCTTGAATGTGATCTTGGTCATGACCTTCAGGGTGAAAGGTAAATGGAAACTTCTATTTTTGACAGCGGAGATGTAAAGAGCATTCATACACTTATGGCAGAAAAAAGTTGTCAGGTTTAAAAGAGTGGTGACCTTGAACGTGAACTTGACTATAACCTTGAAGATCATTCGAAGGTGAAGACAGTGTTCTTGAATGGAAACCTCAATTTTTGACACCGGAAATGTAGAAAGCAGCAAAATTTGCTACCATGACCTTCATGGGTCTTTGATGATGTCAAAAAAGCATGAAAAGGACAAAATATCTCGAAAGATACCATCCATAAAGAAACTTGTAGCAGAAAAAAGTTGTAAGGTTGGAAAGAGTCGATGACTGGTGACCTTGAACGTGAAATTGACTATGACTTTGAAGATCATTCGAAGGTGAAGACAGTGTTTTTGAATGGAAAACTCTATTTTCGACAGCGGAGATGCAAAGAGCAGAAAACTTTATTACCAGGAGCTTCATGGGTTTTTGATGATGTCAAAAAAGCATGGAAATGACAAAATATCTCGCAAAATACGATTCATAAACTTATAGCAGAAAAAAGTTGTCAGGTTTAAAAGAGTGGTGACCTTGAACGTGAACTTGACTATGACCTTGAAGATCATTCGAAGGTGAACACAGTGCTCTTGAATGGAAACCTCAATTTTTGACACCGGAAATGTAGAGTGCAGAAAACTTTGCTACCATGACCTTCATGGGTCTTTGATGATGTCAAAAAAGCATGAAAAGGACGGAATATCTCGAAAAATACGATTCATAAACTTGTAGCAGAAAAAAGTTGTAAGGGTTGAAAGAGTCGATGACTGGTGACCTTGAACGTGAAATTGACTATGATCTTGAAGATCATTTCAAGGACAAGACAGTTTTCTTGAATGGAAAACTCTATTTTTGACAGTGGAGATGTAAAGAGCAGAAAACTTTGCTACCATGAGCTTCATGGATTTTTGAATATGTCACAAAAACATGGACAAAGTTGAATTATTGCAGCGGAGATGTAAAGAGCAGAAAACTTTGTTACCATGAGCTTCATGGCTTTTGAAGATGTCAAAAAAGCATGTAAATGACAAAATATCTCGCAAAATGCGATTCATACACTTATGGCAGAAAAAAGTTGTCAGGTTTAAAAGAGTGGTGACCCTGAACGTGAACTTGACTATGACCTTGAAGATCATTCGAAGGTGAAGACAGTGCTCTTGAATGGAAACCTCAATTTTTGACACCGAAAATGTAAAGTGCAGAAAACTTCCCCTCCATGACCTTCATGGGTCTTTGATGATGTCAAAAAAGCATGAAAAGGACAAAATATCTCGAAAGATACCATCCATAAAGAAACTTGTAACAGAAAAAAGTTGTAAGGTTGGAAACAGTCGATGACTGGTGACCTTGAACGTGAAATTGACTATGACCTTGAAGATCATTCGAAGGTGAAGACAGTGTTCTTGAATGGAAAACTATATTTTTCACAGCGGAGATGCAAAGAGCAGAAAACTTTATTACCATGAGCTTCATGGGTTTTTGATGATGTCAAAAAAGCATGGAAATGACAAAATATCTCGCAAAATACGATTCATAAACTTATAGCAGAAAAAAGTTGTAAGGTTTGAAAGAATCGATGACTGGTGACCTTGAACATGAAATTGACGATGACCTTGAAGATCATTCGAAGGTGACGACAGTTTTTTTAAGTGGAAACCCCGATTTCCGACACCAAGAATGATTAAATGAATTTATAAACGTCCATTTTTACTTCCCGCAATGCATTGCGGACAATTTTACGTTCAACTATATCCTTGACAATGAACCTAATCATGACCTTCAAGGTCATTTGCATGTCAGATAAATGTGTAAGTAAGCTACCTACTTTGTCGGAGATATGAAAAAGCGGCCAAGGTGAGTATCATATACTTGACCGTCAGCTTGACTATTATCTTCAATGTCAATTGAAGGTCAACTGCATTTTATCCACGGAATACCTTTGTTCTTGCTTCCAGAACAGTAATTTCACGTCACGTCAAATCATCCTAAAACCTCTGACGTCGTGGTTAGCCTTTTCTGTACGCCCTGGTACCTGTAATTGTCATTGAAGAGCTGCCTACACGTCAAATTCATACTGCAGAAGCTGTAAGAAAATAACTTAAGGTTGCGCAGTTTCAACTTCCTTGACTTTGCTTCTCTCTTATTGCACCCTTCATAAAAATGAGTCTGTACAGTTCATGGTATAGGCAGTTAAGTAAAACGTTACATTTTATTTCATTGCGTATAGCGCTTGAATACGCGAAATGAATAGGAATTCCACTTCTGATTGGTTTCATCAATACCGTATATGGATAATAAAAATAGCATTTACTTTTTTACTGCAAGAAGGCCATTAGAAGCTTTTATATTTTCAATATACGTATACGAATAACACTCTACCATTAACTTTGTGACAAATTTCAATAGCTCAGTAGGTATACATATAATTGGGAAACATTTGAGGCATCAGCAGATTTGAGTCCAAGGTTTTGGTATGAATTATGTAATGAAATATACTACTTTATCAAAAATAACTAAATACCTTTTTTGTTACAAAATGACTTCAATAGACACGTTGCTTGAAATGAATGTTAATTTTTCCCTTAGTCGGGTGGTATTGAAGATTTTTTTTCAGATTATGACGATATGCCTTGGTTCCCGAAGAAAATATCCGATCTAGACAACGCCCAAAATGTTCTGATGTACGGTAGCGAGTTGGATGCTGACCATCCCGGGTTCAAAGATCCAGTTTATAGGAAAAGGAGGGAGCAATTCTATAGGATTGCCATGAACTATAAACAGTACTAGTAACTTTAGTAATATAGTTGTATTCTCTACTAATATTATTACTGTTTTAGTGGACAACCTATTCCTAAGGTCAAATATACTCCAGAAGAGATCAAAACATGGTAAGTTCAAATGAATCGGTCAATTTGATTCTTTTATGAGATCATTGACAAACTAGTTCAGGCTTCAGGCGATTGTTAGTAAAGTGAGACAGCCATGGGCGCCCGCAGGGGGGTGTTAGGGGCCTCGGACTTTGGAATACTTTGGTATACTTAGCAGGCTTTTGTGTATGATTTCGGAGATTTTGTAAGAATTAAATAAAATCAGGCGGCTGGATCGTAAAAACCAATGAAGTATTATGAAAAGGCGACTCAGGACACACGTGTGTTTCTAAGGTTATAACTATTATATACGTTGAAGTTTGAGTCATTAATTTTCAGATAATGATTGTAGAAGGCAGATAAACCAAAATATGTGTGTAAAAATAAAAAAAAGATAAAAAAAAATTTTACCTTGTTTTATAAAGTATCCTCCCGACAAGTATTTCAGTGCGGACCTGTATTTGATCGTGAGGTCTTGGAGCACCGGCATGCCGTCCCCTGTGAGGTCTTAAGTCACCTGATTCACGAGCCCGTTGTACTACATTAACAAAGGCACGAGGGGTTGGTTGCACTCGTTTGGGAAACCGATCCGCATAAACATGTGCCATTTTTTATTTAGTTTGAGCCACGCAACAGACACCACTATTCACTCACGCGTTACCGACTGACACTGACTGTATACAACTGAATAAAATAATTGTAAAAACATCGTTCCAAATTCTTTCGCTTTTTTGTTTCCGATGCGATGAACCGATAAGGCGGATTATATCCGTTGTCGCCAAACACGAGCACATAATATTATTATTGAGACAGGGCGGTACTCAAACTTCCAAAGGGCTATAACTTTGTTACTTTAATTTTACCAGAAAAATGGTAAAAGAAAAAAACATTTCTTTTGATCAGATCTACTCACTGTTAAAATAAATGACTCAACTTCGAAGTCACCCTGTATATACAGGGTGTTCCTTAATGATATGCGAATATTTAAGAGTCCGAATCTACATGAAAAATTAATGTTAGTTTGCTTTATAAACTATGGTCCAAAAATGTTTTTTTACAAAAATTCGGGCTGTTGAAGTTTTAGGAAAAAAATGGAAATTAATTAATATTTTCAGAACCGCTTCAGATATTTTACTGATATTTAGTACGTAGTGAAAGTTAATGAAGGTGCATATTTTTCAATGCAAAAATAATTTTTAGCTTCAGTAGTGGCGTGCGTACGGGTATTGATTTCGATATTTTTTAAGAAAAATGACTTTTTTGAAAATAAAAATTATTTTAGAATTCCCCGTTCAATTTAAAACAAATGATTTCTCTTGAATTGTTTTCTTTTGATGCGCCATTTTTGAGTAAAAGAATAAAAACCGTTCTATTGTCTAACTTGCAAAATTATTATTAATTTAATTTTAAAAATTAAATATGTTAGGGGTAATGAACAACTGACAACATAACCATAACACTTAAACCAACGAAATGATTACAAGAATTGTTGAAAATTTGATACCCTGTTAAATGATATTGTTGTGAAAAAAAATTCTACCACAAAGTGTTTTTAAGGCAATTTTTGTTTCTGTGATTGACATTGCCCTAGGAAGTGTATAGAGGTCCGACAAAATGTGTCCAGAGGTACGACAATCTATGAACTTTTTTGGCATTAAAGGTTTAAATGTTTAGCAGGACCGTAAATGTTTAGAAAGAAAACATGTAATTATGCTTACGTATAAGAGTAAATAATCAATTTATATTACTACCGTGAAAAATCATGCTCCTCAAACCAACACTGTTACTCTTAACAGGGAGCAGTCGTCCTACTGCCCAGTAGACTGAATTTTATTTACTCGATGTTTATTAAAAAATAACCATTCTGTAATTTTTAAGAATTCATTAAGCAAAATTTTGTCCAGCAACTGTGAGACACTGGTTTCAAATTTGTGTCCATGCTTCGAGTATGCTTCTTTTTCATTGGTGCATTTCATGACCGTTACCGCTAAAGAAAACATAGGTTTTTGGAACTATACCAAGTGATTTACACGTACTTCTTGATTTAATATGGAAATTAGGGGCCGATCGATAAACCTTATAATTATTCTCTAGTTTCTGAGACATTTTACAAGAAATCAACCATATTCATTAGATCCATCACTTCAAAGACGTTTAGTAAAATCGGACCTTAGAAGAACGTATTCTCGCTTTTTTCAAACGAAATCTACAGCTAAACAGTTTCGCATTTACGTTGAAAATAGAAAGACTGCTTTTCTGATCCCCGTCAATTAGAAGATGAACTAAATAGGATGTGTCAATACTTGAGGGGGAATTGGAGGAAAGCAAATACGGAAATACGTTGTTAGAATCTTAAATATCGATTAACTCTGAACGAATATAGGGCTAACGAAGATTTTCATTTAGTTCGCACCAGTGATGGCGTTTACGTGTATACCTGAAATGTTCACGTTCTGATGTAGTTTGCCCTGTTCGTACACCCATCGCTAACCTGTCAGTGTCCAATGCGTATACAACGTTTACAATGCGTATATAATATATACAATATATATGTAGCATAATAGCATCAGAGAAAGCAGTACAGGGTGTCCGCAAAGTTGGGGTTTTCCTTTACACGACGTGTAGATCTTGAAAACATAAGGAATTTTTCTTAGTACCATATACACCAATGTCTTAAGGGAACCGAGATAAAGGGCTCTGCAACATCAAAAATATCTGAATACCGTCCTGTAGCTGCGACTCGCGCCATCCCCGAGTGGTACTAGGACACTAGCTCAACCCGACGACAGAACTGGGTCGGGGTCAGTGTGTCAGGTCAGTAAGCAACCTTCAACCGACGCGACGGTTACGGTCACGCGTGGCTGGCATGGTGAACGGTATGCTCATTGGACCATTTATTCTCCCAAATCGATTGGACGGGATGCAATACCTAGACTTTTTACGCAACATTTTGCCTTCCTTGTTAGAAGTTGTGCCATTAAGTGTAAGACAATCAATGTGGTTTCTGTACGATGGTCATATTTGTTACCTCTGTTCATGGTCTGCACCACCACCGGCGTCTGCTCGGTAGCGCATCAGCTGATTTCATTTTCTGTTGGAGCGGTATGATGTCGGGCAGAGACGTACTTAGCCCTTCTCGTCAACTGGAGAGTGAGTACTTTTTCCTTTATTTTTTTTACTTGGTCGCCCTCGTTTCACTACACATTACCTTTGTTATTTCAAGGGTAGTTGTTTCTGAAAAGGAAAACCCCAACTTTGCGAACACCCTGTATATTCATACGCTTCCAACTCTGGTAATTCTACGCACCGCACTAGCACATATATCATACATCATATATTTTCCCTAAATATATTTTCCTTAAATCTTGAAGAGATATTATCAAACACGTCTCGCGTCTCGTTTGCACTTGCTGTACATTAGAAACGTCATCGCTTCACCACTGGCGCTGGCCAGCATACGATGGCTGTGTTGCCAGATGGTCGATACTTTCAGTAGGGAAGGGAAAACATGCCTAGACCGCAGCGATATCAAATAGGTGGGGACTACACTTTATCTAATAATTATGTTCAAAGTTAAGTTTTTTTCTCAGAGGGACTAACCTGCGACGAACATGATACTTTACGAATTGGTGACAGCACTGCGTGGTAAGTCCAGAGTCTCCACCTACTTGACCAGGCTTTTTTATTATTTTAGGGGCATAGTATTTCGTGAGCTCCACAAGCTCTATCAAAGGCACGCTTGTAAGGAATATCTTGACAACTGGCCTCAACTAGTGAAATACTGCGGTTACAGAGAAGATAATATACCACAGCTGCAGGATGTTAGTGTGTTTTTGAAAAGGAAGACTGGGTTCCAACTGAGACCTGTCGCTGGATACTTGAGCCCCAGGGACTTCCTTTCTGGTCTTGCTTTCAGAGTTTTTCACTGTACGCAGTATATCAGACATTCCACGGATCCGTTTTATACACCAGAGCCGTAAGTAAAAAAAATGAGCTAATAGACATTCTTTTGGTACTCGTTGATACATCATCACCACCCTTTTATTTAAGAGCTTATTCGCCAAGAGCGAAGTGCATACCCAGATCAGACGTGGGTCGAATACTGAAATCCGGTATTCGAATACGAATCTGTATTTCAAATTGAATTCGAATACTCCTGATTCGAATACAAAGGAAAAAAGAATTCGAATATCGCTGTTTTGAATACCTTGATTCATTTACATATGAACACTTTTTGAATATTCCAACTAAAAAAGATATATGCGCACCTTAAAGTTCTTTTTATTTACGTACTTAAATTATAATATATACAGGGTGACTTTGAAGTTGAGTCATTAATTTTCAGATAATGATTGTAGAAGGAAGATAAACCAAAATACGTGTGTAAAAATAAAAAAAAAATTTTACCTTGTTTTATAAAGTATCCTCCCGACAAGTATTTCAGTGCGGACCTGTATTTGATCGTGAGGTCTTGGAGCACCGGCATGCCGTCCATATGTGAGGTCTTAAGTCAAATGATTCACGAACCCGTTGTACTACATTAACAAAGGCACGAGGGGTTGGTTGCACTCGATTGGGAAACCGATCCGCATAAACATGTGCCATTTTTTATTTCGTTTGAGCCACGCAACAGACACCACTATCCACTACCGACTGACACTGAATGTATACAACGGAATGAAATAATTGTAAAAACATCGTTCCAAATTCTTTCGCTTTTTTGTTTCCGATGCGATGAACCGATAAGGCGAATTATATCCGTTGTCGCCAAACACGAGCACATAATATTATTATTGAGACAGGGCAGTACTCAAACTTCCAAAGGGCTATAACTTTGTTACTTTAATTTTACCAGAAAAATGGTAAAGGAAAAAAACATTTCTTTTGATCAGATCTACTCACTGTTAAAATAAATGACTCAACTTCGAAGTCATATATATATAAATATATATATAAAAGAATTAAAATGACTAAATGACTTTATTAAGTAACATTTAAAATAACATTTTAATATACAATGTGACTGTGAGGTCAGACAAATTAATTCGATAATAAAAAAACATTCTTTGATTTTTGTTGTGAATTGATAGAATAAAACTTGATTGAAAAATGTATGACTATTTGAAGGAAACTTAAAATAACATTGTGATATACAATGTTACAGTGAGATCAGGCAAATGAATTGTATAATAAACCACATTCTTGGATTATAGAACAAATAGCTGGCCTTCATATAATTTTAGAAAACATTTGAAAATTCTTCTACGTAATGATGCTTTTTACATTCGTTTTTCTACAGCATATACTTTATTGGTATGACATGTTTATGTGCTGTACTATTTTACTGTCAAATATTTTTATGCAGTAAACGGTTAAGAATAGCTGTTACAGCTAAACTTTCTTAATTAAGCTATAGTTTCATTATAGATAATACATGTATTATCAGTAATTTGCTTTAATATAGGACGATTTATTATCATTATCATCAATATCCCTTTATTTTTATATTGCACATGTCAAGCACAAATATATCCATCCGACATCCTTTAGGTGGCGCTATCAACGCTCCCCAGTATAGGTGTCATTCATAATGTTGAGTAACGATGAGACGCCTTTGCAATATCGACGCTCAGACAACCTAAGTTACGCCGCTGTGCATCAAGTGCGGTATAGCCTGCAGCCAGAATACATCATTGCTCGCGATAAAACGTCAAAAAAAACCTATAAGATGTCAACTTGCAGACTAGGTAGTTTTTAGGGCGCAGTCATTCCACGTTTGCTCACTAGGATCGTTGTGAACGTCCATCTATGGAGAAATCACTCAACTAAACTACGCATTATTGCTTGCATAGTTTTGTGAGGCTGAGTGATCCGGGTCTGTAGTTTTTATCTCTGAGAAGAAAGTTGGTTGAATAGCAAGATCGTATCTGGATGATTATGTGTATTGGTCTGCATGTGTATAAAAACAGTGATATTTGCTATTTATATGTTGTGCTTTCTGAAAAGAGGTTATGTTCAAAGTTATAAATTACGAAAAACTGAGGAGAATTACGGGAAATCATCACCGCGCCCGCGTTGTGTGTAACTACTGTTGGTAAGTATACGGCTTGTAATTCGACAGTGTACAGTGAATATAATTATTTCTTATCTCTCTCGTTTTTGAAATTCAGCACATTTGTATATGTAATTTCCAGAATGTATAAGAAAAAGTGGGTGGACAACTAATATCTAGCTTTGAATCTTGATTAAGTGTATTTGAGACAAGAAACTAAATGTAATTATCATCAACACATACACTTACAGCTTAGACCTCCAGTAATGCCATCTCAGAAGCAGATTTTACATCACATCAGAGCCAAAGATTCATAACAAGCCTCATAACGTTTAGGCAATACGTACAACTAAGTGCTAAGTTAATATCCTGTAGAATAACCTACATAATGTCAAAAAAACCAGCATAATGTCAAAAAAATCGGCATAATGTCACTTTTCACGCTACGTGATACCCCTGCCGGAAGCATCTACGGTCATCGAGAATCATCGATCGACGTTTAGAGATCTTCGATAAAGCACGGGATTGCTGTGGACATTCGTCAATTTTAAAATGAATACCCAGGCACCGCCAAGCCACCAGGGAGTCAGACGACTGCGGGAGATGAGTCACCAGGAGCGCAGAACTCCATAGTCCAGTCTAGATGGTTATAAATTTATCATAAATTAGTTGCAAGTGTTGTTATAAATTAGTGTAAAAGTTATAAATTAAACTTTGAACAGTAATCGTTGCAATACTCTCTTTAATATCCTCGTGGCATACCTTGAGTGTTATGCTTAGAAACTACAAATCAACCCACGCCCTCATAAAATTAGAGCAAGACTTGTGCATTTATCATTTTTTAAACCGTTATTTATTTTCCTTCATATCAACTCAAAAATGTTTAATGCGAAATTTGTGATTTTTTGGATTCGTTACAGAGATTGCTGCCATGAATTGCTGGGGCACATGCCACTGTTGGCCAATCCAAGTTTTGCACAATTTTCACAAGAAATTGGCCTGGCTTCGCTAGGTGCATCAGAAGAGGATGTCAGCAAACTTGCCACGGTAAAGCATCATATTGATTTTTTTGGAAACATCTTTTTCATTTGAAATAGTACATATCTAGTGTTTTTTATGTGGAATATTGTTTTGTGTAAAAAGCAATGTATTAGAGGAAAGTAACCTAAACTGGTTTCCTCCTCTAAACATGACTCCTGGTTGCCCGAAACTCCATCGTTGCCAAGTGTAAATAGTAGACTGCTTCGTCCACCCGACCACAGACAGCCAACCATGGACAGCAGTTCCGTGCTTTTTGGCAACTCACCAGCATGGTCTAGGCTCGGTCTGATGTGGGACAACGATACATGAGATCCATCGAAGCACCATCTATCTCGCTCTCACTTTTTTATTACAGCTTTACTTCTTCACCGTTGAATTCGGCCTAGCCAAACAAGATGGGGAACTAAAAGTATACGGCGCTGGACTACTAAGCTCTGTAGCGGAACTGAAACATGCTTTAAGTTCACCGGAAAAGGTCAGACGCTTCGACCCTGGATTGACTTGCGAGCAAGAATGCATCATCACTGACTACCAACTGGGATATTGGTATACGGATTCTTTCGAGGAAGCTAAAGAAAAAATGAGGTAAGAATATTTAACTTTTTAAATATTGAGAACTACGCACTGTTCTTGATGAAAAGAATACTGCACAAGCTTTGTATAAAACTAATAAGACCGTGGACGCCTATAATAACTTCAAATCGCTTAGAAACCGTGCTCTTAACATGATCAGGAGGGACAAAAAGACATATATCGAAAATTTGGCTAATGAAAATGATTCAAAAAAATTGTGGAAGTCTCTCAAACAACTTGATATAAATTTTCGTAGTAAACCAACCCTTCCGGCAAGTTTTAATGACCCTACCAAAATTATTGATTATTTTATGTCTGTTTATAGCTATAAACCTGTTGATTCACTAGTTTGCGAAAACTATTTCAAAAATAAATTGAGCTCTGAATATATTTTTCATTGAATAAGATTAGTTCAAATGACGTATTACAGGCAATAGGGAGCCTAAAATCTGATGCGAAGGGAATTGATGGTATATCCCTGTCAATGATCCAGCTTTGCCTGCCAGTTATTCTCCATCACATCGTCCACATCTTTAACGACTGTTTGGAAAAAGGCTACTTTCCAAACACATGGAAACAAGCTCTAATTATTCCAATTCCTAAAAAAATGAAACCCACTGAGTATAATGATCTCAGACCTATCAGTTTATTACCAATTTTATCCAAAATTATAAAGTTCCAATTGACCGCTTACCTAGAAAAATTCTTTTTACTTCCCGACACTCAATCCGGATTTAGAAAAAATTATAGTACAACATCTGCCCTACTTAATCTGCAAGACAATATTTTAAGTGCCTTAGATAAGAAAATGGCACTAGTCTTAATTTCTATAGACTATTCGAAAGCCTTTGACAGCATCAATCATAAATTATTACTTGCTAAATTAAATAACATAGGTCTTGACAGTGTATCCCTTTCATTTTTCGACAGTTACCTTCATCAAAGAACTCAGTGTGTTTTTCTCAATCAAGAAATGTCTCAAGTGACAATAATTCCCTCCGGCGTACCTCAGGGCTCTGTATTGGGGCCGCTTCTGTTCCTCATATATACGTTCGACTTAAGCAAAAGTATTGATAATTCTCATGTCCAGTCATTTGCAGACGATACGCAATTGCTTCATTATTTTAACCCAGATAATGTCAATAATACTACTCAAATTTTACAAAACGATGTTAATAAATTAATTAATACTCTTTAGATCACAATCTACTTATTAATCCACAAAAATCTAAAATGTTATTATTTTGCGCACAAAGAAAAACATACAATGTAACCCAGCTCTTGAACATTCAGATAAATAACCAAATCTTGCAATTTTCTGATTCTGCAAAAATTCTTGGTGTTGTTTTTGATACAAAATTAAGGTTTATTGAACATGTTAAAAGTCTATCTCAGAAAACCTACCTACGGCTGCGCACTCTTATAGCAAACAGGTATTTACTAAATTTTAAGATGCGTAAAAAACTATGTGAAGCATTGGTCATATCTATACTAAATTATTGTAATATCGTATACTATACTTGTTTAGACAATTTCACTAAAAACGTTATTCAAGTTATTCAAAACAATTGTATACGATTCATTTTTGGCTTACGTAAATTTGATCATGTATCGGCGAAATATCCCGTTCTAAACTGGTTAAAAATTAATGACATGATCAAGTATCACTATTCAGTTTTTGTTCACAAATTGCTGCTCACGTCTAAACCTTATTACTTGAAGGAAAAAATTTCATTTAATAATGATGTTCACTGTAGAACTCTCAGAGAAAATAATATTAGAATACCCCTGCATACGTCTACACTTTTTAAACGCAGTTTTTCTTACAATGTTGCTATTATTTATAATGACCTTCCTAAAGTATATAAAGAATTTTCATTACCTGTCTTTCGACAAAAAGTTAAAACATTATTACTCAACCCTCCAAACATATAATTTACGTAATCATTCATTTCTTTTTTATTCCGTCTTTAATTCAGATTAATAATTTTTTGGTGCATTTGGGTTTGGAAAGTATGCCTTTTTCTCTTTTTTAAAATTTTACTTTCGATGTAATGAACCAAATCTGTTTGTGGATAGTGTATTCTCTTGAACATCTGCTAGAGACTATATGGTTAAGTGTAAGAGTAGCAGCATGCTAAACTTCGCCATATAAGTCTGACATTTGGCTATACTACAATGTAATTGTGGATAAATAAAGACGTCTATTATTATTATTATTATCTGACTCTATGTTCATGCGTTACTATTCTTTCGTTCTTAATACCGTGATTTATACCATATTGATGATTCTGAATAAGGATGAAACAGACGGCATTTTCCATAGCTATTTTGCCTAAATTTGATCGCATTGATATACAGGGTGACTTCGAAGTTGAGTCATTTGTCTTAACAGTGCGTAGATCTGATCAAAAGAAATGTTTTTTTCCTTTACCATTTTTCTGGTAAAATTAAAGTAACAAAGTTATAGCCCTTTGGAAGTTTGAGTACCGCCCTGTCTCAATGATAATATTATGTGCTCGTTTTGGCAACAACGGATATAATCCGCCATCGGTTCATCGCATCGGAAACAAAAAAGCGAAAGAATTTGGAACGATGTTTTTACAATTATTTTATTCAGTTGTGTTGTATACATTCAGTGTCAGTCGATAACGCGTCAGTGAATAGTGGTGTGTGTTGCGTGGCTCAAACGAAATAAAAAATGGCACATGTTTATGCGGATCGGTTTCCCAATCGAGTGCAACCAACCCCTCGTGCCTTTGTTAATGTAGTACAACGAGCTCGTGAATCAGGTGACTTAAGACGCCATGCCGGTGCTCCAAGACTTCGCGATCAAATACAGGTCCGCACTGAAATACTTGTCGGGAGGATACTTTATAAAACAAGGTAAATTTTTTTTTTAATTTTTTTTTATTTTTACACACATATTTTGGTTTACCTTCCTTCTACAATCATTATCTGAAAATTAATGACTCAACTTCAAAGTCACCCTGTATATAACGTGTGGTTTCAACAAGACGGTGCTGTACGCCATGCATCTCGTGAAACAACTCAATTGCTACATGAGACATTTCTTTATTATGAGTCTTATTTCGGTAATTGGAATTGACCCCATAGATCTTGTGATTTAACACCATTGAGTTTCTTTTTATCGGGCTATTTGAAGTCGTATCAAGTGAATTCTGCCGCATTTTTGCAAAATGGTTATGAAAAATCCATATGTAACCATAACCTGTGTAATTTATCATTCAATAAAAGAATAATTTACCGGGTGTTTCAAATTTGGCGCTTACGAAGAAGATACGAAGTCGCTTAAATTGTGGCAAAGTTACAAAATTACAAGGTTACGAAATTCTGGACTTTTTTTTGTAGTGGGATTTTAAAATAGACTGCACTTTAACATTGCCACATTTTCTCCTCTACAAGATGGCATAACTAGAATTTCAATATGACGGTTCATCTCTTGTTCTCCCGCATCAACTTTATTTTTTCTTATGGACGCCATATTGGATTTTGCCCAGACCAATAAAGTTCTTAAATGTGGTTCGGAAAAATGGTAATATGCCTTGACCTTGCTAAACCTTAGGCCCGTATCGTCAGTCGTACCTACAATTGTAGGGCGCCTTTATGGCCTCCTTGATTGTCATAGTTTTATACTTCTCCGTGTCAGCGCTCTATTTTGAGGTTATGTCACAAACATCTATTTGCATCAAATTGTGCTTGCTTTTGAGTTATATCATGTTTTATCAGCCTGAAATTTCCTACAATTTAAAAAGAAAACATATCTTCACAATAGGAGAGCGCTGACGCTGACACGGGACAAGTGTAATCTAGAAATTTTTGAAGGAGAGAAAGGAGTATGACAATCAAGGAGGCCATAAACGCGCCCTACAATTGTAGGGACGACTGACGATACGGGCCTTAGTTATTCAAGAAAAACAGAATTTCCTTGATAGACCTTAAATCTGGTAAGCCAAACAAATGATAATTCCAAGGCATACCTAGAAAATTCTGTTCTTTTTTCTAGAAGTAACCAAGGTTTGGCAATGTCAATGTATGATGTGTTATACGTTTTAGGAAATCTGCGCAAACCTGCAATATGGCGTCCATAAGAAAAAATAAAGTTGATGCTGAAGGACAAGCGATGAAATGTCATTTTGAAATTCTAATTATGCCATCTTGTTGAGGAGAAAAAGTGACAATGTTAATAAACAATACATCTTGAAACCCCACTACAAATAAAGTCAGGATATATATTTTTCGTCTTTCTTCGAAGGTACTTTGGATTACAAAACTTTCTAAGCGGCATTTTGTTAATTTCCATTTAAGCGATTTCGTATCTCTTACTGTTTCTGAGATCCGAATGGTGAGGGTCGAATTTGAAACATCCGGTATAGAAGCAAAACTGTGTCTCATAATTTAACTCAAATCTGAGTTTTTCAATAAAGCATATCCGCTTGTTGCTTTCCATTGTTTGCTTCTAGGATAAGACCTATACCGTTCTGATATTTGTTAGCAAGCATGGAACGACGTTGTGTACGATTGATCGTGGTCACAAAACGAAAAAACCGTTTTTAAGGGTTAAAGTCCAATTTACTACTCACACTAATTTATTACAATACGTGCAACTAACTTATCACATATTTATGACTATGTCGACTGGACTATCGCTTTTCGCACTGCTTCTGACTCATCGTCGACTCTGTCTAATCTACCCTGATCTGCCGTAGGCATTTATCTTCGGAGGTACCTTGAGTTACGAAACTTTCTAGGCGGCATTTTGTTAATTACCTGGGCATTTGTCTTCAAATCGACGAATTAGTCTTAAAGACAGAACGGCGGTCGATTCCTCTCGATGGGTGTCGATGTTTCTTGATGACGCGGTCAACGCCCCTGATATTCTGCTTGCCTAAGCACCGATGTACGAGGGTGTCTCACAAGTCTTGTGTATTTCCGGCGGATGGGACGGGAAGTTTCCAGCTCCCAAAGTACAGCAATATGCCCCGTTATAATCGAAAGTTGTGCGATTCTAAAACGGTTGCAATTAAGTGTTTTGCTGTAAAACGACTCCTCCGTATTACTTAATTCAAAAAGTGACAATATAATAATATAGCGACTTTAAATGACTTTATGTAGGTTTTTTCAAAAAAATCTCACCTTGGAATTACCTGTCATTTATTTTTACACTTGTACCAGCTGTGTGTGTCGCCTAAACGTCATGCCCAGTGTTGCCAGAGCGAAGTGTAAAATATCCGTCACACGTATCGCAAAATTCCGCTACATGCCGCTACGGTCTAAAAATTTAAGGGCGGGGGAGGCTTAAAATAAACAACAAATATATTTTTTACATATTTACTTTTTTTAAACACTGTCTAAAAACCCTACTGAAAATACAAACAGTAACATAATATAATTGCAATTTTTCGTAAAAACATAAAAAGTATACCTCTAAAAAAACAAAACTGTCTTTGGTTTAGAATTAGGAACTAATAAAAAAATAGCAACTATCACCAATATCTTAATCTTAATAGAAAAAAAAAATAAGGACAAAGAAGAAGCGGAAACGTAGAAATGCCTACGTTTGCTTATTTTATTCACAGTCAGAATCAGAAATTACTTCTTCTTCAGCTTGTTCTTCCTTATTTACATTATATAAATTCTTTTTATATTTGTTTAAATGATTCTCATTAAAACTATGGGATAAACAGCACTGTTTTTTTGATTCCAAGTCTAATTTAATTGTAAGTAGTGCAGACAAAGTTGATGGTATTATTTTATTTCTTTTTTTTTGTTTTGTAATCAAGCATATAAGAAAACATCAGCGTTTCCATGAGGCAATGTTAAAATGATTAGAGCCAGTTTACTATTGCGAAATAAATATTCGTCATTAAAATTTTTGAGGTCGTTTACAAACGACCAAAATTCAATGACATTACTTTTTGGTTTTAAAATTTCCTCTTTCTCACTATCACTAAAATAAATACATATTTTCTTTAGTTCCAAAATTGCCTTTTCGGTTTCAATATGAAGGGCATTTTTTTTTAAAACGGCGTCATGAAAGGTATCACTTATAATAAGACGATTGTTCATCACATCAACCGGTGAGAGAAACTTTAGCTCTGAAAAGATAGGAAATCTTTTAAGGAACTCTTCTACCGATTTTTGGTAAAATGTGACACATTTTAATTTAAATTGTTCGATTGCCGTGTTATTGCAGTGTTTTATTGCATCCATTGTATGCGGACCAACATTCACTTGTTCAATTGGTAATAAGCAGGATTTAGATTATATAATTTCTCATTTTTAAAATATTCTGGTCGCATAAAGTTTGTACATAGATGACGTACAAATCGATCACTCTCTATTGATATGATATTGAGCATAACTTTCTCTGATTGAAAGAGAACATTAAATTGGTTAAAAATGGGCAACACGAATTTAAAAAACATTAAATACGCCTTAACAAATGGATTCTGTAACTCATTAAGTATTACATTTGCTACAGGATTTTTGTCTTCAATGGAAGCTAATCTAAATAGGCTAAGCAAGATGTCCCTTGTTTTACTAGGGCTTAAAATTTTTGATTTTGACTTTTTGAAATATTCCTGTAATTCTTCAAGAACACACCGCCTTTTTGGGCTTCTTGAGAAGTAAGAATATAAGTTTTGTAAAAGAGCTTCAACGTTGCTTGGAATCTTTTCAGCTGCCGCCACCGCCACTAAATGAGCAGAGTGGCAAATGCAGCCATTGACAATTATATTAGGATTATCTTTTAAAAGATAAGTTTTGAAAGATTCGTTATTGCCCATCATAACACTAGCGTTGTCGGAACAGTATCCAACAATATTGGTAATTCTTACTTGATTGGATATAACGCATTTTTTAAAAAGAGAATATAAACCTTTGGCGGTACCTTCATCTGCGTTTATTTTTATTATATCTAATAAATGGGTTTTATTTGAATTTTTATGAATATACCTTACAAGAATGCATAGTAGTCTTGTATTGCTCAGGTCTGTACTCTCATCCAATAAAATAGAAAATGGTTTATTTTCCAATTCTGAAATTATTTCGTCTTTAATAACAGGAGCCAGCACATTTTTAATTATACTTATGCATTTGGATCTTTTTAATTTAAGTGAGCTAGAGAGATCTGGGTTTTTAAAACATAATTGACTAACTCCTGTTATATGATCAACAGTTCTAAAACATATAATGACTTACAACTAAAAGACTATATCTTAAGCAAGCAAATATTTGCCGTTTTTCCAACTCACGTGCTTCCCGAGACTGAAAAGTGCTATCTAACGTTCTTACATTCGAAACTGCTTGTACATTAGTGGCATGCCTTTTTGATTTCGAATGATTCACTAAATCTGATTTTTAGCACCCATTATTTGATTACAAGCTTTTACATTTTGCTTTCAACTTGTCATTTTCAATAGGTCCCAACCAGAATTTAAATAATGGATCTTCTAGCCATGATGAAGTAAACATTTGTTTTCGTGTCTTTTTCTTAACAGGTTGCTCTGGCTCTTGGTTATCTTGAGATTCGCAAGTCGAATTATCAGGCTCAGACCTGATTCCACTAGATTCCGCTCTTCTATTTTGTCTGTATTCAGGTTCGGGATGCTCCGAGTCCGACACAGATGCAGTCGAAGGGGATGGTACGACCACGTTTGATTTCACCGTTTGTCTTTTAGAAGGATTTTTATCAAAAAAATCGTTAATGGTCTGCTGCCGCCTTTCCATTATTCCTATGTTCCAGAAGAAAAAGCGTTAAAAACAAATTTCGCGACTAAGATTTATTTCTGGATCAAACTATAATATGTTAGATATTTAAGCAGTTTTGTTACTTATCAGTAGATTTAATATTAAAATCTGCAGCAAATGATATATCAATAAAATGATCAACACAAAAATAAGAACACTAATATAAACGAAACTAAACAGTATATACCCAGAGCTGAAAAATACAATACAAAGCGAGAAACCTAATATTATGTCTGCCTGCTGAGACCTGTTAGAAACGATTAGTATTGAAAGCAGTACGTACGCCATCTGTTATTGAAAAAAAAGGCAAGTGGAATAATTCTCTTCTCTGTTCCTAGATCGCTCAAGCGGCACCAAATGCACCAATTTTATTATTAATGTGATAATAAATCAGACTCTAGCCACTGCTTATTTAGGATTTAGAACGTTATTAACGTTAAAACAGTGAAATAAATATGATAGTTTTGTATGTAATAAATTCCGCTACATTTTGGGCTAATTTGCTCTACCGCCGCTACGCCGCTCTTCTCAAAATAATCCGCTACAAATAGCGGAATTCCGCTACGTATGGCAACACTGGTCATGCCCCTTGAGCCACATGGTTTGGCTTTGATATGATGTAACATCTGGTTCAGAGATAGCACTAGCGTTGACCATACTATAGGTCGTTGTATCATTCCTCCATAGGTGGCGCTCACAGCGAGTGCGGGTGTCGCTAGTCCTCAAGTTAACACTATAACGATTTTTCACGTGCGGTGGCCGGTAAAAACGAGACCTACCATAAAAACGGTGGATCTGGCAACGCTGGTCACAGAAACGAAAGCAAACCGAGATATAGCTTGAATGCAAATGGTTCCTGAATTTTGAGACTACATTCATTTCTACATTTTTCCAGGACGTTCGCCGAGAGCATCCAACGTCCTTTCGGTCTCCGCTACAACCCTTACACCTGCAGCGTGGAGGTGCTCAGCAACGCTCAGAAGATCACAGCGGTGGTTTCTGAGCTCCGCGGTGATCTGTGCATCGTGAACAGCGCGCTGAAGAAGATCAGCGCGAGGGATTCCACGTTGGACGTTGACCATATTACTACGCTGCTTCAGAAGGGGTTGGCTTGCAGCGAGACTAATGGGGCAGATAGCGAGAGCGGTGATGATCGACAAGAGCAGAAAAAATAAGATTTCAAAAAGAATTGTTTTGCGCCATATAGTCGGATCAAAATGGGATAAGCTCTGAAGCGCGATAGAGCATAACCCACAACACATAAAAATGACCATTATTAGAATCATAGAAACGACATAAATTGAACAGTTTTCCAAACCGAAACTGGACATTCCTCCACGAATTAGTAGTAAAAGGAAAATGAGTAAAGGTTATAGAAAAGGTAATCATAGATACAGGTACTTCATTATACAAAGATGGGGTTTTCCTTTACACGACGTGTAGATCGTGAGGAAATAAGCGGATATTGTTTGTAGCATATACACCAATGTCTTAAGAGAACCGAGATATTGGGCTCCACAAACTCAATAAAAACAAACCAAAGCCGGTCCTGTCCTATCTCTAGATCACGTCCACAGCGCCAGCGCCGGCGTACTGTTATACGACGTACGACTACGATGTAAATGCGGATTTTGCGACAGAGCCGTACTCGGAATTTCAATTCAACTGAACAGTGAGTACTTTTTACATATTTGCATTAAAATATGTTCTGTTGGTAATAATAAATCAGATGAATCTCAGCCCAGCTGTTTTAAGTACCATTTATCGAATGTCACTAAATAAATGGTTTTATGGCTTTTTTATTTTTAGCTATATAATAACATTATTTACATATTCAGATTTTGTTTATGAAATACATTACTCGCGCAGATTTAATTGATTTTTATACATCTATTTATCGCAAAGTTCGATCTCACTAATTTAAAATTCTGCATGAATACATTGTCGAAATATTTTCAAGAAAATAAAAATCTCATCAAAAATTGATGAAATCAGTTATTATGACACTTTGGACTTTGGTAAAATAGTATTATATTTTTATATGTGGTCATAGAAAATGAAAATATTTCACGTATATATTTTTCACTATACAAGAAGCTGTTGACTAAGTGCATTAGAGGTATTTCCATATTGATCTGGCTATCTGGTGCGTCAAGAGCTATGGGAAATAACATCGATATTAAATCTTTGTTTCATTAAATTATCCAGTAATAGCATTCTTTCAGGCAGTGTAGTTGTACTCTAGCTAAAGTGTATCTCTTAAATGTTTAAAGAAATTGATTAACAGTAATATAACAATGTTATGAACATGCATGTATTAATAATTATACCCCTTTTGATGGAATACATCTAATTTTCAGTCTGCAAAAAACATGGAAATTAGCAGAAAATACATTTAAATATTCTTCAAATTGTACATTGAAAAATGGTGCTATTCCAGATAAGAATAACCGTAGATGTAAAAAAACTGAAGAGACCGGATTCGTAGTAAATTAGATACATGATATTGATAAATCGCTCATTTTACGAAACTTCTGTCCAGTTTTTTGCGATCTTTTGGCGGAGGACCGGATTTCTTCATTCAAGGTTTCCCTGCACATACGAGGTGCTTAGGAATAACTTTTACTATCTAATCGGAATGGCAATTTTATGAATATAGATCATTCGGACAGTGAATCTTAAGTCTCTCTGTCCATATAGTCCCTCTTAATAAATAAGAGCATAAATCATGAAAAATTACATTTTTGCAGTATTTTTTCAAAGTATATAATTATAAATGCAAATATGTTAAGTACTTTTATTTCACTAGTCATTTAGTTAAAATTTTGCACTGAAACTAGGCGACAAACAATGGAATGTTAACATCTATTTGTATGTTACACATTCTTTAAAAGTGGAGACAGGTACATAGCACATAATTACGGGGCTATTAGCAAGCTGCGTATATTCTCGAAGATGTTCGAAAAACTAATTTATAAAGGAATACTTTTTGATGGAATAATATATAATCCTTTAGAAATAAATTTTCAAGTCGATGCTATTTATACCGACTTCAGCAAGGCTTTTGATCGAGTTAATCATAATTAGCTATTAACAAAACTGAGCTGAGGTTGGTGCTCGTGGCTCTCTTGTAAAGTGGGTTTCATCTTATTTGTCCAGAGTCGTTACTCCATCATCGGGAGTTCCTCAGGGTAGCCGCCTAGGTCCATTATTCTTCTTAATCTTTATAAATGATAGCCCACAATTTTTCAGTCATTGCAAATTTCTTCTTTAAGCAGATGGCTTAATGATGTATCGCATAGTTGAAAGCCTTCAAGACTGCGTCAAAATGCAATCTGAAAACTACAAACTCAACGATTATTGTCAAAAAAATAACCTAAATACTAAAAAATGCTTCTCAATCACATTCACGAGACAAGAAACCTATTCCAGTATGCGTATCAGATAGAGAATGTCAATATTAATTCTGTGAGTAATATTCGGTCCTGGGTGTTACACTAGATACGAAATGGAGCTTAAGTAACCATATAGACGAAACCAAAAATAAAACGAATAAGAAGGCACTCTAATAAATATATATGTACCGATAAGAGTGAATTCTAGACACTGAACATACTGCAATATTCTGTTTTGCAGAACTAATATTGGTTTAAGCTCTCCTGTGGTGCGAATTAAAAGAAATTTGAAGAATCATGGTAAATTTGCTGATATTTCTGCTTGTGAAATATTATAGATTAAATACTTGATAAAAAAAAACAGAATGTTGGTCACTCCCTAGCAAGTTACCTCCCTATTTTCTGTTTCATGTTTCTCGGCGCTGCATTGAATATTATTTAATTGTATTCGTATTTTCATATATGTATAAAGTCAACGCCAAACAAAGTGGCGTGCACGTCATCACGATAAAAATTCCCCGACCTAATGCCTAGGTTTCTATCACAAACAATTGCTCTATTGCAGTTTCATATTAATGTGATATATAAATTGTAAAATGGTCATTACTCTCTTATTATGGTTAATAGTCATATAAACATTGTTATTAAAATATCACATAAGTTGCTTTCTGATAAATTTAGACGCATTATGCGAAATAAAATGTTTTGCAAACGCTCCAATCACTTATCGACATGTAAACGCACTAAACCGATTTCGCAGCGTTGACACATTGTCACCTTGAAACTTATTTAAACTGGGAACTGACATTTGTATTAATTTTGACACTGAATCAATTTGTGGCATTTCAAATCTTTATAAATCCTTTGGCCCCCCATACTGTAAATCAACAACTGTTTGTTTCAAAACAAAATTATTCATTTTACGAGTAGATAAAGGCAATTTTGGTATATAAAGATGCCCAAACAGTTAAATAGTCGGTGTAAGGAACTCGTGGCCTCGTTAATGCACTACTTTGAGCAAGAAAGGGACAACAACGGGCCTTTGTTGCCTTTAAATGCTGTTCAAGAGGTAGGTTACTAATAATTATATGTAATGTATATTAATAATAGTGAAATTTTATTTCATTTTTTGTAGCGTGTTGCTGCTGCTTTAAAAATCAGTTTAAGGACAGTTAGTCGTATTTCCGAGGGTGTGAAAAGTGATGCAAATTTAGAATCGCCCAAGAAAAAGCGGAGTTATATTAAACGTGTAACCAACACAGCGACATTGGATACAAGTGCCATTCGAGAAGTGATCTATAATATGTATCACAAAAGTAAGATCTTATTATAATAACTTATCAGAAATTTGCATTAATTTGTTAACTAAATTATAATGTCATATTACACATGGTTTCAGAAGAACAAGTTACGATACAAACTTTATGGTCTCTATTAAGAGATAGGGCATTATTTGATGGTAGTGCCACGTCTTTAAGGCGGTTGCTTAGAGATCTTGGATTTAAGTGGCTTAAGGACAATCCGCGACGAGGGCTCATGGAACTACCAAGTATAGCTTTGAAAAGGGTGGAATTTCTAAGGCAATACAATCAAGCCAAGGTTGAGGCCTTATACCAGTTTGTCTTCCTCGATGAAACTTGGATATTTCAAAATGAGACCATAGGTCGCTCTTGGCAAAATGGAAACCAAAAAAGCGTGAAAGCTATTAAAACAGATGGTAAAAGGTATGTACTTTTACACAATTTGCACTATAAAATTTAAAACTAATATATTTTAGATACATCATATTACATGCTGGAAATGAAAATGGGTTTATTGAGGGTAGTGAAGTGATATTTTCTTCGAAAACAAAATTGAGCGATTACCATGGAGAGATGAACCAGGACAATTTTTTGAAATGGTTTCAACATCAGTTATTAGAAAAATTGGAGAGTCCATCTATGATTATACTGGATAACGTCCCTTATCACAGCATGATATTGAACAAAGTGCCCAACAATGCATGGACAAAAAAAATATCCAAGACTGGTTGACAAATCAAAACATACCATTTTTAAACACAATGTTTAAAACAGAGCTATTGAGTATTGTTGCTCGGTACATAATGCTTCTTAATTATATATATTTTGGTCGACAGTTTATGTTTCTTTTGTTTATTCCTATTCTTAAAATAACTGCTTTTTTAGAAACAAACCACCTAAAATATACGTGATTGATGAATTGGCAGAACAACATGGGCACAAAGTTCTTCGTCTGCCTCCTTACCATTGTATATTTAACCCTATTGAGTTAATTTGGGGCATAGCAAAAGGTCACTATAACAGACATATTGGTAGAGATGGTAACAGTGAAAAAGACTGTTTGGATATGTGGAACGAGGCTCTACAAACGGTTACCCCAGACATGTGGAAAAATAGTGTTCGACATACTGAGCAAGAAATTTTTAAATGGTATGAAAGAGAACGAATTTTTGATCGACCAGACATCGAACCTTTAATAATCAACTTTGAGAGTGATGAAGATTCAGATTCAGACAGCGCTGAAGAAAGAAACTCCGACTAACTTTATTGTACAGAAAAAGCTTACACCAGTAGCTTACCTAATTTTAGAATGCATTTTTCTGTATGAATTATGTAAAATAAATACCATGCATAAAATTTGGAGGACCCCATTTGGATTTTTATTCAGTACCTTTAAGCTATCAATTAAATATGGTAGTTTCATAGTGTCATCTGATCAATAATTGTCATACTTAATGATTATGCAAGTACAGATCTATAATTTTATTATACTATTATTTTTGTTCTCATTTGAGGTTAATATTGCTTATAAACCTAGATATGTAAATAATAAATTTTATTATTTTACAAAAAGTTTGGCAACAATGTAAATTTTTCAACACACCCACCTTGATGACGTGCACGCCACTTTGTTTGGCGTTGACTATAGATTATAAATAACAGTGCTTACAACTTAGTGTGTTTAACCATACAATTTTGGAGATTTTCTATGTTTGATGTCCCTAATTTGTTAAACAAATAAATAAATCCTTATCGACTTATAGCTATAATATAGGAAAAAGTAAATAGCTGTGGTTGTAAATTCTAATTGGCTGATCCATTAATTTTTGATGAAAGGCAACTTATTAAATACAGTTGTAAGGAAAAGCCGATAGTCAACGGACCTAAATTGTTAGTTTCAGCAAAATCAACCTTCAAAATTTTAGAAGGTTCCCTGTGTATGACATTGGACCAGGTCACCAATATAGCGCATCTCCACTTTTTTCTAAGCGAATTTCAACTTTTAACACAAATATTATGCTAATCGTGGTCTGATATGGAATTAATTCAGACCACTTCTTGTTTGTCAAGTTTATATCCCAGTATAAATATATCGGCAGATTGCATAAAATATAACAGTATCTGTGGACACGAAGCATCAGGTATACCGTCGACAACTAAAACCCAAAAATGTACAAATTCGTAAGTATTACACATTTTTCTCTATTTTCCAATAATGTAAATTTTTTCCTAACTTCGCTTGCCGAAATTATTCAAATTATTTTTTTAAATCTAAACAGTGGCAGCTCATGATAATTTGAATATTTTTGAAACTACCTGTTATATTATTATATACGTATATATGGTATCATATAAGTAAAACTATTTTAAACAGAAACATTAAGAAAATGTTATGCGAGTCACTCATACTCAGTAAAATCGCTTACTGCAACATAGTTTATTATCCCTGTCTGGATGAAATCACAAAATACAGACTGCAAAAAATTATTATATATTTATTAATTCTTCTTTTACTATTATTCTTCTTTTTACTTTTCTTTTTCAGTTTTTTTTTATTTTATTTTGAAGGTAGTAATAATCATTGACATTTATGGTTAAGTATAAATGGCCATTGGCCAGACTTCGTCATTTGTAAGGATACATAATTATGTATGTGTTACAATAAAGTCCAATGAATTGAATTGAATTGAATTGAATTGAATAAAGTACCTAGACAAACTCTAAGAAATGATTCATTATGTGATTCTAAGATAAAACGTTTAAATTGAACAACAATGCTTTGCTACTGTTAAACTTTTTGAAATAACGATCTAGTTGAAATTTGTCGAACCATTAAAGATATAATGCTGGACACTTAATATAAATAGAATAAGAAAAACGGATCAATAATACCCAAATTCCTTAAAGAAATATTTTACGGAATTCAATTCGGCAATTTTTGGTTTTGATAAAGTATTTTTCGTAATTAATTATGCTTAGATTACCGGTGATACGTCAATACATCACGATTTTTTACGAAGAACAAGGAATGTTCAATACAAGTTTTGGACCTCCAATCTTAAAAACGCAGCATTATTGGACATATGTTTATATCTGCATACATTTTTCTTCTTAGAATCAGCAAAAGAATCATGCCTTGAATTTTAACCAGATATTTTATGGACATTCCATATACATATACAACGAGCATATTTATATATACCTATATTATGTATCCATCGAAGAAAGAGACCAAACCTAAATATATTCACGTATACTCCACGTGATCGCGTTCCAGAACGCCGAGCACGTTACAGGGCCGTACTAAGAATAAATGATTTTACAACACGATCAAAAAGTATGCAAAATTATTGCAGGCATGTATAGGGTCCAAACGTAAAGCTTGTAATTAATGTATTTTTTTAATTTAACTTTTATGACCAAAAAGAAAACAATTGTCTATTGTTGTTTTTAGTAGAAGTGTTTTATCAAGAAATTATACTCGAAATGTGTCGTAAGGCGCATTTATAAAGCAGGCTTTTAAACAATGTCTTGACACACGAAACCGATAATTGCATATTCATACAAATACAGCTAACCACCGCTTGAACAGGGACGTCAGTGTGCAAACACTTAATTTTAATATTAGACTAAAAAATGAATAGTTAGGTGGAGTTGAAAGAAAAAGCATTTGAATACATAATAATATATACTAAATATTATACAAAAATGTATTGTACAGACATTTTACCTCTAAAACCGGAAATACATATATTTGAAAATGAAAATCATTCTACATCTGAGGCCGTGGAACTCCCACTGTCATCAAGATTTATGATTGAAGGGGTAACGTGAGTAGCAATGATACCGTCTAATTCCCACATTTTAGGTTCGACCTTTTCTTTTACATGCTGAGAAATATTTTTAAGGTCAGAAAATTTAAAACATTTATTTTCTGCTGCAACATAGTTTTTATGTCTGCCCAAATGAGCTCAATCGGATTGAGCTCACAATGGTAAGGAGACAGTCGTAAAACAGTTTAATTTTGTTGTTTGGCCATTTCATCAATTATGTTCAGATTATATTTATTTTTATGCGTCTTGACAAATTGTAACAATTCTGCCTTAAGCCTTGTATCATCATAATCAATCTTTTTATTTTTAAGTCATTCTTAATTGCTGATTTTTTTGTTGACGTTGTTGGAATTTTCTCTAATTTTCTCGTGTGGAATGAAGCATTATCTAATACTATAACAGAATTATCTTCAAGCTTCGGTAGAGTATTTGAGAACCAATTTTAGAACGAGGTTCCAACCATTTCTTCATGGGAGTCTCCCGTTTCTTTGGATTCAAATGCCCATAAAGCATTGGACACAAATCCATCTTCATTACCGTAGTGGCAAATTATCCATCGCTTACATTTTCCTAAAAATAACTCCTTTTGGACACTTTAAAACCGCTCCTATTGAAAGCATTAAAAACCCAACCAAATTATTGCTTGATTTCTTACCTCGATATAGTTTAAGCATGTACAACAACAAAAATAAAATATAATTTTAGTTGAAATTCCTCGTCTCACAAGTATTGAAAAATATGTAGGTGTCAGCTTTGCAAACAGTGTCCTGAACACTTGAGTCACTCCTTCCTTGCATTCCGTATTTATAAATGTTGATAATTATTTGTTTTTCGCTTACGCTAAAATGAAGCCTTTTAGCTCTTTTTTAGGCGGTGTGCAGCTTATATCAACAACTTCATCAGCTATATCCGTATCAGGCATTTTGAGTTCTACGAAATTAAACTGACAAATCTAATAGGCACACAGTAATACCAGTATAAATCTGATGCCAACTCTGTACTGTACGTCTCCCACTCCACCCTCTGGTTTGTCATTGGTTTTGTGTAAGGGCTCGACCTATTCTGCCCAATAACAGTTATGCTCCCTCTATCTTGAAATATATCAGTGTACTGATCACGCAATAATCACGCGATGATCACTGTTTTGGTTTAGTCTCTTGGATACATACATACGTAATAGTTATTTACATTGCTCGAAATTTCTGTGGATTTTGGTTACATTTTTAAAAATCTGGTAGTGTTTTATACTTACACATCTTTAGGTACATTCTGTCTTCAAAATAATATTTTTGTATAGGTTTGCACAGTGTTTTTTGTAGTAATAGCTTTTGATATTCGAAAACAACCTGTAGAACATAGCTTTTTTCGAAAAAAGAGTTTACATCAGACTTTCTCAGCGATGTTCAATTTTTCTGTTTTTTTACATATTTGTAATTCTGTATGAAAATATTAACGAAAACTTTTACTACATAACTCTATACTCTTTTTATACCTAATAAATTGTGGTATCTCATCTCAACCAATTTAAATAAATCAAACAGCATCAAAGTTTGATTATCTTGTTTAAAAGACGTAAGATGAAATAGGTTTGAGAAGCTACGAAGTTGCATAAATGATAGAAATTCGATAAACAACAAACGAGAAAAAAGTATTTTTTATAGATGTTATTTAAAATAATTTCTGACACTTTTTGTGCAATCCGAAGTTTTCGCCTTCTTTCTTATTATGAAATTTTAGTGCAATGATACGTGTAAATAATATCTATTTCTTCGTAGGTCTGCCTGTTCGCCTTCTTGGCCGCCGCTAGCTCAGCCCCGGCCCCAGCCCCTAAGCCCGGCTACCACTTCGACCATATCGACGCCCCGTTGATCGAAACCGCCCCCGTCATTGCGACCGCCCCCTACGTACACGCCGCCCCCATTGTGCACGCAATTGAGACTCCAGTCGTCGCAGCTGCCCCATACCATGCTGTACATGCAGGTGAGGGTCTGATTTTGTGTCAAGTAGAACGACTCGGTATTTCTTAATCTTTGCTTTGATTACTGAATTTTGCAATGAGAAGTTCTCTCCTATTTATTTATTGGTCACATTATATGGATGCAGAAACACCTAGAGTAAAAAAGAGCGAGCATTTACAATAAAATAAACGAAGGCACATGAGACATAAATCACAAAAGAAACTAGATATTGTAATTTGAAAATTCCTCAACAGAGTAGAAGGTAGAAGGATTAAAAATTGCATAAAATTCAGCTCAGTCTGAGGTAGTTTGTTGTGGCAGTCTCAGGGCGCCAGCATGTCGTGTATCTTTGATTGGATTGTGTAGCAATTCGAGTTTCTATGAATATGTAGCAAATTATAAAGTATAAATATACTTGATGGCAACGGTAGTATCCCCAACATTTGGAAGAGAGGTTTGTACTATTTAGTAGCACATTACCTAACTTAGCACTAACAACGTGACTTGATCCTCCCCAAAACATGACGTCATACGTCAGATGCTAGTAAGATATTCCGAAATATGCATTTAAAAGAGCTTTTTTGTAGAGATACGCTATAACTGTCGCAATACGAGTACTGTTTGTATAGTCTACACGAGCCGCCCATCAATGTTTATTTCAAGAAGAGACAACGTTTCGTTTTCATTCAACTGATTTTTTACTGACAGAATGGTCTTTTGAGATTTGTCTCTATTACATTTTAAACAGTTCGCCGCAAACCATCTTTCTTATTTGAATTCCGTGTTAATATACAGTGAGCACAGTGAACTAAGGTAGTGATGCCAGCAAAACACACGCAATTTATTCGTGATAAATAATGGAAGATGTCATTCAAATATATTACAAGAAGTAACGGCCCTAAAATAGAGCCTTGCGTTACATCATATTGTAGCGTTTTCCTGGGTTCTTCTGGGTGTGAATTAAAACACTGGATTCCACAAAAAGAAATGCATTTATTTAACTTCATAGAACATTTATGTACACCACTATTTAATTCTTATGTCGCCATTGACTGCACTATACTCCACTCCGCTCTGCTACTCTACCGTATTCAGTACTCTGCTTCCATCTCCCGGCCGCCGAGTTATATATAATCCCCATTGCTGCTTCGAGAAAGGTCTGATGAAACACAAAGCGACATCTAGAATATTGGAGGTCGCTTCGCGTCGATCTAGAAGGTGAGTCACTACCACGGTCCTCACAGACGCCGCCAAGCGGCTTGTGCGGTCGTGGTTCGCGTAAAAGCAGAGCTCGGCCATGAAGCTCTGGCGAGTAGGAGACTCGCCCAACAGATGGCGCCAACAGTACTATTTGTCACAATATTCTGTTGATCTATAGCTGGATTTTTCGCCATCCACAGACACTATTTGACAACGATTTACCAGATAAGAATGGAAAAAGTCCGCGAATACCGTAAAATTACAACTTTTCTAGCAGTATTTTATGCAACACGTAGTGAAAGGCTTTTGAGAGATCACAAAACGTCGAAGACGTGAGCTTACCCTCCTCAAAAAGTTCGACGGCACATCGCACAGTCTGCACTAGAAAGATAACTAAAGAAAATTAACGATTTACGTCCGCGTCGTTCGACTGTTCATAGTAGAATAGTATTATACGTAAGCTATACATCTGAGTTCTAGAATCGATCAATTCGGGATTTTTCTTAAACAGGTACACACAATATTTTGAATCATACATTATTTCATTTGGCATTTTCACACTGTTTTTCAACAGCGCCAGGGAACTAATAAAACCAGAACCAACGACAACATTCAGAAGAGGATTTGTCTACAACAAAAATAAATGAAACGGGGATAAAGGCAGCAAAGTTTTGATCGGTAAAGCAGTTGAAACGGAATAGCTTGATCGGATAAAATCAATTGAGCCACTCACTAAATACAAATTAAAAGCCTGTAGAGTAATATATTTATGTTAAAACTTTTATCTTTCAGAACCCATAATAGCTGCACCAGTGGTTCACCCCGCAGTTCCTATTGGAGGATATGCCGCCAATTACGTAGCACCTTCTTACGCTTACCACGGAGATTTGGGACATCACTATTGGTGATCAAGTGTCATGCCGCTATTAGTTGAATAAACGAATGTGTATGTGAATTTAATTCTTATTGTATCCCTTTTCACACGTTCACTGCCAGATCATGTCCTAACTGACTTTATCAGTCACATGTACCTGGTACGAACCATACCTGTTCGTGCGGTACATGTCACATATATCTGGGAAGCACCCTCAATAAAATGAGCTGTAATTTGTTAGAACGTCTTAAAACTAAAACTAATTATAGAAAACTTCGTTAAACGGACACTCAATATGAATTTGCTTCGGCCGCACATAGATCGAAAAAAGCTGAATTAAATGCCAGAGCCAAAAGTAGCACTTTAGTTACAAGTAAAAAGAGCCATACTATTGGTACAATTAGCGCTGGATGGATACTGACCAAAATCGCTCATCATCATGGAGGTGGAAACCTTGCCTTGGAATGTACGAGATGCGGTGTCGCCAAGCGAACTAATGATGCAATTTTGCAGAATTTGTGGCGAACCTGTCCTTTCATTCGGATCCGGAGTCGACTCTAAACAGATTCGACACAACCCACAAATTTGAACACTCAAAAGAAAACCATTATTTGGGCGTAGTGAATCAACTAACGCATATTTTCAACATGCATTTTAATCTCGAGGAACTGGTGAAACATACTGGCAGATTGCCGGTTTCTATCTCTTTCTAACATCTGTGTATATGCACACGTCTCTCTCGTACACAGTTAACTCAAGCCGTCAGAAAAATTTTGTTTTCAGTGTATATCTAACCAAGCTAATAAATCGGGCACATGGCGAGGATCACGTAGGTATCTATAACGTTTGAATACAACTTGTAGTTTACGAGGTATTGCTTTCGCCGCTGGGTGAAATATGGCACAATGAGTCTTCGTCGGAAAGGAAGACACTAGACCAGTCTCATGTGAACCCTATTTTACGAGTATCCGTCACGTTTTGGCGTCTACTGAGAGAAACATCCGACCAACAAGTGATATCTTTGTATTAGTCTGTACCGTTGTCAATAATGAATCGGGTGAAAAACTAGTAAACTTGCTTGTAACATTTTTTTTTGTATTTAAATGAGCTTTCCTAAATAAAACAGCTTCCAGTAAGTACAAAATGAATCTGTAGCATATAAGAAACAAAAACAAAATACGGCGTTGACGGATCCGTCAGAATTATGTCATTTGTCAATATGGGGAATTTTTAAATTTCACTAAATAATCAGCTGTTATTCTACTGTAATAGATATTCGTGGAAAAACAATATCTGGTAAAGCAGTGAACGTTTTAAGCATTGTTACTGCAGCAGCAGATTGTATTTATTAGCAACGCTATGGAAACGAGATAGCCGAAATGTCGAGGAAAATATATATGTCAATTTTAAGCACTTTTTGATAACCAACTACACCCTATTCGCAAGGTTTTGAGCACCGGAAGAAAAGCACACTTTTGACGTTGCAGACGGATTACTTGGCTTTATTTCCGAATGCAACAGGTACGTCAAACATTTACGAACGCGTCCCTGTGAAGAAAAGAAATAAACACAAATGAACTGTCTGTTGAAAAAAATATAAACATAAAATACATTGTCTTTAATTTGTACTTTGAAAAAGGGCACGTGGTGGTCCTAACGTCAGTAAAAAGTAATTCATACGTACGTAATTTCCTCTGGCAAGATAATCATGAAGTTAAGTTCTGGCACCTGCAAAACCACATGGTAAGTTTCGGGTGTTAGATTGAGAGAACCAGTCCTCAAAATTTGTTCCACTTTAAATAAAACACAGCTTATAGAATGTATATTATTATATTTGCAAAAATTAACTTGATGAAAGAATATAAATTATCCTAAATCCCTCTAGGGACTTGAGGTAGGCACATATTATAATAAGAGTCCTTTTTCCAAAATGAAACAGGTTTCCAACCGCACCATCCCTTTGACTGGATTGTATGAAGATCTTCACTGCCTGTGTAGTGGGGATCCAATATTAGGAAATAAATATTACCAGTTTCAGGGTTATAGTCCACACCCAGTATTGTGTGGGCTAAAACACCACCTCCTAAAAAATATTTAGTGCGAATATATTTATTCAGAATATGGACTCAATATAGGCAAAGAAATATTATACATTTAGAATCAAAATACGAAAGATTTGAGTAGTTTTCAACATTTCATTGGCAGTTCGAGATGTAACCAAAGCTTTGCGGTCGGCTCTTGGACTATTTCTAGTTACAAATAAAAACAGCGGAGTACTGCGTACCTGCGTACCGCCCTTGACTACCGAGGCGGTGTTGCCAAACTGGCATAAAATATTTAAAAAATGCTACATTTATACTAAGCAGGTTACGTCAAACAGAATACTAAACATATTGTCTTGAAGAAAGGTTGACTAGATAATAGACCGGCGATTGGAGAGCTCTATGTTGAGGTTATGTTACAAATATCTATTTGCATCAATATGTTCCTGCTTTTGATTCATATTATCTGGTTTATCAGCCTGAAATTTCCTACAATTCAAAAAGAAAGCATAGCCTCACAATAGGATAGCGCTGACGCTGACACGTAACAGTAGAAATCTTCAGAAGGAGAGAAAATACTATGAAAATCAAGGCCATAAAGGCGTCCTACAACTGTGAGGACGACTGACGATACTAGCTACCCCGATCGGGTTCCGGAGTATCCACCATCAGAAATTCATTGCTGGAAAGAAACATGTAATTCACGAATGATATGACTACTAACCTATCATAATAGGCGATCCTTGATTCTTGAAATGATCGACTAGCTCTGGACCTTTTTGACTCATTTCTTCGCCAGAAGATACGTACAAAATCTTGCATGTTATGCCTAATAATGTGTCTAATACAAAATTTACTTCCGTTGAACCAATCCACTGTTTTGAACCTAAAATTAAAATTAAAAAAAATATATGAATATTGGGCCTTAGATACCTAGCATGTCGTTTATGTCTCGATGGGACATATACCAATTTGTTTTCCGAAGGAATATCGATATTTTGTTTTTCGATAAAACAAAAACTAGTAGATAAAACGCCAGGTGATCTTTACCTATGAAGCTACTTGGTTTGTCCTTGATATCGACTAAGCACTTTTGTATTTCATGGAATGTAGGCACCTCTCTATCAACATAACCCTGTAACTTGAACCATGATGCCAAAGTTTGCAATGATCTGTACGCACAACCCCAACCAGAATCATCCATACCATTTTGACAGTAATGATAATACTCGTAGTTTCCTCTTACCGAGTACGTATTTCCTCCTGAAACAACCAAAATCACAATACAATACGGATCACTTCAATGTGCAAACACGCAACTTTCAGTAACCTATTCACTGTCACCCTGCACTGCTGTCAAAGAGTAGTTATACAGAGACAAGACAGATAAGGCAAATAAGAGATGTAACCAAAAACATGGTGTCCACAAAGCAGATAAATGCGGTGTTGCCAAATAGACGATTTCGTTGTTCATCATTCGTAGTGAAAGCATTTTTTGTTAAAATTCACTGTTGTTTGAAGATTAATTTATTCATGGTAAGGATATTTATCATCCGTTTGTAGTCCTCAAAACATATTTTCTTCAAAAAAGTTTTAAATCACACTTTTTGCCAGTGGTATCCGCATCATGTAAACAGAAGTTACTCTCAAAACCAAAACAAAGCTATTTAACTTTTACCCCTACGCGGAATATTACAGAATTTGTTTTAGTAACAAAAGAGGAATAGTTGGTATACTTGACATAGTTGCCATTTATCTAGACAGCCTGGCCTTAAGATGACATGTTTACTTATTTCGCATGATTTTTTGACGTGAAAAATCGTGACAGGAACTGAACTCTACGCTGCTCAGTATAAATGCAGCATTTTCTAAACATTTTATGTCAGTTTGACAACAGCGCCGCGGTAAATGTAGATCAAATCACGCCAAAGGACGTTCCGCTCATAGATGGATGTTTTTTTTTTTGTAATCCAGTCGAACAGCCGTCCGCAAATTTTTTGTTACATCATGGCATACTGATATATGTTAAAATCTAGTCAAATCTTATATACAAAATACTGCAGAAAAGACCCAAGGTCAATGGAGAAAAACTGGCTGATTATAAACACATTTAGTGAAATGTTTTGATATAACTACTCTTTGCTGCTGTCTTGCACAGTTCCAATTTGTCATCTTCATATAATTCCTGCTTCCTACTACTTACCATTGTCAATCACCTTGACACCTATATGAGGATTTATCAATGGACCATTCCTTTTATTCTTATTATTGATAAACTTGTTGGCACGTCTGAACATTGGAACATTTTCATTCAACATACACTGCTGGTGAAGACTCAACCTTTCTGTTACTAAAATAAGATCTCACATATGAAAAGTACAAATGCAGCCTAAAGGTCATTTTAAGGTCAAAAGTCAGTCTAACCTTGACATGAGCTGATCTATATTGCAGCCAAATCTTCCTCTTACCTAAATCTTCATCAGACTTTGCAGCAGGATATAATAAAGTTAAGAAATGCCCACATTCTGAAGGGTAAAAGTGATAAGGATCAATCTTTAAGCTAGTGTTCTCTTTGAAACATGCCAATAACTTCTCCTCATATTGAGAAAGATACCTCAGCAAGGCTTCTTGTAAAGTTCTGTATACATTTGACAGATGTGCATCTGATGATATCATTGCCAAGGTATCTATTTGGCAATAAGTGTTTATTATTTTCTTTATTCCTAAAAAACATTTTTCTTTTGATTCAATAGAATAGTTTTTCCAAAATGATAAACATGTGAGAAAATTATTAAAAATATCTTATGTATCATCATCATCTTACTTTTATCTAAAATACATAATGGCGCATGATTTGCTGATGCTTCTGTTCCACCCACACTCATCTTTTGCAAAAATTCAACAAGAAGCACAGTAGCAGAGGTAACCTTCTCTTTTTTCTTCCTATTTGGTTCTTTCTGATCTTCACTAAGACTTTCAAATAGTTGCTTGATTGTAATGTTCCCTTCTTCAGCACCACAAATCACATTTGAATGCAAAACATAAGTACATAGGTCTGTTATCTTGAAAGCTGTACTTTCTGAAGAAACATGACTACGCAAATCTTGGAACATCTCTTGTATGGTTGTTTTAGAGGCCTCACATATTAATGGTATGCTACCTACAAGCAAAATAACAGGGAAACAAAACTCGTGGAACTCTGTAACTTACCTTTCAACTGCAAAATCCAGTACTTTGAGAAGATGTCACCATCACTCACTATTACAAATGAGGATTCCTTTGATTTCTTGTCAAATACCATTAGCTTTTTTGTGTCCTGATTGCAAAAAACATGCAATTTGCCATCAACTTTGGAATGTGTATTAATTATATCCACTGCAAATGTTGCACAATACTGTATAGGAGTAGGGAAAACGTTTGATATGCCTTGTGTCTTATCATTAGGCACATTCTGTTGTAGCCCGAGAATAACAACATTGTTTTCCTCAGAAATACCGTATAATCTTCCTGTACATGGTCTGTCAGCATATGTTAGCCTCTGAAACGAAAATCAACGTAATCCACTTCTAAAAGATTGGACGATGTGGCATACTTGGATAACAGTTTCAGAAATTTTTATTTTGTTGTCCATTCTTGCGCTATATATTTAATAATGGCAACTACACATTACAAAATTAATATTCAGTTACACAAACATGATTTCAAAATCAAAACCACAAAACACGGTAACACACCACACATCATGCCTGTAGTCAAAAAAGTCAATATGCTTTTGACAGTAATGAATGTCATTCAATTGCAAGGTTGCCGTTTCCTCACCATGGCTATCAATAATGAGTCTCCCACACGATGCTTCCAACGTTGTATACAACGTTGGACACCCCACAATTGGCAAGTGTGTCTCCTACACGGTGGGATGAATTTTTTAGTCTCGGACGTTCGACGCATGGTGGTGCTATGGTCTGTCCGCAGCGACCAAAACTCAAGTCTGTCAGAAGCCTCAAAAATGTCAACGAAGTTTGACCGTTTTTGGTTTGATTTTCGACGATCGTTTCAAAGCCACTTTACCGATTTTCAAAAACTGCAGAGCTTTGTCTTCATTTTCATATGAGTAACCTAGGGTCAAAATTTCATCGAATTCCTGAGAGTTATCATTTATTTAATCTTTTTCAATAGTTATGAAATAGAAGTTAATATATTTCACAACTAGTCTTGCATTCCAACAGGACATTATAATGAAACAACTGTAAGCACGATAATATATAATTTACTAAAATCCATATCCTTAGGCCAGCTATAACTCACCTGAAAAGTACAAAATATTAGCAATATGAAAAAAGTGTTATGGCAGTCTATGCTTTGTATGAATACATTCTCGTCAAAAGTCAGTTACGGAACATACATTTTTATGAATAGTTAGGTATTCAAATCAAAATAGTTCCCACATACCACTACTTCATCTCAATCACAGCAAACAAATAAATGTTTATCGCCGCTACTGCTTCTATCCTAAAACCATCAAACTATCAAACACAACATGACATCTCGTGTGGGAGCACATGCAATACGTCAGCGCTCTCCCTCACGATGTGGCGAATAGCCATGTGTCCAACGCTGTAAGGCATTCGCCACATCATGTGGGAGCGGTTTAATGCCAAATCTCCTTTCATATTTTATATTTATCTCTTTCAGTACATAACGTGCTCAATATTTTAATTATCTTTTTCAAATAAACTGACCATGAACGGAAAATATAAAGTTGGAATCAGCTTTAACAAAGAGCTGCTGCAGTCCTTGAAAAACGACGAAAATTCTGGTGTAGAACTCAAAAGAAGTCAGTACCATCTATGTATTCATCCTATTCAGTTGAATAACTTCAGCAAATCTATAAAACAGGTTCTCAATCAAGGGATTGCAAAATATAACAAAGAGTAAGGCATTAGTCTTCTAAATTCATTCAAATGTAGCTAATTCTTAATTATTCAAGGGAACCTCTAAACGAGCAGTATCTTTGTTGCAATATTTAGCTATAATATTGGCAACTATAGTCCAGCTCTTATGACCATATTCCAGACACGTGGCTCAGCTATGTACATATTGGTAATTTTGAAAGAAGAGAATGTGTAATTATGTCACCAGGTCATACTAAAAATATTACCATCTGCTGTTGCTGGTGACTTTATTGCAGCAAAAATATTGCCCACTTAGAAATACCTTACCTATACAGAATGTTATTCTACATGTACGACTCTTCAGCATAAAACCACCGAAGTCTTGGATCCCTTCAAGTCACCTAAATAGACTCATTGTTTTTAGTTTAGAGGGGATACTCTTAGGCTTCGAGAAAACCCAACTGTTAAGTAGAGAAGGGTATATTCACAATGATTCCTGTTACATACATTTGGATATCAAAGCAGACTTCTATGTGTTTACACCAGAAATTGGTAAAGAGATGAAGGGGATAGTGAATAGAAAAAGTAAAGACCATTTAGGGCTTCTCTTGTACAATGCCTTGAATGTATCAATACTGAAACCTAAAGATAATGAGGAATGGATTGGGGAATTTGTAGACATAGGATGTGAGGTGTTGTTCAAGATAACCTACTTCAGTCTCACTTCTTTTATGCCCTATATTAGAGGCGAAGTCATGTAAGTTTTGCATCAGGTTTCTTATATCTCTTCATTGATTAACATGTTCTCTAAGAAAAATGGCCAATCTTATGCTGTAATTTCAATTATCACAGCCATGTTGCTAAGGATTGCAGGAGGCTTGCTGAAATGTCATGATTTTGGAAGCACAAATTTTATCTACTTTGGAGCCCATAAACCGTTTGTAATTATTTCTAAAATTTTATTATTCTTAGAATTTTTGAACATTAGAAAAGGAAATCTCATAACCTGTGGTAACAGTTCAAGAGGTGGGCAATGCTGGTGCTTAAAGACAATGGTTGAATGGTATATAGTTGTAAATGTAAGTGATCAGTGGCAACATGGTACACATGCCTGCTCTTGTGCAGGTACAGCTTTCAAATGAATTTGGTGGAATATGTTAATCAAAGATTTTATGTACTAACTATCAGATATGATCAACACAGAATTATTAGTGATGTTTATGAGTGAGGTAGAGAGAAACTTGTATGTTAAAGCGAGAGCGCACACTTCATTCGCACTCTCGCTCTGACATTTATGTCTATCTCTCTCATATTCATTAAATGTGCGATCCTCAATGATTCTCTGCCGATCCTGTATATAGCTTTCTTTTTTTTCAGATCAGTATTAACTGATGTGAGCACCATTACAAAAACAAATATAGATGATACAGAAAAAAAGCAAAAGCCTAAGAAAAGGAAGCAGGTTGAGCCTATTGAAGAAGTCTCTAAAAGTAAAAGAAAAAAAGTAGATAACTCCTCAACTGATGAACCTGAACATGGATCTATCAAAAAATATTCAAAGAGTTTGATTAGTGATATAGATCAAACTCCCTCTGATGTAGCTAACAATAACTCTTCCAAACAGAAATCAAAAGGCCATGAAGATAGTTCGATACAAAACTCTACTGGTTATACAACCTTTGAGGAAAACCTCCTTGAAAATGCGGACATTGTGGAAGAAACCGAAGAGAAGAAATCAAAGAAATATAAGCAAATAAAAAGACGTTCTTCAGAAACTACTGTGGTTCCTTCTATCGCCCAAAGAAACAGTATGTTTTCTTCAGTTGATAGTCCTTTGATGAAAATTGTAGGAGATGATAGTACAACATTGAACGCAGATAGCGAAGATTTAACTTCTACATTCAAAATAGAGACTTTGAAGGAAAAAAATAAGACTAAGGTCAAAAAAGATAAACGAAAAAGTATCGCACTGTTGGAAAAAGATATTAGTGATGAAGCATACTTAGAGGATACACAGCTAAAGGTGACAGTTAAAGAAGAAAAACCTAGTACAAAGAAAAATAAAAGTAAAAAACATGATAAGTCCATAGAAAGTACTACTTTCAATATACCAATTATGATTAAAGAGGAACCTACTTTAGATGATATTCCAGTTAAGAAAAAATCAAAGAAGCATAAAGATAAGAGTCATGAAGATGAAGCATGAATCTAAATTGAAATACTATCTTTGTATAAACTCATCACTTTACATGCTTGAATATATATTTTGAGGGGAATATTTCTTTTTCATTGACTTTTCTTCACGCCTACTGGCTACTGAGATATATAATTTTTGCATGTACACCACAAAAAACCATTCCACTCATTTAAGTCTGTCTGTCTGTCCGATAATCATATAACCGCCTTTAACTTGAGGCGTATCGCTCAAATTCTGATGAAATTTTTACATACTGCTACTATGACAGGGACGAAAAAGCTTTGCAATTACTCAGAATCAGTCTGGTGGCAGCCAAGCAAAAAGGAAATAATTAAAAACCGCTCAAACTTCGTTCTTGGACGTTTCAGAATATCCTGATCATTTTTGAAAAATTTTTAGAGGAAAAAAATTTGGGAGTGGAGGTGGGAAGGGTATATCTCAATTTTTTGAAATTAGTATATTTGTACACTCGCAACCTTGGTAACTACGTATTAGACATATTTGACACATCTTGTATGAACCTGTTTGACTGACTTTTTCGCAGAGGATCTAGTCTGTGTTGAACATAATCCTTTTTGAACTGATAACAGCCTTGCGTGAGAACTGCATAGTCGACCTACTTGACGACATTTTTGTAATAAATCAACATTAGGGTGTGAACAGACCAGATTTCCATCAAAAGAAATTAGATAAACTAGTATTTTGGAAGTAAAAAAGTGAGAAGCTTTTACCGTTGTCATTTAAATTAATCAAAATATGAATTATTGCTGTAGGTATCCTATTTCACGAGTATCCATCACGGTAGAATGACAGCTTGTAATATCTCAAAATTCCCCATATCGACACAGGACACATAATTCAGATGGATCTGTCAATGTCAGAGGTCGTCAGAGCCCTATTTTGTTTTTTGTACGCTACAGATTCATTTTGTACTTGATAACAGTTCTTTCATTTAGAATAGTTCATTTGCATACAAAAAACAAAATGCTACAAACAGGTTTTACTAGATTTACACCCTATTCATTATTGCCAACGTCGCAGACTAACACAAAAATGTCGCTTGCTGATCAGCTGGTTACCTCAGTAGACGTCAAAGCGTGAATATCTTTTATACTTCCTTGATACTAATCATATTCTATTTTTTGTTTAGCTAAAATAGGTACTTTAAGTAAATCTTAGGACTAGTTCTGCTGTAGTATTCATCGTTTTTCCTTTTTAATTCAAAACCTGGCCTTCGAACACAATTCTAGCTTCTTGGAATAAGAAAAAAATCTTACACTGATCTATTACATTTATTTACATAAAAATATACAACTCTTTTAATCACAGCACCAGCAATATGAATATATATTATGGTAGTTATCTACAACTATGTGAATACTAACATTCAGTACATTACATATAACCACTTACTAAAATATAATATCCTGGAAAGTCTTAGCTATACAATTAGAATATCCCTAAACATTAATTTGTCTATTATCACAACAATAGTTCACACCTATGAATAACAGATCATTAAGAAACCAAATTTGAGCTTACAAGAATTAAAAAAGACATTACACATTTTTATATCGCACACAAAAAACATGGCACAAAAACACACGGTTTATCAGATTCCCTACAGTTTTATTAGTTATTAGCCTTTTTTAGCTACCTACTTTTAGTTCTTATCGCCTCAGTTTTATAAGTTAATTTCCACATCAACCTGATATCTAACTTTTTGCCAAAATATATATCTGCCCCAAAAACTGTGAAAAGCAGCAAACTTTCCCAGAGAGTAGGGCGAATCCTAAAAATTCACAGAAATCCACAAAAAATCATACCAAATATGCAAAATTTGGATTTTGGATTCTCAGGAGGTCACTCACTCGGAACAATCTACTTTTGGATATCATCCAAACACCCTGTATATGCATTTGTTTCCATAACATCGCACCGTCATGTTTTCGTCGCCTTCGGAGAGGGATCGGGTGGTGTCGGCAGATCGCCGAATACAAATGTAGCAAAAACAGAGCGTGCTTTGGAAGTAAAAAACGGAGACTTGTCCGAATATTACCGGTATTTTACTATTTTATTAGTTCTTGCTAGACGGGCATTTGAAAAGGACGCGCGGGGCTTATAATGTTTCGGCTGTGTTTTTCGGATTTGTGAGTGCATCTTCTCGATAATTGTGCAATGTGGAAAATTATGGATTATCCAGCGCCTTGGTATCGGTGAGGAATCTTTACTTGTGTTTGGTTTGTAGATAAAGGCACATTCATTTCAGGAACGCCATTTCTTACTTCGACCTAATAGACCTTTTTTCAAAACCTTCGAATTAACTTATCGTTTTTTGATCGGAGTACAGCTTGAGGGAAATAAAATCGAAACTGTGTTTCACAAGTTTTCATGGTTTTAAAAAGCAGGTTAAAATTACATCCGTGTACGCTGCAACTACATGTTGCTTTTACTGGATTTTTTTTATTCTCATGTAAACATACGAGTAGGTACACATCTTTCTTTCGTCACATTCGGAGAGGGATCGGATGGTGTCGGCAGATCGCCGGATAAAAATGTAGCAAAAACAAAGCGTGCTTTGGATGTAAAAAACGGAGACTTGTCCGAATATTACCGGTATTTTACTATTTTATTAGTTCTTGCTAGACGGGCATTCGAAAAGGACGCGCGGGGCTTATAATGTTTCGGCTGCGTTTTTCGGATTTGTGAGTGCATCTTCTCGATAATTGTGCAATGTGGAAAATTATGGATCATCCAGCGCCTTGGTATCGGTGAGGAATCTTTACTTGTGTTTGGTTTGTAGATAAAGGCACATTCATTTCAGGAACGCCATTTCTTACTTCGACCTATTAAAACTTTTTCAAAAAATGAAATCGAAACTGTTTCACAAGTTTTCATGGTTTTAAAAAGCAGGTTAAGATAACATCCGCATACTCTGCAACTATACATCATCTTGCTTTTACTGCATTTTTTCTATTCTCATGTAAACATACGAGTACACATCTTTAATTCATCAGTTATTTATTTTTTGAACTGGAATATTTGACACATATAATGGCTTAATGGAGAGAAACTGTTTACATTTTCAAACTTGGAATGTTAAACTTGTCGCAACGGTCAGAACTAGTCTATTTCCTCACAAGAATAGTACAGTTGGAAAACCAAGTGAAGTTTTTGAAATACATTTTTTAAGCCACAATCATTACAAATTTGCGGTTATGCGCTTAGCCGCAAAAATACATTTTTAAATTTACTATTTTTCATCTTTTTAGAACTTTTTTGCAATAATAAATTAACTGTTGAAGATCCTTTTATTGATTGTAATTCTCCTGTGGCCCATGCATCATGCAGTTATCCTAGTTTTTAGTATTCGTGAAAAGTGTTTCCTTTTTCGTTTTCGACGTATAAATATTTCTATTCACAGATGAGCGACCTTTTTACTTACGTTTACCAATATTTCGTTGTAAATAAATCTATTTTTTTCTGAAATATCTACTAGACATTCTGGTCCGCGTCTGGTCAGTAACCCCCAAAATCGGTTGTGAATTACATATATCCAGCTACTTCGTCTGATGATATTTGTTGTTGCTTTTATTCTGATACTATACCTAGTTGTTTCTTATACACAAGCCGCCCAATAGAAAGTGTTTCCTCGGAAATAGACCCAGACTTTATGGGGCAAAAAGTAGGCCCAAAAGTAACATGAAAAGTTTTTTATAATTATGTGTCCTAAAATACCCTCACCGATATACAGGATGTTGCAGTTTGAATTTCGAAATCGAAAAATATTTTCGGATCGTGTTGAGAACTTAAAATTTTGTATACAGGGCGATTCACAGTTCGTGACCAACAGTAAAACATCATACCCAGGACCGCATTTTAAGGGGGGTCTTGTATGTAACATTTTTTCCTCTAGGGCTTCATTAAAAAGATGATGTTTAAAAATAAAAAACATTTTTTAATATCTTCAAAAGAATTGTCCACATTCAAAAGATTTTACTTAAAATTAACGGACACCAGTGGCGGAGATACAGGGGATTAGTGACATTATTTTTCAGACAATGATGGATTGGTAGAAACAGACCCGTACATTGGCCTGTGAGGTCGCCTGATTCGAACCCCCTGGATTTATTTTTGTGGGGCGCTCTTAAACAACTGGTGTATGCTGAACAAATTAATACTATTGATCAGTTACACGAAAGAATAGATAATGCGTTTCGTCAAATTCAAGCCACAACAAATTAAATACGTTTTTCTTTATTAAAAAGATGCCGCACTTGTATCCATCAGAATGGTGGTCTTTTTGAATATTTATTGAAATAAAGCTTTGATTATTTAGTTTGTTTTTCCTTATTTTTACGAACACAATGTACTCTAGGAAAAAACACAAGAGTAATTATTTGTAGCGAATTGAAGGTAAAATTCGGAAAATTCGCGAAAAAAGAAACGGTGTACTATTTTTATTTGGAAAAACAATGCCATTAATCCCCTGTATTCCCGCCACTGGTGCACGTTAATTTTAAGTAAAGACTTGTGAATGTGGAGAATATTTAGGTAAATCCACATACCAAATTTTAGTTACATTCACTTGACAGTTTTGAAGATATTAAAAAAAAATGTTTTTAATTTTTAAACTTCAACACCTCGTCTCTTCACGACTTGTGACTCACCCTGTATGTATGATACGGATACCGGACATCTTGGGATCAATACTTAAAGGATCCTTTTTCCTCATTCTTTGTATTGCATTTGCTAAAATCTAACACAAGGAACAAATCAATCTACACGGTAGAACATCGGGTGTCGCTCTAATCAGGTCAAGGCAATGGCCACGGCAGTCCCAGAAAAATCCACAGGCCCCCCGAGGCCGGCAGTCAGCCTCTAAAAGGCTCATGATGACAGCCATTGCTGCCTCGTCGTTACCGTCCACGGCCGCAGAATGGCCCGCGCTGCCGTTGCTGCCCCCCCTGTCGTGGCCGTTGGTGGTTCCACTACCGTCCAGTATCTCCATCATGGCCCCTTCATCGCTACAGCTGCCACCTAGAACTATAGGGTATTATTTCTCCTAGTTTGTGTAGCTGCTAAATAGAACCGCATAATGTTTGAATTACTGTTTACCAGAGGCGTATACAGTGAGATCCGAAATTGCCACATATACGTTACAAAGGTATAGAAGCCGGCCAGCCAGCGAAGCTCATCATGAATTATGGTGCATGTTGAAAATACGAGTATGCGTTAATTTATTCTCTTCGTCCAAATAATGGTTTTATTTTGAGCGTATACATTTTAGTTTGGGGGGTTAGGCTTCGGAGAGGAAGGGGTAGGTTTAGGGGGGGGGGGTTCCGAAAGTCACAATCACGGGCGTATTAGTCAGTCAATAGAGATGTGCGGTGGAACTGGCGTCTAAAGTAAATTAGCAAGTATACTTTATCTGAAGTCACTTGAAACACTGTGAAATACCGGGTGCGTTTTATATATCTATATTTAACACGCTCTGTTGCTGCAAAAATCGCCAAATTTCGCAGCAAATATCCCCCGTATAAGATCAAAGGCAGTTTCACCGGTCCACGTGGAGTAAAGCACGCCTATGCGTGGACATAGCCAATGAGAAAGCGTGTATTTCAGAGCTTCGAACAAGTGCAGGTGGCTACTGAAAATTGAAACAGTTTAGCCAGTGCCGTGTAGCGGTGAATAAACGTGTTTTCTTTAGTCTGTCCGTGTTTTTTCATAGATTTTATTAGTTTGTGTGTTTTTGACTTTTGAATACTCAGTTTACTTGTTGATTTAATTGTTGTGTTGATTGTTTTTGTGTGTCCTAAATATGGCTCTTTGGAGACCTTGGGAAAATGCTCCAAGCCACGAGGAGATGGTTGATGAACCTGTGCAGGCAGAATTCTTTCATAAAGATTTAGAGGAACAGACCCAAAGAGTAATCCTAAATATGTATGATTGTCTGAAAAACGAAAATCCAGATTCCTCGCAAAATCAAATTTTAAACAGAATTTGTATCCTGACAAAAATCAGTCGGTCTACCATTTATCGGGTTATAAAAAGGGGAGATGTAGTCAACCATTCCTTCCACAGAAAGCGCATAGGGCAAAAATTAAAAAGAATAGACGTGGGTTTTCAGGAAGATATTCGTCGTATAATATACGGATTTTATAAAGAAAATTTGGTGCCCACGTTGGAAATGATACGGGATAAATTAAAAGATTATCCTGAAGATTTTTATAATTACAAATGCTTAGACTCACTGCACTGTATTGTAAAACTGTGTGGTTTTCAATACAAAAAATTAGATAAAAGAATGGTGATTATGGAGTCGTCTCGAATCGTTGAATTGCGCCAAGAATTTTTGCACAAAGTTAAAATCTATAGAGAGCAGAAAAGAAATCTGATTTACCTGGATGAAACGTGGTATGATACCCATGATGTTGTGCAGTACGGCTGGGTTGACGACAGCAACAAGTGCATTTTAAATGCACCATGCAACCGTGGAAAACGAATCATTATTCTCCATGTTGGCAGTGAAAATGGATTTATACCTAATGCCTTGCTGTTATCTGCCAAAAATATCAAAGAATCATGTGCCGACTATCATGAGGACATGACCTCCGACTTATTTGAAAAGTGGATAGAGCAGCAGTTAATACCAAACATTTCCCCAAATTCAGTGATTATTATGGACAATACCATTCCCGACAGAAAAACAAAATTCCGAATACAGGCACAAAAAACAAGACATTATTGATTTTATGAAGGATAAGGGCATGGAAATACCACAAAAATCAACCAAAGCCATATTATTGGATCTTATTAAAAGACAAAAATTTGAAAAAGAGTATGTTGTTGACAATCTGCTTCAGCAAAATGGCCATGAAGTATTACGTCTACCTCCCTATTACTGCATTTTTAACCCGATTGAGTTGGTCTGGGCTGCTTTAAAAAAAAAGTAAGAAAACATAATCAGACCCCTCAATTAAGTGAATCGCTATTGGCCACAATAAGAGATGCAGTATCTCATATTGCTGCCACAGACCTACGGAAGCAGTGTTCTAGGCATATTATTGAAAAAGAAAATGAATATTGTGTTTTGCCTCCTGTAAATCCCGTTGTAATTCCTCTACAAGATGACTCTAGCGACAGCTCCGAAGGCGAGGATGATATATAAATACCTATAATGTAAGTCTTTATATACCTTTTTATATACCTACCTGCTATGTAAATATTTGCCTATGTCAAACGTTGGAATTCTGTAATTTTTCCATTTCTTAACATTCAGTCAACATAAATTAAACTCCCAATATAAGTATTTTTTATCCCAAATCAAAAAAATAAGAAGATAGTAAAATCCATTTATTGTGATATAAAAACATTATTATTATCGTTCTAAATAAATGACCGCACGCCTATGATACGTCATGAAATTACAAAGGACGCGCCGACCAAAGGTTTTTATGCTATTTCAAGTGACTTCAGATAAAGTATACATACACCATTTTTACAGTGGAAATTATATGTGTTAAAACCCAACATGAAAATTTAAACAAGATAATATAGGTTTATTATATAATGCGTTTCAGTTTTTTCGGATCTTGATATTTTCACAGATTTCAAAATTTTCTAGATCTGCCAATTTTGAAAATGTCCAAGATGATTAGTTTATTGTCTGTTTAAAATTCAAACGGCATTAAATTCTTAAGAAACCTCTACAAAGATAGCACAAAACGAAAAGGATAAAATCGTTCAAACTTTGTTTTTTGACATTATTGGCATTTGGCATTATTATATATATATATATATATATATTATATATATATATATATTATATATATATATATATATATATATATATATAGGGTGGACCATTTATGTGTGGACGGAATATTACTCATAAATAAATATATTTTGGGTAAATCTATTTATGGCATGTTATACATGACATTTTGAGGGCACATTTATAAAATATTGACCATTATACAGGGTGTCCCAATTTCGACCTACATATCAAAGTTGTCATTTTTCAAATAGAATGCCTCAAATTTTATTGCACATTTGGATAAACCAATTCAAAAGATGGAAATTGATATAATATACTATGGGGTTTTGGTAATTATCTACTGAGATGTAAGATGTTTTGTCCAGAAAAACCGTCCACTTCCGCAACGCCTCAATCCGCCATTTTGAAATTTGGAGAGCTGAATTTTGTATCAAAAAAAACTTACACACCTCAGCTTTTGTCTTATTTGTTACTTTTTAGAATTTTCATGTTTGCTCGTACATGGTGGTCAAAAACGCGAATTGTCTTTTTTCTCAGAAATTTCAAATGAATTTTTTGGTATAAGGTTTGATTCAGATAAAATCACTAGATTTTGAGTTATTAAGCTTTTAATTGAACAACACACCAAAATTAAAAAAATCACATCATGCATGGAGATAAAAGAAAAACAGTGGGCTAGTTCAATATTGCCACTAAGAGTACAGATTTGACAGAAGTTCTGCATATATCAGTTTCTGCTCCAATTTGCCGTGCACTTAAATGGGGATTTTCCTGCAACTTTAATAGAACCTCCAACTGATTCGCCTCATTGGTGACACTTGAATTATTTATACATTTCTTACTATATTCCACTGCTCCACTTGATTCAAAACGTTCTCGTAGTGTGGAAAATATTTCCGGCCTGGGTTGTCGCATATTAGGGTACCGTTAATTATAAATGCGAGATGCTAGGAAACTATTTCTTTGGGCTTCGCCCAAAACGAACACCATATTCACCATTTCTTTAGAAAAATTCATTTTCGAACACGTTTTTATTATAATGCTCACAAAGCTAATTTTGACAGTTTGTAACTAATCAACAATTTATTTGTTTCCAAGGATGATGCGATATTTTAGGGAATTAAGCCGTTCCATAAAATAACCGAATAGCCGTAAAAACCCTTATGTGTCTAGTAGTAGTAAAAAAAATTCTAAACAAAACATCTTATATCTCAGTACCTAATTACCTAAACCCACAGACTACTAAAGAATATTAATATATTATTTAGTAGTCTGTGCCTAAACCCCATAGTATGTTATATCAATTTTCTTCTTTTGAATTGGTTTATCCAAATATGCAATTAAATTTGAGGCATTCCATTTGAAAAATCACAACTTTGTTATGTAGGTCGAAATTGGGACACCCTGTATAATGGCCAATATTTTAGAAATGTGCCCTCAAATGTCATGTATAACATCCCGTAAATAGATTTTCCCAAAATGTATCTGTTTATGAGTAATATTCCGTCCACAAATGCATGGACCACCCTGTATGTATATACATGTATATATATATATATATGTATATATATATAGGTGAAAAATTAAAGCTTCCGCCTTTTGTTGGGTACTTCGACAAAATTTAAGCAAAGAGGACTCTTTATACTTAGTTAATTCTCTCTAGCTTTCAATGGACTTTGCCATCATCATCAGGAGCTGCAATTACATTGATAACAGTAGCAACAATAGTGTAAAATGAATTTAAATTGACTTAACTTACAGTAGTATGTGAGGATGTTGCTAATTGTTGTTTACGATGATGGCAAAGTCCATTGAAAGCTAGAGAGAATTAAAAAAAGTATAAAGAGTCCTCTTTGCTTAAATTTTGTCGAAGTACCCAACAAAAGGCGGAAGCTTTAATTTTTCACCTAACTGGTCTAGACGACAATGACCACGTCTTAAGTTATATATATACTCTTCAAACTGCGGAAATTTTACGTACCTATTAGACATATTTCATACAACATACGCTACGCGCTTTTAACACTCATAATGAAAGTAAAATATTTTCAATACACGCGACCTGTGCAACATATAGATATACTTCAAATGTTGTAAGTTGGGCATTCGGTATTTGGTACACGACTGAATACGTTTTTGGTCAGTAGTCGGGCTGGATTCTGAATACCGCTTCTGAATCGCAATATTCGAATAATACGCTTGCGGTGGCTATGGATGGCACAAACAGAATAGCTAAGCAAAGTTATTTTGTTTGTGTGGACGGTGGTATGGTTTATCTGAAGTCACTTGAAATAGCATAAAAACCTTTGGTCGGCGCGTCCTTTGTAATTTCATGACGTATCATAGGCGTGCGGTTATTTATTTAGAACGATAATAATAATGTTTTTATATTACAATAAATGGATTTTACTATCTTCTTATTTTTTTGATTTGGGATAAAAAATACTTATATTGGGAGTTTAATTTATGTTGACTGAAAGTTAAGAAATGGAAAAATTACAGAATTCCAACGTTTGACATAGGCAAATATTTACATAGCAGGTAGGTATATAAAAAGGTATATAAAGACTTACATTATAGGTATTTATATATCATCCTCGCCTTCGGAGCTGTCGCTAGAGTCATCTTGTAGAGGAATTACAACGGGATTTACAGGAGGCAAAACACAATATTCATTTTCTTTTTCAATAATATGCCTAGAACACTACTTCGATAGGTCTGTGGCGGCAATATGAGATACTGCATCTCTTATTGTGGCCAATAGCGATTCACTTAATTGAGGGGTCTGATTATGTTTTCTTACTTTTTTTTTAAAGCAGCCCAGACCAACTCAATCGGGTTAAAAATGCAGTAATAGGGAGGTAGACGTAATACTTCATGGCCATTTTGCTGAAGCAGATTGTCAACAGCATACTCTTTTTCAAATTTTTGTCTTTTAATAAGATCCAATAATATGGCTTTAGTTGATTTTTGTGGTATTTCCATTCCCTTATCCTTCATAAAATCAATAATGTCTTGTTTTTTTGTGCCTGTATTCGGAATTTTGTTTTTCTGTCGGGAATGGTATGGCGCATTGTTCATAATAATCACTGAATTTGGGGAAATGTTTGGTATTAACTGCTGCTCTATCCACTTTTCAAATAAGTCGGAGGTCATGTCCTCATGATAGTCGGCACATGATTCTTTGATATTTTTGGCAGATAACAGCAAGGCATTAGGTATAAATCCATTTTCACTGCCAGCATGGAGATAATGATTCGTTTTCCACGGTTGCATGGTGCATTTAAAATGCACTTGTTGCTGTCGTCAACCCAGCCGTACTGCACAACATCATGGGTATCATACCACGTTTCATCCAGGTAAATCAGATTTCTTTTCTGCTCTCTATAGATTTTAACTTTGTGCAAAAATTCTTGGCGCAATTCAACGATTCGAGACGACTCCATAATCACCATTCTCTTATCTAATTTTTTGTATTGAAAACCACACAGTTTTACAATACAGTGCAGTGAGTCTAAGCATTTGTAATTATAAAAATCTTCAGGATAATCTTTTAATTTATCCCGTATCATTTCCAACGTGGGCACCAAATTTTCTTTATAAAATCCGTATATTATACGACGAATATCTTCCTGAAAACCCACGTCTATTCTTTTTAATTTTTGCCCTATGCGCTTTCTGTGGAAGGAATGGTTGACTACATCTCCCCTTTTTATAACCCGATAAATGGTAGACCGACTGATTTTTGTCAGGATACAAATTCTGTTTAAAATTTGATTTTGCGAGGAATCTGGATTTTCGTTTTTCAGACAATCATACATATTTAGGATTACTCTTTGGGTCTGTTCCTCTAAATCTTTATGAAAGAATTCTGCCTGCACAGGTTCATCAACCATCTCCTCGTGGCTTGGAGCATTTTCCCAAGGTCTCCAAAGAGCCATATTTAGGACATACAAGAACAATCAACACAACAATTAAATCAACAAGTAAACTGAGTATTCAAAAGTCAAAAACACACAAACTAATAAAATCTATGAAAAAACACGGACAGACTAAAGAAAACACGTTTATTCACCGCTACACGGCACTGGCTAAACTGTTTCAATTTTCAGTAGCCACCTGCACTTGTTCAGAGCTCTGAAATACACGCTTTCTCATTGGCTATGTCCACGCATAGGCGTGCTTTACTCCACGTGGACCGGTGAAACTGCCTTTGATCTTATACGGGGGATATTTGCTGCGAAATTTGGCGATTTTTGCAGCAACAGAGCGTGTTAAATATAGATATATAAAACGCACCCGGTATTTCACAGTGTTTCAAGTGACTTCAGATAAAGTATACTTCTGAATTCGCGATGTCGACAGGTCGCTTACGGAACGAGATTAGATTTCGTATGCACTTGTGCTTGTGCAGTATACACAGTTATAACTTGTGTGTGATAAAATATAAAGTAGACATACCAAAAAGGTGAGTTTATTTTTTAATTGTGTAGGTACATTGTGTAAGATTAATATATTTTCTTATTAAGATTTATGCCAATATCTATAAAAATCTAATAAAAATCAGGTCATGTCATTGTGACATTGTGTATCAAAGTGTTATTTTGTTTTTATAATCGTGTTTTTAATTTCTTTGTATATTTTTATAACTTAGGTACATAAATAAAAGTCAAATTCATAGTGTGCATACGTTTTTTTTAATTGGAATATTCAGAAAGAAGTCATATTTAAATGAATCGGTATTCAGAACAGCGGTATTCGAATACTTTTTTATAGTATGTATTCGAAACTTGAGTATTTAAAATACGGTATTCAGGATTCGTATCCGAATACCGGATTTCGGTATTCGATCCAAGGCTGACATAGCAACCATACCAGATCGACGGTACTGTGGGTAGGGTTGTTTTTTTTTTGTTATACATGTGTTGGTAGCTAACTTTTTCTTTCGAAAAGCTAACGTGTGCTGAACTTACTCCTTTATGAACTGTGACAGCGTTTTGTGGGAAGTACTGGATCGACTTGACTCGATTTTTTGCGAGTATTCATAAACATATTTAGCAATTGTTCCGTCAATTACTTACCGGGATCAGTGGCCACGCTCGAGAGTGATACGTTGTTCCTAATGTCATGGAAATTTGGATGCAACCCGTAATTCCGAATGCCATCTGTGCGGTCCGTTTGGAGATTCGTAGAAATATGAGACTGAAAAACAAAATTGTGTCAAATAAGAATCCGCATTCACCAATAACTTTCACATGTTTTTTTGCCAAGTAGAATGTCAATAAATGAACAAGAAAAATAAAAATATTTTGGCGAACCAGCGTTGTCGGTGCTTAGGCCATCTCACATTCATCCGGTCCATTTATACGAAGACCTGGTAAAAGCTCAAGAAACTATGAGGTAAATCTGGAAAAAAACTTGGCCAACGTTACCTTTACTATTGCAGACTATAAAAGTTGATATTTGTGGTGAACAAGTCGACTTTTACAGTAAAGTTCGAGAGATATCTTCTGTTTTGTGATGAAACATTTTGAACATCTGAATATGGATCATAATATACAGGGTGTTCCTTAATGATATGCGAATGTTTAAGGGTGTGAATCAACATGAAAAATTAATTTTAGTTTTCTTTATAGATTATGGTCGAAAAATGTTTCCTTACAAAACCCGGAGTGTTGAAGTTTTAGGAAAAAAATGGAAGTTAATTAATATTTTCAGAACCGCTTCAGATATTCCACTGATATTTAGTACGTAGTGAAAGTTAATAAAGTCGCATATTTTTCAATGCAAAATAATTTTTAGCTTTAACAGTCGCGTGCGTACGGGTATTGACTTCGATATTTTTTAAGAAAAAATGGTACGCCAATGGTTTTTTGTCAAATAAAAACTATTTTGAATACCCCGTTCAATTTAAAACAAACGATCTCTCTTGAATTGTTTTCCTTCGATGCGCCATTTTTGAGTAAAAAAAAATAAAAACCGGTCTATTGTCCGAGAAAATTAATAGTTGCTCTGAAATATATATACTCGTACGCACGCCACTGTTGAAGCTAAAAATTATTTTTGCATTGAAAAATATGCAACTTTATTAACTTTCACTACGTACTAAATATCAGTGAAATATCTGAAGCGGTTCTGAAAATATTAATTTCCATTTTTTCCTAAGACTTCAACACCCCGAGTTTTCGTAAGGAAACATTTTGGACCATAGTTTATAACGCAAACTCACATTAATTTTTCACGTAGATTCACACCTTTAAATGTTCGCATATCATTAAGGAACACCCTGTAGAGTGTGGAAACTTTTATTCTATATATACAGGGTGACTTTGAAGTTGAGTCATTAATTTTAAGATAATGATTGTAGAAGGAAGATAAACCAAAATATGTGTGTAAAAATAAAAAAAATAAAAAAAAAAATTTACCTTGTTTTATAAAGTATCCTCCCGACAAGTATTTCAGTGCGGACCTGTATTTGATCGTGAGGTCTTGGGGCACCGGCATGCCGTCAACTGTGAGGTCTTAAGTCACCTGATTCACGAGCCCGTTGTACTACATTAACAAAGGCACGAGGGGTTGGTTGCACTCGATTGGGAAACCGATCCGCATAAACATGTGCCATTTTTTATTTCGTTTGAGCCACGCAACAGACACGACTATTCACTTACGCGTTACCCGACTGACACTGACTGTTTACAACTGAATAAAGTAATTGTAAAAACATCGTTCCAAATTCTTTCGCTTTTTTGTTTCCGATGCGATGAACCGATAAGGCGGATTATATCCGTTGTTGCCAAACACGAGCACATAATATATTATTGAGACAGGGCGGTACTCAAACTTCCAAAGGGCTATAACTTTGTTACTTTAATTTTACCAGAAAAATGGTAAAGGAAAAAAACATTTCTTTTGATCAGATCTACTCACTGTTAAAATAAATGACTCAACTTCGAAGTCACCCTGTATATACTCGTATATATATATATATATATAATAGAAATATGTCATTATTGTTGTTATATATACAGTGTCTATTTTTCCTATACTATTTTGTGTTAGTTCGAGGTTTTTGATAAGTTGTCTCCCTTTACCAAAATTGGTCTGGATCTGAAATCAGCGACCCAAAAAACACCAGGTAACCAAATATTGTATAAATGCGTTATTTTTTTGTCAGTTGTCGATGTTCTGGACCACTGTGTATCCATCGGTTACTTTTGTATCTCTACGTGGACTGGCCCCCAAAATTCCCTTAGTAAAATGTTTGATGTGACTCGGAAGATTAAGTATATACGTACCTCTCCACTAGTCATGGGTAAAGAGAGGGAAGATTCGTCCGGATCTGGACTGCTCCCAGATGAAGATTCGCACCGTATCCTTTGAGAATCCAATACCTGTTCTGCTACTTGCCTTCCAATTTTGCTCGCCTCTATGTGGTTGTTTATCATCATCTGTATATCTTTGGCGTTCGCTAAAACAATTAAGTGTAAAAATATGCCCTAAGTTTATTTAAAATGTGTCTATGTCACTACTTTTCACTGTTGTCCAGTCGTTCATTTTCATTGAAAATTCTTACAGGTACTCCGACGCTATCTTTTATTTTGGTAGCAGATCTTCAATGAGAGTTTTTCCCTCCGTGTACTTACAATGTGTGAAAAAATCCAAATTTTCCCTGATTCCATCTGTCCGTTCTGCAGTACTTTCGACAGTCCCATAATCTGTTCTGAAAGTGAAATAATAATAGTTTATTTTCCATACATTTCTGTATCAAAGTATTAGCAGAGACAGAAGCCTAAATACCGGGGCACCACGACTGTTATGAGGAGCTTAAAGACACTTTTACCTGAGGAGGCTTTTCCCAGTTCTTCTTAGCTTGGGCAGTTCAAAAATCAGATCAACACGGTTTCTTTCTCACAGTAGCTGCGGTGCCTTGGTATTTAGGCTTCTGACTACGCGACTGCTAAAGTTAAGAATCCTAGATCAATATACTTGACGCCATTTTTACTTCGGACGCCTACTGGCGGAGAAATATTGTAATTATGCGATAACTTTCGAAAATAACATATGTTTTTTGTGTACATTACGAAAAACCATGTCACAAATTTCCGTCGGTCTGTTTGTCTGTCTGTCCACCTATAACTTGTGAAGTACCGGTCAAACTTGGATGAAATTTTTACACAGTGTTATTACTATGCAAAAGGTTTGCAGTTTTTGAAATTTGGTCCGATGGTCGCAAAGCTAGGGCAAAAACACAAACAAAATAAAACCCGCTTAAACTTCGTTTATTGATGTTTCGGAAGCTCCTGATCATTTTCAGAAAAAAATTTATAGGGGTTGAAAATCAGGGTTGGGGGGGTTGTAAATCAGGGTTGGGGGTTGTAGGGGGAAGTGAAGGGTATAATATATATATATTTTTTTTTGTAGATATTATTCCATAAATGCTTTCATATGCATATCTCACACATCATCGATTTTCCACCGTACATTTGCCCTTAAAAGAGAAACATTTGTAGCAGCACCGTTGCCAGATGGTCGTGACGACAACGAGGCGCGAGAAGTGCAGAGTTAAAGTTCTTGCCGCCATTTTTTACTTACAATATTAAACTATTTTTAGCGATGAGGTTCTCGATCTCCTTCGTCCAAGGGTTCCTGAACGATTTCCATTCGCTCTGCAATCTGACGTAACTACCCGTTTTCGTTCGAAACCTGTACACCCCAGTGGTCACAGCGCCATCGCATATTTTCAGCGCCATCTTGTGGCAGTCTGCCAAAGCTCGAATGTCGTCGTTGTGATAGTACTCGTACATGCTAGTACCGAGTAGCTCTTGAGGAAGAAAGCCCAGGATTAACGTTGCCCTGAAAAAAATTGATACCTACTTTTTGACAAGGAAAATCTTTTATAGGTAGTATTACATTGTCGGCCTTTCGTACCCGAAGTGTGAGATTTTTTAAAAATGCGCTATATACTACCTACAACTTCTCAGTCATTGCCTGAGTACATATTCTACCATTAAAAAAAGTTGTTCAAACATTTTTGACGCGATTTTGGGCCTGGCAACATACATACGAGCCCCTTCCCACTTCAGTTGGCTCAACTATTGGAAATGTGGATACAAACAAATATTTGGCAATTTTAGAAGAATCGCTTTTACTAGTGATGGAAGACTGTTTGACATCCGGCCAAGATTTTGTGTTTCAGCAAGGTGGTCCAGCGTGCCATACCTCAAAAAAGGCTATAAAATGGATGGAAAAAAATAATGTACCACTTTTGAAATGGGTTTCTAGCAGTCCAGATCTGTCACCTATTGAAACTTTGTGGCACGAGATGAAAAAGGTTCTACTACAACATCCTACTCATACAATGACCGAACTGAGACAAAAGCTTCAAGAAATATGCGACTGTTTTGCACCAAATTTTTGCCAAAACTTGGTTAACACAGTGCCCCAAAGGATTTCAGCCGGCATATTTTGGTACAAATCTTGAAGTGGGCAAACTGAAGTGGGAAGGGGCTCGTATTACCCGATACCCATTGTCTTTTAATTTTTTGAGGGAATGACCCTGGGGGCCGAGGCTGAAAGGGGTGAAGTAGTTTTTAGTTAAAAAAGTAGTCCCTCTCAACAAATCTTTTCACGTGTCTCGGCGTTTTTTTTAATCAGTGGTTTTCGATAAATCCGTTGTTTGAAGTTTTCAAATGAACACCATGTATATCATGAATAACAAGTGCTCCAAAGCATACGCTTATGGAACACCAGATGTGATGTTAGTAAAGTTAGAAAAAGTATTATTAATGGCATTATTTATTGTCATACTTTACCTTTGATCAACGAATAAGAATTTGCCGTCCAAGGCATGTCTGCTTACGAATTGTAGGTTCTGTCGATGTCTTTCAGATTGTTGATGTGATTCTACATCTGATCCTAATCCTGGACTCCTGTTAGCGGCACCTGTCACATCTGGTAACACCCTTCCCACCTAGATGTATTTTATTTATTAGCATAGTCAGGGGTCTAATACAGTATGTTAAGGTCGTACATCACTTTTCTTCAACGATTAGGCGCGTATTATGACTACTGTCTGATGTTTTATTATTCATATTATGGTCATGTTTTTTGACATTATTCGTCCATCCGCAGCTTTGAAACAAATTAACGTACAGACGCTGTATTAATTCACATATTTTCGAAATATATTTTTTCTAAAATATTTTTTTTATTTTGAAGAAAAACGACTCTTTGAGAGAATGTTGACATGCGACGTAGAGAAATTATAGGGCAAGTCATCAAAGAAAAAAACAATTTTTGGTTCAATCGATGTTCGAGTTATGGCTGAAAATTGAATTGTTAGAGAAATTGAGGGCAGATTCAACACCTAAAAACATAAAGCAAGCTATACAGTGCTTTTCAAAAATGTACAAAATGATAATTGTAGTTTCAATTTTGATATTTACCGCCACTAAACAGCTGAGATTACAACTATCTCCCCCTCCCCCGTCATTATCGCATTCTGGTCCACCCCCGCTACTGTCCTGTGTGTCACTGCCCCCTGTAGAGTCTTGTCTTTGATGTACAGGGTGGTGCAGACCTACTTTTGCAGGCGCCCATGATTTCAGGTACCCTGTGCATTGGATCACGTTGTACTTTTTATCTGAAAGAAATTTATGCGATATACATGGTGTCCCTACTTGAACGGTAGAAAGTATGTCACAACGAATTCAGGGATTTATTTGTCCAGAGTCTGTAGTGAGGATCAAAGTGCACTTGATTCTGTCAAATTCGTATATTTAGTGCAGATAATTGTAGGTGCTAAATACGAAAGCTACACAGGGGTAACGTAAAACAAGACTGAACGGTGAAAACATCCAGAACGAACTCGGTTTTTTCACTTTTTTGTTTTTTTACTTTTTGAGGTACGGCATTCACGAGTAATATGTGGCTGCTATTTTCCACACTTAGCTTTGCTATTCCAAATAAGGAAACTCTCGACTTTCAGGACATTCATTATTACAAACCTGAACTATGTTTTCTTCTTCTGTGATACCCAGTCGTGGTATCCGCTTCTTCTTTGATCTGTACTGTAGTCTTGCACTTCATTCTACAGAAGAACGATCTTCTGGCACCTGGACATAACCTGGAGGCGCCTTGAGGTACGTCGGTTTTAACTGGCAACATTGCTGAAATATACAAGATGAAACACGCTATAAAAGTTATGTATACAGTGGCTTTTCAAAAGTATCCACCGCAACTTATTTTTCGATTGAGCCACCTTGGAACATTCTTTTATGTTATTTCTTTTTGAAGGTCCTTTTCAGTATTTTGTAACCAAAGCTAAGTCTAAGCTTACTATCATACAAAATGACGAAAATTAGAGAGAAATCGACACCACGAAAAACCATGTCACTAATTTCCGTCGATCTGTCTATCCGCTAATCCTCGGCCCGCCTGTAACTCGAATTTGGATTCACACAAGGTTACGAGTACCACGATAAGGACGAAAAAGCTCTACAGTTTGTGAAAATCGATTCAATAGCGGCGGAGCTGAGAGCAAAAAACAGAAAAAATAAAAATCGGTCGAACTCCGTTTTTGGACGTTGCAGATAATTTTGTAGGGGCTTAAAATTGGGGTTGGAAGTGATTATAATGAATATACATTTGAGGTAAATAACAGTTATACTCTGATACCAAAACGGAAGAAAGTAGTATAAATCGGTGCGCGCGGATCCTGCCGTATTCAAAGACGTTAAGAGCGGCGTACGATGTGCTTTGCTACTCTCTTCCGTTTCGGTACCAGGCGATAGTCACATTTTTATGAATAAAGTAGCATGTCTATTCAGGTACGCTGATAACGGGTGATTTTTTAAGAGGTATAGGATTTGATTTTCAAAAAAACACAAAAAATTTGAAAAAACGACTAAATCTTTATTTGAGTCGATAGAACGGTCGATAATTTAATGTTTAAAGATTATTTCATGTAAATGTTGGCCGCGGCTCCGCTTTAGATGGCCCATGCGCAAGGTCCAATTTTGGCACACTCTCTCCAACATATCGGCCGGTATCTCACGAATAAATGCTTCAATATTGGCTTCCAGTGCGTCAATCGTTGCTAGTTTATCCCTGTAGACATTAGCCTTAACATGGCCCCACAATAAATAGTCCAACGGCGTTAAATCACACGATCTAGGCGGCCAATTGACGGGCCCCAAACGTGAGATAAACTGTTCACCGAACTCGCCTCTCAATAGGGCCATTGTTTCGTGTGCGGTGTGGCATGTGGCACCGTCTTGTTGAAACCACATGTCAGCCAAGTCCAGCTCTTCCATTTTGGGCAAAAAAAAGTTTGTGTGTGCACGGTAGCGCTCGCCATTCAGTTACGTTCCGGCCATTGTCGTGTTTGAAGAAGTACGGCACGATGATGCCACCGGCCCATTATCCACACCAGTGATTTTTTCGGGATGCATTGGTAGCTCTTGCAATGCTTCTGGCTGGTCTTCACTCCAGATGTGGCAATTTTGGTGGTTAACGTACCCATTCAACCAGAAATGAGCTTCGTCGCTGAACACAATTTTTCGATAAAAATGTGGATCTTTCTCCAACTTTGCCTGCGCCCATTCACCAAATGGGAAACGTTGTGCGAGGTCGTGTGGCTTCAATTCTTGTACCAGCTGTATCTTACAAGGTTTTACACCCAAATCCTGTCGCAAAATTTTCCGCGTGGTCATCACTAACACTGGCGGATACAGCCGCAATATTTTCTTCAGTCCTCACTCTACGTCTGCGTGTTGGTGGTTTAATGTCCAATAATGTAAACTGGGTTCGAAATTTAGTCACAAGCTTCCGAATAGCTCCCTCAGTAGGCCGACCAAATTGCCCATAAATTGGAAGCAGTGGTCGATGCACTCTCTTAACCGAGCATGAATTTTGATAGTAAAATTCAATAATTTGCAAGCGTTGTTCGTTCGTAAGTCGATTCATGGTTAAATTATAGACCAAACTGAACAAGTTTGACAATGACACAAGACACGATTCACGCGTCATCTGTCAAAAACAGTGTTGCCAAAAAGATACTAGCAAAAAAATCACCCATTATATGTAAATGATTTGTATAGCATAGTTAAGACTCTAGAGACAACTACGAGTAGAAACTCACCATTTTGATTACCTTTTATACAGTAATGACCGCTTATAACGAACCTCAAGGGACCGGCGAAGTTCGTAATAGACGATAAATAATGCTAATACCAGAAAATATTTTTCATTAGTTTATTATTCAACCAGAGGTATATAAAATGTTTGTAATAGTATATAATAATATCTATAATCCACATTTATAAAAGTTTTTGAAAATCTTTCTTAAAAAATCATTTATTTTAGTTTGTTTTATTTTTGTGAAATGATTCCATTAATATGCAATTCCACTGCAGCTAGTCGATCTATCACACGATGCGGAGTATTTCGTGACTGAAGGAAATGACGAACGCTGTCAATATGTCGGAGTGCTTCTGATGTGGTTGGAGTTGGTATCAGTTCCATACCGACAGATTCGTCATCTTTATTTTCCTTTTCTTCGTCATCATTAGTATCAACTGCCGAAGATATAGCAGCTACAATAGCATCATCATCCAGGTATTCGACAGTCACAATATGAACAAACTCATTGAAATCGTTTTCACCATAAGGAAGATTGGCTCTAATATTGTCTCGAAGATCGTCTTCCTGTTGAATTTTCTTCATCCACTCAACTAATGCCAGGTCAGCGTCGGGATCAAAATGATCCTCAACCTCCAAGAAACCTCCATGCGTAAAACAATTTAAAATTGTTTCTTTTGATACCTTCTGCCATGCCATATGGATGATGTTTATTGCATCCAAAATATTGATTGTTAAATTTTCCCCGCCACTATCAATAAAATTTACCATTCTCGAGAGAAGAACTTGACGATAATGGCTTTTTAAACTGTGGATTACACCCTGATCCATAGGCTGTAGTTTAGAACTCGTGTTTGGGAGTATGAACACTAGCTTACTACAGTCCAAATAATATAATTTTTCGTTTTTCGCGGCGTAACTGAACATCCCAATTACGCAGTTCAGCATCAAAAATCTCTGAGGTCATCCGTGCTCTTTTATTGGATTTGTAATTAACTGACAACTGTGAAACGTGTACAAAATTTTTCTTAGTGCAATGTTTTGCTTTTTGAATAAAAAAACTGATTCTTCGCACTTTTCAACATAAAAAAGCTCTCTTGTGAATTTTCGTAATAGTTAGCCGTTTTTGAGATATTTCGATTTTTAAGGTTCGATGCATTTTTAATTATTTATGGGAAAATATTGGAATCCAAAATACCTATTTATGAAAATATATCTCCAAACATATTTCCTTATTATTTCTATTATTATAATATACTATGTGACATATAAATCCGAAAACCCAGTTTAAATGGTTTTATTTAATAAAAGTTGGTGAATGTATTTATCTTACTGTAAATAACAAGTGAAAAAATTTTCCGCCTTATCAGTTGGACATTGCTTTTTTTTAATTCACTAACGCTCTAAAAATGAATATTTCAGCCGCAGTAAAGAATCAACGTTGGCGGATTTTGGTTCTTGGCATCCTTTACGATCGGTTAGGATGCCTAGAGTACGGAGACCTGTACGATTTCGTCAACTTAGTGAGTTTGATAGGGGCCGTATAGTGGGACTTCGGGAAGCTGGACTTTCTTTTCGGGCAATTGCAGTTAGAGTGCAAAGAAGTGTAGACACTGTGGTTAGGTGTTGTCTCGATTTTGTTTAGGCATGCACGATGGTCGTGCCAGGGTTAGAAGGCGACGTGGTGAAAGGAGGAATCCACAGTTTTTTGTTGAAAGACATGTTCATCACACTGTTGGAGTTATGGTTTGGGGTGCTATAGCTTATGGTTCCAGGTCACCTTTAATCTTCATCAGAGATAACATGAACGCACAGCGTTATATTCACGAAGTTCTAGAACCCCATCTTTTACCCTATCTTGACACCCTGGCAGATCCAACTTTCCAACAAGATAATGCCCGACCACATGTTGCAAGAGTCACAATAGACTTCTTTCAACATAATGATGTCACATTGTTACCATGGCTACCAAGATCTCCCGACTTATCCCCTATTGAGCACGTGTGGGATATGATGGGTAGGAGATTTTGCTCAATTTGCAACGTCCTCCTCAGACTCTAGAAGCACTTCGAGAGGAGTTGGTGGTTGCCTGGAATGAGATACCACAGGAGGACATTGACCACCTGATCAGAAGCATGCCTAGGCGCGTTGGAGAATGCGTAGCACATCAGGGTGCATCCACACATTATTAAAGGTCAAAGGGCTTTAAAGCAGTGCAATCATTTTGAAATTTTTATCATTTACTTATTATGCTTCATTAAGTACTTAAACAAAATTTTATTAAAATAAAACCATTTAAACTGGGTGTTCGGATTTATATGTCACTTAGTATATTTGGTCGCATGAAAATCCGCATGCAGTTCGGGAAAGAAATTTTCAGCATGAATTTAGTGTGAACGTGTGGATTGGTATCTACCGTAATTGACTATTTGGACCCTACCTTTTGCCTGCAAGGTTAAATGCTGCGACCTTCTTGGAATTTTTAAAGGCTGAACATGCAAATATGTGGGATGATGTTATGTTAGATTTAAGAAGATTGGCCCGGTTTCAGCTGGATGGTTGTCCAGCTCATTATTCGAGAATAGTTAGAAACTGGCTGGATGAAAATTATCCAGAAAGATTGATCGGCCGTGGAGGACCAGTCGCCTGGCCTCCACGATTCCCTGACCTAAATCCATTAGATTTCTTTCTGTGGGGATTTCTGAAAGAAAAAGTGTACCAGACTCCCGTAACCACAACAGATATGCTAATAGACAGAATCAGGAATGCATGTGATAAAATAAGGCCTTATTTGAATACTGCTATACCACGTTCGATCATTCGTAGATGTGAATTGTGTATTGAATAATTGGGTTTACATTTCGAGCAACTACTTTAGATTTTGTATGTTTGTCCTAACTATCCAATAGCATTTTAGTTGTAAATAATTAATTTAATTTGTTAAAAATAATATTGGAAAATTAAACAAATTAATATTCTGTTTTTCTGTGTTTATTTGGAGTTAGGAATTATTGCTGTGTTTAAAAACACAATCTAAACGATCATCTTAATTACTTGTAATGCCCAAATCGAAAATGTAAAAAAAATATTATTTTCCCATAAATAATTAAAAATGCATCGAACCTTAAAAATCGAAATATCTCAAAAACGGCTAACTATAACGAAAACTCACAGGAGAGCTTTTTTATGCAGAAAAGTGCGAAGAATCAGTTTTTTTATCCAAAAAGCAAAAAATTGCACTAAGAAATTTTTTTCGATCATTTTAATACACTACAGGTACAGTAGAGAGCGCCCTCTAGCGGCTACAGTAAAACTATGTCCATAGTTCGTTTTGTCGTACCAAAAAACCCTTGTACACCAATTTTCACTGTTATACATCAAATATTGTTCGAAATATTAAAAAAAAACTATTTTAAAAAGTAAATTTAAACACCCTGTATTTCGGAAGCCACGCATTTTTCGACCCATGTTTATATAGACTTTATGCATTAATTTTAAAAGTTCTTTCGAATCTTAAAGTTATGCAACAATAAACTGAAACACCCTGTATACAAAAACAATATCAATGTTAAGTTTCAGAAACATTGCGCCTGCATTTTTATATCTTTATATTAGTCAGATAGAAATTGAATCAGTACTCACTTTTGGCGTCAATCAGTCTTTCTCTGGGGCTGAGGTCTAAGGAAGACAGTTGTTCTTTCACCTTGGCAACGTCTTTCGGATGCAGGATATCAAATAAACTCTGACCTAATAAGTCACCCTAAGAAAAATAAAAAGAAGATGAATCATTTGGAATAATGTTCATTCTACTTTATACTCTGTTTCTAAATGAGTATATTTACCTGTGAAAAATTGAGGACTTTCGAGACAGACTCAGATACGTATAAAATTCTACCTCTATCGCAGCCCACAACGAAGAGGAACCCGTCTGCGGCCTAAAACAAGAAATACTTCCATCCAGTAACAATTTTTGAAAATGTTTTTGAACTTTCGAGGAGTCCCATCAATTTCTGCGAAAAACTGGCAATAAATTGTTGATCTCTGCATTAGATTTTAGCTCGGCGAGAATTAATGAAAAATCTCATTAATGCCTTTGAAGTTTCTTAAAACCGAATTTTCATTATCGCCAACCGAAACTCTGTGCATGTGTTAATTTACTTGAAGAACACTGATTTCGAATATTGTCGCCAAAAAGTAATAATCTCGATTTGAGTGGAAAACGGATACTAGGTTTACCGAAATAGGTAATCCTGCGTGTAGAGCACTGTCAGCAAAGCTGTAGATCGGATTGAGGTCGTTGATATCTAAAAGAACATTCAGGCATAAGACCGTAAGACGAGTGCTCTTGTCGCTCGACATCAACAAAGCTTCTGGTCCGGACTTGATTCCTGCCATTGTACTGAAGAGATGTGCAGCTGAGCTTGCTCCAGTTCTTTCGCGTCTCTTCCAGATATCTTATGAATCCGGCACCTTCCCAGAAAACTGGAAATTTGCTCATGTACAGCCCATCCCAAAAAAAGGATCTAAAACCGACCCTTACAACTACAGGCCTATAGCTCTGCTTTCTGTTATAAGTAAAGTGATGGAGAGGTGCATAAATCGCGAGCTTCTGGACTACCTCGAACGTCACAGCTTGATTAGCGACAGGCAGTATGGTTTCCGGCACCAACTATCCACAGGGGACCTCCTAGCTTACGTCACGCAACTGTGGAGTAAACTCATCCAGTCTCATGGTGAGGCTCATGTCGTTGCTCTTGACATCACGAAAGCGTTCGATCAGCTGTGGCACGCTGCCCTCTTGAGCAAACTTCCATCCTACGGCCTCCCAGAAAAGCTTTGCAGATGGGTGGCTGACTTTATCTCTGGCCGCAAGATAACCGTCGTAATTGACGGATTCTCCTCTTCATCCCACAACGTCAACGCGGGTGTACCCCAGGGATCGGTCTTGGCTCCAACACTGTTTCTCTTACATATCAACGACCTCCTTTCCTGCACGATCAACCCAATCCACAGCTTCGCTGATGACAGCACTCTACATGCAGGAATTCAGAGTGACAAGCCGATCTCTGCCGCTGAGCTGGAAAAAAGAAGACTAGCGACGACTTCTTCTCTGACAAGAGACCTGGAGGCTATCACTGCTAGGGGACGCAACAATCTTGTACAGTTCAATGCTTCCAAAACACAGTACTGTACTTTGACGAACAAAAAGCGTCCTAGCGCTCATACAGTTTCGATGGACGGTCGAGTTCTACCAAAGAGCCATTCATTTCGGCTGGTCGGAGTCCAGATCACCGAGGACCTGATCTGGCACGAACACATCTCTTCAATAGCTGCAGCTGCTGGGAAAAAGCTAGGCTATTTGTTTAGGGCTAAGAAGTACTTTTCTCCGCATGACCTTCTCACTCTATACAAGGCCCAGATAAGGCCCAGCCTCGAGTATTGCTCACACATTTGGGGTGCTGCCGCCCCGACTACATTGTCCATGCTCGATGCTGTCCAGAGGAGGGCGGTCCGACTGATCGATGACTCTTCTCTAACAGACAGTCTCGGGACTCTTTCGCACCGGCGGGCCGTCGGCGATCTAGCTCTTTTCTATCGCTACACCAACGGGCTTTGCTCCTCAGAGCTCTCTTCCATGATGCCGCCGCGCGATGTGCCTGCCAGACAGACCCGCCTGACTTCGACGTCCCATCCTAACCGTGTCAAACTTCGTACATCCAGAACTGGCCGATACGACCGCTCCTTTGTCCCGAGGGTGTCTAGATTGTGGAACAATCTACGGGAGGAAGCTTTTCCCTGTTCTACTAACCTTAGGCAGTTCAAAAATCGTATTAACAAAATTTCTTTGGGATCATCATAGCAGCCGCGGTGTTCCGGCATTTAGGCTTCTGCCTGCGCGGCTGTTTCGATATAAGAAAAAAAAAAAGAAACAATGTCGGGGCCAAGACCGATCCCTGGGGAACACCCGCGTTGACATTGTGGGATGAAGTCAGCCCCGACTTCTTCAAAGCTTCTCTAAGAGGCCATAGGACGAAAGTTTGACTTGACGCGTTCAAAAACTAGGTAGCGATAGGGGTCCTTTTTGAAAGGCACTGCATAATTCCATAATTAAACAGGTTCATAATACGCCTATGAAACGAGAACACCTATTTTTCCATGAAGATAACCGACGCTCCTTTTATAGTCATGAACAATGAACATGTAAGGATTACATACCTCACGTGAATAACTGAACTACGGTTTTTTTATTCGCACAATAGTAATAACAAAATACCAGATAGATCGTTAGATTATTCTGTATCGCTCATTTCTATTACCACCTAAGAGAAAAATGCAAAAGTACCGTTGCAGGTTGGCCTTGCAGCTCTTGCTGTTTTCATATTCACCGTAAGATCGTTATTGTTGAGATGCAGATATCAACAAATGTTACAGTAATATCAAGGCTTTTGTGTCACACTACCCTCGCATAGGTGGAACGTTTTTGCAGGATTATCCAAAAATGACAAGAGCCAAAAACTTTTTTCTGGTACGTCTCTGAAGATACCCTACGTTGGCGGTTTTAGAAAGACAAGACAAGGAACATGAAAGAAAACCGGTGATTCACTAATGCATGAAATGCAACAACACAATATTCCTGCCTCCCTCACCCACGTGGTAGAGAAATATCTCAATGGTTGAACAGTGCGCAGAAAAATTTTAAACGTTTTATCCAGTCCACGGGAGTTAGTGAATCGTGTGCCACAAGGCTCAATTTTGGGTCCGGTTTTATGTTCTAGACCTTCCAAAAAACTACGTTGCGGGAACTATTTTCTCACAATACTTAGATGACTATGTGTGTATTAAGTCGTTCCTCAAATCTAGATCGCACGAATAACATGAAAAATCGAAAAATTTAATGTTGTCAAACTACCTAAATATTCTTAAGGATCGTCAAGAAGCACTTTAGGAGGTACTGTTATTCTAAATATTTGTTTTTTTTAATTGCTAGCCAAGCGCGCTGATGTAGAAGTAGAATATACATTCCCTAAAGAATAATCAAGAACTTTCACAACATTAAAATTTTTATTTTTCATATTAGCTTTCGTGGTTGAAAAGGAATATTTTGCGATTTTTGATATACGTATTAAATTGCTTATGTAAAAAAAATTTAAGTTTAGAGAAGTTCTTAAGAACATTTATTGCGTAGAATGATCGTATTAACTTTGAAAAAACAATTTTAGGAACTGGTTAAAAACATTGTTCAGGCAATTTTTGATGCAATTTTGGGCCTGGTAAAATACATATAATTGATTTTTTCACGGACTATATGAAGTACTACCATCTGTCTAATAATACTAGTTTTCAGAAGTGGGATCAATAGTTTCCACTAGTTGCATGATAAAACCCTTGATCAACAGGTTGCGTTACTCCTTACCTGCAATATGAGGTGTTTAAGTTCCTGATCAGAAAGAAACGAAGGCTTGTAGTGTCCCTCCGTGTACGACGGTACAGCGCCTTTGATACTCTTCAGATGCTGAACGGCCATCCGTAATACTGTCAATTTGTCCAGCTTGCGGGACATCGCGTGGCACATGGGCACCATTGCGGACAATTGAGTGATGTACGTGTTCATCTTGTCTCTGCGTCGTTTCTCTACCTCGCTGTGGTTCTGCCTTGAACATATGTCAGAAGGACATCGTTTTATATTGTCCATCATGCAAACATAGAACTTATTTGTACCCTTCATTATCTTACCTCGTTTCAAGCTAGCCATACATAATTTGTTTTGCGAACTGTCGCACTTTAACGTGTGTGGCCAGCTTAAGATAAAATAAGGAAGATTACATCGTAAGTAACCTCCCTGACAAATTTAGGTTAAGTGTCACTTCTTTTTTTCGTTGCTGTGGTTATGCCTTGAACATATGTCAAAAGAGGTCTTCATTTCTATTGCTCATCATGCAAGCATAGAGCTTATTTGTCGAATACGATATTATCATTGACAATCTTACCCTTGTTACATATACTAAGTGACATATAAATCCGAACACCCAGTTTAAATGGTTTTATTTTAATAAAATTTTGTATAAGTACTTAATGAAGCATAATAAGTAAATGATAAAAATTTCAAAATGATTGCACTGCTTTAAAGCCCTTTGACCTTTAAAAATGTGTGGATGCACCCTGATGTGCTACGCATTCTCCAACGTGCCTAGGCATGCTTCTGATCAGGTGGTCAATGTCCTCCTGTGGTATCTCATTCCACGCAACCACCAACTCCTCTCGAAGTGCTTCTAGAGTCTGAGGAGGACGTTGCAAATTGAGCAATCTCCTACCCATCATATCCCACACGTGCTCAATTGGGGATAAGTCGGGAGATCTTGGTGGCCATGGTAACAATGTGACATCATTATGTTGAAAGAAGTCTATTGTGACTCTTGCAACATGTGGTCGGGCATTATCTTGTTGGAAAGTTGGATCTGCCAGGGTGTCCAGATAGGGTAAAAGATGGGGTTCTAGAACTTCGTGGATATAACGCTGCGCGTTCATGTTACCTCTGATGAAGATTAAAGGTGACCTGGAACTATAAGCTATAGCACCCCAAACCATAACTCCAACAGTGTGATGAACATGTCTTTCAACAAAAAACTGTGGATTCCTCCTTTCACCACGTCGCCTTCTAACCCTGGCACGACCATCGTGCATGCCTAAACAAAATCGAGACTCGTCACTAAAGACAATACTGTTCCATTCCTGATCCCAGAGTGACCGTTGTCTGCACCACTCAAGGCGATGTTCTCGAGTTGAAGGGAGGACCCAGTGTGGCCGGTATGAAACCAAGCCAACACTTCGCATGCCAATAGGTCTTCCGTGTTCTGCAAACCATTCATTTGCAATGGACCTGGTAGTGGAGAAACGGTCCCTTAAGGCCAATAATCTTAGGCGGCGATCCACACGGTCTGTTGTTCTACGGCGGCGTCCAGTGCCCCTTGCTCGCCTACGCAAAGGCGTACGGCCATGCCTGACAACACCTAACCACAGTGTCTACACTTCTTTGCACTCTAACTGCAATTGCCCGAAAAGAAAGTCCAGCTTCCCGAAGTCTCACTATACGGCCCCTATCAAACTCACTAAGTTGACGAAATCGTACAGGTCTCCGTACTCTAGGCATCGTAACCGATCGTAAAGGATGTCAAGAACTAAAATCCGCCAACGTTGATTCTTTACTGCGGCTGTAATATTCATTTTTAGAGCGTTAGTGAATTAAAAAAAAGCAGTATAAAAACCGGAATGTCCAACTGATAAGGCTGAACATTTTTTCACTTGTTCTTTACAGTAAGATAAATACATTCACCAACTTTTATTAAAATAAAACCATTTAAACTGGGTGTTCGGATTTATATGTCACTTAGTATACATACAGGAGATTGTTTTACAAACTATCAAACTTTAACGTGTATTGCCGCCTTAAGATAAAGCAGGGAAGATCACATAGTAAGTGACAAATAACACTTGTTTGACAAACACAGCTTAAAGTGTAATTCAGCCTTGGATATATTCAAAAAAATATCGAACATGTCATTTGATGTGGTGTTTCCTTTTTGATTTCAAGCTTGTCATAGGCGCGGAGGTGGAACGGCAGGGTTATTACGTTAAAACGTATATGACGTCAGAAAAATCGGCAAAATGTCAACTTGTGTAGTTGTTGCCGTTAATGTGCCGCTAGCTTATTCCGTGCCAACTATACAAGTGAGCAAAGATGACATTTTATAGGAAAACCTGCAAAATGTCTTAAAAAACATACATAGTCATAAAATATCCATATAATGTCACATAATACGGACGCGGAAGGATCCTTATCGTGTATGGCTAGCCTAAGCTCAGGTAAAGAACGGTCACATTGTGAGTCGAAAAATCAAGAAGGCGCCTCTCTGTTTTAGTAACTCAAAAACTAATCGTACAAACCCCCATTAACCTTATATGTATTAGAAAAAACTTGCGATAAGGGGACTCAAGGAATTTGTAAATATACATGGTGTTTCATTTGAAAATTTTGAGAAACAGATCATATTGTGTTATTGATCACCTTATATAAACTATCAAAAAAAAAACTGAAAAGGTAGGTAGATAGGGAGAAACTATGGAATCCTAAAATCAGTTGCGGAGTTGTTAAAGTTGGGTGTTTTTTATTCGATAGATTGTCCAATATTTGAAAATAAAACCTTATAGTATGTTGTCTCGAATTGCTTCGTTTGAAAAGACCTATCCAAATATGCAATAAAATTGAGGGCTTTCCACTTAAAAAAAAATATGTTTGAGCCGCCACGTAGTTATCAATATTCTATAGAGATAAAATAATTTTTTTATGTTTTGTATCCAACTTATACCATGCATACCCTGTATCAGAGTTATCAACCGATCTCACACTAAAAACTCACCCTGAATGTTGGATATGTCAAGTAGAACAACTCGAAATTTTCCTTGAGAGAAATGCTTTGTTTTGAAATCCCAGCAACTATGATTCTATTAGGTTAATTGCAAATAATACATTTGACATTGGAGTAGAACCATCGTTTGAATAAATTCAAGTATATAATATTCGGAAGGTCTAAGATGCCGATGAAATTAAATGTCAGTGTCGGAACCAGTGCGTCAAGCAGATTGACTCAGTGATTCACACACAATGACAATAGTGTGCTTCTTGTTCGCTAAACTTATGTGAAAAAGCAAATGGAGGACGCATTCACGATCGAAAACGAAGGTGCTTGGAAATATACTAAGTGACATATAAATCCGAATACCCAGTTTAAATGGTTTTATTTTAATAAAATTTTGTATAAGTACTTAATGAAGCATAATAAGTAAATGATAAAAATTTCAAAATGATTGCACTGCTTTAAAGCCCTTTGACCTTTAATAATGTGTGGATGCACCCTGATGTGCTACGCGTTCTCCAACGCGCCTAGGCATGCTTCTGATCAGGTGGTCAATATCCTCCTGTGGTATCTCATTCCAGGCAACCACCAACTCCTCTCGAAGTGCTTCTAGAGTCTGAGGAGGACGTTGCAAATTGAGCAATCTCCTACCCATCATATCCCACACGTGCTCAATTGGGGATAAGTCGGGAGATCTTGGTGGCCATGGTAACAATGTGACATCATTATGTTGAAAGAAGTCTATTGTGACTCTTGCAACATGTGGTCGGGCATTATCTTGTTGGAAAGTTGGATCTGCCAGGGTGTCAAGATAGGGTAAAAGATGGAGTTCTAGAACTTCGTGGATATAACGCTGCGCATTCATGTTACCTCTGATGAAAATTAAAGGTGACCTGGAACCATAAGCTATAGCACCCCTAACCATAACTCCAACAGTGTGATGAACATGTCTTTTAACAAAAAACTGTGGATTCCTCCTTTCACCACGTCACCTTCTAACCCTGGCACGACCATCGTGCATGCCTAAACAAAATCGAGACTCGTCACTAAAGACAATACTGTTCCATTCCTGATCCCAGAGTGACCGTTGTCTGCACCACTCAAGGCGATTACGTCGGTGTTCTCGAGTTAAAGAGGACCCAGTGTGGTCGGTATGAAAACAAGCCAAAACTTCTCATTCGTCGGTAAACACTTCGCATGCCAATAGGTCTTCCGTGTTCTGCAAACCATTCATTTGCAATGGACCTGGTAGTGGAGAAACGGTCCCTTAAGGCCAATAATCTTAGGCGGCGATCTTCACGGTCTGTTGTTCTACGGCGGCGTCCGGTGCCCCTTGCTCTTTGCGTACGGCCTTCTCGAAGCCATGCCTGACAACACCTAACCACAGTGTCTACACTTCTTTGCACTCTAACTGCAATTGCCCGAAAAGAATGTCCAGCTTCCCGAAGTCCCACTATACGGCCCCTATCAAACTCACTAAGTTGACGAAATCGTACAGGTCTCCGTACTCTAGGCATCGTAACCGATCGTAAAGGATGTCACGAACCAAAATCCGCCAACGTTGATTCTTTACTACGGCTGAAATATTCATTTTTAGAGCGTTAGTGAATTAAAAAAAAAGCAGTATAAAAACCGGAATGTCCAACTGATACTGACTTGTTATTTACAGTAAGATAAATACATTCACCAACTTTTATTAAAATAAAACCATTTAAACTGGGTGTTCGGATTTATATGTCAATTAGTATATTATAAAATGACACTGCCAATGTTTCGCTATCTTCCCTTCCACCAGTGCATGGGCGCCCATTAGGGGGCAAGGGGGGGCATATGTCCACCTGGCTTCCGCTTGAGATGTAAAATATACTTAATAGGGTTGCTTAATCATGGAGTTCGTGCGCTTGAAGCTTGACATAATCCCTCAAGTAAGGAACGTCAAGGTCTCTGTGTAGTGTCTCATTTGAGGCATATCATGGAGCGTTGCAAAATGCTCGTCAAGTTCTGCTTGGTAGAAGACTTTGCATGCGTGTCTCAGAGAGAAAACACCAAGCCGCACATGCATAAGTAATGGCTGGTCTAATAATCATTTTATATAGTCCAACTTTCTTCATCAAACTCAATTAGGAGGATTACCTAACAAGGAATATAGTTTTAAGTTTCTGCCAGGTCATGCTTTTAATAGCAAAGGTGACCTCGAGGTTTTATAAAACCTCATGCTCATTGTTACTTACACTGTCTAGACACCTTATATGTCAAAATCCATCAAAATATTTAAGCTGTAGCCCGTGAAATAGGAACTCAAGGTTGATTTTTTTTATTACATTCAACAAGAGCACTCAATTTTGAAGATGACGGCAAAACCCGTCCTCCCCCCGCGCGATTTCAAAAACAAATGGACGTGCTGTAGGTAACGAATAATTCCGGAAGCGTTAACGATTTCAGCATGTTTTTCGCGATTATGCGCGGAAGTAAAAAATACACCCGTACAGCACAGAATGACGCATAGCCTAATACCGTTAATAAAATAAAGGCGCAACCTTACAAATGCACGTACAATCACAAATAATATTCTGCACTGCCAACATTACATCAGCCTTGGAACAACTTTTAATCCTTTAATTTGTATTAAGTAATATGCACGACTAGCGGTATATCTAGCTGGCTGCTAAGGCCAGGGTCGACATTCAGTCAGAGCTAACTAGATCTTGAACCGTTAGGAAAATATCATCCCGTGCGTTTGATTACGTAAGGATCAAGTAGCGTAACCGGGAAGCAAATGGATGACGTCGTGTAAAGCGAAAATGCAAGCGCACTTTTGAGTTTGGTATCGTAGCAACGAGAATAAGTAACCCTAAACTCAATGTTTGGTCACCTACTACAGATTACAGAAGAAAGTGGTTGGATTGCCAGCATATAGCAAAATCCATGGCGGGGGGGGGCATGTTTGGTTTACAGGTTGTGTAGGATAAAAAAAAATCCTGAGAACTAGTCAACCCGTTGGTGACATTTGAAGGAGGGAGGCGCAACTATTCTATCTTCTATGTTGGGATGTTTTGAAAAGCAAAAAAATTCACACGCCACTTCTTACCCAAGGATTACGTATCTTATTAAGAATATTTCACTTTGAAGCAGAGGCCAGGGGGGGCATGTGCCCCCCCCCCCCATTTTAGGTGGCCATGATTGCCAGCCTTAACGTCACTGCGACCCACGTGGATCTATTGTAACTTCCCTATTTTCAAAGTTGAGTCATTCGTTTTAACAGCTTGTAGACCTCGTCAAAAGAAGTTGATATACCAGAAATTACCTATACGGGGTATTAGGGAAATAATATTCGTAAGTTTAACAGGTGATTCCTTGCATTATTCTAAGCAAAAAAATTAATTATAACATGTCCGAAAATCAATCGTTTTCGGGGAAAGTGAGTCGTAAATAATTAAATTTTCTCAAACATTTGGCAACGCTGCAACGCATTCGCGATACGAGCGCACGACGACCGCATCTGATTCATCGAATTATTTACGGTTGTATGCCATTTTTGTTGAAAATATGCCTTGAATTATTGAATACTTTTACGCAATTTTTTGTGGCTAATATTTTTTATTCAATAACGCTTTCAGTACAGTACATTTACTTAAAAAAAAAATGACAGAACTCACCGGTATGTGGCGATACACACCATTAATTCTCACGATTATCTGTCACTTATGAGATGCGATGTACGAAAAAAGAAAAAAACATGCTTAAATCACGTAAAGTTACAGTTAAATGTATTAGTAATCACAACAACACGCGATGATACATGGAGTGCGACGTTGCCAGTTGTGTGAGCGATTTTGTTTGTATATTTTTCTTTGGAAAATTGTATTTAATAAGCAAGAAAATTATTTTTTTAGAGACAGTTAATTAATAAGTAGATATATTGATACATTTTACGCTATTAGGCATATGAATTTAAATTATTAAGATGCAAAATTAATTTATTTCATGACTAAAAAGAAATAAGTACAGCATTTTTTTGCTCTGAAACGGTTGATTTTCGGACATAGGTTGTAATGAACTTTTTTGCTTAGAATAATGCAAGGAATCACCTCTTAAAGTTACGGATATTATTTCTCTAAAAAAATCATCAAGTTAAATGGATACCGTTTTTACAAAAACTGTTCAAATTGTCCCCATTTGTTCGATTAACGCAAAATCTTGAAACACCAACTCTTTCAAATAGCGCTACAGAAAAAAATCGCTAGGCAATAAGTCCGGGTAGCGAGCAGGCCAAGAAATGGGTCCATCTATTCGGAAACTCATTATTTAGATGTTCATGAACTTCTCGTCTGAAATGTGGTGTAGCCCCATCATGTAGGAAGCACATATTCTGTCTTACATTTAGAGGAACATCTTCTAATAATTGTGGCAGATTGTATCAAAAAAAATCTGAATAATTTCACCGATCAGTCGAGATGGAAAAAAAGTAGGATCCAATCAGCATGACATTTACCAAGCCAGTCCAAACATTTAATGAAAATGAATGTTGAAAGTGCGGATTTTCTACTGCCCAAGTAAATGTAGCCTCGTCTGTACCCAAAATTAATTTCGAAAATCTTCATTTCTGCCGAGCTGTTCCAAAATTATTTTGTTGGCACTCTCAGTATGTAGGTATTGTGTCCACTAGTTTATTGTTTCCGTAAATATGGGCCATTTTTTCGCACAAAATAATCAGACAAATGAAGCTGTAGGCACTATTAAAAGACTGATACAACTGATCGAACCAAAGACTCGTACTGAAGACCATACAATAACACAAAATAGTTGTCAAATCTAAACTGTATCCATCGAAGAAACAAAGTAAAATCAAACATATACACCCGTATTGCACGTGATCAAGAACTTAACCGTAGGAGACGCTACAGGGCCGTATCAAGCTATTGTGACTGATCTATCAAAAAATGTCGTACAAGATATGTGTTGCTGTAAATTCTATTAAAAGCATAGTAAATTTTCAGGAATATACCACGCCTTTCTAATCATATTTCGACATTAGGAATCAGTGCAAAAAATTCTGTATTCACCATTTCAGCAAAATGTTACTACGCACACGAAAAAAACTTGTGGACCATCTCAATTGAAATTGTTCATATTTTATTATTAACTTACATATATACCCAATAATATTTACAAATCAACCTTCTATTCAATTCTATTCAATGCAGAGCAAATTTTTTTGAGCAAATAGAAACTACAGACGTAGTAGTAGTAGTACAAAAGTTTATTACAGACTCCATAAAGTTTGTTAGTTTCATTGCTATTAAAATTTACATGAGAAATAGGAAGAAGGTCAAAATGGCACTATTATGCTTTGGAACTCCTAAATTAACCCTAATTTTGTGTAATTATAAATTTGGAATTTCCACATTAATAACTAGAAACTTACACTTTGATTGCAGTCTATAATGAACTTACCTGTCTTGCCAAAAAGCCCGTTAAACTGCCAGTCTTAATGGTATCAATCGATTTATATGCTGTATTCCGAGGAGCTTGAATCATCAGAATTGTTGATGTCAATTATAAGGGGTTCAACTTGGGTGTCAATGATATTGTCCATATCCAACATTTTGGTTTCAACCTTCTCTTGGACATGGTCAATACATGTTCTCCATTTTGCTGGCGTAATTCTATCGACAGCAACATCAAACAGTTTTTTAAGGTCAGAAAACTTAAAAGTGCTGTTATTTGACGCCACGTATTGCTTGATGTCGGCCCAAATCAACTCGATAGGATTCAGTTCGCAGTGATAGGGAGGCAGCCTGAGAATCGTTTTATTTTGGTTTTTGGCCATTTCGTCAACAATTTTTAAATCATATTTATACTTATGTCGCTTGACTATATTCATCAGCTCAGCTTTGACCATTGTTTGGTCGAAGTCGATCTTCTTTGAGACAAGCCACTGTTGAATGTCTGCCTTTTTGGTGGCCATTGTTGGAATTTTTTCCAATTTTCTGGAGTGGTACGGGGCATTATCCATCACAATAATTGCGTTATCATCAAGTGTCGGCAAAATTTTTTTGAACCAATTTTCAAATGAGTTACCATCCATTTCTTCGTGATAGTCTCCAGTTTTTTTGGATTCAAATGCCCACAATGCTTCAGGAACAAATCCATCTACGCTACCTATGTGGCAAATGATCAGGCGTTTTCCCTTGCCTGAAAGTAATTAGTTATTTTACTTCTCAGCGAGCGCACTAAATGACGAAATTAAGCAACTTACTCTTTTTAGGTTAGTGTAGGATAGGGTCTTAGATTAGTTTTTGGGTGAAGGAAATACTCAGAAACTTGGATGAGATAGCAAAACTGAGTTCGGAGCTTCCAAATCATTGATTCGATCAGAAAATGAATTATCTGCATCCAAAAAAGTTCATATACTTCGAAACTTACCTGCAGGATTTTTCAATCCCGTCGAAAGGCCATCTAAAAAAGCCTGCCTTGAGGACCTCACAGATCTGTCTACCCAAACCTTTCCCTGCGTATGCCCCGCGTTCACCCATGTTTCGTCTAAATAATAAATTTTTCTTCCTTCAGCGCGGAATTGCCTAATTTTTCTAAGGTATTCTCTCCTCCAGATAACAATTTCCTCCTTTTCTATCAATAAACTATTCCTTCCTCTTTTCAAAAATCGAAAGTCTAGTTCTTTCAATAGCTTATGGAACGTAGATCTTTTAAAATTTGGCAGGTCCTCATCATCATTCACTTGCTTCAATATTTTATCTATTGTAGGTATTTCATTCCTGAAGAAAAAGTGATGTACTTTTCTTCTAATGGCACTTTTGTCAAAGTCATCTATTTTTTCGATGATTTTTTTTCTCGCTGGATATGTTTTTGGCTCAGATAGTGAGTGATTTTGTCTATATTCCTTCAAGATTTTGTAAACACTTGATCGACCTACTCCAGAAATTTCAGCAATCTTACATACGATATTTTCTATAGCCAATCCACTATTCTCTTGCATCTGGTTCTTGTAGATATTTAGAATAATTTGTTTTTCACCTGCGCTAAGATGAAGCTTTTTAGCCCTTTTTCTGGGTGGCGTTAAGCTGATTTCAACCACTTCATCAGCTGTATCTGTATCAGACATTTTAGACTAATATTAAATTTCCGCAAGAAAAATCAAGTCAAGACGTGCATAAAACGTTCGCGCTCATAAACGGGTATCCGTAACTGATTACAATCCTGTGCGTGGAGACGAACCATCAACGTGACGCTGAGAGTTCCCTCTACTATGCAGCGTTGCCAGGCTTAATGTCACAATGATCATGTTTTATTGGGAAAATTGTCAGAAATCGCCGAATGTTGAACAGAAACATTACAAGAAGTCTAACCTTGAAATGTGAGGCTACAAATCGATATTCTTATAGGGGGGAAGGGTAGGGAGCTGTTATGGTTCCTATTAACCTTGGTGAAAGTTGGAAACGGTAATATCATATATGGCATACATTCGGTTGAAGGTGTGTGCACGGAAAATAGATTGCGGATAGGATTTTAATAGATAAATCTGCACAAAAAAACACAAAAGGAGATTTTTGTATTTCCCTGAAGAATATCTCAAGGTTATTTCAGATGTACTCATCGAAACTTTATGTAAGGATTATCGAAACCTTATTTTCAATTTCGATAGGGCCACATACCTCGACATCGCATTAATGTGAAAAATAAGACAATAGAAAAAAATTCCCTCACTGATGCTATCTCTTAGGAAAAATTTAACTATAAAGATTGCACAAAAATTTTCTTCACCTTTTTGAGCTTGTTTTCGCATCTCCGTATATGCCGTTCATAATTTTCTGCAGATCAAATTGGAATATACCTTTGTGATGCCATTTATTGTTATATAATGTCCTTTACAACAGTTATTGCACGTATTGCACCAACAGATTGATTTGTGATCCATGCGAATGTGATCAACCACTCTGGCGAAAACTCGCCGAGCGTGGCAACCGTGCGACTTTGTCTGGAGGCTCGTCGCTACAAGCCAATCAGGAAGAGGCCGACAGAGCGCCATGGCTACCGATCACGCGTTGATCACGAATCAACCACTGTTTACGATTACTTTGTAGCTTCGTTAGATACACTTTAGATAAACGATAAGAGTAGTAAGTAAAAGACGCCAAGATTTTACACGGCAGTGGTCGCGAATATAAAAAAAGCGTGTAATAACCCTGGGCTAGCTCATCGGCCTTTACGTTTCTTTTGTGCTCTTCATGTCCTGGTACCCAGAGCAATGCTGGTCACCTATATCGGGTGTTTCAAATTCGACTGTCACCATTGAGATCTCGGAAACAGTATGAGATACGAAGTCGCTTAAATGGGCATTTGGGTTATTGAGAAAGTAGCACTTTCACAAGTTTTTTCAGAGGGAAAAAAACGGAATTTTCCCAAATTCACTTTTATTTATAGTTCAATTTTTTCTTGTGATAAATCACCAAGCCACAGTAGTTTCAACAATAAATTTGTTCCACGAAAATGCGTCCCAGTTTTTCAATTCCTTCGGCCCCAAATCATAGTTGATCATAGATGAAAACCTACTTGTAGCAGTTCAAACGATATTGAACAAAAACGTGATAAAACTTCAGATTTCTGGATATATACTAAGTGACATATAAATCCGAACACCCAGTTTAAATGGTTTTATTTTAATAAAAGTTGGTGAATGTATTTATCTTACTGTAAATAACAAGTGAAAACATTTTCAGCCTTATCAGTTGGACATTCCGGTTTTTATACTGCTTTTTTTAAATTCACTAACGCTCTAAAAATGAATATTTCAGCCGCAGTAAAGAATCAACGTTGGCGGATTTTGGTTCTTGACATCCTTTACGATCGGTTACGATGCCTAGAGTAAGGAGACCTGTACGATTTCGTCAACTTAGTGAGTTTGATAAGGGCCGTATAGTGGGTCTTCGAGAAGCTGGACTTTCTTTTCGGGCAATTGCAGTTAGAGTGCAAAGAAGTGTAGACACTGTGGTTAGGTGTTGTCAGGCATGGCTTCGAGAAGGCCGTACGCAAAGAGCAAGGGGCACTGGACGCCGCCGTAGAACAACAGACCGTGAAGATCGCCGCCTAAGATTATTGGCCTTAAGGGACCGTTTCTCCACTACCAGGTCCATTGCAAATGAATGGTTTGCAGAACTCGGAAGACCTATTGGCATGCGAAGTGTTTACCGACGAATGAGAAGTTTTGGCTTGTTTTCATACCGGCCACACTGGGTCCTCCCTTTAACTCGAGAACACCGACGTAATCGCCTTGAGTGGTGCAGACAACGGTCACTCTGGGATCAGGAATGGAACAGTCTTTAGTGACGAGTCTCGATTTTGTTTAGGCATGCACGATGGTCGTGCCAGGGTTAGAAGGCGACGTGGTGAAAGGAGGAATCCACAGTTTTTTGGTGAAAGATATGTTCATCACACTGTTGGAGTTATGGTTTGTGGTGCTATAGCTTATGGTTCCAGGTCACCTTTAATCTTCATCAGAGGTAACATGAACGCGCAGCGTTATATCCACGAAGTTCTAGAACCCCATCTTTTACCCTATCTTGACACCCTGGCAGATCCAACTTTCCAACAAGATAATGCCCGACCAGATGTTGCAAGAGTCACAATAGACTTCTTTCAACATAATGATGTCACATTGTTACCATGGCCACCAAGATCTCCCGACTTATCCCCAATTGAGCACGTGTGGGATATGATGGGTAGGAGATTGCTCAATTTGCAACGTCCTCCTCAGACTCTAGAAGCACTTCGAGAGGAGTTGGTGGTTGCTTGGAATGAGATACCACAGCAGGACATTGACCACCTGATCAGAAGCATGCCTAGGCGCGTTGGAGAATGCGTAGCACATCAGGGTGCATCTACACATTATTAAAGGTCAAAGGGCTTTAAAGCAGTGCAATCATTTTGAAATTTTTATCATTTACTTATTATGCTTCATTAAGTACTTATACAAAATTTTATTAAAATAAAACCATTTAAACTGGGTGTTCGGATTTATATGTCACTTAGTATAAAATCAATGTGACTTAGGTTCCTTGTTGTCTGAAGCACTTTAATTGTAAAAATCAATACCTAGTCAATACAACTATTTATTAGTATTATTCAATACAGGCGTTTTTGTTTCTTTTTTGTCCCAATTAAAACTGATCGTTGAATCTCCCCTACCCCACTATAAAGAGTTGTTATACCTGCCAAAATAAAAATACGGAAAATTCACAAGCGCGCTTAACCGGATTAATACAGAAAAAACAGAGTCAGTTCAAAGCGCAAACAAAAATATCACCGTTCAATACCATTATAATGTACAGAGGGAGACGCGTCACATACATCATCAGTAGCGTGGAAGATACAACGTGTATCCGATGAGCTATGCTAGCAATAAGAGATTTAAAAATGGAGTAAAAAAAATCGACTCGGTACTTTCCAAGCATTGGAATAAATCGATTTGAAATTCCAGGTAGGCCCGACTGTAGATGTCGAAGTACAATTTGTCTCATTTCAGATCCATAAACAATGCACATGGCATTTGTAGTCGAAGATTCCATAACAATTAAGCGATCTGTTACGGCGCGTTTTCGGAAGATTTTTGGCGTTTTCGGGACGATGCGCAAGGATGGCGTGTCTAGTACATTAAAAGAACGACAAACAACTTCATGCTCTCTTGTCGCTTTGGAGGGTTGGACGTTGTTCGGTTGCAGGAATACCTAGTGATAAAATGCAGTTTTAATGTAAAAAAACACTTAGAAATTCCAAAATGGTGGCTGGCCTGTGCCGTTTTTTCCTAAATAGGATGGCGGATCATATGATACCTCATTTTAAAGCTCATTATCAGTATTTTATGATCCTGAACTCTAAAGTTACTGTTTCATAATGATGGACTGGCGGGCTGTCAAATTTGAGCGTTTTTGTACATTGAATCGCTCACAATTTCATCAAAATGTTATAGTAAATTATATCATTCGCGTTTTGGAAGGATCTTCGTGGAAGTGCAATAAAATATGAAATATTCAGTATAAACCAAATTGGCAAGTTTTGACAATTGTTCTGAATGGAGTACTCCACATTTCATTCCATATTGGGGTAGGTCCTTTCAAGAGAGGATTGATGTAAGATAATTTTCACATGAAGCAAATTCTTTTAGCACTAGTTCTAATTCAAGCTGGACCAGTTGAGATATTCTATTCATAACAGTGACGGCATTTGAAAATTTCTAAAATCAGCTCGGGAGGCTAGTTCTAGTTCTGGTCTTTCACATGTCATAGATTTGAAGTAGTAAGTAAGATTTAAGTAATAATATTGTAAAATTCACTATCTTCCTTTCACGTTCTAAAAGTCTAAAAGCGACAAGCAAAACTTAAACAGTTCAAAATTTGCAGGACAAACAATTTACAGTAGTCCAAATGTCAATCCAATCCAATTTGAGAACCGGCATGTGTCGCAAAAACGTCAATAATTACGTCATTATCAGAACCGTTTCCGACCACTGTCAAAAAAGACTGTCATTTTTGTGTCAATCATAACCAGAACCGCTTGTGAAAAGATTTAGCTCAGCGTGTTTATGTACTTCACACCCATTCCGTTCAAAATAAATGAAATAAAAAAATACGTTTTTAAAAATCAGATTTCATTTAGCTATTAATGAGGTGAACTAAAAATGTAAAAATAATCTTTTCAGATTCGAAATATGCAGGGTGTCCGCAAAGTTGGAGTTTTCCTTTACACGACGTGTAGATCTTGAAAAAATTTTTCTTAGTACCATATACACCAATGTCTTAAGGGAACCGAGATAAAGGTCTCTGCAACATCAAAAATATCTGAATACCGTCCTGTAGCCGCGACATCCCCCACTGGTACTAGGACACTAGCTCAACCCGATGACAGAACTGGGTCGGGGTCAGTGTGTCAGGTCAGTATGCAACCTTCAACCGACGGTTACGGTCACGCGTGTAAGGGTAATCGCGTAGACGAGAATCCCTCAACAAGCACTAGAGACGTGGCTAGGGAAGTGCAAGTATCAAAAACTAAAGTGTGGCAAACGCTGCGTGAAGAGGGGCTGTATCCGTTTCACGCCCAACGTGTACAAGCGCTTCAACCTGACGATTTCCCAGCAAGAGTGCGGTTTTGTGATTGGTTGTTGCATCAACATGTCAATAATCCGGACTTTTTGAAGTGCATATTGGTGAGAGACGAATCTACGTTCACGCGTAATGGGGTGAATAACTTTCGCAACACTCATGTTTGGTCAGTAGAAAATCCGCACGCTGTCCGTCAGGCACATTTTCAACAAACATTTTCGGTGTATGTTTGGGCTGGCATGGTGAACGATATGCTCATTGGACCATTTATTCACGCAAATCGATTGGACGGGATGCAATATCTAGACTTTTTCGCAACATTTTGCCTTCCTTGTTTGCCTGCGTCTGTTCGGTAGCGCATCAGCTGATTTCATTTTCTGTTGGAACGGTATGATTTCGGGCAGAGACGTACTTAGCCCTTCTCGTCAACTGGAGAGTGAGTACTTTTTCCTTTATTTTTTTTACTTGGTCGCCCTCGTTTCACTACACATTACCTTTGTTATTTCAAGGGTAGTTGTTTCTGAAAAGGAAAATCCCAACTTTGCGGACATCCTGTATTTAAACGATAATCTCTGGTTTTCAAATAAATCGTATTATTGCAGTGGAAAAGGGTATTTGAAAACTTGAGATGAAGGAGCTGCATTATCGTTTAAATATTTCCAATCGGAAAAAAATATTTTTAAATTTTTAGTTCACTTCATTAACAGCTAATTAAAAGTTTGTTTTTAAAAATAAATCTTTATTTTATTTATTTTTTACTTTTGAGTAGGTATTTAATATTTATGATGCTAAATGACTAGTTTGGTAATTTCTATATAATTTTCATATAAATATTTCATTATTGAGATTCCATAAAACGTCTTACTTTATTTGTATTATAATATGAATCGTACAACGATAAATTTCTATTTTGCGGCGAACACTATATTGTTTTCAGAATGACGTTATTTGCTTATTGTGCTTCTCTCATTAAGCATTTTCATTTGATACCCATATCATAACGGTGACCATGGAAATAAAAAATCGCCATTTAACGGCGCCCGCCATATTGGACTTGACGTCACTTTACTTATTTTTCCCTCATTAAGCCCTTTCGTTTGACATTCATAATGTAGCGTTGATTATGGAAACACTCATGTTTGGTCAGTAGAAAATCCGCACGCTGTCCGTCGGGCACATTTTCAACAAACATTTTCGGTGAATGTTTGGGCTGGCATGGTGAACGGTATGCTCATTGGACCATTTATTCTCCCAAATCGATTGGACGGGATGCAATATCTAGAGTTTTTACGCAACATTTTGCCTTCCGTGTTTGTCTGCGTCTGCTCGGTAGCGCATCAGCTGATTTCATTTTCTGTTGGAGCGGTATGATTTTGGGCAGAGATGTACTTAGCCCTTCTCGTCAACTGGAGAGTGAGTACTTTTTCCTTTATTTTTTTACTTGGTCGCGCTCGTTTCACTACACATTACCTTTGTTATTTCAAGGGTAGTTGTTTCTGAAAAGGAAAACCCCAACTTTGCGGACACCCTGTATTTAAACGATAATTTCTTGTTTTCAAATAAATCGTATTATTGCAGTGGAAAAGGGTATTTGAAAACTTGAGATGAAGGAGCTGCATTATCGTTTAAATATTTCCAATCGGAAAAAAATATTTGAGGTATAGAATGTTCCTATCGTACTCGTCTGTTTCCATTCATACCATTTCCCACCCCGATGTTCCGCCCCAAAGCGCAACATCATGAGATTGGGATTATCGCATTTTTATCTGACGGTTCACGTAACGAAGGAAGCCATAGTCAATCCCGGTTGGTCGGCTGATGTCTGTCAAGGTCAAGGTGGTGGAAAAGCTGTGCAGTTTCTAGGACAAATATGTAAACTTTATACATTGCACCAAGGGTATAGGTGAAGAGTACGGATAGTACAAGTGATATCTTCCACTTGAATGCAAGATTAGAATTGAAACAGTTTCATGTTGTAAATAAAGATCAGAGTGAAATATATATGGTTAAAAAGCTAAAACGAATCATGAGTACAATGCAATTCACGACGACTCATGGAGAGATAGGGAACTAGGATATGTAATCCAAATTCGAAATGAGGCAAAAGTCATCAGACTTCTGCTTACAGATTTTTTTTATACGTAAGAAACATTTATTACCAGCAAGGTCTAGGCAAATATTGGAAAAGTCACATTTAGACGATTGAGTATTTGCATTTCACAGTAGGCTGTAACAATTGTTATACAGGGTTTCAAAATGTATAAAACTTGAAAATATTTTGAAATTTGCATGATTTTCACAATTTTTAAAACTACCAAAATTTGTTTGCCAAAATCCTCCCTTGACGTTTTCTTAAGAAACAAGTAGTGTTTTTCCAAAATTTTTGAATTGTCAAAGCTCGCGGAATTTCGAAAATTCTGATTATTTTCATGGTTATTAAAACTTTCAAAATTGTCAAAATTATCAGTTTTCCAGATTTTTGAAATATTTGAAATTTACAAAATTATCCTGCGACCCCTATCCTCCTCCTCGTATTTCACCACTTTCCTAAAAAGTTACATTCAGGTTTTCAAAATGTGTAAAACTTCAAAAGTTTATGAAATTTGCGAGATTCTCGTAATTTTTGAAACTACCAAAACAATAAAAAATGTTTGGATTGGCATAGCTCAATATTACGAAAATTCTCAATATTGTCAAATTTTATAAGTTGTCAAAAATATCGGTTTTCAAAACTTTTAAGTGTTTTTAAATTTACAATATGTATTTTCAAACGTTCGAAATCTTAAGAACAATGAATTCTCGATATTTCCAAATTAAAAAAATTCGAAACATAAAAATCCTGCTTTTGGTAGGTTTCAAAATTTTGAAAATATCAAAAATCGTGCAAATTTCGAAAATTTTGAATATTTCCCGAATATAAAAAACCTGTGATGACATCAGTTTTATTGCCTACTGTAGACCTAAATCCTGCCTTGACGTTTCCTTAAGAAACTAGTGTTGTTTTTCTAAAAGTTTTGAATGGGCAAAGCTCGCAAAATTTCAAAATTCTGATTATTTTCATGATTATTAAAACTTTCAAAATTATAAGTTTTCCAGATTTTTGAAATATATTAAATTTACAAAATTATCCTGCGACCCCTATCCTCCTCCTCGTATTTCACCCCTTTCCTAAAAAGTACATGGTTTTCAAAATGTGTAAAACTTCGAAATTTTTTGAAAATTGCGAGATTCTCGCATTTTTTAAAACTACTAAAACATTAAAAATGTTTGCATTGCCAAAAGTGTTTTTAAATTTATAATATATATTTTCAAAAGTTCGAAATTTTAAGAACCATTTAATTTCTCGATATTTCCAAATTAAAAGATTTCGAAACATAAAAATTCTGCTTTTGGTAGGTTTCAAAATTTTGAAAATATCAAAAATCGTGCAAATTTCGAAAGTTTTGAATATTTCACGAATATAAAAAACCTGCGTACCAAAACATTAAAAATGTTTGCATTGTCAAAGCTCAATATTACGACAATTTTTAATATTGTCAAATTTTCAAAATTGTCAAAAATATCGGTTTGAAAAATTTTTAAGAGTTTTTAAATTTACAATATGTATTTTCAAACGTTCGAAATCTTAAGAACCATGAATTCTCGAGATTTCCAAATTAAAAGATTTCGAAACATAAAAATCCTGCTTTTGGTAGGTTTCAAAATTTTGAAAATATCAAAAATCATGCAAATTTCGAAAGTTTTGAATATTTCACGAATACAAAAAACCTGCGTACCAAAACATTAAAAATGTTTGCATTGTCAAAGCTCAATATTACGAAAATTCTTAATATTGTCAAATTTTCAAAATTGTCAAAAATATCGGTTTTCAAAATTTTTAAATGTTTTTAAATTTACAATATTTTCATACTTTTGAAATCTCGATATTTCCAAATTTAAAAATTTCGAAACTTAAAAAATCCTGCTTTTGGTAGGTTTCAAAATTTTGAAAATATCAAAAATCGTGCAAATTTCGAAAATTTTGAATATTTCCCGAGTTTTAAAAACCTGTGATGACATCTGTTATAGCCTACTGTTGAATTAAATCCTCCTTTGGCGTTTTTGAATTGTCAAAGCTCGCGAAATTGCGAAAATTCTGATTATTTTCATCATTATTAAAACTTTCAAAATAGTCAAAATGATCAGTTTTCCAGATTTTTGAAATATTTGAAATTTACAAAATTATCCTACGACCCCTATCCTCCTCCTCGTATTTCACCCCTTTCCTAAAAAGTACATACCTTGAATGTATACAGAAGCATTATGTTTTTCTTTTGTTTATATATAAGCCAAAGGTATCATACGTAAGATAATCTATAAAAAATAAACCTTTCAAATTGACTATTAAAATAGTTACTGCCCTATGTAGTCTGTGGTTGTTAGCAGCTATACTATATCTCAGTATTCAGCCGTTCGCTAAATGCCAGGACACGCATTTTTAGCTTACGCGCCTACAATGTTAAGTGAACGATTGGTAAATGCATAAAATTCAAGGAACTGCCCGCACTCAGGGCCACCGCACTGCTGTTAGTTGTAGCCAGAGGGTATAACGGTACCCGTACCCGCACAGTATTTTCATTTATAATATGTGCAGCACCGGAAAATCTGCATGATCCGTTAAAATGGGGTATGGCAATTTTCTGTCAGGGCATGGATATATTTGTATTTTTATATTGGAAAAAGGGCATTTGGCTAAGGTCTTTGGTCCTATAGAATATAATCTTTCAGTATATTGTGGTTGCCTTAGAACTTTGTCAGCACGTTAGTACATAGTAGTAGTGAACGAAAAACCTCGCGAAACTCCATTTCAAATTCTAGTTTTACCATAACTTCATAGTATTGAATATATGGGAAAAAGTTATATTTCTTCTTCATTGATGATTAATAAAAAAGTTATTCATAAAATTATTCGCGTTACTAGAATAAGAACATTTTCATTCACCCTGAAGAATATATTTTCTAATTGAATGTCAATATTTAGGGGGCGATTTTTGATACAGGGTGGTGAAGTTTGAAAAATTCAAAATTTATTTTCAAGATCTCTAATACCACTTTAGATATTTTTTTTAATCAGATTTGATATACATGTACAATGTATCGAAATGTCTAATTTCTACTAGTGACGTTCGTAGAGAGTTGCAAGTGCCTATTTTGACAGTCATTGATGGATTGATTTCTCTTAAAATGAAAATATTCTTAAAATCCCCAGTTATTTCTAAGCAAATCTGATCGCTTGCTTTTTTTCAATCCGCTGCACAGTTTTCGATTGAAAAAAATAATGCTTTTGTGCATAAACGACAATATCGTAAATATGACAATATCACCATTCAGAGAAATAGATTTTTTTTTAATAGGTAAGAACCGTGTGTCAGACTAAAGAAATTCAAGCGAATTAATCTGCTCGTAATCGAATATATATTTAATTTTTTTATTTTTAGAACAGTGAGCGACGTATCAAATAATTTAGTTTCGAAAACTTTACTGTATCTCAAAAAAATACGTTGAAACGGACCCAAAGATCCGCCCCCTAAAAATTGACATTCAATTAAGGAAACACCCTGTATATGTACTGATGTACAGACTTAACTCACTTTTTGTTCTCATCGATGGACTTTACTGACTTGGCATCTTCACCTCCATCTTCTTTAATATCTCCTTCATCTCTAAAATTATGAAAATATATTTTAGTTTGGTATCAAGACTGCAGTAAATGAAATATGCATAATCTGGCATTGTCGCCGTCGTCGTTGCTGGATTCGGATTGGACCCTCCGCAAGTAAAAAATATCGCAGACATAAATTTACGCGAAATATGTGGTCTGTCGTGACCAACAGGTGGGAATACTACCGGGATCACTTTATATTTAATAAAACACGTTTCGCTAATACCAAAGACGCAACACCCAATCCCCAATTTTCATACCTATTTTTTCCTAAAAATAATGAGTTGCCTCTGAAACTTCAAACAAAAAGTTTGACGGATTTTTATCTTTTTCGTTTTTTTTTGTCCCTAGTACTACCGCCGCCACTGAACCGAATTTTGAAAAGATAAAATTTTTCTTGGGATATTAGTGACTCTATCCGAAAATTTCATCAAAATCCGACCGGCATCTGAAAGCGGGGTCAAGGATTAGCGGGATGTACAAGATACATTGCAAAAGTTTCAATCGAGAATTGTGCTAAATGACATTTTCAATTGGTTGTTTTGCTAGTAGCTAGAATCCTATGTATGTTACTCTGTCACTCAGCTTACCACTCTCCGTGTGATCTTAGCTTAAGGTCTGTAAATCTGTTTTTTTTTTTTATGGTTGTATCAGCCAACTGAGCGGACTTACTATGACACGGGACACTTAAGAAATAGAAGTAATTATTTTTGCTCCGAGTATAATTTTTCGTGCAAAAAATAGCGAACCGTTATGCCTTCCGTTAGGTTATTTTTAACAGGAAAAAAGAGCTTTTATGATCAATTACGTGAACCGTGGTAATTTGGGAATGCTGACTACTGACTGTCATGGCACTATATTATTTTTTCGATTTTGACGAATGTAACCCCAAGATTTCAAAACCTTCTTAACCGATTTCATAGAAAAGTTTCAGTAATACAGTAATGGACAAAAGTATACTAAGTGACATATAAATCCGAACACCCAGTTTAAATGGTTTTATTTTAATAAAAGTTGGTGAATGTATTTATCTTACTGTAAATAACAAGTGAAAACATTTTCAGCCTTATCAGTTGGACATTCCGGTTTTTATACTGCTTTTTTTTAATTCACTAACGCTCTAAAAATGAATATTTCAGCAGCAGTAAAGAATCAACGTTGGCGGATTTTGGTTCTTGACATCCTTTACGATCGGTTACGATGCCTAGAGTACGGAGACCTGTACGCTTTCGCCAACTTAGTGAGTTTGATAGGGGCCGTATAGTGGGACTTCGGGAAGCTGGACTTTCTTTTCGGGCAATTGCAGTTAGAGTGCAAAGAAGTGTAGACACTGTGGTTAGGTGTTGTCAGGCATGGCTTCGAGAAGGCCGTACGCAAAGAGCAAGGGGCACTGGACGCCGCCGGAGAACAACAGACCGTGAAGATCGCCGCCTAAGATTATTGGACTTAAGGGACCGTTTCTCCACTACCAGGTCCATTGCAAATGAATAGTTTGCAGAACACGGAAGACCTATTGGCATGCGAAGTATTTACCGACGAATGAGAAGTTTTGGCTTGTTTTCATACCGGCCACACTGGTCCTCCCTTTAACTCGAGAACACCGACGTAATCGCCTTGAGTGGTGCAGACAACGGTCACTCTGGTATCAGGAATGGAACAGTATTGTCTTTAGTGACGAGTCTCGATTTTGTTTAGGCATGCACGATGGTCGTGCCAGGGTTAGAAGGCGACGTGGTGAAAGGAGGAATCCACAGTTTTTTGTTGAAAGACATGTTCATCACACTGTTGGAGTTATGGTTTGGGGTGCTATAGCTTATGGTTCCAGGTCACCTTTAATCTTCATGAGAGGTAACATGAACGCGCAGCGTTAATGAAGCATAATAAGTAAATGATAAAAATTTCAAAATGATTGCACTGTTTTAAAGCCCTTTGACCTTTAATAATGTGTGGATGCACCCTGATGTGCTACGCATTCTCCAACGCGCCTAGGCATGCTTCTGATCAGGTGGTCAATGTCCTCCTGTGGTATCTCATTCCAGGCAACCACCAACAATGTGACATCATTATGTTGAAAGAAGTCTATTGTGACTCTTGCAACATGTGGTCGGGCATTATCTTGTTGCAAAGTTGGATCTGCCAGGGTAAAAGATGGGGTTCTAGAACTTCGTGGATATAAGTACTTATACAAAATTTTATTAAAATAAAACCATTTAAACTGGGTGTTCGGATTTATATGTCACTTAGTATATTTTTGACTTTCATAGTTCCAGTTTTTTCAATTAATTTTTTATTGAAGAGAGTCTAATGAATTTATTTATGTATAAGTGAGTATTATGCGAATTATGTATACCGGTTTTTTGCATTAATAAAACAAGTTAAACAAGAAATACAGCACAATATTAATTTGTCAATATACTTTTGTCCATTACTGTATTTGAATCCAAACCGGACCAGAAATGCACAGACTTAGAATCATATATCCTCTCTGCATAACAAAAATCAGGAGAAATCAATTTATTTAGAACAATGCCTATTTCTTGCATTTATTTTTATCTGCGATCTAAGATTCATATTTAATAATTTTCTGGAAGTTATTTTAATCCGGCTTATCCAGCTTTATCAATTTCGACAACAGCGCTGAATAAGGAAAAACATTTACCAAATACGAGGTCTGTAAAATTAAGTAAAGAGACTGGCAACGTAGCGCTCGATCTGAAAACACTGGACGCGCCGGACTTGGGGGGGAGACAGGAGAACATGAGTGTGATCCGTCTTCAGTACAAGTTGGAACTCGCTCGAATCATTTTATTGTCCGTATCGAACTGTGTGCTATGAGGTTTTGCTTCAGACTTGGGCATAATGCAACGGAAATTCTTGCTAAATTTCAACAGGATTACAGAGATAGTGTTTTAACAAGAACCCAGGTTTTTCGGTGGTTTAAGGCACTTTCAGAAAGGAGATTGAAGATGAAGATGAACCACGAAGCGGATCTTCAAGAACCGATGAAAATATCGACAGAGTTCAGATTCAGATCTTGTCCATTTAGATCGTTGGTTGACAGTCGGAATGATTGAGGAAGAGTTAAATTTGCCACACAGCAATATCAATAAACGAGTTTTTGGCCAGTAAAAACATTCCTGTGTCTCCTCAGCCTCCTTATTCGTCTGACTTGAGCTCTTGTAACTTTTTTCTCTTCTCGAAGTGAAAGAATCACCCCAAGGGGACAGTCGAAAACACTTAAACGGCTGTAACAGATCAGATGAAGGCTATTACAGTATCGGAGTTCCAGCACTGCTATGTGACTCCAGAAGAAAGTTATTTTGAGGGTGGCAATATGAAATTGTGATCATACTTGAATTAAAAAAAAAATATTTTCATCACTTAATTTACAGGCCTCGTAGGTTCTTCCTATTCTCGATAGCTAAGGTCACCACTAAAAACTCTCTACCATCTCAAATATGAAGCACTTAACGAAGAAGTTAAATGACGAAGTCCCGGATCATTCTGTGTATGACAAAATTGATTTCGCCGGCATTTGAAATTGGTGCAAATATACCCTATACCACCGCCGTACAAAGGGGCACTTCTCACGTAACTCTGACGCAATACGTACGCGTGGCAACAGGTGTCACTCTTCCAGCTAGCAACAGCATATATACCCAATTTACGGATGCCCGAAAAGTGCGTCAGGGGAACACATCGGAAGTTTCTTAGCCAATTAAACCGTCTTAAGGCACAAACACTAGCAGCTATTACATCGAGTAATTGAGTTTGCTAACTTTAGATTTCTAAGATTTCGATATACATCCAGACATCTTTTGATCTGAAAGCGTAAACCCGTTATATTGTTCCAACTTGGCGGGGAGTTTTTTTAGTTTGAAGACTCGTGCGGTTTGTTGAAGTGTTGTATTTTTTCTGATTTCTGAAGTGTTATCGATTGTTTTACTTCTTCACGTCTTCAAAGTGGAGAAAATATCTTCTACGACGTGATTTTTTCGGAGAGAAATTTTTAACGTGACTAACGTTTAACATGAACATGATAGTATGGTATAGCTTTGGGATCCTCTATCCGTGGTATGGCAATGCATAAAGGTTTCCTTTAAGAAATCATCCGGCCGCACGGATGTTTGTGAATTTAGTTATTAGATTTCCTTAAATCTAACAACCTGACATGTTACAAATTAATCTGGCAATTTATTCATGAATTTAGTGTTGTGAGGAAATTCACAATTTTTTTGTTTACACGCTCCAGCTTATTCAAGGTTAAAAAATTGTGCAAATCTCGTCACGGTACCTCATTCCATCTCGAACAATTTTTCTTACGCGAGAATATAGTAATAGCTTGGCTATCTATGTAGAATATGTTAATGTAATTCCTGTGTACCTCGGCAAGAAAGGACATTGGACATTATTTTCTATGGCAATGTGAAAACTACTTACTGGAAATATGTTTTCCTCTTTCTGTTAACACTGACGAGCGAACTATCCACACTTTGTACTTCCATGGCTGTACCAACGTCCTGAGTCGTAATGTAAGGCAGACTAGATGAGCAAGGGTCACTGAAACAGTAAATATGGATAATTTCAAGCTCAAATTAGAATTCTCAAATGAGCAGTAAAAATTGAACACAGCAGCTGGAGATAGCATTATATATGATTAGACAAAAAGGTCAAGTATATTTTTCTTGTCAAGAGTTAATCTCCACATGAAATCTTTTCATTTGAGGATAAATTAACATGAGGCTTATGAAACTGAAAGACAATATTACGGGAAATTTTTGAAGTAGAGATACCCTCCATCGTGACATTTTCAGATCTATCTAAATTAACCTCAAGCTTCAGCATATACGAGTACATACTAAGTGACATATAAATCCGAACACCCAGTTTAAATGGTTTTATTTTAATAAAAGTTGGTGAATGTATTTATCTTACTGTAAATAACAAGTGAAAAAATTTTCAGCCTTATCAGTTGGACATTCCGGTTTTTATACTGCTTTTTTTAATTCACTAGCGCTCTAAAAATGAATATTTCAGCCGCAGTAAAGAATCAACGTTGGCGGATTTTGGGTCTTGACATCCTTTACGATCGGTTACGATGCCTAGAGTACGGAGACCTGTACGATTTCGTCAACTTAGTGAGTTTGATAGGGGCCGTATAGTGGGACTTCGGGAAGCTGGACTTTCTTTTCGGGCAATTGCAGTTAGAGTGCAAAGAAGTGTAGACACTGTGGTTAGGTGTTGTCAGGCATGGCTTCGAGAAGGCCGTACGCAAAGAGCAAGGGGCACTGGACGCCGCCGTAGAACAACAGATTGGCATGCGAAGTGTTTACCGACGAATGAGAAGTTTTGGCTTGTTTTCATACCGGCCACACTGGGTCCTCCCTTTAACTCGAGAACACCGACGTAATCGCCTTGAGTTGTGCAGACAACGGTCACTCTGGGATCAGGAATGGAACAGTATTGTCTTTAGTGACGAGTCTCGATTTTGTTTAGGCATGCACGATGGTCGTGCCAGGGTTAGAAGGCGACGTGGTGAAATGAGGAATCCACAGTTTTTTGTTGAAAGACATGTTCATCACACTGTTGGAGTTATGATTTGGGGTGCTATAGCTTATGGTTCCAGGTGACCTTTAATCTTCATCAGAGGTAACATGAACGCGCAGCGTTATATCCACGAAGTTCTAGAACCCCATCTTTTACCCTATCTTGACACCCTGGCAGATCCAACTTTCCAACAAGATAATGCCCGACCACATGTTGCAAGAGTCACAATAGACTTCTTTCAACATAATGATGTCACATTGTTACCATGGCCACCAAGATCTCCCGACTTATCCCCAATTGAGCACGTTTGGGATATGATGGGTAGGAGATTGCTCAATTTGCAACGTCCTCCTCAGACTCTAGAAGCACTTCGAGAGGAGTTGGTGGTTGCCTGGAATGAGATACCACAGGAGGACATTGACCACCTGATCAGAGGCATGCCTAGGCGCGTTGGAGAATGCGTAGCACATCAGGGTGCATCCACACATTATTAAAGGTCAAAGGGCTTTAAAGCAGTGCAATCATTTTGAAATCTTTATCATTTACTTATTATGCTTCATTAAGTACTTATACAAAATTTTATTAAAATAAAACCATTTAAACTGGGTGTTCGGATTTATATGTCACTTAGTATAGTTCGAAAAAATTTATAAATCAATCATCTACAATTATTATTCTTTAAACCTTTCCCAGAAGATGAATGACAGCTGATATTGTCTATAGTGGACAAAAATATAAAAATCACCTGGAGAAAATCAGGTGCCAGTTGTTGTTACTTGACAAAACATTCTATTGATTACAATAACTTTGGCGGATCTCATAATCTATTCTCTCGGGAAGTTTTCCATGTAGATTAAGATTTTCTCTGTTTGGTATATTGAGAATCACCCAACAGAAGTAATGCCTCAGTGTATTCCTTGTAACCCCACCGAGGGTTCTTCAGGTCGGTATCAACGACTATTGAAAATGGTGATGAACCGAACCATTGGAGTTTCCCTTGCATTAACCATAGCGTTCCCAGACTGAATTCTCGCATTGATAAGGCAGATGACTCGTAAAGCAAAAGCTTAAATATCTGAGGATCTCTAGGTATACGTAATTATGATGGTTTAGCAATCTCTAGCAAACAATTAGAAATATGCAAAGTGGTCATGAACTCAAAACTCGGGCATTTATTCGCCACCCCTTGTTACGTGCCGGAAACTAGGAATAGTAATCACCTGTCTTTTCCTCTCTGTTTTTCTTTGACGTTGTCTGATTTCTGGGCAACCAGGACTGACAGATTCGACTAACTATGGGCAAAAGTCCTTGGGAACGCCCAGGCAAACAAATGACAAATGGTCGCGATGTGATCGTCACAATTGTCACTACATGTTCACTTGTAGTAGCTATGTGTGTTGCCTAAGCGTCAAGATACTCGAGCTACGTGATGTGTCTCGGTTGCGCTGTGATATCCGATTCAGAGATGGAACTAAAGAGTGCGAAAAATTAACGCAAGTTTTGAAATAAATAGAAAACACAGTTTTAAGTCTTTAGATTGTTATTTTTTATTGAATCATAACATACTTAGGATAGGGTTATGTCTGGAATATCACATCTGGCAAATGGCCTTCATGGCACTCTTTTATCGCAATTTTTCATGCTCTATCTGCATAATGGTGGCTGAATTTTGTTGATGCGCCGTTTAATTTCCTCTGGTAAGGCACCGGTGCTTGTGGGCATGCTGACATAGACCTTTGACTTTAAATGACCTCATAAGAAGAAATCTAATGTTGTTAAATCACTTGATCTAGGGGACCAATTCTGGTTACCGAAACGGAAAAGAGCTATTCTACCGAACTACCGATTTCACTGCGAAAAAAAACTCATAAATAGTATACGTAGTCGTGCCATAAGTTCTGTCCCATGATAATCTCATGATAAAAATGAAACAAGATAAGATATATTTATATGAAAGATATTATTTATTCGACAACATTTTTAGAATTCATAATCAAACAGTTTTATTCAAAATGTCCCCCCTTGGCCTTCACACACTGCTTCAATCTCGCGGGCCACTCATCTATCACTGCACGCACAGCTTCCAAAGGAATAGCTGCCGCTGATCGGATCAAATCCGCTTTCAGGGACTCGATATTACGGTGGGCTTTGGAGCAGGCCAACTGCTCTAGCAGGTCCCACAACTTGTAGTCTAAAGGATTGAGGTCCGGACTCCCTGAGGGCCAATCTTCCGCAGCAATGAACTCTGGCACATTGCTTTCCAGCCAGCGCTGCGTACTCTTAGCCTTGTGAGCGGGGGCGGAATCCTGCTGGTAGGCCCAGTGTTGGTTGGCAAACAATGTACCACTTAAAGGCTTGACGATAGGATCCAGTATGTCGCTCTGATAGTTTGCCGCTTTTGTTTTCACGCCCTGTTTACAGAAATGGAGCTGAGTGACCCCTTCGTAGGACACCCCCCACCAAACCATGACTGACGCAGGGTGGTGGCCTCTCTCAACTCTCGGAATGATCTCCGAAGCTTCCTGTGAACTCCTTGCATACACTTTGTCATTTTGTCGGTTGAATTTTTCTTCTATGGTGAAGATTTTCTCATCCGTGAACAAAATCTTTCGGAATCCCCCAGCTGCGTACCTCTCCAAGAGCTTCTTGGATCTTGTCGCCCTGATGTGTCGCAAGGTGGCCGTAAGTCGCTGGCCCGTACGTCTCCGGTAAGCCCCTAGCCCTAGGTCTTGTTTAATGATGCGCGACATCGTCCGGACAGGAATCTTCATTTCCCTGGATAGGATCTTCTGCTTCCGGAGTGGATTCCTTTGAATCCTGGCTTTTACGGCTTTGATGGCTGCTGGAGTCCTTACTTGACGAGGTCTTCCGCTTCTTGGCCTGTCATCAACAGAGGACGTCTCATTGTACCGCTGAATGGTCCTAGACACAAATTTACGCGATATTTGAAGGCCGCGTAAGAGTTCAAAAATCTGACTAGCACTGTGATTACACTTATGTAAAGCTATCACTGCAATACGGTTCTCTGCCTTGCCTCACTCCATCGTTATGCTTCGAGAGATCAATACAAACTGAGGTATATGTAATTACCCGAAAAGCGCTTAATCAACTGACACCACAATGTAAACAATCGGACAAGTATTAACAGGTCTACACTTGTTTGAAAACGAGGGACAGAACTTATGGCATGACTACGTATTTCTGATATAACTCATAGAATCGCAAGAATAAAACACCTTGCCACCTCCGCTCCTCAATTAGCTTAGATTCGGTGCAACCCTTCGCTATTTAATTTTTCAAGTAGCAGAATTTCAACATTTGATGCTACACCCCCCTCCCGCTCTTCAATCTTCAAAACCTAGCGGAGCACATTCAAGATAACCCCTTCCTCAATCGTTAATCATCGGCAAGGTCTTGCCTCATGTCTACCGAAATCTACTGAAAAATTTCGCACAAATCTACTGAAAACGGATCGACTTTCCCGGCTACGCTGGTTGAGCTATTTCTCCATAGATGGCGTGCACAGCGAGTACGCGTGGCGTGGGATAGCGACTAGCTAGTACACAAGTGTCAACTATACTATCAGATCGCTTTCAGTTATTATTTTACATTATACGGGTTCTACCAGGAAGTATCCCAGAGTCGTTCGCATTTTGACAGCAACCAGGTTGCTTTGACATCATGAGAATCAGAACGATTCTATAAAAGTTCTTTTTAGAACCCGAGTAAAGCTCTGGTTTCAACCGCCTTTTTTCCAGTCGGTCAGTTGTGATATCAATTCATACTTTGTTTGAAACAATTTGTTTTGTTTTCTCAGCTCCATGATTAGCCAACGTGCCGATTGATTGATAAAATCAACAAGAAAGTCCTGCTTACGTAAGCGTAAATCTGAAAAGATCTTTGAAATCAACATGTTTACCGTTAATGATATTATTGTAACTGTACAGTTATACGATTTGAATTAATAATGAACAAGAAATGCCTGGGATATACAAATGCAATGTCTCTACCAATACCAGTGTACGTGTGTAAAAGTCAGGGTTACGAAATCGAATTGACCATTCATTAGGTTATTGATATAATATGGTAGTTTTGAGGTATGTTTCCGCTTCGTAAGAGTAAAAATCTAAAGTATCATCAGGTCGGATTTTGGGAAGAAAATGGGCCTGCTGTGAGCCTGGTCAAATCTAACGCCAATTTGACGTTAGATTATCAACTTACGCACTTGATTTACCTCGAAAGTGTGTTTATATCTAGATAATAGACGCGCAACTTTTTTTAACTTAAATTTGTGTGTGTGTTTATGTGTGATTACCAGAGCAATATAATTTATTGAATATACAGGGTGTCCGCAAAGTTGGGGTTTTCCTGTACACGACGTGTAGATCTTGAAAGCATAAGCAATTTTTCTTAGTACCATATACACCAATGTTTTAAGAGAACCGAGATAAAGGGCTCTGCAACATCAAAAATATCTGAATACCGTCCTGTAGCCGCGACCCGGGACATCACCGATTGGTACAAGGTCTCAACCCGACGACAGAACTGGCTCGGGGTCAGTATGTCAGGTCAGTATGCAACCTTCAACCGACGGTTACGGTCACGCATGTAGAGGTAATCGCGTAGACGAGAATCCCTCAACAAGCACTAGAGACGTGGCTAGAGAAGTGCAAGTATCAAAAACTAAAGTGTGGCAAACGCTGCGTGAAGAGGGGCTGTATCCGTTTCACGTCCAACGTGTACAAGCCCTTCAACCTGACGATTTTCCAGCAAGAGTGCGGTTTTGTGAGTGGTTGTTGCATCAACATGACAATAATCCGAACTTTTTGAAGTGCATATTGGTGACAGACGAATCTACGTTCACGCGTAATGGAGTGAATAACTTTCGCAACACTCATGTTTGGTCAGTAGAAAATCCGCACGCTGTCCGTCGGGCACATTTTCGGTGAATGTTTGGGCTGGCATGGGGAACGGTATGCTCATTGGACCATTTATTCTCCCAAATCGATTGGACGGGATGCAATACCTAGACTTTCTACGCAACATTTTGCCTTCCTTGTTAGAAGATGTGCCATTAAGTGTAAGACAATCAATGTGGTTTCTGCGTCTGCTCGGTAGCGCTTCAGCTGATTTCATTTTCTGTTGGAGCGGTATGATTTCGGGCAGAGACGTACTTAGCCCTTCTCGTCAACTGGAGAGTCAGTACTTTTTCCTTTATTTTTTTTTTACTTGGTCGCCCTCGTTTCACTACACACTACCTTTGTTATTTCAAGGGTAGTTGTTTCTGAAAAGGAAAACCCCAACTTTGCGGACACCCTGTATATATATATATATACAGGGTTTCTCCAAAGTTGAGTTTTAGCTGCTTGTAGGACTCGTTAAAAAGAGCTGATATACCAAAAATGACTCATATAAAAGTTGCATAATAAAAGAAATAGTGAATGATTAAAAATTAAAAAAAATCTTACCGTTTATATAAATTTGGCAAATTGTTAGTGTTATTGTATGGTTTTTATAGTTAAAATAAATGTCTCAACTTTGAAATCAGATAGGGTGACAGTATTTGGGCTGTAGTTATTCAGATGTGAGATAACGAATTGAGGTTCACCAGCCGTCTGCGAATATAACGATATTTTATGAAATTAATCTTATCTATTTTTAGTACATTTTCTTCAAGTAAATACCACTGCGTACGGAAGTTGTCCTCGATTGCTGGTTATGCCCATAATTTTTGCCAAACAATTTTTTTTAGCCGGCAAACAATAAGATACCAGAGCGTACAAAAGTTGGAGTCAATCTACTCCATGCCATTTTTCACTCTAAATAGAACTCCGCAACGCTTTAGCTTTTGCTAATGTCAAATTCGAAATTAGCGACCCAAATAACCACCATGTACGGAGTTTGTTCGCTTGAAACAGTGAGATACGACGGATTGATTGAAACCTGGCCTACATCATTATTTTTCAAGTACTTCAAAAAAACGGAAACTTGAAATAAGTCAACCGAAAGCAGTTTCTTACATTAGGTTTGTTACGGGCAGCCACTGAGGTCACGTACGTATATCTGCTCTCAGGCTGAACCCGGGCATTATTAAGCACCTAAAGGTGTATATAATAATCGGGTCACGCGATCAAAATCGTGGTCGTCTTACCGCCATATCTAAAAATGTTGTACCAGAATTGTTCAACATATCTTCGTAACTAGTCGATCGATTTTAATTTGTTTAAGCTCATTTTACTCCTTTTACTTACTATGCAACTGGCGTGAAAGTATTGTAATTGCGAAAAATTTCGAAAATGAGATATGATCTTTACACGGTATATGACATCTCGTACAAGAAAAACCACGTCACGCATATCCATCTGTCCTCGGAAATATGAGTATTTCTGGTGTAAAAACTAAAATATTTTAAGTGGTTTAACAGCTTCGAATGCTATTTAAAACAGCAGTGTAAAAATAAAGAGTAGTGGACCCAAAATGGAGCCTTGCGGCACACCTGATAAAATTTCGATATTGTTACAATGAGATCCATTGACAGAAATATTTTTTGAACGCCTCAGAAAAAAGCTTCAAACAAAAAAATATTGCGGCTACCAAATGCCCTTGAAAAGTCAAGGCAGATCAAGACAGAATAATATTATTAATTATTGGATTGAAAAAATGTGTACTCATAAAATTTAGTAGTAAGCTTAAGCTCGCCTACTGGTTTCCAAGATATCTCTAATACTCTAATAATCTAATAACCGTTTCACAACTTGGCGGAGGTTTTTTAATATGGCGTCCAAATGACCACGATTTGGATCGCGTGATCTTATTTCTTATATACTGCTATAGATGCCTGAGGGGACATATAAGGCCACACGTGACCTTAGTAGCTGATCCTAAGCTAATTTAAAATAGCTCATAGGGTGAAACGCAAACTTACTCGACCATTGCGGACAGCTCATAGTAGGTCGGCTGATACTGCTCATGGTGCATGACAGTGGCGTCCTGCCTAGAGGGGTGATGCATCACAGGGGTGGGCGTCGCAGCCCCCATCGCGGGTTTCAGCTCCTCCAAGGTGACAAAACCGCAATTGCCGTCATCTCCAACGTGGTCCGACGGCACGTGGAGGAGCCTGGTGTAGGTCACCTCCGGAGTGTGTTGGTGGTGCACGGGATGGTGAGGATGGGGGTGGTGAACCCCTGCGGCGCCCGGGAAGCTCCGTGCCACCATCGTGGATGTTGTCGCGAAGGTGGTAGCGAGGGGTTGATGTTATTTGTTGTAAGGTGAGGTGAACATCGCAGTGTTTGTTGTGTTAATTGTGGATTCTTTGGGTTGCACAGTTTGTATTTAGCTGGAGGTGTCTTCTTTGATATTTGGAAAACAGATTTTAGTTGTTCATTATTTGCCGTTTCAAAAGTTCTGGAGATCCCTGTAGGCTATCGGATATTTTTGAAATAGGTTTGTCTGTCTCGTAGCTTTTTGGGACATTAAGTTCGTTTTTTATTTTTTGTCAAGTATGTGATTGTTTTTGGATGTGATCGATACATTGTTAGAGAGATTAATGACTCAAAGAAATAATACTTTTACTCCAATGCTTATTTTTTGAAAGGTTCAAGTTGTCAAAATTTGAGGTGATGTTCAAGATGGCGGCTAGACCCAATCTTGGAACTTTTTTTTTGATGAAATAATGAATCTAGTAATGACTCATTTTGAAGCCCCTTGTGAATACTTTATAATCATATAATAAGACTCACTATCTTTCAAAATGGCGAACTAGTTGAGCGTTTTTGTACATCAAAATGTTATAGTATATGTTACGTTAATCCTTTTCTTCTGGAAGGTGATAGTTTTTGACATATTCAAATGGACCCCCCTGAGAGAACAAGATCTTATGGTGATTTGTTATTGGTAAGCGATTCAATGTACAAAAACGCTCAACTTTGACATTCTGTCACCTCCCCATTTTGAACATTCTAGGGTTATTAAATTCGCATTAGGAGCTTCAAAATGAAGTATCACATGACTGCTTATTCCATTAAAAGAATGTTTCGTTATGGCGCCCAGCCGCCATCTTGAATTTTCCAAATGCATCAATTTGATCACTTTAAAATAAGAAATAAGCAGGAGTCGGCTTTTTGAAAAGCACTGTGTAGTATCTATATATTATAGATCGGATCGAAACAGCGTAAAAACCGGAGCTGCAAAAAAAGTGTGTAATCATTTCGGTTTCGATAGATGGTCGAGTTCTACCGAAAAGCCCTTCATTTCGTCTGGTCACCGAGAAACTAGATGTGGCATGAACACATATTGTCAATCGCAGTAGCTGCTGGGAAAAAGCTAGGCTATTTGCTTACGGCTCCTTACTCTGTACAAGGCCTAGTCTCGAGTACTGCTCACATATTTGGGGAGCTGCCGCCCCGACTACATTATCCTTGCTCGATGCTGTTCAGAGGTTGGCTATCTGACTGATCGATGTCTTCTTCAGCGGACAGTCTCGGCATCCTTTCATACCGACGGACCGCTATGTTGATGGGCTTTGCTCCCCAGAGCCCTCCTCCGTGACGCCGCCGCGCGATGAGCCTGTCTTCAGACTCCGATTATAACCTTGTGGAGCTTTGTACATCCAGAACTGGCCTGTACAACCGTTCCTTTGTCCATAGGGTGTCAAGATTGTGGAAGAATCTGCCTGAGGAGGCTTTTCCCAGTTCTGCTAAACTTATGGAGTTCAAAAAGCAGATAAAGTGTCTGTAAGCTACTTTTAGCATCCGCGGAGCGCCAGGATTTAGGCTCCTACCTAAGGCGATGCTTCGATATAAAAAAATACTACTGTCGATACAGTTGCTCCACTATTCAGTAGTTCTTATGCTCTGCTGTATCGCTTTTTTATAAATGATTTCGCACTTTGACGGCTCCGCTTTTTCAATTATCCAAATAAGGTACTATGTATGTATGTATTCATTTTTTTGCACCACTTTCGGTAAAGCATCATTCTAAAATAGCACGTTTTATTTTTTTAAAATGAAATTTAGGCATCTATTTTGGTAGAACCATATTCTGTATTTTCATAGGCTTCTTATAATTTAGATTTCTGTCCTGAACATCTTATGAAGAGCATTTTCTTGATTAACAATACAGACAGCGCTATATCCACCTCACCAAAAATTCGCAAACGTCCAGTATAGAGTGCAACTACACAACGCAAATTACAAGTAGGAAAACCGGACGGAAAGTTTTACAAAAAAAAAATGTTTTTCACTATGATTATCTTCGAATGACGAATTTTTTCAAATACTTATACACGACGTACTACAAACGCTAAATGATAATAGAATATTTTTTATACTAGAATCCGCTACAATGCATTAATTCGCGAGTTTTTCAGTCCGGCACAAATTTGACGACTCGGCGCGCACAGCTGGAAAACAAATGAAAACTTCGCGTCGCGTCTCGCCGACTACGATTTTCCCGCGGTTGTTGACCTGCCCGGCGCGTGTTTGAAGACTGATTCCGCGGCAAAGGTGGCTGTGATATGGCGAATCGCGAGATAGCCGACGCGTACTTTCGCTAATGAAACGGAGCGAGCTTATCTCGCAGCGCTTATATTGGTCGAACAGGGCGGGATGCGTCGCGCAGGCGTTGGAGGGAGGGAGGAGGGAATTTCGAAAATGTTAAGGGTGTCCTGTCAACGGTAAATGCGTCCGTCAGAATCTCCCCACATCCAATTAAAATGTGGTCTAGTCGCAGTAAATACATGTAGTACCCTCGTATCTCACCAAACCCACGAGTTCAAAGCGCGCACGCGGCGAAGGAAAGCGGCTCACCGTGCCCCTCTACATAACTAATGGCGTGCATACCAGAACCACATAAAACAAATATAAAAAATTAGCTATTGTAATAGTCACTGAAGTTTGACAAGATTTTTCTGATACAATCAAAATTAATGTCAGAACTGTCTGCTACGGAATTATAATTATTGCATATAGAATGTAGCGGAGAATAAAGTAATACGTTGGTACGGGAGGTACTGATACTGCAGTAGAACCTCTGGAGAACTTCTGGTACATCCACTCTATCGTGCAAAAGCTTATGGAGGAATGCCAGGCCGGCAGTGGAGCGTCTTAATTGTAAAGACAGTTTGAAACATCGCAGCAGAATAAATTAACTGGAGCAGTTTCTGGATATGCATCGTCAATTTTAAAAGTATAATATTTAAGAAATTTTCTTTGTACATTTTATAAGATATTTTTATAATATGCATCAAAGAAGCGTACTCAAGTTTTATGTCGGACCAGCAAAGCAAAAAGTTTTTAGTCCTACTTCATTGAAAGAGATGCTTGCTACATGTACTGAAAAGTTCAACCTGCAGGAAAATGGTTCACCAAGCTCTTTAGTCTCCGTTGTTCTCTCCAAAACTGCATTATTTATGGAATGCTCAAAGATAGTCGAGTTCATTTTGCGACTATATGAATAAGCTTTACACTTGGAAATATTTAAGAAGAGAATGGTATTGTCACACCACTGTGTGATAGTATCTAATTCCTCCTGAAGGGAAATACAGTCATCTAAGGGCCGTATCGTCTATCGTTCCGACAATTGTACGAGGGATGTCTTTTAGGTTTTGCATATAGAAACATAGTAGGCCGCGCGGATCGAACGTCAGTACTGAATCTTAACCTCACTCTTTAGTAAACTTAAATTCAAAGTTTCACAACAATACGTGCAGCGTTCTCACTACAATGAATTTTTAAGTGTCACCAAGTCATTATAAAAATGCAACACAACCGAGAACATTTTCGCGCTATAATTTATTACAACCTTCAGAGACAATTATCGCAACAAGAGTGCCTTGATGAGTTACTGTCTGTTTTCGCGTTTTTTATTTTTTTTTTTCGTTTTTTGCCCATCGCTTTGCCGCCACTGGACCGATTTTTCAGTTACTACAAAGCTTTTTCGCCCTTGGAATAGTAGTAGCCTTGCGTGAAAATTCGATCAAAATTCGAGCAATTTTACAGTTCGTCCAACGTCATTATGTTCAGCATAAATGCTCCTCTAACAAAGACTTACAAAGGAATTTAATGGATCAAGTCAACCGAACAGGCCCCTACGATTAGTCTCCATGCCCCTGGCACCGCCCCCTCACTCCTGAAAATATGACTGCCTCCTAAAATATGCATATTTACCTTAGTTTTGTGTGCAGCATTTAAGAAGGATGATATACAGCGTGTAAAGTTAGTAGTGGATCAACGGAAGGCAGGTGATAGAGGGTCTCAAAACCTATCGAATGAACCCCTATATGTGTGGTCCGAAATTTTATAGTTCAGGAAATATTTGCTATTTTGTGAAATTTCGAAAAAAACGGGATAATGAACTTTCAATCGCAATTACAAATAAACCATTAGGTTTAGGGCTGTGTTTTTTTTCTGAGATGAGCTAAATGGTTAGTTTTAGCAGTGGTTATGCAATTTTTAAGAGAGCTTACTAGAAATTAACGCAAAAAATCTTGAATTAATTTTTATGTGAAAAATCTTTTCCATCCGTCAACTTTGGACGGCGGTAAAAAAATTGAGGTCGTATTTCATTATTCATTTTATTGTAAAAACTATTTCAATCCATGTAGAATAAACCCTGAACATTCCAGCTTGCTACGATGAGTGTGCCCTGTCACATTTGTTGTTGTGATGCGATAAACATAAGAAACGCAGTAGAATCCTAATCACCTACAAGTACAGAACCTAGTGTGTTTAGTCGCTCTTTATGGCGATTTACCGACAAATGTGGAAGATAATTTAATTTAACTAACTTTTAAATAACATGGCCTCCATTATTTTCTATACACAAGCGACACCTTCTAATAAAATTGTCTTGTAGTATTTGAAATGAATTTGCGTTTTCCATAATTTTTATTTTTGCTTATCAATTTTCTGGCACAGTTGGTTGACATTTGTATATTCAGATGTATAGATTATCCCGTTATAAAACCCCCATATAAAAAAATCTAGAGGATTTAAATCGGGTGACCTTGGAGGCGATCGTATGTGTCCACCTCTACCTATCCAACGCCCAGGAAAGGCACTGTCTAAGTAATGCCGTACATCCCGTGCAAAGTGACATGGGTCACCATCGGATTGAAAATACATGCGGCTTCTAACGTCTAAAGGTACATCCTCTAGCAGCTCATACAGACTGCTTTGTAGAAAAGCAAGATATGACTGACCATTCAACCTGACGAGTAATTCATAACTTTATACCCTGTATAATCATAACATATAAAAGGTATCCTCTTGCCAATATTTAATCGACACCATCTGTCTCTTGCATTTGTCATTTTAAGCTTGTCAGTTTGACACCAGGTAACTAGATATTTTGATGTATTTGTAAAATGAGTTGGGAACGTCAAGGTCGTGATGTAAATCAAAAATTTTGTGATATATAGTGTTAGTAGTGATATGTTTGAGAAAATTATCGGTACTTACCCAATAATGACCCACTTCTCAAACTAGATGTACAATGTATTATTTTTACCCAAAAGTTATACATACTCAGTAAGCTCCATATTCTGCTGTATTCCTCCCAGACACTACGACACTATCAAAGCGCGGTCATAACCTTTGCTGTTCAACGCTTTGATATGCGAGACGATTCTCTGCGAGGCAGTCATTTTTAATTTCAAATCTGTCCCTGATTTGACCATCAGTCGGAATACATCCATCTAATCTAACGAATATTGGTCCGGCATCGCATAGTTAGACTTTACGAGTAGTGTATTATTATCACTAATTTATCAGGCACATTATAGGGTAGGAAACAAGAAGCTTTCCAGCCGTAAGATACCAGTCGATTTATCCGACAAACAGGCGTAAATTCGAAAAACAAAATGTCGAAAATGAATGAAATTCATGATCTATTTGAAAGTTGATATCTTACATATTGTGTTAGTTGGGACATAATGTAAAAAACCGACTTAATGTCGCTTTTCAAATGACGTAATACCCCTGCGTGAGTACCCGTGAGAAAAGGGAGGGTCGTGGACCCTTTCGGTGCGTCGACGGGGGAAGACAGCTGAGTAGACACTGGATGTCGAGTGAGCAGGCGGTACGTATGGTTCGACCCACCGGAGCTTCCTTATTAATTAAATTCCTAATAATTTTAATAACTCGCGAATTTAACGCTTTATAACTTAAGGTCTTTAGTAGAACAAACATAATTTGCCATCAAGTAGTTTGAAAACGCGTAACCTCAAGTCAAGTAGAGCACTTAGAAAAGTAGTGGAAGTAATTTTATTTTCAAGTCACGTCAAGTAGTTTAGAAAAATATCAAGCTACTTGACTAGATGAATAATCCCTTCTCAATATACTTTTATTGCCAACCACTGCATTATAAAACGGAAAATTACGCGCTTGTGTAACGCAATTGTGTCAACAAAATTCGACGAAACGTTTCTGACAATTAAATTATCATACCGCCCCTCACCACTTCTCTAACCCCTAGGAAAGGTGCAAGTGAAGGGTGAATTGGCGTCATCACATGCACCGGTGGGCATTCAATTTACCTGCCACATTCATATTGCTATTTATCGTTTACGCACGTTGTTCAGATTCAGGCTGTGTAAAGTAGCCGGTACACGCTTATAACAGGACGATCTCGGCAGGATTTCATTTCAACTTCAGCGACAGTTTCAAGAGCTTTTTTATTGAAATTCAATCAACATACGATGATAATGAGAAGTACATTTGCAGCAAAAAAATGGCGTCGAATATTTCGACTCCACTTCCTGCGCAACACTGTCTGGCAACGCTGCTGAACCACACCAGTGAAACATTTCTTGAGCGCCAGCGATGAGATCGAGATCAAACCCCAACGATATTTTGTGACGGCGGTCCAGTGTTGCCGAACCTACCGATTTTTCGATAGTTTTACTGAAATAAGACCTTATTTACCGAAATACCGAACACGTCCTCATTTTCCACAATTTCTCAAAATATTTCAGATATTTCCAGATTTTTACCGAAAACGAACTGAAACAAAAAATATATGAATTCTGAGTAATCTATGTTGCTTTATGCCCCATACCAGTCATATACAGGGTGGATATGTAACTGACTGGTTTGTATCTTGAATATTTGTGGAATGAAATAAAATACGCCCGTTTTTTCAGCCTAATCTTTTATTGAAACTTCTGAATTAAGTATGAAAGTTAATATCACATTTAATGTTCGCCTCTAGAAGCCAAACTGCAGCCCTCTTGATTACATTTACTATCACTTTTTGGTAGGTTTGGAGAGGAATATTTTCAATCGCTTCCGTTATGTTCTTCAGCTGCTCTACAGTAGTTGGTAAGTTGGCATAAACCTTATTTGCCAAAAATCTTCATAAAAAAATCAAGAGCCGTGTGCATAATGACGTGCGACGAATACCCAGTTCATGAGAACGATGTCTGGTAGACGTCTCAGGGCGCTCCACTACACTTTCACGAACACGGCCCGATCTTGGCAAGTATTTAACCTCACCTGTTTATTCAAACTTCCGCACCAACTGACGAATGGTGTTGACACATCGACCGAAATCTTGTCGTAGCTTCCGAATCGTTGCAACAATCGACTCATTATTTAAGTAAAACGTTTTAACAATACGGACGCGTTGTGGGTTCGTGTAGCGCTCCATGATGAATTGGACACATGTGCTTTAAACAACTGAAATGCGTGTATCAATAATGGCGCGCAATTTAAATCAGTCAGTTATATATTGGCCACCTGTATAATTTTGGTAACTACAGGGTGACTTCGAAGTTGAGTCATTTATTTGAACAGTGAGTAGATCTGATCAAAAGAAATGCTTCTTTCCTTTAACATTTTTCTGATAAAATTAAAGTAACAAAGTTATAGCCCTTTACAAGTTTGAGTACCGCCCTGTCTCAATAATAATATTATGTGCTCGTGTTTGGCAACAACGGATATAATCCGCCTTATCCGTTCATCGCATCGGAAACAAAAAAGCGAAAGAATTTGAAACGATGTTTTTACTACAATGTACAATTTTATTCAGTTGTTTTCCGTCAATGTGTCAGTCGGTAACGCGTGAGTGAATAGTGGTGTTTGTTGCGTGGCTCAAACGAAATAAAAAATGCACATGTTTACGAAAATGCTGAACTTGTGGATATGATTCTTATCGGTTTCCCAATCGAGTGCAACCAACCCCTCGTGCCTTTGTTAATGTAGTACAAAGGGCTCGTGAATCAGGTGACTTAAGACCTCACAGGGGAGGGCATGCCGGTGCTCCAAGACCGGACGATCAAATACAGGTCCGCACTGGAATACTTGTCGGGAGGATACTTTTTAAAACAAGGTAACATTTTTTTTAATTTTTATTTTTATTTTTACACACATATTTTGGTTTATCCTCCTTCTACAATCATTATCTGAAAATGAATGACTCAACGTCAAAGTCAGTATATAGGCACTCGAATACCCTATAATTTTATTACGATCATCACTTACTCGGGTTCAGTCGCATTGATTTGTATTCTATATTGGCTTTTGTGCCTATAACAGGCACAGACTGGTAGATCACCATCATCATCATCGGATAAGTAATAAGGAAACCAAAGCTGATTATTTTTTTTAAGAAGAATAATTTCAATTTGTTTTTATATATGCAGAAAATCTGCGTTCTGTGTGCTATAAAATGTCATTTTTCCAATGTTTGACGAAAACATGTGTACTCGTGAGTGAGATGTATCCTCCTCCACCCCCTACAACCCCTAAGCCCCGAATTTCAACACCTACATATTTTTTTCTGGAAATGCCTCTGAAACGTTAAAAAACGAAGCGCGATTTTTATTTTTTCGGGTTTTCCCGTATCTCTGCGACCACTATACCGATTTTTGTCCTTACCTAGTCTGAAAATTTTATCGAAATCCTAGCGGTACTTTCCAATTTTATGCAGTCCAGAGATTAGCGGACAGATAGACAGATGTCATATAACATCCAAAAAACATAATACATATCTCATTTTCGAAAATTTTCGCGATTACAATACTTCCGTCCGTGGCGTAGGAACTAAAATCTTATACTAAGTGACATATAAATCCGAACACCCAGTTTAAATGGTTTTATTTTAATAAAAGTTGGTGAATGTATTTATCTTACTGTAAATAACAAGTGAAAAAATTTTCAGCCTTATCAGTTGGACATTCCGGTTTTTATACTGCTTTTTTTTAATTCACTAACGCTCTAAAAATGAATATTTCAGCCGCAGTAAAGAAACAACGTTGGCGGATTTTGGTTCTTCACATCCTTTACGATCGGTTGCGATACCTAGAGTACGGAGACCTGTACGATTTCGTCAATTTAGTGAGTTTGATAGGGGCCGTATAGTGGGACTTCCGGAAGCTGGACTTTGTTTTCGGGCAATTGCAGTTAGAGTGCAAAGAAGTGTAGACACTGTGGTTAGGTGTTGTCAGGCATGGCTTCGAGAAGGCCGTACGCAAAGAGCAAGGGGCACTGGACGCCGCCGTAGAACAGCAGACCGTGAAGATCGCCGCCTAAGATTATTGGCTTTAAGGGACCGTTTTTCCACTACCAGGTCCATTGCAAATGAATGGTTTGCAGAACACGGAAGACCTATTGGCATGTGAAGTGTTTACCGACGAATGAGAAGTTTTGGCTTGTTTTCATACCGGCCACACTGGGTCCTCCCTTTAACTCGAGAACACCGACGTAATCGCCTTGAGTGGTGCAGACAACGGTCACTCTGGGATCAGGAATGGAACAGTATTGTCTTTAGTGACGAGTCTCGATTTTGTTTAGGCATGCACTCTGGTCGTGCCAGGGTTAGAAGGCGACGTGGTGAAAGGAGGAATCCACAGTTTTTTGTTGAAAGACATGTTCTTCACACTATTGGAGTTATGATTTGGGGTGCTATAGCTTATGGTTCCAGGTCACCTTTAATCTTCATCAGAGGTAACATGAACGCGCAGCGTTATATCCACGAAGTTCTAGAACCCCATCTTTTACCTTATCTTGACACCCTGGCAGATCCAACATTCCAACAAGATAATGCCCGACCACATGTTGCAAGAGTCACAATAGACTTCTTTCAACATAATGATGTCACATTGTTACCATGGCCACCAAGATCTCCCGACTTATCCCCAATTGAGCTCGTGTGGGATATGATGGGTAGGAGATTGCTCAATTTGCAACGTCCTCCTCAGACTCTAGAAGCACTTCGAGAGGAGTTGGTGGTTGCCTGGAATGAGATACCACAGGACGACATTGACCACCTGATCAGAAGCATGCCTAGGCGCGTTGGAGAATGCGTAGCACATCAGGGTGCATCCACACATTATTAAAGGTCAAAGGGCTTTAAAGCAGTGCAATCATTTTGAAATTTTTATCATTTACTTATTATGCTTCATTAAGTACTTATACAAAAATTTATTAAAATAAAACCATTTAAACTGGGTGTTCGGATTTATATGTCACTTAGTATATATAGCAGTAACTAAAAAGAACGAAGTTCAAATTGGCTCAAAATTAAAATTCCACCACCTGGTTTGGCGGGTCATATCTCAGATCTGTCTTTTTATTTTTTTCTGGAATGTATGTATTCAGGTATTGAGATCATGTATTGAAGTTTGAATGATCGGAAAAAGTGTGAATTTTAGAGTTTTGGCAACTTTTTCACTTTTTCGCTACTCCTCTCCCTGGAAAGTAGAGCAACGATATTCAGAAAACTCAAAAATGACATCTGAATTACGGTCTAATCTTTCAGTAAAAAGTGTTTTTTTTCTGTCTACTAGACTGACGATTCAAACGGCTTCCGAAACAAAAAAAACATTTAATCTTTATCGTGATTGAGAAGGACCATTCTATCTCCCTATACATACTTTGAAGTTGAGTCATTAATTTTCAGATAATGATTGTAGAAGGAAGATAAACAAAAATATGTGTGTAAAAATAAAAAAAAATTTAAAAAAATGTTACCTTGTTTTATAAAGTATCGTCCCGACAAGTATTTCAGTGCGGACCTGTATTTGATCGTGCGGTCTTGGAGCACCGGCATGCCTTCCCCTGTGCGGTCTTAAGTCACCTGATTCACGAGCCCTTTGTACTACATTCAGCATTTTCGTAAACATGTGCCACTTTTTATTTCGTTTGAGCCACGCAACAAACACCACTATTCACTCACGCGTTACCGACTGACACATCGACTGAATACAACTGAATAAGATTGTACATTGTAGTAAAAACATCGTTTCAAATTCTTTCGCTTTTTTGTTTCCGATGCGATGAACGGATAAGGCGGATTATATCCGTTGTTGCCAAACACGAGCACATAATATTATTATTGAGACAGGGCGGTACTCAAACTTCTAAAGGGCTATAACTTTGTTACTTTAATTTTACCAGAAAAATGTTAAAGGAAAAAACATTTCTTTTGATCAGATCTACTCACTGTTAAAATAAATGACTCAACTAATGTATATATAGGGTGTTCCATAACTTCGAGCGCCTTAGCAAACATGTATCTTTTTAAAAGAACGCCCTATATCTTATTGCATATTTCGATAGAGCTTCAAAAAACAGGCAGTTTTTGATATCATATAACATAAATTGTTTAGATATTTGGTGAAATGTCTGAAAAAATGCCCAACTTTGATCGTTCGCAGCTTCGCCATTTTTCAAGACATTTAGATAAATTTCAGATCACAAAAATTTATCATCGATTTTAAGCTGGTCTGAACGAAATGCTAAAATATCTTTTGTATAAGCCTCATATCCAAATTAAGTTCACCAAAAAGCTTTTTAACGATGTAAAAATATACAGGGTGTTCCATTTGAAATTTTTGATGACAGGTACATTTTGCGTTTTGAGATACCCTGTATAAATAGAAAAAAATTTCAGTACTTTTTCCAGATCAGATTAAAATGATAATAAAATTCTTGTGAAACAGGCTTTATCTGAATTTCTTCAAAAATGGCGGAGCTGCGAGCGATCAAACAATCGAAACCATATGTTATATGATATCAAACCTATTGTTTTCAGAAGCTCTATCCAAATATGAAATAAAATATGGGATATTCTATTTAAAAAATATATCTTCGGCACAAAGTAATGGTTGTATAGATATATAGAAATAATTTAAAAATATGCAATATATGGTTACCACGAAAACAGATTTTTGATCTCTTTTTCAGTTTGCTCATAAAACTGCTTTCCATTTTCGTTGGGACACCCTCTATAAGTTAAAATTTGTAATCGAGCTTTCAAATTAGACATACAGGGTTTTGGTCATTTTCATTTTACTGAAGGGCGATTCATGAAATGTTTATTATTCTTAGCCCTAAAGCTACTTCCTATAGTTTATAATAGTGTCTTACTCCAGTAATAAAACAAAAAACAGTAATTCTAGATTCCCTTAAAATCATAGTAACTGCAACCACAGTAAATGCAACAATAGCAAATGCTGAGATAATGGCATACAGTTATCTTAACACAGAAAGTACATATATTATGCCATTTTATCTAGATACAATTGCTTAACCTTACGAATAAATATATTTACAGACGTCGCTTCTCTAATTTCTGTAGGTAATGCATTAAAAAGTCTCAAACCATCACTAAAAAGACATTTTTGCATATGGGATGTTCTTGCGAATTCTATGTCAAAAGTGTTACGTGACCTGATATTATATGCATGCCTCTCGGGCCTCGGTATTAGGTATTCCTGCAAGTATTCAGGCAATAAATGATTTTTTGTTTTAAAAATAAATAAGACATTTGACATTTCAACCTTTTGCTGTATTGAAAGCCATCCGAGGGTTTTTAACATTAAATTAATAGGCGTATAACGTGTACAAAATAATATAGTGCGCATAGCCTTATTTTGTAGTAACTGGAGCCTTTGAATATCAGTTTTTTTGCATGATAGCAACAATGAAAAACAATAATTAAAATGTGGATATATGATAGTATTATATACAAGAAGACGACTCCAGTGACTAAGACTTTCAGATATTCGCCTAAAAAATCCTATTTTTTTCCCAATTTTTTTACTAACATAATCAACGTGCAATGAAAAATTTAGCTGAGGATCTAAAACTACGCCCAAATACTTCATACTAGATGCACTTTCATTTTGAATATTTATCTATCTCAATACAAAATTTCTTTCCTAAAAATGTATTACAGTTCTGCTTTGTCCCAAAAACCATGTATTTTGTTTTTTCTACATTCAACTTAAGCCTATTCACACATAACCAGTTATACAGAATTTCCAGTATTGAGTTCATACTATCTACAACTTGTCTAAAATCCTTACCGTACACATAAAGCAATGTATCGTCTGCAAATAAGCTCAGAAATGTATTTACTAAAACCCTGTTCAAGTCATTTATATAAAGTAGGAACAAAAGCGGGCCCAACGCACTACCCTGAGGTACCCCAATTTCACTATCAATTGAATTTGACGCCACGTTATTAATCTTCGTCACATGACAACGGTCTTTCAAGTAGTTCATAAACCATTTTAGTGCACTGTCTGTAATCCCATAGGTCTGCAATTTCTGGATCAGTCTTTTCCTATCAATAGTCTCAAATGCTCAATTTTTACTTCCCACGCCTATTGGGGAGAAAGTATTGTAATATCGATACATTTCGAAAATGAGATATAATGTTTTTTGGGTGTTACATGACAAGTACATACAGGGTTTGTCCGAAAAGTAATAGGACTGAGTCGATTTAAATAAAATTATTGAGCCAATCGTTACAATTCTTTAAAAACTTTCAAAATAGGATCCTTCTGCGTCGATGGAGCGCTGCCAGCGCGATTTCCAAGCATTTAAGGCGTCACGGAAGGCATCCTCCGGAATAGCCTTGAGAGCCCCGGTGCATGCTGCTTGGATCCCCTCTGTTTCAAAATGCTTGCCTTTGATCGGCATTTTCAGGCGAGGAAACAAAAAAAGTCCGCGGGGGCCACATCTGGGATGTAGGGCGGCTGCGGAAGCGTTGGGATGCCGGCCTTGGTCAGGTAGCTGTTCACAAGAAAGGCGGTGTGAGCCGGGGCGTTGTCGTCGTGCAATTTCCAGTTTGGTTTGTCCAGGAGGAACAAATTGATGGTGGACGATGCCTTTGATGTCAAAAAAGACAATGAGCATCGTTTTCACTTTGGATTTGCTCATTCTTCCCTTTTTTGGGCGAGGAGACGCCGTCGTGTGCCACTCGGAAGATTGCCTCTTTGTCTCGGGATCATACTCAAAGATCCACGACTCGTCACCTGTGATTACGTTATTCAAAAATTGGGGGTCACTTTCACACAGGTTCAAATTTTCTTGGCACACTTCCACTCGCCGCAATTTCTGGTCGTCAGTGAGCACTTTTGGGACCAACTTCGCGCACACCTTGCGCATGTTCTAATGCTGTGTCACAATGCCATGAACCACAGATTTTGGTAAATTTAACGTTTGTCGAAGTCGAAGGTCCTCCTTCTTGCTAAAGCAACACCTGGGTAAGCCTGCTTGATCATATCAAACGTCTCTGTCGCAGATTTACCGAGTTTCACACAGAATGTAATCGCGTACCTCTGCTCTAATGAACGCTGCATTTTCGGCTTGCACCACTCACAGAAACACGCCGCGCGAAAATGCCTGTCCTGACTCTCCAAGTGCTCGGAGACAACTGACCAGCCGCTCATTCGTTAGCTAGGAACGCCCTCTACCGAATCCAGTCTTGCGCGCAGGCTTCGAAGTACAGTCAAGGCCGAAGAAAATGAGTCTTAGTACTTTCCGGACAAACCCTGTACATCACGAAAAACTCTATCAATCATTTTCGTCGGTCTTTGTCACTTTCCCATAAGAATGTGATGCATTCCATAATTTCTCGCCAATAGGCCTTTGCTATTATTTTTTGTTTGTTAATTGAATCGAAACTTGGTTTGGCACCCGGGTGTCCAAATCTCGGAAAGAGACCCTCAATTCAAAGAAAGGACAGTTTTAAATTCCAAATCTCATTAAATCCGTATTTTGGTATCTGTTTATGCCCCCGATAACTAATAAACAATTATTATTAATTTACCTAAATCATAATCATACAAAAGGCGAGATCCCTGGCGTGCACACCTACATTAATCGTATTTTGATGAATATGTCACCAGACTGAATGTTTATTCATGTACACGATAGTGATATACCATCGGATAGAAAACATAGTGAACGTTAAATGTAGAAAGATAAAATTATTTGCAGTTTGAAATCATAGGCGTATCGTATAGCCAGAAACATACCGATGGTTTTCTTGAAACTGGTTCTTTTTTTTGGCACCGAAACATCCGCGCAGGCAGAAGCCTAAGTGCCGGAGCACGGCTGCTGCTTTGTGAGCCAAAAGACACGCTAATTCCAGAGTCATTCTTGCTTAAATCGGTTACTATGTCAGCAGTAGCCCAAAAAAATTTGTGAAAGAGGCAAGATGTATTTCGCTCATACAGGCTGGTCCAGAGGTACCTAGACGGTAAGAGATGACGTCAATTTATCATTGAACATGATCAAAATCATGAAGATTTTTTAAAACGAGGCCGGAAACGGATAGACTGAAGTAGATACTGGTGCACTCTGGGCGCCCCCCACCACTTCCACTTTTTGGCCACGCCCACCACATCCACCGCGTGCTCTGATTGGCGGATCAAACGGCGGGAAATTTGAACGGGGTTGATGGTATATGTTGATTGGCGGGAACCGCTAGATCCACCGCGTGCTCTGATTGGCGGATCAAACGGCGGGAAATTTGAACGGGGTTGATGGTATATGTTGATTGGCGGGAACCGCTAGATCCACCGCGTGCTCTGATTGGTGGATCAGACGGCGGGAAGTTTGAACGGGTTGATGGTATATGTTGATTGGCGGGCCCCGTTAGATAGCGCACCCGACCGGAAGTGATTCAGACAGCCGACGATAGTAAGGTGTAGTATAACGTCTATGCGTAAGCGATGTGACTCATTTCATGTTTTGCGGTAAATATTTGCATATAGATCGATAAAAGCCCATGAATAATGATATTTATAGATGCAATTCTGCTGATTCAGTTTAAATGGAAAAACGTATAAAATTCGCGGGAAACAATGCGTATAGGATGATCTCAATAATCAACACGTCATATTCAGTGTGCATATAAAAATGGAATTGCTCATATATGTGGTGCATACAGTTAATGTTAGGTAATTTTTAACATTGATACAATATTGAAAACATAGTACAGTCTATATTGTGTATCTAATAAATTCAACAAGGCAATCACCTACGTCGCAAATGAGGTTAGGTTCAGGGCAGGTGTTGTCGTAGCGGTGATATGCAAGAAGTACCGGGCGGGGCTGTTAAGCATGGGTGAATGGGCAGGAAGCGCAGGCTGTCAACGAGTTAATACTGACCAACGATAACAGCGGTGACCTTGAAACACTGTGGTCAGTTAAAAAGTGGTGGGGGTAAAATCGAGATTATAAATACCTATGAATCACCGCAAATTATCTTGTCAGTTATCTGCAGCGAACAGACGTGCTCAGTTCAGATTTAGTCGCTAGTTAACGTTTTAGTTTTTAAAAAATGGAAAAATTCTTCATCGTTAAGGATTCTACTAAGAAGATTAAAAAATTTAATCTATATGGGCGAGAAGTGGAATTTAAAATACGACCTATCCCTAAAGACGTCGAACCTGTGGGATGGATCAAAGACGCTCTGGAGGAAATAGTAGCCAAAGGAACTGAACATCTCCAGCCCAGTGATCAAGTTGGATTCACTTTCTGTTCCAAAGACTTTACCCGCGGTCAAGGATGGATAGCTTTTAAATTGTTTTCCGACGTTTCAACTGAGGACATATGGGAGAAGATATCTTCCATCTATCAGTCAAATTCTGTGGGGTTGAATACCGAGACTTTTTGCTTGGGTATTACGTCCGTAAGGTTGCCTGCTGGTCGTGGTAGAGCTCAGAATTTCAATACCTTTGATGAGGAATGCGCCAAAAGAAAAGGCATTATCACCGTTAAAAACACCGATAATTTGTGTCTCCCACGAGCCCTTGTCATCGCCATGGGCCATTTGAACAAAGACAAAGATTATAGCAGAATCCGCCGTGATCGAGGAAAAATACAAGGACAAAGAGCTGTACAACTTGTGGAAAAGGCTGATATTGTTATCCCTGAGGAGGGGTGTGGAATACCTGAACTTCAAAAGCTACAACGATATCTGCAAAACTACAAAATTGTTGTATACAAGTTTGGGTGCAAAGGTCGTGACGTCATTTTTGAAGGCGTGTCCGCTGGTCCGACGCTTAACCTAATATATCACGAGGGGCACTACAGCGTCATAACATCCCTCACTGCTGCCTTTTGCTGCAGCTTTTTTTGTGAGAACTGCCACATTCCGTATAATACTAAACAAATTCATAGATGTGATAAACAATGTTATGCTTGTAAAAGATCTCCGGCCTGCCTGAAAACGAAGCACATCAAATGCAAAGAATGTAATAGAAGCTTTTATGGACAAGAATGTTTTAACGCTCATTTACCATCGGTCTGTTCTAAAATTAAAAGATGTGTAGACTGTTTTAAAGTTCACAACGGTAATGATCACATCTGCGGATATATACTTTGTAAAACATGTTATAAAAATCAACCAATTGAACATATGTGCTATATACAGCCTGACAGAAGTATTCCTAAATCAAATGATGTCTTATTAATATTTTACGATTTGGAAACCCGTCAGGAGAAGGAATTACCCAATGGATCTTTACTGCATGAGCCAAATCTATGTGTATTCAAACAATGTTGTGAATCATGTACCGATAATCCTATATGCAAGAAATGTGGCCTTCGAATACAGATTCTTCGATGTCAAGACGTCATTTCTCCATTTATGCATCATATTCTGACACTTCGTAAAAAATTCAAGAAAGTCATTGTACTGGCGCATAATGGTGGAGGATTTGATCATCAGTTTCTACTTCGTTACATTTTAGAGAAGACTAGTCTGTACCCGAATGTAATTATGAGAGGAACAAAATTAATATTGATGGAGGTAGGAAATGTAAAATTTCTGGATTCTCTCAATTATTTTCCTATACCTCTAACTGCTCTACCCAAGGCGTTTGATTTAAAAGAGCTAAAGAAAGGATACTTTCCACATTTATTCAACACTTTGGCTCATCAGAATTATGTAGGGCCAATTCCAGCGCTCGACTTCTACGATCCCGACCATTTAAAGGAAGACGCTCGGGAAAAATTATTAAAATGGCATGGCGAAAGACAAGCGGAGGGATACGTTTTTGATTTTCAGAAAGAAATCGTTGAATACTGTATCTCCGATGTGGAAATATTGACACAGGCGTGTCTCAAATTTCGAGACCTGATGAAAACCGAAACCACAGTCGATCCCTTCCAGGAAAGCACCACTATTGCATCATGCTGTAACAAAGTCTTTAGACGCAATTTTTTAAAACCTGAGACGATCGGGGTAATTCCAAAAGGGGGCTATAGATGGCGTGAAAATCAGTCAAAAATTGCCATCCAATGGCTGTTGTGGGAGGAACATCAAAGAGGAATCAAAATTCAACACGCCGCTAAGGGTATAGAAACCATTGTTAAGGGACATAAAGTAGACGGTTTTTGTAGCGACACAAATCAAGTGTTTGAATTCCAAGGATGCTATTTTCACGGTTGCCCTCGATGTTTCAAATACAAAAGAAGCAATCCTCTGCATAATGATCCGTTGAATACATTGGAAAGTCGATACGAACAATCAGTTAGCAAAGTAGAGAGACTCCGAAGCCTTGGACTAGAAGTAATTGAGATATGGGAATGTCAATTTCGAGGAATGCTAAACGATGAAATTAGAGCCTTCACAGAAGCACATCCATTGATAATCAATTTACCGATTAACCCCAGAGACGCTCTCTACGGGGGACGTACAGAAAATATCGTTGAATACTACAAGATCAAAACAAATCAATGCATAAAATATGTCGATATATGTTCCCTGTACCCCTTCATCTGTAAATATGGAAAATTTCCGGTGGGTCATCCAAAAAAAATTTACGTAGGTGAAGAATGTGTTACAGCCTCTCTGTCGCAGATGTCAGGACTTATTAAATGCCAGATTCTACCGAACCAGAACTTATATCACCCCGTTTTACCGTCAAAAATGAACAACAAATTGATGTTTGTTAACTGTCAAAAATGTGGTGAAGATTTCGTTCGAGAAGAGTGTCAGCATTCTATTCAAGAAAGAAGCCTAAAAGGAACTTGGGTGATAGAAGAGGTGCTCAAAGCTATTGAAAAAGGTTACCAGATTATAGAGACTTACGAAATATGGGAATACGATACAATTCAGCTCAGTAAAGACCAAGAGGGGTTATTTAGCGGAATGATGAACAAGTTTCTACAAATAAAACAACAAGCTTCAGGATGGCCCAAACATTGCTTAACGGATGAAGAAAAAAACCGTTATATTGATGCATTTTTGAATAGAGAAGACATAAAGCTGGAATTTTCAAAAATTATAGAGAACCCCTGTTTGAGATCGTTAGCTAAACTTATGCTGAATTCCTTTTGGGGTAAATTTGCTCAAAAAGAAAACCAAAACAAAACCTCAATAGTCAGAGACTGTGGTGAATTCTTTGATATGCTGACTAATCCTTCTATTCATGTAAATACAGTTCTCCCGGTAAACGAAGAAACCCTTCTCATAACTTGGGAATTTAGAGAAGAGGCCTATGACGTTTCTTCAACGGTTAACGTTGTATTGGCTTCATATGTCACGGCCCTAGCTAGACTAAAATTATATTCATTCTTGGAGAAAGTGGAAGAAAGGGCAGTTTACGTAGATACAGATTCATGTATTTATATCTCTCGTAAGGGATTAGACGACATATCTACAGGCGACTTCATAGGTGATATGACCGATGAGCTCAATGGGGGTTTCATATCAGAGTTTGTTTCTGGAGGACCTAAGAACTACGCCTACAAATATACTACTTTGTCTGGAGAGGAACAGATCGTATGTAAAGTAAAAGGCATATCACTCAACTACAAGGCATCCCAAGTAGTCAATTTTGAGAAAATAAAAGACATGGTGCTGAAGAAATCTGATCCTGTTTCTGTACTTTCTCGACAGCTACGACGTACAAGAGAGCATGAAGTAGTAACAGTCGAGTTTCCTAAGGTATACAAGATAACTTCAATGAAAAGGAAATTCTATGAAGATCATACCTCTGTACCATTTGGATTTAAGAAAATAAAGTATTGATTTATTAATGTATGTAAATATTTTTTAATAAACATGTAAAATAAAATGCATGCAAATGATTTTTTGTTTTTTATTTCCCGCCTAATTGAAAAATATTTTTGCACCCGAAATTGTTCAGCCTTTTTACTCCATATAAAATATTTAAAAGTATGCATTGTTATTATTAAACGCCTGCAGTAATATACACCAAAAAAATTGAGAAGCAGTGTAACCATGTGGAACTTTGTATAATCACAAAAAAACATATCTTGGAAAATAAAAAATACAGCAGATTCATAAGCAGTGTAGAGAGGAAACTACGTAAAAGTAATCGAATATTACTAATAAAATAGAGTTTTGAATTCCTATTTTTACAATAATAATCATTTTACTATCTTACGTGTTGGGCACTGCACTGCACGGGTACCAACACTGTACGGGCACGAAAAATTGAGAAGCATGATAACCATGTAGAACTTCGTATCACTACGTAAATGGTTATTACGAAAAGTAGAAATAAAAACTATATTTTCGATAATAGCTATACTATTTTTTATGAGCACCGAAAAAATTGAGAAGCACGATAACCTCATAGAACTTCGAAACAGCACCAGAGACAACCGAAGGCTACAGAAAAAAACACATACTGAAAAGGCTTAACATCTATCAGCGCTGGTATCCGATAATACTGTTTCCTTTGACATTCGTTGGGATATGAAAACACATATTTGCTTCCCACCGTTATAACGGAAATAATAGTTACTGCAAAAGCAGTTTCACGATAAGACCATACATTAATCTACAAAGTTGATAATAAAACATATGTACTATTAAAATGCAGATATTTTTAAAATTATACAATTAAAAAATCAAAATAATATATTATAAATGGTAGGGGATACAGGGTAAACACCGAAATATACTTAATTTAGAATAGTTACTTATAATCTCCTCAGTTCTTTGGTCAGCCGTATCGACAATTTACCGGTGGGTCCTCTATTTTTGTGCATGTAAAAGGTTAGACTATGGCGCTAGCAAAAAAAAACAAAATGCAACAAAGTAGAGTCACTTAATATTCTTGTTGAAATTACGGATAGAATATGGTAGAAAGTAACAATCAGATATTGTAGAAGCCATGTAATTGTTTAATTGTTGAGGAAAAAGTATTTTTCATACGCTGACCATGTTTATGTCCGCTTGGTACGCGACCAGATCTTTTCCAAACCTTTGCCCGTAGGGTTCATGAGCCTACGACCAAATGTGTCGTCGAAGGGGCATTTTTGGCCAAATTCGGTCGAAACCGATGCTGCGTTCGTACCCTAGAGCCTACGAACAGTGACTCAAACTTAATTTTAATTGATATGCAAAGATCTGGCTAGAATGCTTGAGCTAGTGATTATATGCAATTTATCGGTGACGAGCTTTCCTCTAGCATATCTTGATTTATTCAAGCGAATCAATGAGAAACTAGTGAATAAAATTACCTGACAGCCATAGTACAAGTTGGTATATCTACACCTTCTCTTACATTTGGCGCCACTAAAATGTTAATCTCCTTGTTTCTAAAAACGATCGAGTACTTATCTGTTCTTCTTATTAATCGGAAGTGATTCTACGGTGCTATTAAAAGAGTTTCCGTTATATCCCACAACGAAATCCGGCTTTATATGTCTGAACTCTGGTACATGTTCACTCAAATCTTTCAGTACATGGTGCAATATTTTTGGCAGTTGATCTTTCCTTCGTGAATATTAAACCACAAATGTCTTCGTTTGAAGATGAACTGTTGAAAAGTGTTACGTTTATATTAGTATTAATATTTATGACATTTACTTTTTTAAAATAGTTAAATACTACGATAAACTGGGAATGTGGGATGAAGCAGAAATGTTTCTGTAACCCAATTTAGGTATGTATAGCAAGTCTTACGCAAGACAATAATAAAAACAGATAGAATTCGAGGGCGATTCTTGGAAGAAAAATTCATAGTATTTCTAAGGCAACACCGACCGGAGTGCTATAATTTTAGCATACATTTACAGGTTATAGGTCTAATGATAAATAGAAAGTGATTAAAATTTTAACTTCAATTTTCGTAAAATAGCTGAGATATGCCATCTTGCAGTAGCCTGAAATGAAATACCCGACAGGTTACCCATCACCTGATAGTCTGTGGTTCTCGCCGCTAGATGACGCTACATACAAACGTCATCTGTCAAACGTTATGTGTATCATTGATAAGTGTGACTTGTGTCTCTAAGCGCTAGATGGTGTCGATGTCGCACTGGTGTCGTAGAGTGACCCACATACAGGGGTCGATAGAAATTTTTGGGGCCCTACCGACGGGTCGATGAACCGACGGTATAACGTCAGATCGAAATAAGCTCCATTCACATGGGAGGTGTGTGTGGAATTGCTCGTGGGAGACACGGACCTTGTCGTATATAGCAAGACGTGTCCTAAAATGGTGATACCCATTGGTCGCTCAGCCATACAGGTCGGTCAGACAGAAGTTTTTGGGACCGGGGTGCTCTGATTGGTGGATCAGACGGCGGGAAATTTGAACGGTGTTGATGGTATAGCTGAATGGTGGACGGCGGGGTCGGGTGCGTTGGTAATCACCTATGTCGCAAATGAGGTTAGATAGATAGTCGTTCAGTGAAGGTGTTGTCGTAGCGGTGATATGCAAGAAGTACTGCTCGCGGGGGTGTCAACGAGTTAATATTGGCCAACGATAACAGCGGTGACCCTGGAACACTGTTGTCACACGGTTGCAAAAGATGACAGGTTATCTCTTAATTTTCGTAAACAACGATTTTTCTAAAGTGGTAAAAACAGGTCGAAATTTTAAATACCTATGAATCACCGCAAATTATCTTGTCAGTTATCTGCTGCGAACAAAACATGCTCAGCTCAGACTTATCTAAAAAGTGGTGGGAAAATCGATATTATAAAAATATTTATGAATCACCGCAAATTCTCTTAGACGTGCTCTTATCAGTTCAGACTTAGTTAAAACTGGTGGGTAAAATCGAGATTATAAATACCTATGAATCACCGCAAATTACCTTGTCAGTTATCTGCAGTGAACAGACGTGCTCAGTTCAGACTTAGCAATTCCCAACGCTCCTCCGTGGCCATTCCCCTTACCCTCTCGCGAGTGCGGGCATGCGCATGCGGCTCGTTCTGGTCTATAGACATATGATCGCTAATGATCTTGAACAAAGATGTCCTGATACACGAACCGCCAGAGGTACATCAGAAGTAATGTTAGTATTGTGTGTGCGTGTTTTTTGAACACGCTAAGTCGTGATGTACATCACGTGACGTACGTCACGTGACCTACGTGACGTGCGTGTGACAGGTGACGTACGTGTGACAGGTGACGTGCGTCACGTGACACTTGACGCACGTGGCGTACGTCACGTGACACGTGACGTGCACACTTTGTTCAAAAATACCAAAAAGCTGTCTTGATAGCCCGAACCGCCAGAGGTACAACATCAGAAGTAATGTTAGTGCGTGGTTGAGGTTCAAAAACTTAGCGTGTTCAAAAAAAAAAACGTACCTAGACCAAAAGTCATTCTAGACCAGTCACTCTAGACCAAAGCACAAAAAAAACGCCGTTTTTCAACGCCTTTTTTGTCACCATTCCCCTTAGTAGCGCGCATGCACATGGGGCTCGTTCTGCTGGTGCTGGTGCTGGCGCGGGCGTAGATAGCGTTTGTGGTAAGGGTTGGGGGTAGGTCTTGTTCTCTTACCACTATCCTATGGTACACAACAAACAAACTTACTCGTGCGCGATAAGAGAACAAGACCTACCCCCAACCCTTACCACAAACGCTATCTACGCCCGCGCCAGCACCAGCACCAGCAGAACGAGCCCCATGTGCATGCGCGCTACTAAGGGGAATGGTGACAAAAAAGGCGTTGAAAAACGGCGTTTTTTTTGTGCTTTGGTCTAGAGTGACTGGTCTAGAATGACTTTTGGTCTAGGTACGTTTTTTTTTTTGAACACGCTAAGTTTTTGAACCTCAACCACGCACTAACATTACTTCTGATGTTGTACCTCTGGCGGTTCGGGCTATCAAGACAGCTTTTTGGTATTTTTGAACAAAGTGTGCACGTCACGTGTCACGTGACGTACGCCACGTGCGTCAAGTGTCACGTGACGCACGTCACGTGCCACGTGCGTCACGTGTCACGTGACGCACGTCACCTGTCACACGTACGTCACCTGTCACACGCACGTCACGTAGGTCACGTGACGTACGTCACGTGATGTACATCACGACTTAGCGTGTTCAAAAAACACGCACACACAATACTAACATTACTTCTGATGTACCTCTGGCGGTTCGTGTATCAGGACATCTTTGTTCAAGATCATTAGCGATCATATGTCTATAGACCAGAACGAGCCGCATGCGCATGCCCGCACTCGCGAGAGGGTAAGGGGAATGGCCACGGAGGAGCGTTGGGAATTGCTAAGTCTGAACTGAGCACGTCTGTTCACTGCAGATAACTGACAAGGTAATTTGCGGTGATTCATAGGTATTTAAAATTTCGACCTGTTTTTACCACTTTAGAAAAATCGTTGTTTACGAAAATTAAGAGATAACCTGTCATCTTTTGCAACCGTGTGACAACAGTGTTCCAGGGTCACCGCTGTTATCGTTGGCCAATATTAACTCGTTGACACCCCCGCGAGCAGTACTTCTTGCATATCACCGCTACGACAACACCTTCACTGAACGACTATCTATCTAACCTCATTTGCGACATAGGTGATTACCAACGCACCCGACCCCGCCGTCCACCATTCAGCTATACCATCAACACCGTTCAAATTTCCCGCCGTCTGATCCACCAATCAGAGCACCCCGGTCCCAAAAACTTCTGTCTGACCGACCTGTATGGCTGAGCGACCAATGGGTATCACCATTTTAGGACACGTCTTGCTATATACGACAAGGTCCGTGTCTCCCACGAGCAATTCCACACACACCTCCCATGTGAATGGAGCTTATTTCGATCTGACGTTATACCGTCGGTTCATCGACCCGTCGGTAGGGCCCCAAAAATTTCTATCGACCCCTGTATGTGGGTCACTCTACGACACCAGTGCGACATCGACACCATCTAGCGCTTAGAGACACAAGTCACACTTATCAATGATACACATAACGTTTGACAGATGACGTTTGTATGTAGCGTCATCTAGCGGCGAGAACCACAGACTATCAGGTGATGGGTAACCTGTCGGGTATTTCATTTCAGGCTACTGCAAGATGGCATATCTCAGCTATTTTACGAAAATTGAAGTTAAAATTTTAATCACTTTCTATTTATCATTAGACCTATAACCTGTAAATGTATGCTAAAATTATAGCACTCCGGTCGGTGTTGCCTTAGAAATACTATGAATTTTTCTTCCAAGAATCGCCCTCGAATTCTATCTGTTTTTATTATTGTCTTGCGTAAGACTTGCTATACATACCTAAATTGGGTTACAGAAACATTTCTGCTTCATCCCACATTCCCAGTTTATCGTAGTATTTAACTATTTTAAAAAAGTAAATGTCATAAATATTAATACTAATATAAACGTAACACTTTTCAACAGTTCATCTTCAAACGAAGACATTTGTGGTTTAATATTCACGAAGGAAAGATCAACTGCCAAAAATATTGCACCATGTACTGAAAGATTTGAGTGAACATGTACCAGAGTTCAGACATATAAAGCCGGATTTCGTTGTGGGATATAACGGAAACTCTTTTAATAGCACCGTAGAATCACTTCCGATTAATAAGAAGAACAGATAAGTACTCGATCGTTTTTAGAAACAAGGAGATTAACATTTTAGTGGCGCCAAATGTAAGAGAAGGTGTAGATATACCAACTTGTACTATGGCTGTCAGGTAATTTTATTCACTAGTTTCTCATTGATTCGCTTGAATAAATCAAGATATGCTAGAGGAAAGCTCGTCACCGATAAATTGCATATAATCACTAGCTCAAGCATTCTAGCCAGATCTTTGCATATCAATTAAAATTAAGTTTGAGTCACTGTTCGTAGGCTCTAGGGTACGAACGCAGCATCGGTTTCGACCGAATTTGGCCAAAAATGCCCCTTCGACGACACATTTGGTCGTAGGCTCATGAACCCTACGGGCAAAGGTTTGGAAAAGATCTGGTCGCGTACCAAGCGGACATAAACATGGTCAGCGTATGAAAAATACTTTTTCCTCAACAATTAAACAATTACATGGCTTCTACAATATCTGATTGTTACTTTCTACCATATTCTATCCGTAATTTCAACAAGAATATTAAGTGACTCTACTTTGTTGCATTTTGTTTTTTTTTGCTAGCGCCATAGTCTAACCTTTTACATGCACAAAAATAGAGGACCCACCGGTAAATTGTCGATACGGCTGACCAAAGAACTGAGGAGATTATAAGTAACTATTCTAAATTAAGTATATTTCGGTGTTTACCCTGTATCCCCTACCATTTATAATATATTATTTTGATTTTTTAATTGTATAATTTTAAAAATATCTGCATTTTAATAGTACATATGTTTTATTATCAACTTTGTAGATTAATGTATGGTCTTATCGTGAAACTGCTTTTGCAGTAACTATTATTTCCGTTATAACGGTGGGAAGCAAATATGTGTTTTCATATCCCAACGAATGTCAAAGGAAACAGTATTATCGGATACCAGCGCTGATAGATGTTAAGCCTTTTCAGTATGTGTTTTTTTCTGTAGCCTTCGGTTGTCTCTGGTGCTGTTTCGAAGTTCTATGAGGTTATCGTGCTTCTCAATTTTTTCGGTGCTCATAAAAAATAGTATAGCTATTATCGAAAATATAGTTTTTATTTCTACTTTTCGTAATAACCATTTACGTAGTGATACGAAGTTCTACATGGTTATCATGCTTCTCAATTTTTCGTGCCCGTACAGTGTTGGTACCCGTGCAGTGCAGTGCCCAACACGTAAGATAGTAAAATGATTATTATTGTAAAAATAGGAATTCAAAACTCTATTTTATTAGTAATATTCGATTACTTTTACGTAGTTTCCTCTCTACACTGCTTATGAATCTGCTGTATTTTTTATTTTCCAAGATATGTTTTTTTGTGATTATACAAAGTTCCACATGGTTACACTGCTTCTCAATTTTTTTGGTGTATATTACTGCAGGCGTTTAATAATAACAATGCATACTTTTAAATATTTTATATGGAGTAAAAAGGCTGAACAATTTCGGGTGCAAAAATATTTTTCAATTAGGCGGGAAATAAAAAACAAAAAATCATTTGCATGCATTTTATTTTACATGTTTATTAAAAAATATTTACATACATTAATAAATCAATACTTTATTTTCTTAAATCCAAATGGTACAGAGGTATGATCTTCATAGAATTTCCTTTTCATTGAAGTTATCTTGTATACCTTAGGAAACTCGACTGTTACTACTTCATGCTCTCTTGTACGTCGTAGCTGTCGAGAAAGTACAGAAACAGGATCAGATTTCTTCAGCACCATGTCTTTTATTTTCTCAAAATTGACTACTTGGGATGCCTTGTAGTTGAGTGATATGCCTTTTACTTTACATACGATCTGTTCCTCTCCAGACAAAGTAGTATATTTGTAGGCGTAGTTCTTAGGTCCTCCAGAAACAAACTCTGATATGAAACCCCCATTGAGCTCATCGGTCATATCACCTATGAAGTCGCCTGTAGATATGTCGTCTAATCCCTTACGAGAGATATAAATACATGAATCTGTATCTACGTAAACTGCCCTTTCTTCCACTTTCTCCAAGAATGAATATAATTTTAGTCTAGCTAGGGCCGTGACATATGAAGCCAATACAACGTTAACCGTTGAAGAAACGTCATAGGCCTCTTCTCTAAATTCCCAAGTTATGAGAAGGGTTTCTTCGTTTACCGGGAGAACTGTATTTACATGAATAGAAGGATTAGTCAGCATATCAAAGAATTCACCACAGTCTCTGACTATTGAGGTTTTGTTTTGGTTTTCTTTTTGAGCAAATTTACCCCAAAAGGAATTCAGCATAAGTTTAGCTAACGATCTCAAACAGGGGTTCTCTATAATTTTTGAAAATTCCAGCTTTATGTCTTCTCTATTCAAAAATGCATCAATATAACGGTTTTTTTCTTCATCCGTTAAGCAATGTTTGGGCCATCCTGAAGCTTGTTGTTTTATTTGTAGAAACTTGTTCATCATTCCGCTAAATAACCCCTCTTGGTCTTTACTGAGCTGAATTGTATCGTATTCCCATATTTCGTAAGTCTCTATAATCTGGTAACCTTTTTCAATAGCTTTGAGCACCTCTTCTATCACCCAAGTTCCTTTTAGGCTTCTTTCTTGAATAGAATGCTGACACTCTTCTCGAACGAAATCTTCACCACATTTTTGACAGTTAACAAACATCAATTTGTTGTTCATTTTTGACGGTAAAACGGGGTGATATAAGTTCTGGTTCGGTAGAATCTGGCATTTAATAAGTCCTGACATCTGCGACAGAGAGGCTGTAACACATTCTTCACCTACGTAAATTTTTTTTGGATGACCCACCGGAAATTTTCCATATTTACAGATGAAGGGGTACAGGGAACATATATCGACATATTTTATGCATTCATTTGTTTTGATCTTGTAGTATTCAACGATATTTTCTGTACGTCCCCCGTAGAGAGCGTCTCTGGGGTTAATCGGTAAATTGATTATCAATGGATGTGCTTCTGTGAAGGCTCTAATTTCATCGTTTAGCATTCCTCGAAATTGACATTCCCATATCTCAATTACTTCTAGTCCAAGGCTTCGGAGTCTCTCTACTTTGCTAACTGATTGTTCGTATCGACTTTCCAATGTATTCAACGGATCATTATGCAGAGGATTGCTTCTTTTGTATTTGAAACATCGAGGGCAACCGTGAAAATAGCATCCTTGGAATTCAAACACTTGATTTGTGTCGCTACAAAAACCGTCTACTTTATGTCCCTTAACAATGGTTTCTATACCCTTAGCGGCGTGTTGAATTTTGATTCCTCTTTGATGTTCCTCCCACAACAGCCATTGGATGGCAATTTTTGACTGATTTTCACGCCATCTATAGCCCCCTTTTGGAATTACCCCGATCGTCTCAGGTTTTAAAAAATTGCGTCTAAAGACTTTGTTACAGCATGATGCAATAGTGGTGCTTTCCTGGAAGGGATCGACTGTGGTTTCGGTTTTCATCAGGTCTCGAAATTTGAGACACGCCTGTGTCAATATTTCCACATCGGAGATACAGTATTCAACGATTTCTTTCTGAAAATCAAAAACGTATCCCTCCGCTTGTCTTTCGCCATGCCATTTTAATAATTTTTCCCGAGCGTCTTCCTTTAAATGGTCGGGATCGTAGAAGTCGAGCGCTGGAATTGGCCCTACATAATTCTGATGAGCCAAAGTGTTGAATAAATGTGGAAAGTATCCTTTCTTTAGCTCTTTTAAATCAAACGCCTTGGGTAGAGCAGTTAGAGGTATAGGAAAATAATTGAGAGAATCCAGAAATTTTACATTTCCTACCTCCATCAATATTAATTTTGTTCCTCTCATAATTACATTCGGGTACAGACTAGTCTTCTCTAAAATGTAACGAAGTAGAAACTGATGATCAAATCCTCCACCATTATGCGCCAGTACAATGACTTTCTTGAATTTTTTACGAAGTGTCAGAATATGATGCATAAATGGAGAAATGACGTCTTGACATCGAAGAATCTGTATTCGAAGGCCACATTTCTTGCATATAGGATTATCGGTACATGATTCACAACATTGTTTGAATACACATAGATTTGGCTCATGCAGTAAAGATCCATTGGGTAATTCCTTCTCCTGACGGGTTTCCAAATCGTAAAATATTAATAAGACATCATTTGATTTAGGAATACTTCTGTCAGGCTGTATATAGCACATATGTTCAATTGGTTGATTTTTATAACATGTTTTACAAAGTATATATCCGCAGATGTGATCATTACCGTTGTGAACTTTAAAACAGTCTACACATCTTTTAATTTTAGAACAGACCGATGGTAAATGAGCGTTAAAACATTCTTGTCCATAAAAGCTTCTATTACATTCTTTGCATTTGATGTGCTTCGTTTTCAGGCAGGCCGGAGATCTTTTACAAGCATAACATTGTTTATCACATCTATGAATTTGTTTAGTATTATACGGAATGTGGCAGTTCTCACAAAAAAAGCTGCAGCAAAAGGCAGCAGTGAGGGATGTTATGACGCTGTAGTGCCCCTCGTGATATATTAGGTTAAGCGTCGGACCAGCGGACACGCCTTCAAAAATGACGTCACGACCTTTGCACCCAAACTTGTATACAACAATTTTGTAGTTTTGCAGATATCGTTGTAGCTTTTGAAGTTCAGGTATTCCACACCCCTCCTCAGGGATAACAATATCAGCCTTTTCCACAAGTTGTACAGCTCTTTGTCCTTGTATTTTTCCTCGATCACGGCGGATTCTGCTATAATCTTTGTCTTTGTTCAAATGGCCCATGGCGATGACAAGGGCTCGTGGGAGACACAAATTATCGGTGTTTTTAACGGTGATAATGCCTTTTCTTTTGGCGCATTCCTCATCAAAGGTATTGAAATTCTGAGCTCTACCACGACCAGCAGGCAACCTTACGGACGTAATACCCAAGCAAAAAGTCTCGGTATTCAACCCCACAGAATTTGACTGATAGATGGAAGATATCTTCTCCCATATGTCCTCAGTTGAAACGTCGGAAAACAATTTAAAAGCTATCCATCCTTGACCGCGGGTAAAGTCTTTGGAACAGAAAGTGAATCCAACTTGATCACTGGGCTGGAGATGTTCAGTTCCTTTGGCTACTATTTCCTCCAGAGCGTCTTTGATCCATCCCACAGGTTCGACGTCTTTAGGGATAGGTCGTATTTTAAATTCCACTTCTCGCCCATATAGATTAAATTTTTTAATCTTCTTAGTAGAATCCTTAACGATGAAGAATTTTTCCATTTTTTAAAAACTAAAACGTTAACTAGCGACTAAATCTGAACTGAGCACGTCTGTTCGCTGCAGATAACTGACAAGATAATTTGCGGTGATTCATAGGTATTTATAATCTCGATTTTACCCCCACCACTTTTTAACTGACCACAGTGTTTCAAGGTCACCGCTGTTATCGTTGGTCAGTATTAACTCGTTGACAGCCTGCGCTTCCTGCCCATTCACCCATGCTTAACAGCCCCGCCCGGTACTTCTTGCATATCACCGCTACGACAACACCTGCCCTGAACCTAACCTCATTTGCGACGTAGGTGATTGCCTTGTTGAATTTATTAGATACACAATATAGACTGTACTATGTTTTCAATATTGTATCAATGTTAAAAATTACCTAACATTAACTGTATGCACCACATATATGAGCAATTCCATTTTTATATGCACACTGAATATGACGTGTTGATTATTGAGATCATCCTATACGCATTGTTTCCCGCGAATTTTATACGTTTTTCCATTTAAACTGAATCAGCAGAATTGCATCTATAAATATCATTATTCATGGGCTTTTATCGATCTATATGCAAATATTTACCGCAAAACATGAAATGAGTCACATCGCTTACGCATAGACGTTATACTACACCTTACTATCGTCGGCTGTCTGAATCACTTCCGGTCGGGTGCGCTATCTAACGGGGCCCGCCAATCAACATATACCATCAACCCGTTCAAACTTCCCGCCGTCTGATCCACCAATCAGAGCACGCGGTGGATCTAGCGGTTCCCGCCAATCAACATATACCATCAACCCCGTTCAAATTTCCCGCCGTTTGATCCGCCAATCAGAGCACGCGGTGGATCTAGCGGTTCCCGCCAATCAACATATACCATCAACCCCGTTCAAATTTCCCGCCGTTTGATCCGCCAATCAGAGCACGCGGTGGATGTGGTGGGCGTGGCCAAAAAGTGGAAGTGGTGGGGGGCGCCCAGAGTGCACCAGTATCTACTGACTGAAAAATTTTAGGTTCACAAATTACCTTGGGTGAAGACTATTTTGACCTTGAACATCGTTGGAACGCCATTTTTTTTGTCTGTGGGGGACAAAATTTCACAATTTCTATGTCATTGATGTTGTTTGATGCGTAAACATTTTTGTATGTCAGTCCGTGTACAAAATTGCGAGTTAACACCTTAACACAACCTGAAGTTTTCTTTTCTATTTCGAAATTGAAACCTCATCACCCTGTGTTTCGATAAAGGGACATTTTAGGACCTATGTTTCTAAAAACTTTTCTGTTATTTTTGAACCTACTTCCAATGCCAAAAAGAGTGCCGGATTTTCTGAATTGGTATACTAAGTGACATATAAATCAGAACACCCAGATTAAATGGTTTTATTTTAATAAAATGTTGTATAAGTACTTAATGAAGCATAATAAGTAAATGATAAAAATTTCAAAATGATTGCACTGCTTTAAAGCCCTTTGACCTTTAATAATGTGTGGATGCACGCGCCTAGGCATGCTTCTGATCAGGTGGTCAATGTCCTCCTGTGGTATCTCATTCCAGGCAACCACCAACTCCTCTCGAAGTGCTTCTAGAGTCTGAGGAGGACGTTGCAAATTGAGCAATCTCCTACCCATCATATCCCACACGTGCTCAATTGGGGATAAGTCGGGAGATCTTGGTGGCCATGGTAATAATGTGACATCATTATGTTGAAAGAAGTCTATTGTGACTCTTGCAACATGTGGTCGGGCATTATCTTGTTGGAAAGTTGGATCTGCCAGGGTGTCAAGATAGGGTGAAAGATGGGGTTCTAGAACTTCGTGGATATAACGCTGCGCGTTCATGTTACCTCTGATGAAGATTAAAGGTGACCTGGAACCATAAGCTATAGCACCCCAAACCATAACTCCAACAGTGTGATGAACATGTCTTTCAACAAAAAACTGTGGATTCCTCCTTTCACCACGTCGCCTTCTAACCCTGGCACGCCCATCGTGCATGCCTAAACAAAATCGAGACTCGTCACTAAAGACAATACTGTTCCATTCTTGATCCCAGAGTGACCGTTGTCTGCACCATTCAAGGCGATTACGTCGGTGTTCTCGAGTTAGAGGGAGGACCCAGTGTGGCCGGTATGAAAACAAGCCAAAACTTCTCATTCGTCGGTAAACACTGCTCATGCCAATAGGTCTTCCGTGTTCTGCAAACCATTCATTATCAATGGACCTGGTAGTGGAGAAACGGTCCCTTAAGGCCAATAATCTTAGGCGGCGATCTTCACGGTCTGTTCTACGGCGGCGTCCAGTGCCCCTTGCTCTTTGCGTACGGCCTTCTCGAAGCCATGCCTGACAACACCTAACCACAGTGTCTACACTTCTTTGCACTCTAACTGCAATTGCCCGAAAAGAAAGTCCAGCTTCCCGAAGTCCCACTATACGGCCCCTATCAAACTCACTAAGTTGACGAAATCGTACAGGTCTCCGTACTCTAGGCATCGTAACCGATCGTAAAGGATGTCAAGAACCAAAATCCGCCAACGTTGATTCTTTACTGCGGCTGAAATATTCATTTTTAGAGCGTTAGTGAATTAAAAAAAAGCAGTATAAAAACAGGAATGTCCAACTGATAAGGCTGAAAATTTTTTCACTTGTTATTTACAGTAAGATAAATACATTCACCAACTTTTATTAAAATGAAACCATTTAAACTGGGTGTTCGGATTTATATGTCACTTAGTATATTTCTGAATTCTGAATTCGATATAACTGGAGCCGATTTACTTGACGTGATTTTTTTTTAAAAGCAATCAACTGTTATAGTTGTACGTCATCGTTGCCCTCATCGCTATGCATATGTGACGCTCGTGGGTCGCGGGTGCTTGCAGAGAATTTATTAGTATTTATTAATATTCATAATCATAATTTAATTGTAATTGCTGGACAAAACATGATCATTGCTATAATTTCCGTGGTTGATAAGCTCCTTAATACTGCATTTATGGAGAAAATCAGTGTCAGCTGGTATGCTCTGCCAACTTATCGCTTTTTACTTCACTCATTTCCGTCCGTCGGTCTCTCCGCGATTCTTATACCGCCTATAACTTCAGAAGTACCGCTCGCATTTCGATAAATTTTTTACACAAAAAAACAAAAATGAAAAAGAATAAAAATCGCCCAAGCTTCAATCAGGAAACACCCAGTATATTCCTGACTTTACATCCGCCTCATATATATTTTTTTCAAACACATCCTGGTATATATTGGTTACATTTTGGTATGTCTGTCGGTCCATTTAGTTTTGTGCTGTGGCTGTATTCTGACGAAAATTACACTGGTCAACAAAATTTTAACTTTGTCGTGCCACACGGACTTTTTTGATATTTTTTACTTTAATTGGTGATTGTAAGAAAAAATAAACAGTTAAAAAAAATTTGCTAGACAAGGATTTTATTCTATTGAGTTATTCAAAATATTAAGAAAAAACACAGATGTCGTAAATCAAAAGTTATTTTTTTTATAAATGACTTAATAATCTAAGATTTTCTTGAATATTTAGCTTCTGGTTGGTCCCTTTTAATTGTCCATCAGTAATCTGCTAACATATTTGGGCTCCATTTGCCCTGGTATCGCTTTTCCATATTAGAAATGTCCTGATGGAACCTCTCACCGTGCTCGTCGCTGGCAGCCCCTAAATTGTCAGGAAAAAAATCCAGGTGCGAGTCTAAAAAATGAATCTTAAGTGACATGTTGCAACCCAATGCTTGATATGACAATAATAGCTCGCTAACCAACTCTCTATAGCTGTCACTCTTGTGGTTACCCAAAAAATTTGAAACAATATTTTTAAAAGCCTTCCATGCAGATGTTTCTAAATCGCTTAATTTTTCTTCAAATCTTGAATCTTTTATTAACTCCCTAATTTGAGGGCCAACAAAAATACCCTCTTTTATCTTTGCATCACTTATTTTAGGGAATTTTTCTTTTAGATACAAAAATCCACTCCCATTGCGATCCATTGCCTTCACAAAAATTTTTATTAATCCTAATTTGATATGCAATGGTGGTAGAAGCACATTATTTGGCTGTACAAGGGGTAAATACTTTACGTTTTTTTGCCCAGGAACTAACGATACACGCGTAGGCCATGTTTTTTTTATGTAGTGATTAGTTCTGTCTCGGCTATCCCATTCACATAAAAAGCAGCAAAACTTTGTATAACCCATAGGTTTCTTTCATATTTGCAGCATGGGCCAGAGGTACAGACGGAAGCTTATTTCCATTATGCAATAACACTGCTTTTAGACTTGCTTTCGAAGAATCAATGAATAAACGCCACTGAGAGAGATCAAAATCTAAGTCCAACATTTTCGTAATCTCATTTATGTTATTGCAAAACACCAAATCTCCATCCTGAGAAAAATACGTTCTGAAGTGTTGATCACGGTTTCGAAAATAGCTAACTTTTGTATTATGATGTAGCAAATTCCATTCTTTTAGACGTGATCCTAATAGTTCTGACTGCTTTTTTGACAAATTTAAATCCCGAACCAAATCATTTAGGTCTCCTTGATTTATCAAATGTGGCTCGTTTACAATTCCTTTTAACTCAAAGTCATCGTCCTTGTCAACACATTCACCTGAAGTGGACGGTTGTGAATTGTTCTCAACAGACGTAGTTGCAACTGGTATTAGTTCTGGCAATTTTTTACAATGAGAGACTGGTCTTATAGCCGAAGATAAGTTAGGGTAAATAACTGTGTTTTTTTTTTGTAATTTATACCTTTTATGTCTGTGAGACAAAAATAGCAATCTGAAACGTGAGCTCGCTGTTCAGTCCATATCATGGGTACAGCAAACGGCATAGGTCGTGCACCTTTCTTTCAGTCAGTTAAATTTTTCACACACGTTATGCAACAGACATGAGGGGCCCAGGATTTGTCTTGATGGGCGACAGAAAAACCAAAACATTGGTGATAACACTCCAACACAAGATTCGTAAAATTTCGTCGTTGTTTTTTGAATGTTAGTTCTCCGCAGACATAACAAAAAGAGTTAGGATCATTATTACATATTCACAGGGTTAATAAATCACAAAAAAGTGTTCAAATTCAACAACAAATATTTTTATAAGGATTTACTTGTAAGCGTTTCTGTTAATTTACTGTCGTAGTACTAGTAATGAGTATTACCGTATCACAACAAATATGAGGCTAATAGACATATGACAGCTGTCATGTAATAATGAGGGTAGACTGATAAAACAAAATTAGCTGTCAAAGTTCGTGTGCCAAAACCAGTGTTGACCAGTGTATGCGGAGAGTTTGTATTATTCTCTGACTCAGAAAGAAGCACTGAGAAGTACAATCGATAAAATATGAAAATCTAGTATGTCGAGACAAAGTAAAAAGCTGGTAAAAGCTGTAGTCTTATTATAAATAATTGCATAGTTAGCCTTAATCAACACTCGGATACTAAGAAAAAGTCAGGGAAAAACTAGAAGGATCTATAAGAATTACGAGAGTAATTTTGTGCTGCATTGTCGCCAGCAGCAACTGTTCGTTATCTTAACAAGGTTTGGGACATCTGATGCCCCAAAGGAAAGAGTTCACAGGGTGAGACACGAAAACTTAATTTTCACGTAGGATTTTTCATAATTGCTGTTATCCGAAGAGGTAGATCGTTATTAGATCAAATAAGATATACCATTGCATCTTTTTCGATGAGATAAGGCACTATTGTTGGGACTTTCCTTGACACGGCGAATAGATCTTGTAAAAATGAGCAGTTTTTTTCTAGTAACAAAAACAGTCTTAGATAATAAACGATACGCATCAGAACTCAATCCAGACGTTGGCCGCGTGGGTAAAAAAAGCCTTTACACATCGGTTCTAAAAAAACAAAATAAAAATATCGGAGTTGTCCGTATTATTTTAATTTACCATGAGTGTCTTCGAAATGCTACCGAGATTTCGCGAGTGCATGCAGATCGCTTTTCAACACTGAATACTTACAAGTGACAGAGCTGTATTTGAAATTTCTTTTCGATGAACGGTGAGTACTTTTTCATTTATTTTTATACGTTTGCGCTGTTGTTTCACATTAGCTTTGTCATTGTAAGCGTAGTTATTTCTGAAAAGGAAAGTCCCAACTTTCAGGATACCCCTGCGCGATAACACCACAATCCAAATAGAAAAAATATGTGATCAGCTTTTTGTGCGTTCAAAACAATAGTTAAATATTAAGGTTAAGTTGAAAAATGCTACCTTTGTGACACTTCGCCCTGTACTTTGTAAGAAATAAAGCTCTTTAGTACTATTATTATTATAAAATTTTATAATCGTTCTTGGGAAAGGCTAGATGTAGTTTTGGTATTTTTATATTTTTTGTCGTCGGAAATACGTCCTTAATGTACAAAAAATAGAAAGTACGTGTTCTTTTTTTGGTGCTATTATATTAATTTATAGTAGTTATTGTTATTGCATTGTTTTCAATATGAAAGTGCAATTTCGTTGCTAAATGCCTTACAACTATTGATTACACTGGATTTTAGTTTTTTAATTGTATCTTGTGGGAAAAGTGCACTTCTTTGTTAATTTTGGGGCGCTGAATCCAAAAATGACAATGAAATAAAAAAATTAGTTGCGGTTAAGAAAAAAAACTTTTTATTTTTAAGGATATATTAAAAAAAGTAACAAGATTCATATACTTATAAGAATCACTATATGCGCTGTCTTTTTGCTGTTCTTTTATGGATCGTTTCCGGAGCATCTCTACCAAGAGTCCAATAGTAGTCTGCAAGCATGGAAGGATTCCACTTTCCCTGGTACCTTTTTTCCATTGTTGAAATATCCTGATGAAAACGTTCGCCGTGCTCATCACTTACGGCTCCGCAATTGTCAGGAAAAAAGTCCAGGTGTGAGTGTAGGAAATGTATCTTAAGAGACATATTACAGCCCATCTTTTGATACGATGACATCATATTTTTGACAAGGGTTTTATAGTTGTCAGCTTTTCTATTTCCCAAGAAATTAGTGACCACCAGACGTAAATCATTCCAAGCAGTTTTTTCAATACCTGTTAAAGTGTTTTCAAACTGTGTATCTTTCAAAATATTTCGAATCTGTGACCCAACAAAAATACCTTCTTTAACCTTTACCTCACTTAGTCTTGGAAATTTCTGACGCAGGTATTGAAAAGCTGACCCATCTCTATCTAATGCCTTGACAAAGTTTTTCATTAGGCCCAACTTGATATGCAGTGGTGGTAATAAATTTTTTTCGAATCTACTAATGGCATATGCTGTACATTTTTTTGACCTGGCTCTAGGAATTGACGAACACGCCAGTTTTGTCTGGTGTAATGAAGTGCCTTTGCCCGACTGTCCCATTCACACAAAAAACAGCAAAACTTTGTGTAGCCTAGCTGCAGCCCACGTAAAAGTGCAACAACTTTCAAATCGCCACAAATATGCCATTGGTGCTCATCGTATTTTATACATGTCAATAGGTACTTCATATTGTCATATGATTCTTTCATGTGAACTGCATACCCTACAGGAAGAGATGGTAAAATATTTCCAATTTGCAATAACACTGCCTTTAAACTCAATGTTGAACTGTCTATAAACAATCTCCAGTCTTCTGGCTTATAGTTTATATTTAAATCCGCCAGTAAGCCGTTAATGTTACTGCAGAAAACCAAATTATTCTCCATATTGAAAAATGGTTCTAAGTCTTTGTGGCGTTTACGAAAAACACATACCGAAACAACGTCTTCTAACAAGTTCCACTGCTGCAGTCTTGATTCAAGTAACTCTGCCTTACATTTTGGAAGTTCTAAATCTCTTACAAGATCATTTAATTCTGACTGTGTTATTTTGTGCGGTTGGTGGCATGACGTGCTCGGTATAAAATCAGGATCTCTTGACGTTGATGGCATATCTTCTTCCTGACGAATCACTCGATCGCCATGATCTGATTCGTTTTCTGATTCGCAAGTGTAGGTTTCTGGGGGTTTTGGAATAGGATTTTCGTCACTGTGAGGCACAGGTCTCATCGCAGATGGTATGTTTGGGTAGTTAATAACCGATTTTTTTTTCTTGGACATACCTGTGGCTTGTCCAACACAAGGTACCATGCAAAAGTAACAATCATTAATATGATTTGTAGGCTCTCTCCAAACCATTGGGACAGCAAAGCGCATAGACCGTTTTTTGCCATTTAACCAGCTCCTCAGACTTGAAGCACATGAATTACAGCAGATGTGGGGTGCCCACTGTTTGTCTTAATCACCTAGTTTACAACCGAAATAAAGCTGACATGCCTTTGTTATTAGTGGAGTAATAGACCGTCTCTGAGACGCAAAAGTCACATCACCACACACGTAACAAAACTGATCTGGATTGTTTACACACTTTCGGGACATCTTGCATGAACGCTGTCAGCCAACTGAGGAAAAAATGGCTAATATAAAACAATATAATGTACACGTACGAGTATGTATAACGTACCACAATCATGCCGATTACATCATCTTTCCTTGCCGAATATAAAAATGTAGCACGTGCATTCTTGTGAATTACAGTATATTAACACTGTCACAGCAGGAACACATATAATTACCGTATCTCTAAAACTTGAACTAATATTGAAAAAATAAGTTTCATTCCGGTTTTAGCACATTAAAAATAGTAATATTTTGTTGATTTTATTTAGGATATTTTTTGGCTGTTGATCAGTGTTATCTGACATGGTAATATCAGACAAAATGGTGCATTGTCTTTATAATTATCGTTTATACTAGTTGATACGTATACAAAAGAATCTAAATAAAACTTGGTGTGTTCCTCGAAAATCCTTAATTACAGTACCAAATCGGATGAAGATTCTTATGGAAATATCCATTTGCTTTATATCAGTTATCAATGTTTTATATTTATTTATAATTTTATTCACGTAAATCCCCATCCCCATCCAGAAAATGTTACTAAAATTCAGTTGCGGACTAATCGGTGATAAAATTGTTTCCTATTTATATTTTCAATATATATAATAGTTTCAAGAAAGGCGTCCTCCTACTAATTTGTTGTACGAGTTCAGATAGCAAGCTGAAATTCAAAATGATGAGAATTCAGCTGAAATGGGGGTCAAGTCATACCTCATATCGAGGCATCTTATAACCATTTAATTTAAATTGACTTTCTTTAAAAATGTACATTGAATGGGTTATTACAACTAGTCATGAAAACAGATTTTGGGGTATAGGTTACATCGATATTCTTCTTTTAGTAGCATCTATCTGAATTTGTAATAAAATGTGGGAAATCCATTAAAAAAATGCAGATTTTGACGCTATTTTAAAGACATTCTCTCATATTTTATTTCATTGTTATATAATAATAATAATAATAATAACGTCTTTATTGGATAACCCGGAGGGACATAAACAGCGAAGTTTAGCCAAGGCTACTCTTACACTTAACTGTTTATGTCGGTTACATCTGATGTTCAAAACATGGAAAAAAAATATATATAAGAACAATGAAAAAAAGAACACATATATACCTAAGTATAAAATACAAATAGACACAATCTATATCTGTAGCAGAAATGCGTATTTAATCAATAGCGAGCAACATGCTTTTAGTATGTTTACGAAAACTTTCCAAAGACATCAATTTAATACTGTTGTCCAACTGATTATAAAATAGTGCTGCATTATATGTAAATCCTCGTTGGAATAATGCAGAAGTGTGTGGGGTGGTTCTGATACTATAACGATTCCTAACAGCCCTGTCATGCACTTCGTAATTAAATCTTAACTTAGCTCTTAGATATTCAGGCTTTGATGACAATATTATTTTATGAACTAAAACTAAGAATTTATGTTTAACCAAACTTCCTAACCTAAGCCAGTTCAATTCCCTATATTTATCACTTACGTGATCGTATTTACGCAACCCATAAATAAAGCGAACACAGGTATTTTGGATGATTTGAAGACGATTTTTGGTCAATTGATCCAAACATGGATAATAAACGACATCACAGTAACTGAGCATTGACATCACCAAAGATTCGCACAGATTTTTTCTCAGCTTAAAGTTAAGCAAGTAGCGATTGGAATAAAGAGCCCTAGAACACAGGTAAGTTTTTTTCATCAAATTAGCTATTTGGCTGCGGAATCTTAATTTTGTGTCAATTTCCACTCCTAGTACCTTAGCTGTTTGAGTATGCTGTAATGTTATGCCATCAATAGTCAGATGGAAAGAATCTTCGACAGTTTTCCTCTTCTGATCAGAACAAAACAATAACACTTGTGTCTTATCTGGATTAATAGTAAGATTATGTTCCATAGAAAACTGATGTACCTTATCTAAATCAAGCTGTAAAATGTCTGATGAATTTTGCGTATCTGAGGCGTCGAAATGGAATATTATTTGAGTATCGTCAGCAAATGTTTGTATCCCTGAATTGTCAACTGCTTTGTGCAGGTCACACGTGTAAATCAAAAAGAGCACAGGTCCCAAAAGTGAGCCTTGCGGAACTCCTGACGGAATAGTCGTAATATTGGATTGACCGTTATTGATTGCGACACATTGCGTGCGACCGGACAAATAGCTACGGAAAAAACTGACAGCAGCATCATCGAAGCCTATATACCTCAGCTTGGCGCACAAAAGTTTATGATTTATTCGATCGAATGCTTTGGAATAGTCAATTGATACCACTGCTGTTGCTAACTTTTTGTCAACTGCCCTAATAACATTATCACAAAGATCTAACAGTGCCGAGGTGGTACTATGGTGCTTCCTGAAGCCCGATTGACATGACGATATTATTTTTAGTTCCTCTATGTAATGGACAACTTGTTGCTGTATAATTTTTTCCAAAATTTTCGATAGCACCGGCAACAAACTAATGGGTCTAAGATGTTTAAGTTCAGTAGGTTTAGATATTTTAGGGACAGGTATAATTAGAGCCAGCTTCCACAGCTTAGGGTGGTAGCCATTTTCCAAACATGAATTTATTATGTGGGTGATATGGAAAAAAGTTACGGGAAGACTTACTTTGACCATGGTTAGTGAGAGGGTGTCAATTCCTTTTGCATCTGATTTGATATCTTTGATTGCCTTCAATATTTTCACCGGCTCGACAACTCGCAAAGAAAAACGATTTCGATTGTCCAATTTGTTGCTGTCATAAAACCGACATACATTTTCTGAGACACTGTCGTAACTATAAACTGACATAAAATAATTGTTAATACTATTTGCATCGGCTAGCTCATCTGGTATTGTTTGTTTTGAACGAGATTTTATGTTAAGCCTATTCAGCCCAGACCATAAAATTTTTAGATTATTTTGATCAGTTAGATTCTGAATATACTCTTTCTTTTTCATTCGAATTTTATGTAGTGCCTTATTCCTCAGCTGTTTGGATATGGATCCTAATAAAAGAAGAAAATTGACTGACAATTTGTTGTTGTTGTGGGTTATAAGCGATTCAATGTATGTACATAAATGCTCATCTTTGACAGCCTGCCAGTCGACTATATTGGAAGACAGCGATTTCATATTCTAGGATCTTAAAGTACTCATAAGCAGTTCCAAAATTGCGTATCGCAGAGCGCCTAGTTCCGTTTAAACACCGTTTAAAAAATGTGTGTGAGGCGGATCGGTTTAAAAACACTCTATGTTTTTCTCCGATACTTTAATAAATCAATTTGTATCTAGTTTGTGGAAAAATCGTGCATCTCCCCTGTCTCCGATCGTTTCCAATATCGCCCCAACACACCTCAAGACTGACCTCAGGTGTGAGTGAAAATCTCGGATTTCTCTAATAATATCTGTTGGGCATTCGAAATATCGAGTGTCGCATATGTGCAAGATTGGAATTTTATAAAGATATCTCGTGTTGTATCTATAGAAAGCTTTAGGAAGTTTTCATCGATATAATCGCAAAGTATCTCACAAACTTTTTTATACTGAAGCACCCACGTAGGTAGAAACATGGGCGCCCGCAGGAGGGGACGGGCTACTTAACCCCTCCCCCCCTCCGAGAATCTAAATGGATGAAATTTGTATATTTGAAATGATTTTGAATACAATTTTGGGGGTTTTTCTGATTTGCCCCCCCCAAAAAATACTAGCTGAATCAAGTCACGACGAGAAGCTTTGTTGATGTCGATTTTATGCCTGGGTTACTTTCCTCATAGTGTAGGGAACCCTTGGAATCGACAGCACTCAGGCATTTGGGGAGGGTGGGACGTCCATGGTAGAAATGTCAGCAAAGATATTCCACTAAGCGAATATTTTATGTAGAATTGCTTACTCGATTTTTATCAAAAATGGAATCATTATGTTCGTGTTTTCCGGTTAAGCGTATTAATGTAAATTTTTTAAACTGTGATGAAAAAATGAGTCCCAAAAGCGCCCAAAATTGTTATCGGATTCTGAATCTACCAATTTGATTTAACCAAGCAATAGATACGCCATAATGTTTTGAAATTTCCTCATTATAATATTCATCTTATAACAACTATCCTTTCCCATGTTCATCCTTGTTCGCATAGCATTGTACAGCTATGGTTCGATTGTGATCATAAAAAAATTTTGAACTGTATTGGGACCAAAATACCCCGCAAAACCCTTACGGGAATAGCTTTCGGTTATTTTTGAAAAATTTAGTACACGTAGAACAAAAGTATCCATAGCTCCAAAGTTTTTCCACTAGTACTTTCCGATTTATCAGTAGTCCTAAAACTTGTAAAAGTATGATCAAAATTACAACACTCCTAGTCGCTGTTGCATTTTCTATCTCATTTAGTATATCAGGTAACCAAATAAGTTCATGCGGTTTTTAGTATAAAAATATAGATTTTTATTGGGAAACGATAAGACACTATTTATTCGTCGAAGTAATTACCGTCACATTCAATGACCTTTTGCCAACGTGGAACCAATTTTTGTATGCCGGTATTGTAGAACTCCCTGGATTTGGAGTCAAAAACTTGGCGGACTGCATTTATTACACCATCTCGAGTTGTGAACTGTCGGTGCCTCATACAGTTGTCGAGAGACAAAAAAAGGTGATAATCACTGGGCGAAATGTCGGGAGAATGTGGCGGGTGTGGTAACGTTTCCCAGCCGAGTTCAGAAATATTTTCTCGGGTCACTTTTGCGGTATGAGGCTTGGCGATATCCTGCAAGAATATCACTTTCTTCCGATTGATCAAAGAAGTCTGTTTCTGGCTGAGTGCTGCTTGTACTCGTTGAAGCTGCTCACAATACAAGTTAGCAGTTATGGTTTGACCTCTTTCCAAAAACTCATAATGGACAAATCCAGTTGCTGTTCACCAAACACACAACAAAACCTTGTTTGGGTGCAAGGAAGCCTTGGGCGTGTGTGGTATGGAATCAGTAGGCGACAACCAATAATACGAACGCTTAGAATTCGAATACAAGATTCATTTTTCGTCGCAGGTTAATAACCGATTAAGAAATGGTTCATTATCGTTGCGTGAAATGTTTGCTGAACAAATGGTCAGACGACTTAATTTGCTATCATCATTAGTCAGTTCATGTGAGATCCATTTGCTTAACTTCCACGTCTTTCCTAGGTGATGAAGATGCAAACGAATAGTTTCAGGACTCACTCTGAACATTTCTGCAAGATCTTGCCACGTTGTCCTGGAATTTGCGTCCATAATCTGTCGAAGATCCTCGTTGTTCATGATTTTTCGTCTCGCTGAGCGCGGTTCATCGCTCAAACCGAGATCTCCCGAAGAAAATTTTTTAACCATTTCTGGGCTGTTCGATGACTAACGGCACCATCTCCGAATCCGGTACATATTTTTCGCGCCGCCGCGCCGGCGCCGCTGCAGCTTTTGTACCAAGTTTGTACTCATTCAGCAAACAACTTCGAATTACTGTTTTATTCGTCGTCATTTTCAGTTATTAGAACTAGGTATGAAACAATTTTCAGCAACTTTTTATGTGTGTGAGAAAAGAAGAATTCATACTAAAGTGGCAACAGGTACCAAACAATAGCTATCGATCAACAACATCCAAGGCAATGTGCGATATACAGCAACCGCACGAACTTACTTGGTTACCTGATATTACAAAAATTATCAAGTAATATCAAGACTACTTGAATTTTCAAGAACTTGACATAAAAAAACTACATGACTTGATTTACATTATATCTAATACTTGACTTGATTCCAAGTCGAGTTGCTATGTTTTATGGTCGAAAATAGTGCCCGTGACTCTTTGATTCCCATCCGAAATTGATTCGGCATCTAAGCACGCGATTCACCCAACGAAATAGTTTTTTTTAATTTTAAAATCATACCTACTCATTGCTTCTGTAAATTTCGTGTTACAGTTAGCGTTAAATGCAGTGTACACGTTTTTAATATTCGTTTCCATGAAGTTACTCACATATAGTACATATTTTGTTTCAGGGATTTGTTGTGATTGTGTGATATTAAAAACGACTTGTTAGCAGAAAGCAGAAACTTGATATAATTAAGAGTTAACATTATGTGTGTGACGTCAAATTGTAAATAAATGCCTGTTATAGTCTTGTTTGTGGTCACGAGTGTTTATTTTGATTAGGCTGCATTTCAAATTATGCCTATAAATAATTAATTACCGGGCGTGATGAGGAATTGCGTATTTTCCGCAAATTGAAGAAAATATACATACCTGTTATGAAAAGAACTCTCTAGATCAATGGAAAAAATTGCTCAGTGCGTTGTGTTGACGAAAAAATAGAATAAAAAATGCATGTTCATAACAAGCTTTTCTTCAGCTGATAAGTGCACTAAAAATTTTAAAATATTTTTTCCGATTGGAAATATTTGAGCGATAACGAAGCTTCTTAAAAAAAGTAAAAAGGTAACTCGTTTTTTATTTGAAAAGTTGAGATGAAGAAGCTTTGTTATCGCTTAAAATTTTATATTTTTTAGTGCACTTAATTAAAGCTTGTTTTCAAAATTGAATTTTTTATTTTATTTAATTTATTTTTTACTTTTTAGTACTTTTGATGTCCGATTACTAGTTTGGTAATTTCTATATACTTTTCATATAATTTATTAATAGGACTCCATAAAACGTCTTACTTTATTTGTATACTAAGTGACATATAAATCCGAACACCCAGTTTAAATGGTTTTATTTTAATAAAAGTTGGTGAATGTATTTATCTTACTGTAAATAACAAGTGAAAAAATGTTCAGCCTTATCAGTTGGACATTCCGGTTTTTATACTGCTTTTTTTTAATTCACTAACGCTCTAAAAATGAATATTTCAGCCGCAGTAAAGAATCAACGTTGGCGGATTTTGGTTCTTGACATCCTTTACGATCGGTTACGATGCCTACAGTATACTCAGATAAGAGATAGACCGGACATAAACAAGACCACGTGATCATCGAACGCTGTAACATTCGACAGGGACGTATTAAGAGTCACGCAGTACATATTTTAGATAGTAGATGCTGCTTTGCGTAACTTTGTAGTAAATTAGCACAATTCGATGTGTATACGATTGGTGATGGATATAGGATCATGTGGGAGTGGGGTAAGAAATATATAATGATGTAAATATACATAAGGGTTTCAAAATTTTCGCTTCGATTTCCAGCTTCGGATGCCGCCTGATGTTTGGTGAAATACAGTCGAATATAATCTCAAAATGGCGTTTAAATTAGCCTAAATTAAAAATAATCGTATATCTCTTAAAATTGCTTTTAGAATATTGATTAGTATATTTTTTGATTTCCAGGTAAATATGTAACCAAATTAAAACGTTCAAAACGTAAAAAAATGTGCATGGTTGAACATTGTCAGAAAGTAGATTCTTGAATAGGTTTTGCCAAAATGGGTTCAAAAATGTCAATAATTAATTAAAAAATACAGTAGCTTTGTAATTACTTATAACTTACCGAATTTGATGAACGACATCTTTTATTGGAAAGATGAGCTTGATGAGCTTTCATCATCGCTACTGCCTGAAGCACCAACGTCAATAATGAATGGCTCGACTTGTTCCTCTAAAATATTGTCCAGTTCCCACATTCTCTTTTCAACTTTGTCTTTCACGTGCTTAATACAGTTTTCCCATTTTTGCGCTGTTATTAATTCTAGTGCTTCTTTGAAAAGTCCTTTGAGGTCACAAAATTTAAAAGTTGTATTGTGCTTAGCTATATAATTTTTAACCTCTGCCCATATGAGCTCAATGGGATTGAGCTCGCAATGGTATGGAGGTAAATGGAGCACAGTTTTATTTTGACTTGCTGCCATTTCGTCAATGGCGTATTTTTGATATTCCACCTTGTGATCCTTGACAATTCTTAATAATTGTACTTTCAGCATTGCTTCTTCAAAGTTGATATTTTTCGAGCGGAGCCAATTTTGAACATCAACTTTCCTTGAAGCCGTTGTTGGGACCTTCTCCATTCTTCGAGAATGATAAGGCGCATTATCCAACACAATTACTGCGTTTTCCTCTAAGTTCGGTAAAATTTTTGAAAACCACTGTTCAAACGATTCGCCATTCATTTCCTCGTGGTAATCTCCAGTTTTCTTAGACTCAAAGCACCACAGACCGTCAACAACAAATCCATCCTCACTGCCAATATTGCAGATAATGAGCCTTTTCCTTTTACCTGGAAATCGAAGTACTAACTGGTGTAGATTTATTTCAATAAGCGAACCTTTTTCAAATGTTTTCATCACATTCAGCGAAAAAACATTGAGACATGAGTATCAGATTGCTATAATTGGGATTATTTAGTCATATTGAAAGAAAGAATATTGAACGTCGTATGATTACTCAGCGCTTCACAATTTAATTTAAAGTTATAAACCTTTAAAAAATGAATGATCAGGAACCTGAAATACGCGCAAATATTAATATTAACCAATTATAACTTTATAAAGCTTAAAGTATGAATTAAAATGATTAGAAATATTAGGAACGGTACACAATATAAAACTTAGTAATTTTTTTTAAGTTTATAATATTCGACATATTTTAAGATTATATTAAAAAATTATTGAAATATCGAAAACACATAAAAACATGGCTTAAAAAAGTTCTAACAAATGAAAATGACAATAAAACATCCACGCATTTTATCGAAAGTTATAAAAGTTTTGTTACTTGTAATATGTTTTATCCGCCCCCTGGAATTAATGTTTAGAACCTTGTTCCCAAGGTTTGAAAAACATCCGATTGTTGTCTATTACTCGTATTTACCTGCTGGATTTTTTAATCCGGTGGACAGTCCATCTAGAAAGGCCCTCCTGGATGAAGTTAGAGAATCATCAACCCATACTTTACTTGTAGTGTGTCCTGCGTTTACCCACGTTTCATCAAGGTAATAAATCTTCCTGTTTTGATTTCTATATTTCCCAATTTTTGTTAAATAATCCCTCCTCCATAGCACAATTTCTTCTCTATCCAGTAGTAAACTATTACGACCCTGTTTTTTCCATTTGAAATTTAAATGCTTCAGTAACGCATGGAAAGTTGATCGTTTGAAATTTGGCAACGTTGTATCTCCATTTACCTCCTGCAGTACTTTATCTATAGTAGGTATTTCATTCCTAAAGAAGAATTCATGCACTTTCCTCCTAATCGCATGCGTATCAGCTTCATCCAATGATTTAACAATACTTTTGCGGTGTTTACTGGTCATTGGCTCAGAAAAGGTGTGATTTTTTTTGTATTGTCTTAACACATTAAACACTGATGCGCGACACACCCCAACTTTGTGAGAAACCTTCACAACAATTTCTTTGATGGTTGATGCCTCGTTCTCCTCGCGCTCGATCTTATATATATTCAAAATGACCTCTTTCATTTCTGCACTCAGGTGTCTTTTTTTAGAGCGTTTCCTAGGTGGACTACAGGAGTTTACAACTTCATCGGCAGTATCTGTACTACTGGGCATTTTGCGCAAGCAGTTGATAACAATAGCAATCAATAACAAGGTATAACAATAACAACGACAAACTCAACAACTTAATAAGATAACAAACGAAAACGTCCAAAGAAATATCAAATTGCAATGATGCACACGACATACGTAACACGTCTGAACCTGAATGTGACTCTGCCTTGATACGACTGCTCTGCCGCTCGGCATAGGCATTTAATTGCGAATTGACCAATGAGGGCTCCTGTTTTACGTCGAGACGGCGGCGTTAGCGTGAAAATCACCCGAACCTTTTGTTTACATCCGGTCTATCTCTTACCTGAATATACTGTAGTTTGGTAATTTCTATATATTTTTATATAATTTATTAATAGGACTCCATAAAACGTCTTACTTTATTTGTATTATAAATTTCCGATTGATATAAATCACCTAATGATAAATCGATACTTTGCGGCGATCTCTATCAGGAATCTAGAGTGGCTTTATTTGCATATTGTGTTTCTCTCATTAAACCATTTGATAACCATATCATAGTGGTGACCATGAAAATTATGTATCGCCAATTAGCGGCGACCGCCATATTGGATTTAGAATGACGTCATTTCGCTTGTTATGTTAAATTGATACCTGTTACATAGGGGTGATTATGGTAATTATAAATGCCATCTTGGATTTAGAATAACGTCACTATGCTTAATGTGTTTCTCTCATCAAACCCTTTCATTTTTGTTACCCATATCATAGGAGTGACTGTGAAAATGAATCGTCATTTTGTAGCATCCGCCATATTGGATTCAAAATGGCGGCGTTCAATTCATTTTGTATCGTAACGCGAACCAAACGTGTGTACAAAATTCCAGCTTAATTGGTTAAGATTAGCAGGCTTAAAATTCAGATCATTAGGTCAACTTAAGTAAAAAAACCTAAACGGATAAACCGATATTAGTGCGTTTTTTCAATCAAAAATCTTGTTTAACGGAATATTTCTTAGTTAAAAGTTTGATTGAAATCGGTTCATCTGTTTAAAAATTGTAAGGAGTGATCGTGGGGATGAGCAATCCATTAGTTGTTTTTATTAATTATTACAAAACATATTGTTAATTCAGCAATAAAACATATCTGAAATTTCAATTGTTCAAAAACAGTTTACTATAACTTGCGCACTGAAATTATAATTTAGCTAATATTAAAAAATGGCGTCAAGTATACAGGGTTTGTCCGGAAAGTAATCGGACTCATTTTCTTCCGCCATGACTGTACTTCGGAGCGTGCGCGTACCGACTGGCTTCGATAGTGGGCGTTCTTAGCTAACGAATGCGCGGCTGGTCAGTTGTCTCCGAGCACTTGGAGAGTCAGGACAGGCATTTTCGCGCAACGTGTTTCTGTGAGTGATGCAAGCCGAAATAGCAGCGTTCGTTAAAGCAGAGGTACGCGATTAAATTCTGTCTGAAACTCGGTAAATCTGCGACAGAGACGTTTGATATGATCAAGCAGGCTTACCCAGGTGTTGCTTTAGCAAGAAGTGGTGTGTTTCGGTAGCACCAGGCCGTTTTGGAGGGCCGGGAAGAGGTCGCTGATGACGACCTTCGACTTCGACAAACACCGATAAAATGTGACTCGTGTGCGCAAAGTTTTGAACTCGGACCGTCGACTAAGTATTCGTTTAATTGCCCAGATGTTAAATTTACCAAAATCTGTGGTTTATGACATTGTGACACAGCATTTGAACATGCGCAAGGTGTGCGCGACGATGCTCCCAAAAGTGTTCACTGACGACCAGAAATTGCGGCGAGTGGAACTGTGCCAAGAAAATTTGAATATGTGTGAAAGTGTCCCCCAATTTTTGAATAACGTAATCACAGGTGACGAGTCGTGGATCTTTGAGTATGATCCCGAGACAAATAGGCAATCTTCCGAGTGGCACACGACGGCATCTCCTCGCCCAAAAAAGGGAAGAATGAACAAATCCAAAGTGAAAACGATGCTCATTGTCTTTTTTGACATCAAAGGCATCGTCCACCATGAACTTGTTCCTCCTGGACAAACCGTCAACGCCAAGTTTTACGTGGAAGTGCTCAGGAGACTCAAACGAATGGTCAGTCGGGTCCGACAAGACATCGCAGCCGACTGGAAGTTGCACCAGACAACGCCCCGGCTCACACTGCCTTTCTTGTGAACACCTACCTGACCAAGGCCGGCAATCTAACGCTTCCGCAGCCCAGATGTGCCTTCCGGAGAATGCCTTCCGTGACGCCTTCAATTCTTGGAAATCGTGCTAGTAGCGCTGCATCGACGCAGAAGGAGCCTATTTTGAAAGTTTTTAAAGAATTGTAACGATTGCCTCAATAATTTTTTTAAATCGACTCAGTCCTATTACTTTCCGGACACACCCTGTAATAATACCCACTATTAATGTATTCCACTGTCACACGATATCAGCGCATCCAACAATATTACTTCTTAAGCCTTACAAAACACACTCCAGCTTGCCGACTTTCTTGGCAAACATTGATTCATCTATTGATTGTCACATTAAAATAATAAAACAAAAATGAATTCCAGTCAAAATACAACCGCATTCCCAACCTGTGAACGATATTGTACAACCGCGTTTGACCCCGGCATATTTCGTATTACTATCGACGCAACGCGTCAACGGCAACGTTTGAACGCGTGCTGATATCGCTCAACATATCCGAGTCATTTGGACAATTTTTCAAAATTGACACATAGTAGACCTTACTCACCAATCTCCGCATCCGAGGTAACCCCTCATTGCACTCCCGACGCACTTTTTTTCCTACGAAAGTCGCCCGAAACATGCAATCAAGTACGAACACGTTCAACTCATGTTGATGACAATTTACAACACGCTCACGGACGCGCTGTGTTGTATTATATTTGAAACGATTAAAGTTCATTATTTACTCGGTTTGTGTTTTTGTAAATACATATCAGTTAACCTATTTGACGTCCGATTGGTAGCTGTGATTTTGGAATGCTGATTGAGCTGGTAATAAGATGTCTCGGTATGGATTGTTAAAAGCTTGTTGTGTATTGTTCGTTATCGAATCCGATATGCTTAGGTTCAGTGCTAGTTAACATACGAGGTATGTAAATTAAGTAATGAGACCGACTTTTTTCATTTTTTTGTTCAAATATAGTTACAAATTTATGTTGTTATCCTCAAAATAAATTCCTTCTGAAGCCACACAGCGCTGGAGACGGTTCTTCCACTCCTCATAGCAGTGCCGGAACTCCGATACTGGAATAGCTGGTCAGTTACAGCCGTTTGAATGTTTTCGCCTTCATCTTTACTGCTTTTTTGGACTCCACGCTCTGGCACTTAGTTTCTAGGTCGCACTCAAACAGTCAAGACTCATCACCAGTAATGACACGTTCCAGAAAATGGGGGTCGTTTTCAATCGGATCCAAAAAGTCAACGCACCTTTCTTTCCTAAAGTCCTTTTGGTCTTGCGAAAGGTTTTTGGGAGCATTTTTGCCCAGATTTTTGTCATCCTTCAACTCTTTCCTGATCATTCCGACTCAACTTTTTCACAGAAAAAATCGCTACGGACCACCAAATGACTCGACCGAATTCAAACTTGTACTGAAGGCGGATCACATGTTCCCCTGTTTCCTCCCAAGCCTGGCGCCTTCAGTGTTGCCAGATCGAACGCTACGTTGCCAGTCTTGTTACTTTACAGACCTCGTGTCGTACTTTTAAACATGTGGACTGTGGAGTTCAAAATACAGCCAAATTAATCGTGAAATTATATCTGCATCTCGGCTTGATAAAAGCTTTCATGCCCACAAAAAATTTAAAGGTATATGTTCTATAGTTAGATTCGATAAAGGTCACGGATTTATGGAAAATAAAACAAAATTCATTGAAGTTTCTGAATCAGATTTTCCTAAGCGCTAATTCCTGGGATTCTTGGATCTCTCTCACGAAACATATACTAAGTGACATATAAATCCGAACACCCAGTTTAAATGGTTTTATTTTAATAAAATTTTGTATAAGTACTTAATGAAGCATAATAAGTAAATGATAAAAATTTCAAAATGATTGCACTGCTTTAAAGCCCTTTGACCTTTAATAATGTGTGGAAGCACCCTGATGTGCTACGCATTCTCCAACGCGCCTAGGCATGCTTCTGATCAGGTGGTCAATGTCCTCCTGTGGTATCTCATTCCAGGCAACCACCAACTCCTCTCGAAGTGCTTTTAGAGTCTGAGGAGGACGTTGCAAATTGAGCAATCTCCTACCCATCATATCCCACACGTGCTCAATTGGGGATAAGTCGGAAGATCTTGGTGGCCATGGTAACAATGTGACATCATTATGTTGAAAGAAGTCTATTGTGACTCTTGCAACATGTGGTCGGGCATTATCTTGTTGGAAAGTTGGATCTGCCAGGGTGTCAAGATAGGGTAAAAGATGGGGGTTCTAGAACTTCGTGGATATAACGCTGCGCGTTCATGTTACCTCTGATGAAGATTAAAGGTGACCTGGAACCATAAGCTATAGCACCCCAAACCATAACTCCAACAATGTGATGAACATGTCTTGTCAACAAAAAACTGTGGATTCCTCCTTTCACCACGTCGCCTTCTAACCCTGGCACGACCATCGTGCATGCCTAAACAAAATCGAGACTCGTCACTAAAGACAATACTGTTCCATTCCTGATCCCAGAGTGACCGTTGACTGCACCACTCAAGGCGATTACGTCGGTGTTCTCGAGTTAAAGGGAGGACCCAGTGTGGCCGGTATGAAAACAAGTCAAAACTTCTCATTCGTCGGTAAACACTTCGCATGCCAATAGGTCTTCCGTGTTCTGCAAACCATTCATTTGCAATGGACCTGGTAGTGGAGAAACGGTCCCTTAACGCCAATAATCTTAGGCGGCGATCTTCACGGTCTGTTGTTCTACGGCGGCGTCCAGTGCCCCTTGCTCTTTGCGTAAGGCCTTCTCGAAGCCATGCCTGACAACACCTAACCACAGTGTCTACACTTCTTTGCACTCTAACTGCAGTTGCCCGAAAAGAAAGTCCAGCTTCCCGAAGTCCCACTATGCGGCCCCTATCAAACTCACTAAGTTGACGAAATTGTACAGGTCTCCGTACTCTAGGCATCGTAACCGATCGTAAAGGATGTCAAGAACCAAAATCCGCCAACGTTGATTCTTTACTGCGGCTGAAATATTCATTTTTAGGGCGTTAGTGAATTAAAAAAAATCAGTAAAAAAACCGGAATGTCCAACTGATAAGGCTGAAAATGTTTTCACTTGTTATTTACAGTAAGATAAATACATTCACCAACTTTTATTAAAATAAAACCATTTAAACTGGGTGTTCGGATTTATATGTCACTTAGTATATTCGTAGTTCACTTGTTTTACGTGCAGGTGCTATTTATTGGAGATTTGCGCCCCAGACGTGGAGTGGATAGGGATCGGGTTCGCCCACAACGCGTTTCAAATTCCGGAGACGAAATTTTAGATATTGTGGAAGCTTTTATATGTAGGTGAACTGTTAAACTGTATTATTTTATTATCTCGATTTCTGTAGGACTTTTATTACAATTTTTTTTGAGAAATCAACTTATTTCGTAACATTGGATATGTCGTTAAAATTTGTCGGATAAGTTGTGTATAGGTCGTTGTTGCGTTCCTTCATAGCTGGCGTGGACTAGCGACCAGCTAGTGCACAGATTGTCCCTATACCGATTTTTTTATTACATCGATTTTTTTCTGCTGCTCTATAGGAAAATCCTTGTTAGGACGTAGATTGCGACTAGTTTCTGAGGTTACCTATAGACGTAAAAAAAAACTCTTAATCAAAATAAAATATTTTTATTTGATCAATAGACATATCTAAAAGAAAGGACAATGTCCCGTGTACTATAATTCTTCAAATACACCAATTATTAAACATAAATAAAAAATGTAAATAATATATTAAACATGTTAACTACAAAACGTATCAATAACAATAAATATTAACATATAAGTAATAAAATATGACTATAGAGTAATTGGCACCTTGATTTAAGTAAAACTTTTTTCATATTATCTAATTCATTTTTTTTTTCAATACTCGTATGGATATTCGCAACAGCCGTTAAGTTGGTACTACATGAATTCAACTGTGGTATTAATAGTAAAAACCGAAAGATTATGCATCTAGGTAAATTAACATGCAGAATCCTTATGAAAAATGGCATTTTTACAAATCGGAATTAGCAGGATCTCAACACGTAGAACAAAATTGCAAATATTTATGGAATATATCAAAGAGCCCCTAGAGATATGGCCAGCAATAGCCTTGAATACTAAAAAAATGGCGTCAAGTAGATTGACTCTGTACCTTCCATGCAATGCTGTCATCATACTGCGGCCAAAAAGTGACACCCCCGATTTTTAACTCCTACCAATATTCTTCTAAAAATGATCAGGAGCCTTTGAAACGTCAAAAAACGAAGTTTGATTTTTTTTTGCCCTTCACGCCCACACCACTGGACCGATTTTGAAAAACTACAAAGCTTTTTATTCCTTGATACAATAAGCGTAGTATTATGCATATTATGCTTCAATGTAAATTATTCTATAAATTCTTTTTGAATATGTTTAGATTTGAAAAAATCTCGACCTCCCAAAAAATATTTTCGCGTTCTCGTAAAAGTGATCAAACATCGAATCCGAACGTTCTGAAATTGTTTTCTGTTCATGACTCTGCCGGCACTGGATCAGTTTTTGAAACGCACGAAGCTTTTTCGTCTTGGGTTTATATCAAAATTTTAGAAATACTTCCACATTATCGCAATACTTTCCCGACAAATAGCTGAAAAAGTAAAATATATCGTATGCGGTGTTGTCTGTGTGGATTTTGATAAGACTGTAAATAAACACCAAACAGCTATTGCTGACCGTGTTATTGCACTTGAACTAGGATATCGACAGCCAACTTTTATTCTATGCGTTAAGATCTATAACTAAGTTAAAAAAATAATATTCCGCATAAGGAAGGGTTGCTTTACTGGAAAGTTAATTACAGTGCTGATTGGATGTAAAAATCGTGCCAGATGAAAAAAATGATTGGTTGGTCTAGTGTGTGCACCGCTAATTTATTATTAAGACTACCGAAACTGTGATTTTTTTCTATATTTTGTTTTAAAATGATTGTTGTTCTAAAAATACCGGTATCCATTTTAGGCACCAACTTTTTACACATAATATGTAGAATTCCATACAAAGAAGTAATTGGGTATACATCTGTGCGATTTGACTGACTACGTTTGTGCTGAACCGTACGTTCCAGGCGGCGGTCTATACGATCGGGGATAGGCCAATAGTTGCATCGAATTGAAGGCGTATTTAGCCACTCCGATGTTCTTTAACGTGTTTTCCTTTCGACAGCCCTCACTGAAAGTCAAAAAAGATGTTCTCAGAAAAATAATTTATTCACATCTGCTCAGAATTTTTGTTTGTGATTTCTTTACATAATCTTGTTAAAAAAGGACCGCCTATACAGGGTGACTTCGAAGTTGAGTCATTTATTTTAACAGTGAGTAGATCTTATCAAAAGAAATGTTTTTTTCCTTTAACATTTTTCTGGTAAAATTAAAGTAACAAAGTTATAGCCCTTTAGAAGTTTGAGTACCGCCCTGTCTCAATAATAATATTATGTGCTCGTGTTTGGCAGCAACGGGTATAATCCGACTTATCGGTTCATCGCATCGGAAACAAAAAAGCGAAAGAATTTGAAACGTTTATCACGATGTTTTTCGTCAGTCGGTAACGCGTGAGTGAATAGTGGTGTTTGTTGCGTGACTCAAACGAAATGAAAAATGGCACATGTTTACGAAAATGCTGAACTTGTGGACATGATTCTTATTTACGGGGGGGGAGTCTTTACAAAATGCTGCCGCGGCATCACAGATTTGTGCAACCAACCCCTCGTGCCTTTGTTAATGTAGTACAAAGGGCCGTGAATCAGGTGACTCCAAGACCGCACGATCATATACAGGGCCGCACTGAAATACTTGTCGGGAGGATACTTTAGAAAACAAGGTAACATTTTTTTTTTAATTTTTTTTTATTTTTACACACATATTTTGGTTTATCTTCCTTCTACAATCATTATCTGAAAATTAATGATTCAACTTCAAAGTCACCCTGTATAATAATAATTCTCTTTAAGCGAATTCCAGAAATTGTTTTTTTTTCGGTCATTCTGAACAAAAAAGGTTCTCATGATTTTTTTTCCAAAGCTGATAGTTTTTGAGATATACAGACGGTAACAAAAGTTTGGAACGCATCATCGAATATCTAACGAATAACTCCATGTCCGGAGCGAAAAAAATTCGTTTAAAATATTATTCAAACAATTTTTGACGCAATTTTGGGTCTGGCAACATGCAGATTCCTTAATAGGTGTCCTTTTTTAATGATACCCAAAATATTTCCGAGCAGATAGCGCATTACTAACAATTAAATAACAATGTTTAAGAAAAAACTAAGCACAAGTACTATTCGGGACCGTGTAAAAGAAGGTTAAAATACTACTAAGTTCTGAGGCATTGAAGATGGCATTTTAAGGGTTCTTCAGAATTTTCTCTTATGACTCCAAAACGTCCAACGTTAGAAAAAAGTTACCAGACCAACTATTGTTCAGAATGATGCAAAAAAATGTCCGCAACGAAAGAAATGAATAAAAACGACACACGAAAAAAATCAATTTTTTATAATGTTTTAAAAAAATGTTAAAGAAAATTTACAACCTTGTGATTCTTGCTAACAAACACAACTGTGAAAAAATCGAGTTGGAAAATATTTCTGGTACAAATGAAAGGTTTTCGCGTCTCGTAAACTGGCTTGGTATCATGGGCAGTTTCCACGAAAAAAATCAATTTTTTATGTTTTAAAAAAGTGTTAAAGAAAATTTACAACCTTGTGATTCTTGCTAACAAACACAACTGTGAAAAAATCGAGTTGGAAAATATTTCTGGTACAAATGAAAGGTTTTCGCGTCTCGTAAACTGGCTTGGAATCATGGGCAGTTTCCTTTTTTCTTTAAATTACGGAATAAAATTTACCTTCGCATGCAATCCAACGCTTTTTGAAACTCGTGCTCAGCTAAATGGTACTCATCAGCTAATATCTGGCATTGCTCTAACGTAATGGACATCCCTGTCCTATCTTTGGCACTTTTACAACTGGTAAATCTGATTCCTACAAATAAAATTTGACACAAATTCAGCACCCAACTCAAAAATTGTGGACCCGTGCAAGTCTACTAGAACAACATTAGAAAAAATATTCTCACTCGAAACAGGATTGTGAAAAAAAAATGTTTATTCAGACATACAGGGTGACTTCGAAGTTGAGTCATTTATTTTAACAGTGAGTAGATCTGATCAAAAGAAATGTTTTTTCCTTTACCATTTTTCTGGTAAAATTAAAGTAACAAAGTTATAGCCCTTTGGAAGTTTGAGTACCGCCCTGTCTCAATAATATCATGTGCTCGTGTTTGGCAACAACGGATATAATCCGCCTTATCGGTTCATCGCATCGGAAACAAAAAAGCGAAAGAATTTGGAACGATGTTTTTGCAATTATTTTATTCAGTTCAGTTATACATACAGTCAGTGTCAGTCGCGTGTGAATAGTGTCTGTTGCGTGGCTCAAACGAAATAAAAAATGGCACATGTTTATGCGGATCGGTTTCCCAATCGAGTGCAACCAACCCCTCGTGCCTTTGTTAATGTAGTACACACAGGGGAGGGCATGCCGGTGCTCCAAGACCGCACGATCAAATACAGGTCCGCACTGAAATACTTGGCGGGAGGATACTTTATAAAACAAGGTAAACATTTTTTTTTTATTTTTACACACATATTTTGGTTTATCTTCCTTCTACAATCATTATCTGAAAATTAATGACTCAACTTCAAAGTCACCCTGCATATTAATTACTCTTAATCTACCTTTCATCAGCCTGCAAATATGCGCAGCCAAATGCAGAATTTCAACGTTTTTGGCTTTGGAACTGTGTACTGAGCTCTTCAAGTCTATCATTAGTTCGCTCAGTGATCGCATTTGAGGCGAACAGTAGAGCATTCTTCCCGAGGAGACGTTGGATTCGGGGATATTCAATTTTTTATACCTGAAAAACAATGTTGAATATATACCATTATCTTTTGTTAATTTTAAATCCAATTTCAATAAAGTATCGAGTCAATATCAGATGTTGCAACCAGTACTCCAACAATTATGGAAACTCCACTCCACAAATAGAATAGTGTAACTTTTTGAAACGACCGTCGCATAGAATGAACCTCTTACCTAAGAAAATATTCGTTCAGCCTTTCGAAATTGTCCATATTCGATCTTTCCTGTGGCCTTGTAGCTCCTATACTTTCCGCAATTGTAGCCATTTCGTTTATTCCGATATTGAAAAATACCGGAGTGACGTGGAAAGACAACGTTTGCCTTGTAGGTATTAGGCTGTATAGAGCGTCAGGTACAGGCAGTGACACCTAGCGGAACATAGATATAATTAAGAGAAATATTTTGACTTTCCAATTAATGAGAAAGTATTTCAATCGCGGAACAATTTCCAAGTCGAGATTTTTCACGACTATCTTCTATCTGTTTGTTCTCTATAACTCGGAAAGTACTGTCCGAAAAATATTTACGAAAAAAATAACACTACTACAATACCAGGAACGTAGGTTCTGAAATTTGGTTCAGCATTGGCAAATTTTTCCAAAAATTCAAAACATCATTTTTGAAGAAAATTCCGTAATTACACAGCCCAACGAAATGAACAAATCGTCCTTACCGTGAGCGCTGTTCTGGTGCCCCCAACCTTAGGCGTAGGATAGGGCTCCGTGGCCGGGTTAGGACTCCTGACCAAGATGAACAGCACTGTACGCAAATCTTCGATGGCAATGGACATGTCGCCCCACATGTCGATTTCATGACCGTAGTAGCTGAGCAGACCCTCGAAAACGGCCAAGGGGCCCAACGTGCTCAGAATGGTCACGAACGTTGGGTCTGATTTATGGCACCATAGGCGCGTCATCAGCCCTGTCACCAGTGCCGTCAACTGGGGGAAAAATGAAGTTTTTATAAAAAAAACAACAAAGACGTTGAAGTGCGTCATGCGTGAACATTTTCGAGAACTGTTTGAGATTCGTGCTGTTATTAACAACTATTTTGTTCACTACAAATGAAACTGTATTTTCAAAATTACAAATATTACAAAATAAAGCTACGAGAATCATCTTAAATAAAAATAAATATACTAGAATAAATTTTATGCCGAAAGAACTACAATGGTTAAATATTCAAAATTTCATAGCCTACTTGGTTTTCATTTTCATATTCAAGTTAAAAAATCATCTTCTACCAAATCGCTTAGAAAATTTTATTGTATTGAACGATAAGTGCCACAATTATTCTACTAGAGGAAGTATAGACTTTCATTTACAAAACTGCAGTAGCAATATAACGAGCAAGTCAGTATTTCAAAAGGGATTGTACGAATTTAATAAATTAAGTAATGATATCAAGATGTGTGTCAGTTTGAAAATGTTCAAAGGGAAATTGAAAAAATATCTCATGGAAAACCAGAATTCATAGTAGTGAAATATGTAGTCTTGAATATGTGATATACTGTGTAATATGGATATTATGGATATTGTAGCATTAATGCTAAATAAATTTGAAACAAACAAAATAAACATAACTATCGGTTTTACTTTCGATGCCTACTGGTGAGGAAGCATTGTAATCGCGAAAAAAAAATTTACATGACATGTACATCACAAAAAAAAACATGTCACTCATTTCCGTCAGTCTGTCTGTAGTCCTGTCTGACTGCTAATAGTTAGCCCGACTATACCTTTGAAAGAACCGCTCAGGTTTTGATGAAATTTTCTCACAAGGTAACTACTATGCCAAGGATGAAACAGCTTTATAGTTTTTGAAAATTGGTCCGTGTATCTGAACTGATGAGAAAAAGTCAATGACAGCTCGGCAAGGTAACAGTTGTGACTACCGGGAAAGATTAATTTATTGAAAAAAATAATCAGCTAGGGTGACAACATTCGGGTTTTAATTATTCAGGTGTGAAATAACGAATAGACGTTCACCAGTTTTTTTGCGAAAATGAAGATATTTTGTAGAACGGAGAATCTCATCTATTTAAGTACCTCTTCCTCAAGCAAATAATACCAGGGCGTCCGAAAGTTGACCTCGATAATTTCAAAAAAAAATCACAATACTTTTTCTCCAAACATATTCATTATATTTCATGACCTGTTTCCATAGCTAACCAATAGTAAACCTACCAGATCATAAGAAAGTTGATTCATGCGTACTAAAAGCCTATAATTTCATTTTTTGCCAAATGGGCAATGTTTTTTTTTTGACTGTTATTCATACTATGACCTTATGCCAGGATACAATGATTTTTCGCCAGCAAATAATGGAGATACCAGAAAGTACAAAAGTTGACTGAGATACGGTAAATGATGCATATACAAAGTTATTCTGGCCAGAATAAAAGACGTGGCAAGTACAAGAGACAATCTACTTGACGTCTAGACATGGGAGATCTTCCTTTTAGTTCCAGTCCAATATAGAAGTCGATAGCACATTTGGCTCTGTTTTATGTATATTTTTAGGCTAATGTTCTATTTTGTACTTACCGCTTGCGAAAAACAAACGTCTCTCCTATACCTAACATTGCACACCCTTTGAGCAGCCTTAGGGTCCTCTTGCACTCTGAAGACAGAATGTGTCAATCGGGCCGTTTTTAACAAACCGTCCATTGCTTGCCTTAATTTTCTCATGCTGGGTCTAAGCTCCGCTGCCCAGTCGTTTATTTTGTTCAAGTCTAGACCATCTGTGAACTTATTTCCTAAAATAATATGACAGGTATTATGCATATTACATAATAAAGGGTTTTAACTTTGAATGTCTTGACGAAACACAAAACCACATGTGAATTCTCGAGGCGTCTTATTTGCCGTGTCATTTGAGAATGGCAGGAGAGTTGTCAAATATCAGAGGCGGCGTTTTTCAATTTGAGGCCTGCCTTATCTCTGCTTTTCAATCATTAATTTGACGCTTGATGCTGAATGTTTAGTCGTAAGAACAAAAATCGAAGTTGAAAACTACGCAAAGGTCGAAATTGAATAGGACCACCTCTTCCTAGGGGGGCGTATTTGTCGGTATGTGGCAATGAATAAAAAAAAAACAGTTAACGAAAAATCGATTCAATATTAATCGGTTTGTGAAAATCGATTTTAAAAGAAAAATAATAATTTTTATGATAGACGAAAAACTGTATGTCTTTGATGATAAAATCGAGAAATCAACATTAACCATTTATTAGAATAGAAATCAAATTAGATGATGATGATCAGGATCAGAAAACGACAACTTTCTGGCTTCAAAACAAAAAAACATTAATTCAAATCAAAATAAAAACACGCTGAGCGCAACAAATATAAACCTAAAATACAAAGCAAAAGTTTTTGAGCTTAAAATAATAAAATTATTGCCACAAATGTGCAGTATCAGTGCCTTTGATTAGAATATATAAAAACAAAACCCCAACCTATGGACTTGAAACTAAAATACTAAATTTTAAGTTTAAACGATCAAAAAACTAAAAAGATTGAATGTCATTAATGTTCAGTTAGGGAGTTTCAGAATAATAACGTTGATAATCTTTTCCCTAAAATACTGCTATTTTAACAATATTTTCCGTTTTAGAAAATGATATTTCGGCTGGCGCAGAAGTTGTACACATTTAGGCCCAGATGGCATCATCTTTTATCGACTTTTGTACAAGTTAGTGACAGATGGTACTGGTGACAAAAACAAATTGAAACAGGTATTAAGAAAATCGATTATGAAAATAATCTCTTGCCATGACTGCAGTGTCAAATATGGCCATGACTGCAAAGTGTCAAATATGTCCAGACAAATGAAGTGAACAGGCGACTCTTAGTGAACCGTTTTAATACGAAAACTCACCATTTCTCACAACCTTATTAACAGCCTTTGATACAGCTTCGGCATCTTTGCCAATTTCAGTGGCAGCAACGCCATTTTGAGCTGTAGGTTGGTCAGTTACAACTGCCCTCCTTGCCCCTATACTCCCCCTAGAGCCTTGTTTTAACCTCACTGCTGGACTACCACACCTACAAAGATAAATACACGTTTACTGGTAGCAATATTGCCAAGTAGGTTGTTTAGTGTCGGGAATCACGTAGCCGGATGCCGATCACATTTCCCATATGTTCGAATGGTGATAAGTCTGGAGAGCGAGCAGGCCATGGTCGTAGATTCACGTTATTTTTTTACGGCTCCTTTTGGGTGTTCGGATTTTTTTTTGCAATTCAGCATAGTGGTCAACGCAAGCGCAATTTTCATCTTCTGATAAAATATGCCAATTAATGGTGAAACTTACCTTCCACACAAAAACTTGACCTTACTAACTAAACACATGACACTAGCTTCAATGTTCAATTGGGTGATGTCCCATGGCTCTGGTTCGTCTGTCGGTTTGTAGTAATTTGCAGACGGAGAATTACACATGACGTTTGTATCCAAAAACCTCCGAGCCGGTTCTGGAGATATCATGGAACCGGGAGCGTTGTTGGGTTTTTCTGAATCATTCTGTTGCTGAAAAATAAGATTTCTTTTTTAAGAAATTGAAACTTGAGAAAATAACTTTTCTCATCCCATGACATGTACATCACGAAAAACCTAACCCGTTTGGCATCACACATTTTGGCGTTTCTCTGAGAGATGCACATCCATCAAAAATGCTGAAATGCGTGATCTTCATGCCTGAATTATTCTTATTTGTCCGTCTTCCTCCAATTTTGACTGGAAATTCCTGTTCAGAGGGAAAAATACATGAAAAAAATATACCGAGACTCCAGCACTTATCACTTTAATTCTTTTTTTTTACCTATGGATCATTTTATGCGTTTTCTCTAACATTTTTACACATGGAAAAAACATAAACGGACCCCAAGCACGCGCCACTTTTTTTTATTTTGGAGGCCTGTGTTATTGAACTAACTAACGTTATCGAATGTTTGTTTTTCTCCATGTTTTATTGCGTGTCTAGAAGGAAGATCAACGTTGTAAATGTAAAAGAACAAACTTTCTTTCTAGTTTATTTATGTGCCTTATGGATACAGCCTCAAGATGCTTCTATTTGAACTAGTCAGCCAATTCCACCATCCTCATCCTCTAACTGTGCTCTTGAACATCCCTGGTTTCAAACTCACCTCGTTTTGATTGTCTTCACAATCAGGAAACAGCACAAAGTTCGTCTCATCGGGACTAGCCATATTAGAGCACAAGCTCTTCACCCCTTCGCTAGTATTCAACAAATTATTCTCCCTATCCGCCGAGCTTGTCTCTTTCCCGTTCCAAATGTCGTTGACGTTCATTGGCGTGCATGGGGTAGCGAAATCGTCCAGGTCCGGACTCTTGAGGTCCAGCGAGGTCAGTTGCTGAGTGATCCGTTTGAACGGTGACAGTGCCAGGCTCGGTTTGTCCAGGATCAGTTCATCACTTACACCAGTGTCCTCGTTTGTGACTAGTTTGTACTCTGCGAAAAATAAATGGAGATGATATGAATAAACCAGAATGTCAAAAATTTCGACAAAAAGAAAATCTCAGAATTGCTAAAATATAAGATATTGTGAATTAAAAATTTAGAGTATATAGAAAATAATTGTATGTATTTGTATTTGATTTCTTCTTTCACTGCTTGCACTATTACATTTTCTACACGGTATTTATTTACTGACCTTCTATGAAGTTTAAGGCCTCCTCAACTAATCCGGGGTCCCAAAGACTGAGGAGGATACGAGTCTTGCTAATCATATCTTCGCAGATTGGTAACATTCCATTTGTTTGTTTTTCTTTGGCTAATCTCATCAGGGTACGCATTGCTTCAACTACTTCTTTCCTCAGTTGCTTGATAGCCTTAAAATATCATTAAAATATAAAATGAAGTTGAGTTATTAAACAATATTTGTACGTTTGTGGACAAGTAAGAAGCTCAGACTCAGATTCGTTTACCTGTCTTAAAGGTTCATAAAGTTCATAAAGAACATACCGTTATCATTCTGTTATTTTATTCTCGAGTTCCTAGTTATTTTTTATGGATCATAATTGAACTTATAAAAACCATCATAACACTTCTAAAACAATGAAATTGTACAGAGTGGCCGATAAGTAACTGACTGGTTTGTATCTTGAATATTTGTGACATGAAATAAAATACGTCCATTTTTTTAATCTTAATCTTTTATTGAAACTTAGAAATTATGTATGACAAATAATAACCGGAGCCCCCACAGTTCCCATCACTTTTTGGTAGGTTTCGGGAGGAATATTTTCAATCGCTTCCGTAATATTGTTCTTCAGCTGCTATACAGTATTTGGTTTGTTAGCATAAATCCTATTTTTCAAAAATCCGCATAAAAAGTCAGGAGCCGTTGAATCCGGTGACCTTGGTGGCCAGTTGACATCACCAAATCGAGAACTTAAACGTCCCGTAAATTTATTGTTTCCCTAGCTGTGTGACAAGTTGCTCCGTCCTGCTGGAACCACAGTGACAGTAAGAGCGTTATCAAAGATGTAAGGTCCAATGACACCTACATACCAAACACCGCATCAAACTGTGACTCAACGAGGATGTAGTGGTCGTTGATGAATGACACGGCGGTTCTGTAAAGTCCAGAAACGACAATTCTGCTCATTACCATTTCCGTTCGTATCGAAGTAGGCTTCATCGCTCGTTATCAGTTGTCGGTAAAAATCGTTATTTTGGGTATTATGCTGCAATATTGCATGACTGTATGGCCGCAAATGCAAGTCTTTTTTTAAAATAGTGCGACGAATCCCCAGTTTTCAAGAACGATGTCTGGTAGACGACTCAGGGCGCTCCACTACACTTTCACGTACGCTCTCGATATTTTCCGGAGTACGAACAGTTCGAACACGACCGAAAGTACCTTCCGAATCGTTGCAACAATCGACTCATTATTTATGTAAAACCTTTTAACAATACGAACGTCTTGTGGGATCGTGTAGCGCTCCATCATGAATTGTACACATGTACTTTAAACAACTACTACGGCGCCACCTACTGAAATGCGTGTTAAAAAATGGCGCGCAATTTAAATCAGTCATATATTGGTCGCAATGTATTGTTTAATATTAGGTATACGTTTTACAGGTCGCGCCAAAAATGTACTGAAAGTTTTATACTCACTTGTATGGCATCGTTCGCCATTGATATTTTCGTAGCTATTTGGCAATTATTCGTACTAGATTTCATAGGTGATTCCTTAAGCTGCTGCACTAATCTAAAGTAAAAAAAATCAAGTCTCCATTGGCGTATATTTTGAAAGTGGTACTTACTTAATCAAGCCTCCATTTTTCGATTTGTGCGAGTGGGCCGTGAACGCGCCTACAGTGACCCAATCGTAAAAACCTGACTTATTCAAGGTATCGTTGTACACCCACATTCGTTGTAAGTGAAGGTTGATAGGTACGAACTCAAAACTACGATCGGTCTAAAAAATAAAGAATAAATGTCAATGCAATTCTTATAATCATTAAGTATCTTTGATATGGTAAGATTTTTTGGAGAATCGTCATTGAATGTTTAGAAAATACAATCGTTCAACTAATATTACAGGAATAAAGCATTACCTTTCTAGAGCTAGGTTTGAAGAAACTACCCTTATGCGCTAATAGATTTTCTCTAGCTTGCGAATACAACCTAAGAAGATGCAAGTGTCGATCGAGTAGCTCTACTTGACGTGAATGCCAAGGTTCGCGTAACTCGCCCATACCTGCCACCTCTTGAAGCAACTCTTTTTCTTGTTGAATCCATACATCTCTGAAAAATTAACGTAACAATAGAATCACAATCTGACAAAGGATGTTCCCATAAATATTTCGGGATCCTGATTTTACACAATGTTACTACTATGTCAAAGCTTACACTTTTAATACACAAGTTTTATTTGTTTTAAAAGGTAAAAATTGTTATCAAAACATCTAAATGGATAGTTTCTGAGTCCCGAAAAATTAAGACCACTAGGTGGCGCTAATACCGCGGACCCAGCGAATAGGTGCTTGATATAGAATATTAGTATAGGTGTAGAGCGTGGCATGCTGTTTCTTTTTCATTGACTAGCGAGTGAAAAGTAACCCAATCGTGTCGTGGACGGTTCACACGATCACGATTCAGTTTATTCCATGAGAGAGCTTCACACTGATAGTTGGTTTTTTGAGTTCAGGTTTTAATGGTATGTTATCCAAAAGGTTGAGGGTCAGGTGGACAGTTAGAAAATAAAAGAAGCTATTTATCGTAATACAATTTGTCAGACGCTGAACTAAGAAATTAACAACCTGCAGATTTTTGCTACATTTCAAAGACAGATTATGATCTGCCTCCCTCTAAACTGGCGTGTCCATGCCTGCATCATCATCATCATCATTTCCCGATGACGTCAGAGACGGGACAACGCTTCGTGAAAACGTCGCTTTAGATTAAGAAGACAATCTATGGCGGATGGCGTAAAAGCATTATAGAGTCAAAATATACTTACAATATCTGTTTGGGAAAAGAGAAGCACAGCCTGCTTTCAGCCATGTACTCGTGCACGCAAATGTCCCCGCCTAAGCCGGAGTGGAAGCGATAGGTTTGTACGTAAGGTGAAGCAAAGAGTATTTTCAGTTCAGATTGACTAGGAAGACGTATCTTTACGCTCAGTCTGGGCGGCAACGATTGGGAACGTCGATGGGACCACACCTGAAAAATACGACAATGTTTATTTGTTCAAACCTTGATAAATGTTTGGTCCTTCAAGTCAATATTAAACTCTTCAGTCTATCCATTCCTGGAAATAAGGATGTACAATAACACATAGAAGACGGGTGTAGTAATACAATTGCATTGATGGTTAATTGTTTGGCCTGTTGGTAATATAATTGTATTGATGATTAATTAATTGTTCGAGCTATAGACACATATTGCTTTGTCCATTGAACAAAGTGATATGTTTGGTTATTTGGCCTATTGTTAATATAATTGCATTGATAATTGGAAAATATAGGTGGTTCCATCCTCAATTTAGACCACCTCTGCTTTGATTCTCTTGTACAATCTGACTTGATTACAGCAAGCAAGTAATTTGGTAAATCGGTGCTATTTGGTAATCTTGGGTTATTGATAGTGGGTTTTGGAACAATTTACCTGGCGCTCAGTAATTCAATATCATTAACGAGGCGGCGATGATGAGCTACAGCGTCGTCGTATTCGTTATCCACATGTCCTCAGCATCGCGCATTGAACGTCTGTACAACGTCAAAAAAATGCCTCCATTTCTCCGCGTTAACAGCGCTTTAGGATTTGCTCAACATGTTTCACAAATAATCGGTAAAACAGATTCGATTATTACCTTTACCTGCTGCTGTCCATTCGTTGTATTCCCATTTCCATTGCCGTTCCCGGTACTAGTAGTACTTGAGGTGCTATTAACATGTCTACAAGGAGTGTGTTCCGTACTGCTGCCTCTACCGTCCTCAGCATCCACTGGCCATGCGGCGATTGTCAGGAACCCAGCTGGAGTAGCTCCTTTACCACTCGCCGTTGCGGCCGATGTGTTTGCCTTCACACCCGCTAGGGGCACCCTAAAATTACAATCAATTACAATTCTGGGTCGTACATAAACATCTAAGACTAGTAATGACACAGAAAATGAGAGTCATTTTCAGTCGAATCCAAAAAGTCAAGGCACCTTTCGGTCTTGACGTTCTTTTGATTTTGCGAAAGTTTTTTTTGGAATAATTTTTTTGGGCAGATTTTTCTTCCTCAATTCACTGGTCAAAATGTAATGAACGGTGAGGCAAATTTAACTCTTCCCTGATCATTCTGACTGACAACCAACGATCTGAATCAACAAATTCCGGGATTCTGTCGATATAACTCGTTTTTAGAATGTAATAGAAAAAACTTCGCTGCGGTCAACTCGAGGAAGTTCAAACTTGTACTGATGGCGGATCACATGTTCTCATGTCTCTCCCCTGCAAGCCCGGCGCCTCCAGTGTTACCAGATCGAACGCTACATTGCCAGTCTCATCACTTAATTTACAGACCACGTATTTGATATGTACATCACGAAAAACCATGTCCCTCATTTCCATCGTCTATAACTTGAGAAGTACCGGTCGCATTTTGATGAAATTTTCACACAAGATTGCTATTATGCTAAGGACGAAAAAGCTTAGTAGTTTTTGAAACATTTTTGTTGGGGTTGAAATTCGGGTATTGTGGGGAGTGGGGAAAGGTATATGAAAATTTTTTGATCTTAGTATATTCATCTGCTCTCAACCCCGGTAATTCTACGCATTTATTAGCCATATTTGACACTAAAAATGCTAGGGACATGTTTTCGGTCCGCGAACTCCTGCTCACCGCGCTGCAAACCGGCCCGGCTGACTAATCTATTCGTACTGCAGCGCAAAAAAAAACATATAAGCGGACCACGTAACGAAATGACGTTGACGAGCAGATGTTGCCGGATGATTAGTAAGTACCGGTAGGGCAGGGAAGAACGTCTATGGACTATTTGTATAGGCTTGTTTGACTAACTTGATCCGTTTGCAACTGACTTTTTTCCCAGAGAATAGAAATTGCACTGAACTTAATCCTTTATGAACTGTGCCACACATACCTTAGTCTAGCAGGTTCCTGCATCAGAGCCCCTAGGAGCACACAAGCGCTACCTAAGGGCGTAGCTGTGGCTGATACCCGTTCTCTAACGTCCCAAGCGCTGAATCTGACAGGAGTAGAGGAAGATAGACGATCCGATGCTCGAAACTGCACAGTTGTCAGGAACACTGGATTGCTGGTATGCTAAAGCGCCAAAAAATCGAATTGCATTATTAAAAGAACCTCATATGATTTGAAATCAAAATCTCATAACCTTAAAAAATGTATACAAAAATAGAAAAATATGTATTTGCACAAGGTATACAGGGAAAACCAAATTTGTGTGCCGGCTTGAGTTCAATGTATACGAGAGAGAGAGAGAGAGAAGCGGGAGAAGTGTCTATTAACACATGAAGAAGAAGGTCTGTTCGAACATTTAATTTAATATTTTGTTTTCATTTTGATTAGAATTATTTATTTCAATTTTGATGCGACTTAGTGTTTTAATTCAATATAGAATTACAGCAAACGCTCGATAATGTAAACTAATTTAATCCAAGTGTGGTTCACATTATTTATCGACATGTTTACATTAGCGAACGTGATTTATATAATATTTGATTTATTAAAAGAAACGTTTAATACATACTATTTATAACAAAATAAACAAATATTCTAACAGCGATAAGTATTTTTTTTAGTTAGAAGAAAAATAATTAACAATTTTTGTCTGCGTAAATTTGCGCTTAGCATTGTCTTCCAATACCTGCGCCCGTAATTTACGAAGAACTAAAATATCCGTGTATGAAACTTTCTTTCAGCCCAATCTAAAGCTTGGTTAAAAACTTGTATAGCTTGCGCGTCAGTTACTACACTTCTGACTTCAATGGGATAGTTCTCATCATCCTCACTGTCCATATCCTCCTCCTTATCAGCATCATTCGTCTGCTTATCTTCGTTCCAAAAATTAATATCAGCAGGAGTACAAACAATGTTGGGATTCACTGTTTTCAATAAATCAACAACATCCAATGACACACTAATAACATTATCATTATTGGATCGCAAACGTTCTCTAATTACGCTTAAGGGGACATCGTCTTCTTCATCATCTTCATTATTGGTACAAAAGAGATTGTTTCAACATTTTTGAATAGTTTGCTGGTTAAGTTCATTCCAGGCCATATGTAAATCTAAAACAGCTTCTCGTAATGTTACTTTTTTTAAAGCCTCAGATAAGTTTTCAGGATTCTTTGATAAGACAGACGAAAGTAGAAACTTCCTATAGTATAGTTTGGTGAGTCTTACTATATTCTGGTCCATCGGTTGAATTAACGGAGTTACGTTGACGTTACATGACGAAAATTGACCCATCCCTGCTCTTCATTTGTTGCTCGGGAGGATGACTTGGTGCATTATCCAATAGTAACAACACTTTTATTGGAAGCTTCTGTTGTTTTAGGAAACCTTTTACCTACAAATTGAAAACACATCTTCAAATTATGAATAGAGCATTTGTGATAATTGATTGTCATACCTGAGGGACAAAGCACCTGTGGAACCATTGCAGGAATATACTGCTAGTCATCCAAGCGGTTTTTGAACAGTCATAATCAACAGGGATATTAACATTTTTAAATGAGCGCGGATTTTTTGCTTTCCCAATTACCAGTGTGTGTGAACCATTACCATTAGTGCAGGCTAGAAACGTTATTCGTTGTTTCTCCGGCTTTCTTCCCGGGGCAGATTTTTCAAATGATGCAGCATAGGTTTTCTCTGGTAACATTTTCCAATAAAGGCCACTTTCATCTGCGTTGTAAATTTGTTCGATTCTTAAATCTAGCTCGGTAATTGTTTTCATCAATTTTTCTTTGAATGGTTGCACTAATTGTGACAGACAGCAGTCGAATTCCATATCTTGTTTTGAATCGTTGTAGTCAGCCATCACTAGCTACGAAATTTTCATTTAACAGTCTCGCTCTCTGTTTAAGTACTTCGCCACTAACTGGGACATGATTTTCCCGTTGTTTTAAAAACCACTTATACAGGGAATTTTCCATTTTAGGTGCCTTCGCATTTTTTAAAGTTTTTCTTTTGCCCGGACCTCCAAATGTATTGCACGTTCTTTGTAAAATTTGAGTTTTCATACGCTTAATTTTACAGATTGTTGCTTTCGATACTCCATATTTTTTTGCTAACTGTGTCACTCCCGCACCTAGTGCAACTTCGTCTATGATTTTCACTTTCTCACTCAACTTTAAACACTTTCTTTTATAGGATGTGGATGCCATAGTCGTAAAATATATTAACGCGTGCAATGTATTCACTTAAGTTCAAAAATGAAATACATACGTACGTATAAACGTATCCTAAACGATCATACGACTGACCGAGTTTGTCGTATTTTATCGCAGAGGTGAATCCCCTACACTCTACATCATAAATCGGGGACTCCCCGACGCCCGACATAAATCATCGAGGCTTCAGCATTTTACCGTCGCGCTGTTTCCGCGCGCCGATAGTTGTTTACGTTATCGAGCGTACACATTGTTTACGTTATCGCGCATTCCGTTTGATCCTATAGAACGAAGTTTGTGTTTACATTAGCGCAAGTTTTCATTATCCCGTGTTGCGTCTGCTGTACTTTGATTTCCACCGATGGTAATAAAATCAACATATCTGAGTTATTGTTACATTTTGCGACAGCGAGCGGTCGGAAAATGGAATGAATACCATTACGCAATACAAATTATCACTGCTTGCGTGTACGCAGGTGAAAACCTTTTCGGAACGGACGACACTCCCCAATGAGCGCTAGATGGATACTGACAAAAATCGCTCATCTATGATCACGGAGGTGGAAACCTTGCATTGGAATGTACGAGATGCGGTGTTGCCAAGCGGACCACTGTTGCAGAATTTGTGGCGAACATGACTTTTCATTTCGCCGTTAGGACCGATTCGGAATGGATCCTAAACAGATTCGACACAATTCACAATTAAAAAATGTATACGCTCAAAATAAATTCATTATTTAGAATAAACTAATGCATATTTTCAACATGCATCTTAATTCAAGGAACAGACTGCTGCGTCAGCGTTGCTAGACAACGTGGTGGTGAGCTTCTATCTCTTTCTAATATATGTGTCTATACACACTTCTCTCTCGTACACTATTGTAGTCTAACCTGCGGCCAAACCTGAGAGTGGCTGGTTGGGTCTGTCCCTGACCTGTCATATCCGAACATCCAAGAGGTTCGTTTACATTTCGGACTTTGCCTACCATATATGACCTTGGTATCTGATTTATCGAGTTTTGTTAAATCGACCTACCTCAACGATCTCAGTTCGTCCATAGTGCACCCACACTTTCGAGGAAGACATATAGACGTCCACTGCCAACGTTGGATTCGGCGGTCTTCCGTGACCATCGCACAACAAGTTATCACAAGCTAGAGATATTTCACAGAGTGGCACTTCAGTAATATCTACAACAATAAATGCTAGACGTTAAAAAATTGACAATAGATAAATCAATAACCAAATAATCATAATTTTCTTTTCATATCCCGAACCTGACAGTTGATTTGTTCAGGTATTAGAAAAAGTTATACCTGTGCTTGTTCAGGATCTTTTTAATTAAAATTTGTATAGATAAATATGCTTTACTGTCTAAGAATACAATCATTCTTAATGCCGTATCGTCAGTCGTTCCTGCACCTCCTTGATTTTCATTGTATTTTCTCTCATTCAGAAAAGATGGGGTGATTCTAGTTTCTACTGTTTCGTGTCAGCGCGTCTCCTATTGTGAGGTTATGTGGTATTTCTTTTTGAATCTTAAGAAATTTTAGGCTGATCAAACAGATGATAAAAATCGAGTTTTATAAACCTGAAATTTCTTAGAACTCAAAAAGACAAACTAACCTCAAAATAAAGCGCTTGCACGAAACAGCAGGAATCTAGAAACACCCCTGCCTTAAGAAATTTTAGGCTGATCAAACTGATGATAAAAATCGAGTTTTATAAACCTGAAATTTCTTAGAACTTAACCTCAAAATAAAGCGCTTGCACGAAACAGCAGGAATCTAGAAACACCCCTGTCTTTCTGAAGGACAGGAAAAACTATGAATATCTAAGAGGCCATAAAGGCGCCCTACAATTGTAGGAACGACTGACTAAGCGGCCCATAATGACGAAGTTGGTACAAGTTAATGTTACTGAGAAAGCTCGACGAAGGCCCGGCATGAGCTTGTTACACTGAAAGTATTCTTACCAAATGTATAGTTTTGTTGAAGCCTCCAAGTATGAAGATCAATATTTGGTTTGTGATTCCGTCGTCTTTCTATACACTGTCTAAGAGCGTTCAATTCGGCTCTGACGCCTTCGTAGCTAGCCTGCCTTATGGCATCCATCCAACTGGATCGCTCGGCATCTGATGTAGAGGCTAGCGCTTGACACAACCCACCATCAAACACTTGAAATTTCAAGAAAAAAAGTCAGTAAATAATACCGTCTGGATGTTGAGGCACAACGTATCTAAAGCTATGTACAGATATGTAAGAACATCGCGAACCGAACCACGCGACGAACATCACCACAAACCGAACGAAGTCGTGCAACCACATCGCGTAACAGAATGACGATCCAATTTTGATATTTGTCGTTCAGCGAAAGACGAATACTAGTGGAAATGCTTATAGCAGTGGCAGCAGCTGCCTATGTTTATATTCACTACTAATTATCCAAAAACAAGCGACGACGATGGTAACAAACGCAGTTATATACCAATATATCAGCACACGGTTGCAACAATTTGATAGCAAAATTAAAATTTCAACAAGTGGGTGGACAGTAAAAAAATTTTACGATGATGTCTCCGACGGATTTTGAATATCTTCGCACGTTGATTGGACCAAAAATACGAAAACACTTGCAGTCACGGTGCGATTTTTAGCGACCGTTGATTCATATAGCAGTTTGCAATACATGTTTCAAATTTCAAAGCAATCGATCAGCTACCTCATTCCAGCAGTTTATGAGGCATTGATCGAATTTTTAAAGGAAAATATACGAGCAATAAAAATAATTCTTTTACTTCTAAGTACTCGTACATTACAAAATAACACATTGGTGCTCGCCGCACCGGTGTGACTGTCCAAACATGTGCAACTTCATCGCGAGCCATTCCTTTGATGTTGCGCTGAAAAACCGACAGAGCCTGGATCGGGCCGAACGGCGAGCTGTAACGCTAATTAGGTTCGCGACGGCGTTCTTTTCACCGTCTACACTAGCGCGGCGCGGTTCGTCGCGTGGTTCGGTTCGCGGTGTTGTTGCATATCTGTACATGGCTTAATATAGCAACGCAACTGCCAACCTTATGAGAAACTCGCGCATCTAGTAAACTATATCTAAATTATATATTAAGTTGCTTAGATGGGTTCAAAGTTGTGTATGTAGAGAACTAACAAAATGCCGCTTAGAATGTTTCAAGTACTACCTACGGAGAGAAACGAAAAAAACCCGAAATATACCAAAATCAGTACCACTTTTTCTCATCTAAAACACCATAATCAGAATTTCAATATGACGACCAGCAGTTTTCTTATGGACGCCATAATGGATTTTAACACAGATGAGTTTTTAAAAAATGCATAACGAGTCATACATTGACATTGCTGAAGCTTAGTTATTCTAAAAACAGAATTTCCTATGAAGGCCTTGAAATTATCAGTTAGTCATTTGTTTCGTGTACGAGATTTGTCGCAAAATCTTTTTTATTTCTTCCTGACCTTATCTTAGATGAGATTTCAAAATAAATTGCATGTTGTCATTCTCATACAAGATGGTGTAGTCAAATTTTCATTTCGATGTTTCTTCTTTCGGCTTCCATCACCAACTTGTTTTTTTTCATATGGATGCTCTATTGGAATTTTGTGCATTTAAATACTACTAAGAATATCTTGCTTTAATTGAATATGTGAAGTTTATAGTAACATAAATGTATGTATTATATCCGCAACTGAATTGAGCCTTGCGAAATTCCATCGGGTTGATTTTTAACGAACTATTTAAAAGGCACACTTCTGTTTGAATTGTATAGACTCCAAATGAAGAACGATCTACTAACCGATGTCCTTTTGGAAATTGTGTATAAGTTGGACTTTTGGAGCAATCTAAAATTGCCCATTTCACTGTTTGCGGTAAATACTGCTTTATAGTTTGTGTTTTTTTATATCACTAAACCATTCTTCACATATTCTTAAACCTTGTTAACGCTATTTTCTCTCTATCTCTCTCTGTCGGTTTTATCTTTTGGGATAAATTCAACATTTAAAATACAGCTTAACATGGATCCCAGACCGTCCATTCTCCAAACTCCACACCACAATTATTTATAATCTTGTAGATCGTTACTCGTTTGGAATCTGTCGAATTGAAAGCTAGTGTAAGGATCTACATATATTGCCGTAGCGGTGATACTCGAATCGGATTACGTAACTAGAAATATTTTTAATGACATTATGTAGGTTTTTCCGAAAAAATTGTTGTACGTACTATACTATTGCCGGTCATTGTGCCATTCCTCCATAGGTGGCGCTCACAGCGAGTAGGTGAGAAATGGACTAGTGATAGAAAAGTTGAAATTATACCGATTTTTAATGACTCTACATCGATTTTTACGTAATATCACTGCCGATTTCAGGATTCGGAATCGAAACCACTGGAATCGAATTGATTCCTTCGAGGTGATCGGGATGAACGAATTCAAACTAGGTAAAAAGAGCCATTCAAGGATTCTCTCTAGTTGAATTCAGTCAGCCTTCTCTACGCCTCATCTTTACCTTATATCGACCATTTCAGTGTCCGACAACGTAATAATTGACACCAACCAAAATGGACAAAGCAAAAAATCTACGTTCATGTAGTCCTTGAGCATTTTGGAAACGCAATATATAGTAAGGTAATGGCCAGGAAACCGCTCCCCGATCTCCTGTGGAACGGAGAAGCCCAATTAGGGGGAATTGATAGATGCGCGATATTATAATTTGTAATGCTGACAGAGAAGTAAACGATTTAACCTTGAAGGTTATGGTCAAGGACAAGTCGTCTATGTATAGTGCATAGAAATGTGGAGAAGAGCGATTTTGAGGCCTCAACAATGACTACATTAGAAAAAAGTAGTATTTTTCTGAAAAGCATTTTTTGAAAATAACTTAAAGCGAATAAATTTGTTTTTTTCAATACCTAAATAGAAAGGATACTGTCCCTCAGCTGCAATGGGAGGTGAAGCCATAGGCGGATCTATCCTCACTTGGCACTGCTCTAAAACAACAACGCCGAGCGGTTCTGACCATGGATCTTTGTGTTTGAAGTAAAATAGCAAGTTGCCTCGTAGCCTGCACCATCGTTCTAAACTTACTGCAAATCAAATTTAAAACATTCATTGTGTAATTTTTTAATAAATCGTAGTTTTTTCGATGAGAGTGTGTTCAATAAAGTTTCACCTACAGATATTACACGCAAGAAAGTATCAGGAAAGCAAAGCAAATAGATAGATAGGTTGCTAAGTAATTTTTTTACTTAATAACCTATAGCCCTTTTTTGACATGGAGGCATTTAATCTGTTTAGTGCAAAGAGGCTAGTTTGGACCGTGAGTTGATCATTTTGCTAAGGAACCATAGAAAGTATAACAAAATATTGACTCTTATCCGTAGACATGTTTTACTGAACATACTCATCAAAACTGTTTAAACTAAGTATGTATATAAAAACAGGCAGGATTCTCTAGCGAAAATATTCATGCAGAAGTACATGCACCTAGATTACTTATATAAATTACAAGAAATAAAATAATAGTAACGTATCAACCGGTAAATGAAAAGTAGCTATACAAAAATCCAATAATTCTCTTAGTTTGGTTCGTAACACATATTTATCGTTATATACGGATATATCGTCAATTAAACCATTGAATAGCGAGAAGAGAAAGGATAGAAAGATATGAATGAGCCATAATATAGTAACCTCAGTATTTACAAAATTTGATAGTAGGTTAACCGCAAGGCATAATATCCACCATGAATGTATAAATCATAGGAGTATTAGAGATAATATACACCTTTGATAGAGATTAGGATATTAATGATTGCTGGTATAGGTCACGTATAATTTTTTATTCCTCAGCTGTAGATGTTGCTGTGGACGTTTTCTCCTAATATGAAACTGGACTTTTACCTAATCTTTTAGGTCACTGAGATTTAGTAATGTGCACAATTCGTTTGCCATGGAATACCAAAAATAAACGTTTCCTTTACGTTGTAAACTCGTAGGTATTTATTGAACGTACGTGGTTGATTAGCGAAGGTAGATCAGAGAAAATCACACGGCTTCAGCTGTCATACAGAAAGGCGGAAGTTCATAGTTTCCTAGATTCGAAGTTTCGGAATTGCAAAGCTACAAAGAGTCACAGCTTCAGTAAGCGAGTTCCAGAGTTTTGATGGAAATTTTGCAGTTACGACAATTTGTTTTTTTTAAGGGTAGTGACAAAACTTACGTCTTCATGATACCGATGTGTATGAATAAACTTGTATTACATCGAAAATCTAAAAGTCGTATCAAAGGTGTGCAAGCCATTTTTATATCGGCTCTCTGGTTAGGGTATACGTATACGTAATAAATCAATGAAAAAATGTATTGCCGCGGTGTCCTGGCATTTAGGCTCCGGTGTGAAAAGCACACAGGGTGTTTCAATATAGGAGGAAGTTGGGAAACAAGAACTAAAAAGGTATACAAAACAAGACCTAGAGCAGCGATAGAAACAATGAGAAACATTGTTTTCATATACCTTGCGTTTGTTGTCACTCTTGAAAGAGAATACAGAAAAAGTTAAGCATTGTTAGTAAAATCAGTGATTCCACCACCACACACCAGTGACATTTTAGTATAGATTATGTGTGATTTGTATGTTATGTGTGATACACGTAAATCTGCCAACTTAAATTGAGTTAATGCTAAATAATATTTTAACCCTGTGTTTTTGTCAAGTTAAATATCAATGTTCATGGTTTATCAGAAGTGTATGTCAAAATAAGTTAGCAGATCTTTTTGTGCAGAATGGTGTAGTACCTTTGCTAACGACCCCTACACAGCTGAGATTTCGAAGTCGTTTTTCACGTTTATGTGATTTGCTATCCTTCCCTGTAATTTTATCATTGTTAAAAACATTTAGCAAATAGCAGCAAAGAATCTCTTCAGTGTAGCTCAATAACCCTTGTGCTAATATTGTCATCACATTCACCAGGAAAAGTTGAAACCAAGAAAATTAACAAGAGCCCATGACATCTTGTGTACCATTAAAATTATTGACAAATGCACTACACAAAAAGAATGAAAACATGAAAAATGGATGAAAAACATCTATACATCAACATGCTTTCACCACATGCATCAAACATTGACATTGAATGATATGTGGAAATTTTCAATGTCCTTCAATACCTCGAAAATAACCCCCACATACCCTTGGAGAAGTGGTATATCATCAAAGATGTTAATCTTAGTATGATGTCTGTTTTAGACATTGATATCTTTAAAGCCCGATTTTACTAAGCTGGTTCACAGAAAAGCACGTGGGTCAAAATTTAACCAATGAAAAGGAATCTTTGAATTAATGGGTCTAATGGTCAATTTCTAGTAAAATGTCTCAAAAAAACACGCACGCATTCGGGGTTGCGATTTGGAATAGCCCAGGAGCCCACGCTATTTTGCAGAAAAAATTCGCGTCTTTTTTACCAAAAATGTCTAATATTCCTGGGCTATTATGAATCCAAATTTCGAACGTGTAACCTGGCATTCATACAGCAACTAATTTGCTTTATAATTTAATATAAAAATAAGGTTCAAATTAATCAATTTGGGATCATTCATCCTACACATGTAGAGACTGTGACAATCACATACATGCAAAAACTTTGTAAAAAATAAGCTGTTTGGACTGTAAAAATTAAGTTACATGTACAAAAAAATGTTTTATTCACCATACATGCTTATTTACATACATACATTAAAAGGAAATGACACAATCAATGGATGTTTTGTATGAATAAAAACAGTTATTTGATGACTCAGTGAGAAATGTTTATTACATTGAAGTTTAGTGTATTGAGCAAATGAAATTTATTAGGATGTCCAGATTTAGGAAATTGTAGTAATATTATAGAGATTCGAAAGGATATTTATTGCTATTCTAAAGGTTATTATTATTATTATTAGCACTAAAACAGTAGGTAGATAAGTCTGATGTTGTGAAGTATCTTTTTATGCTGAATAATTCATGAAACGTGCTGCTCTGTTTTCAAACATCAGTAAAATAATATATTTGAATTATTTTACCAACTCATAAAATATCTATACACCTAGACCTCAGAAGCAGAACTTTAAAGTTATAAATAAATAACAGCAGGAGTAAGACACATGCTTGAAATATAGTAGATATAAAAGAGAAGCTAACCTTTTGAATAGCAATTAAGTTGGTCACATAAACAGTTATTACTTACAAATATAAACAATAACACAACATATGGGCAACATCTGAGCATCCACCTTACCTGAAGGTTATACCATTTAAGGCAAAGCTACTTACTTTCTGATTTCCTAAAAAAGCCTTCTTGACGCTCCCTAATATACAAAATGCCTTCTTTTTCGAATTTCGTGGAGGGTTGCATCGCCAGAGTCACTAATTCTTGCTTATTGAAGCGCATTTTGTATTATTTTGAGATCTTGACTGTAGGAAAGTTTTTCGAATTTTATTGATTAAAGACAGAGATGTTAAAATAACGGATTAAGAGAAATGCGTAAACGATATCTTGGAGATAGTCAGTCCAAAATAACCAATGAGTAGTCGATAAAATTTAATATAAATATACAATCTCCGAATGTGGGAGTGTATAACACTCCCTGGTTATTGCATGGTGTTCAAAAACAAACTTACATAAGACACAAGCCAATATTGGTAAAAATATTTGTCACATCGCTTTGTTGGAAATACAGAGGTTTCTTTTGCGAGTTATTGTATGCTCGTAGATGGTATTTTGAACATTATCACATCAAAATTTTGAGTGGAAACAATCCGTGAAACGTCAACAAAACCTAAAAAACGTAGGTGTTATATATGTCAATTTGACATATTTTGCCTGTGCCATCTATTTTAAAATAGCGTAAGGATATGCTTTCTACAGTAGGTATCTTTATTCTTATTCTTAACATATGTGCCATCTCTGGAGCAGTATTCAAAATACGCTCGATTGTGTGCTGCTGCCAATAAAAGATACCTTTTTGTGACTTGGTGGCGTCATCTCTGAAATTGTAATTCAACAAGTCAGTTGCAAAGCTTTTCAATGGATAAAAGTTGCAGAAACCATCTTTTATTAATTGCAGTACCACCTATTGAGCAATAGCTCAATATTTGTAGATAGCTAGAAAATATCACAAATTTCCGAAGTGTACAGGGTTTGTCCGAAAAGTCATAGGACTGAGACGATTTAAAAAAATTTATTGAGCCAATTGTTACAATTCTTTGAAAACTTTCAAAATAGGCTCCTTCTGCTTCGATGCAGCGCTGCCAGCGCGATTTCCAAGCATTGAAGGCGTCACGGAAGGCATTCTCCGGAATTACCTTGAGAGCCGCTATGCATGCTCCTTGGATCCCCTCTGTCGTCTCAAAATGCTTGCCTTTCATCGGCCTTTTCAGGCGAGGAAACAAACAAAAGTCCGGGGGGGGGGCACATCTGGGCTGTAGGGCAGCTGCAGAAGCGTTGGGATGCCGGCCTTGGTCAGGTAGCTGTTCACAAGAAAGGCGGTGTGAGCCGGGGCGTTGTCTTGGTGCAACTTCCAGTCGGCTGCAATGTCTTGTCGGACCCGACTGACCCTTCGTTTGAGTCTTTTGTGCACTTCCACGTAAAACTTGGCGTTGACGGTTTGTCCAGGAGGAACAAATTCATGGTGGACGATGCCTTTGATGTCAAAAAAGACAATGAACATCGTTTTCACTTTTGGATTTGCTCATTCTTCCCTTTTTTGGGCGAGAAGACGCCGTCGTGTGCCACTCGGAAGATTGCCTCTTTGTCTCGGGATCATACTCAAAGATCCACGACTCGTCACCTGTTATTACGTTATTCAAATTTGGGGGTCACTTTCACACATGTTCAAATTTTCTTGGCACACTTCCACTCGCCGCAATTTCTGGTCGTCAATGAGCACTTTTGGGACCATCTTCGCGCACACCTTGCGCATGTTCAAATGCTGTGTCACAATGTCATGAACCACATATTTTGGTAAATTTAACATCTGGGCAATTAAACGAATACTTAGGCGACGATCTGAGTTCAAAACTTTGCGCACACGAGTCACATTATCGGTGTTTGTCAAAAAGGCCTGGTGCCACCGAAACACACCACTTCTTGCTTAAGCAACACCTGGGTAAGCCTGCTTGATCATATTAAACGTCTCTGTCGCAGATTTACCGAGTTTCAGACAGAATTTAATCGCGTACCTCTGCTCTAACGAACACTGCATTTTCGGCTTGCACCACTCACAGAAACAAGTCGCGCGAAAATGCCTGTCCTGATTCTCCAGGTGCTCGGAGACAACTGACCAGCCGCTTATTCGTTAGCTAGGAACGCCCTCTACCGAATCCAGTCGGTGTGCGCACGCTCCGAAGTACAGTCATGGCGGAAGAAAATGAGTCCTATTACTTTCCGGACAAACCCTGTATGAGCATGCGCACTTATGGTGTAAAACTCGGCTTAATTGATTCTGTGTCTTTTGAGAAGGATATTCTCTTTTTAAAAACCGTGAAATTGTAAATGGTAGGCTAATAGCGGGTTTATAGAATTATTTGCTTAAGCATTATGAACTTCAAGGTCACATTTTGTGGGTATGACCATGTTTTCTGCTTATGACTATTATAACAATTTGTATGAAGGCTTTCGTAACAATTCTTTCAAATATACAGGTTGTGTTACGAAATATTACGCATTAGGCTCAAGAACGGCACAACCTGTATATAGGACTATCAAAATGCTGTATAACCTGGACCATTCTATACTGTTGGTTAAAATTAGGGTAGAAGTAGGTGAACCGGTAGATTAATCCTTTGAAAGAATACCATACAAAAATTACGCCTGGTAAAACCAATGCTTATAGTTGACGTCGTTTTGTTGATCACATAACGAACTTCTAAGCCCAATCCGCAATTAGTCGGATTATTCGAAAAAACCGCACAATTGAATCAAATGTTTACACACAAGCTGAAGTACAGAAATCAGAATCTGATCGTCTAACATTTATTTACGGAATATATTCCTTGGCCCGGTATTATACAATTTGTTGAGAAAAAATGTAGATTTACCATTATCAATGTTCGAATTCAAAAGTGGGATCTCCAGATCGTATGGATCGAGACAATTTGTGATACTGCTAGCTATCCTCGTATTGCCAAGGCAGCGGTCTTCTTAGCAGTTTGCCCTGGTAGAGCTTTATAACGGAAGGTGCGCCACCAGTCAAAAATGAAAGGACCAAAAATAGACAATTCATAATCTCTTGGCCATATCATAAGCTGCATACTTTCCCAACTTTTAAGCTTAAATTTATATAGTCAGACATTTGCATGAGGGCCAGTTTCACACCTATTGAATTTAGGAAATTTCAAACTGATAGTTGTTTTTTTGTACTATTCTACGGATTTTACGAATAATTTCTGTTTATTTAGGGCCGTACGTCAGTATACGAATGTAGGTCACCTTCACACCAGTCCATATATATATATATATATATATATATATATATATATATATATCAAAAGCATGAACAATTTCATGCAAATCAGTATTTTCATAACCTCAAAATAGAGCGCTGACACGGAAGAATAGAAAACTATGAATATCACGCATCCCATAAAGGCGTCGTACAAATGTAGGAGCGACTGACGATACGACCCTAAAAGTTATAAATTTTAGTTTGAAACTTTACGAAAATATAAGTGCTAACTGACTAGCTTTTAGAGATCTACGCTGAAAGAGAATTGTTTGAAAATAAAAATTTTCCTAAAGGCGTATAAGAAAACATCCCAAACATTATTTACAAATAAATTATAGTTTAAAAAAGCAGAAAAGACGCTTTATGTTACTGCAATAGAAAGACCGACAATTAGGTATGACTAATTAACTTGGAATAAGATCAATATAAAAATTATGATACTAAAAAAATCAATTATAGTAAAAAAGTGGAGTGTTTGGAAGTGTTAAAATAATTTCAATTGCCGTTTATAAAATTGGAATTTTTCGTTGATATCTTATCTTTCTAATTGGTCTTTTGTTTCAAATTAATTAATCATATTTGATTGTTGGACTTTCTGTTGCAGTGGCACAAACTCTCCTGCACATGGACATTATTTTTTACCTTTTAGTTAGATTTGCTGTTGAAACGTTTTTTAGAAGTATAATTCTTTTTTTGAATGTTCAGTCTAAAAACAACAAAAGTACTTATAATCAAGAGCTTCGCGCTGTTTCGTATATTTTTTATTTGATAATAAATCTGAATTTACTTTCCGTTTTTTACAAATTGTGAAATTTCCATTTTCTCATAATTTGCATTTTGTTCATTATTTCCAAATCTCCAAATTATTTTTCGAATTTGCGAATTTTTCAACTATGTTTCAGAAATATTTTTTAAAATGTCATAATTAATTTTTTTTAACTTTAATGTTTTCTAAGATTATTGTATTGTTACCGGCCCTTGACCGCCGTGCAAATTTCCACCGAAATTGGTGAAAATTAGGTTAAAAGTGACAAGGCACAGAATCAGCAACATTTTCTTGAGGATTTCGTCGAATTGTCTCCTGAAAAAAATGGGGCAGAAAAAACGAATAATGCATTTCCTTGTAAGCATTTATTAATATAAATTACTATCCAACAGTAATTCAAATTAAAAACTATTAACAATTATTATCATCATCCATTATCAATAATAAAATAAGCAGATACCTTTTCTCGCTATCAAACGAGGTCTAATGTACACTATTTGCAATATTTTTTTTGCAGATAAGTGTTACATCTTTGTAATATACGCAGGGTACAACATATTTATAACCAGTTTCACAATATAGCATCTAAATTTAAGTATATATAACTTCTAAAGGTGCTTTTTGTATGAACAAAAACTCACGTGTATAAGATATGGAAAAATATGTTGCAGAATGTGAAAATTTAGACACGTTTAAAAAAAATCTGCAATAAAAATTCCGAAAAAAATGTGCTAAGCACAAATATGGAGAATATTAAAAAATGTTTGAATTTTAAAAAAAGGTAGATATAGAAAGTATACACTAATATATTCTTTGCAAATTGAATCGTAAATATTTGCTCTGTTAGACAAAAAAAAAATGGGAGTATGCTAGCTCTGAAAAAATATAAGTTCAAGTACAACTGGATGACTAGACAGACAATACATTATTTTTTGCGGTTAATAATTTTTAATGATGCACCCTGTGTACATTTCAGTATAATATTATAAAGTGGAAAAGTAATAGATTCAACAAAAATATTTCGGATCGTTCATATAGATCGCAATATCAAAAGTGCATCTGTTTTAACTAAAGAGTCTGTGTCGTAATTATAATATGTACAGAAACATTCCTGCTTAATTTTCACCAGTTTTCAGTCATCAGATAAAATACACGTTTATAAGGAATGAGAAAGCAACCAAACGAACAAAAAATACGTACATAGCATGATTTTGTGTACAATTTTGAGAATTTTTAGGAATTAGCCCCACCTGAGAAAATGTGTTACTCCCCGCTTCAAAAAGTTTTGGAAGCATGTACAGTTTCACAAAAAGTTCTCATGTCCATGATCGGCCCCCTCAGAAAAATTTTTGGGGGCGCCCATGGCCGGAGGTGTTATTGTCGATTTGCTTCCTAAGTCTAATTTCGGAAATCGTTTCTTAGTAGAGTAATAGTAGTTCCAGTGGCTTTCACAAATGATAATTGAAAGTTCCAACAGGTCAACAAGTGAATGCTATTTTTGTATGCTCTAATTTTGAACTATGTAATGTACAGAATATACATTCTAATGGAAACTAACAGATCATTATAAACATAAGATTTGAAAAATTTGAAAATCATGAAAATTATGAAAATTTTGATGAGAAAAATTATGAATATTTTGAAAAGTTGGAAAATTCTTGAAATTTTGAAAATCTAAAAAACCAAAATTTTTGAAAATTCCGAATATTATGAAAATTTGAAAACTGAAAATTATGAACATCCTTAAAATTTCAAAAATTTGAAACCTAAAAATTTCTATGAATCTGAATATTTGAAATTCCTTAAAATTTGGAAATTATGAACATACTTAAAATTTTGAAAACACAGAAAACCGAAAATTCTGAATATTCTCATAATTGCGCAAATTTGAAAACTGAAAATGTTGAGGGATCTAAAAATATGAAATTCCTTAAAATTTTGGAAATCTAGAAAACCGAAAATTTTGAAAATTCTGTATATACTCAACATTGCGAAAATATGAAACTGAAAATTTTGAAGAATCTGAAAATTTGAAATTCTTTAAAATTGTGGAAATAATAAGCATCCTTGAAATTTTGAAAATCTAGAAAACCGAAAATTTTGAAAATTCTGAGCTGTCTCAAAATATCGAAAATTTGAAAACTGAAAAGTTTAATAAACGTGAAAATTTGAAATTCCTTAAAATTTTGGAAATTATGAACATCCTTAAAATTTTGAAAATCTAGAAAACCGAAGATTCTGAATATTCTCATAATTGCACAAATTTTAAAACTGAAAATTTTGAGGGATCTGAAAATATGAAATTCCTTAAAATTTTGGAAATCTAGAAAACCGAAAATTTTGAAAATTCTGAATAAAATCTAAATTTCGAAAATTTTAAATTCCTTAAAATTTTGGAAATTATGAATATCCCCACTGCCATGATAATTTCAATATTGAAATTAGCTATAATAAAGTGTCAAAATTATCAGAGTGGATCCATGTGTGACATCGAAATTTCAACAGTCGAAGTTTAGTTTGGAATCTAGCTCCAAGTATAAAAATTGCATCACATGGCTGACAGTATGATTGGATGACTTGGGGCAATAAGGTACCTAAACCACATTTGAATAAAAAACTTCATTTCCATTTCTACGAAGATGATTTTTTTAATAATTCGCTGATAAATGTTATAATTTCTAAACGGCGACTTTGAACAACCACGATATGCCACATATTTTTAGCAAAAGAGCTATAATTTAGATACCTCAAAAATGATTATTTCCAACAGTCTTCAATCATTTTTAGGGTTTTTCAAACATTGAATGGCTTATATCTCGCGTATGAGGACCTGTTTTGAGAAACCTGAAAAAAATGATCGGAGCTAAAAAACATTTTTCGTGATTACTTAAGAGGAGGGCGATTTAAAAAAATGGTCCGCAAGATTCGGATTATTATTCTTCCCAGTTGATGTCTCCTCATAAAGTGCGGACCTCATATTTTGCAAATTCAATCCCATCCCATACTTTTTGATTCTGTCGTCACCAAATCTTTGTACTCAAAATGTAAATAAATCTATTTAGCATTTCAAAGAAATTAAAAAAGATGCGTTATTTCAGGATGTAAACAAAACTTATAATTTTAATTGATCGAAATACAAATGTTATCTAGGTACCTTATTGCCCCAAGTCCTATACTCGATTCTATTTTCTGTTTTGTTTGTTACTTTCTCGTTCCGCGCCAGTTGGCGCTTTTTTTTACTGAATCCAGGGCATAATTTGGGAGCATAGATAACGAGGGAAACTATGTATTCTTTTTTTCTTTCGTGTTTCCCCTATACCTAGTAGGAATCCTGAATCAAATTATGGTATTCAAGAAAAGAACATTATTCCGAATAAAAGGACTTCACAAAAAGTAGAGTAAGTATATAATAAAATTTAAATCCTTAATTGAAGACACAAATTAAGAATTTTACTAGTTTATTTGTTTGCTCGCATGTTAGTGCTGTACACCGTACACTGGCAAAAGTGATGGCCCTGGTGTTATAGAAAGCCTAACGCAAAACTAAAATGGGGCCGTTATTCAGAAAGAAACCCTGCTAGCTACGCCACTGGTTTGCCCTGGAAATGTTCCGTGTTGAAGACTGCAGCAACGTTATCTTAAAACCCGTTCTTCTTGTGTGTTCGTCTAGGAACAAATCACTCTCCTCCTGTGACGGTGACCTCCCTGAAAATGGCCGCCGCGGTCTGGTCTGCAGACTGCAAAGGATCTATCACAGGCGTGGTAGGTGTGCTGCTACCAACTTCAGGGTCGTTTTTCTCCTCGTGCTCCTCTTCCTCCTCCTCGATTTTCTTCTCTTCGTTTCCATCATTTTTGGCATCGGTTGCTTCCTCCTCCAAGTGCTCCTCCTCTTCGTGGATGGTCTGCGACACCTCTTCCGTCGAGGAGGTTCTGCGCGACGAGTTTAACGCTTCGTTTATTTGTTTTACGTCCTGAAACAAGAGATGTAGAAATTTCAGAACGAATTGTACAGTGGTTCTAGTATCTGTTGAATCAGCAAAAAATCATCAGCCGCAAAAAAGTGTAACATCCAATAATAAAGGGTGTTTGTTACTTGATGATAGGCCATAATACAAGTGCGCATTCCTGAACCAAGGGATGATCATTTTTGGAAAACGAAGGTGACAATTTTTGCAACCGGCTTCCGATAAGCCATCCTCGGTTCATGTTTCAAGCGTGAGTTTATGGAAGTGAAATGTTATGGGTACAATTGAGTAATTCTTGAAAGAAATACATACCTGAGCTCTCAGAGAAGTAACAGTATCTAACAAAGTTCCACCATCTTCACCGCAAGGCTTTAATACCAGGTACAGAAGTAAATCAGACAAAGAAATTATACCTATAACTTTGTCTTCTTCGTCAACTACAACTAACCTATGAACCTGAAAAAAAAATAAAAATAAATATTAGTATGCTACAATCTTTCATAATGACTTAGCAGTGAAGTATCATTTTTGTCAGAAGCAAAGTGTAAACAAAACCGAGCATTGTCCAATAATTTTATTCTTAACGTACTGAAATATTGAAAAGGTTTCTAGCAATATTTTGAGGGCCAAGGAATATTTCTTACCTCAGCTTTAACAATTTTCTCCATTATAGCATATAAAGTTTCGTCTAATTTACATTTATATACACCCTCAAACCATTCATTCCTATGTTCATTGGCTTTCTTCAAAGACACATCCAAATCGTTATAAGTTTTCTCTGCAGCCAAATTCTGTAAAAAAAAACAAATCATTATTCGAATAACTGAATAATTAAAATAAAGGAGTTTACAAATCTTGCTAACAATATATACTTACAATTACATCGAACTTAGCGTAAATATCTACAAGCCGTCCTTCAGCGTCAATGATGGGCAATGCTGACACCCGCCTTTCGACGAATTTTTTTAAAGCTAATATTATAGTTGTGTCTTCTGTGGCCGTTTCGATATTGTCGTAACTGCCGATCCTTACTTCCCTTAACGTTTTATGCATATAACTAGGTTTGGGTAATTCATTAATCTGAAAAAGAAAAAAACGACTTAATAACAGTTATTTTAGTAGACGTTTGAGTACAGGGTTTGTCCGGAAAGTAATAGGACTGAGTCGATTTAAAAAAAATATTGAGCCAATCGTTACAATTCGTTAAAAACTTTCAAAATAGGCTCCTTCTGCGTCGATGCAGCGCGATTTCCGAGCATTGAAGGCCTTCTCCGGAATAGCCTTGAGAGCCGCGGTGCATGCTGCTTGGATCCCCTCTGTCGTCTCAAAATGCTTGCCTTCCATCGGCATTTTCAGGCGAGGAAACAAAAAAAAGTCCGGGGGGGCACATCTGGGCTGTAGGGCGGCTGCGGAAGCGTTGGGATGCCGGCCTTGGTCAGGTAGCTGTTCACAAGAAAGGCGGTGCGAGCCGGGGCGTTGTCGTGGTGCAACTTCCAGTCGGCTGCGGTGACTTGTCGGACCCGACTGACCCTTCGTTTGAGTCTCCTGAGCACTTCCACGTAAAACTTGGCGTTGACGGTTTGTCCAGGAGGAACAAATTCATGGTGGACGATGCCTTTGATGTCAAAAAGGACAATGAACATCGTTTTCACTTTGGATTTGCTCATTCTTCCCTTTTTTTGGGCGAGGAGACGCCGTCGTGTGCCACTCGGAAGATTGCCTCTTTGTCCCGCAATCATACTCAAAGATCCACGACCAAATTTTGACCAGCCGCTCATTCGTTAGCTAGGAACGCCCTCTACTGAATCCAGTCGGTGCGCGTACGCTCCGAAGTACAGTCATGTCGGAAGAAAATGAGTCCTATTACTTTCCGGACAATCCCTGTATAATAAGAACTGCGAAAACTTTTTTTTGGTATCATATTCTGCAACTGATGTTAAAATCAACGCTTACGTAATGTACTGTAAACAATTGAAGATACAAGTGGATAAAGGTGCATGTAACAAAATCATTGTATGGAGAAAATTGACTTTAAACGTTAAACATCAAATAAAAAGTATTTTACGACGGCCTAACTACGCAAAAGCCGACCAAATAAAGGCAAATAATATTTAAATTCAAGGTCTTCGACGTCATATGGCGGATTAATATAGTCCGGTGAAATTAAGTGCGCAAACACCCCGAACGGAAAAAGCGACGGGTTCGGGCGGATTAACCGTAATAGTCTAGTGAAGTTAACTACGTAAGTTTATATTAAATAACAAGAACGGAAGCAATCGACGGCGTTGGGCGGACTAACGGAAATAGTCCGGTGCGCAAGATTATCTGAGAGACATCTCGAGCTGAAGCAATCCATGTCATATGGCAGATTAACGGATATAGCCCAGTGAAATTAATTGCACAAGTTAATCGGGGACGCCAACTTGAAGCAATCGACGTCGTTGACTAACGAAAAGAGTCCGGTGAAATTATCTGTTCAAGTTTACCTGACAGGCGCCACGAAGGAAAGCTATGAGGAAACCGATCTAAGGAATACCCCGGCTGGAAGCAATCGACGTCTTGGACGGATTAACGGAAATAGTCAGGTGAAATTATCTACAACAGTTTGACAAGCATCACGAACAGAAGCAATAACGGAAGTTGATCAGGGAAAACGCCTAGACTGGTCGCAATCGACATTGTTGGACGGATTAAGGGAATTAGTCCAGTGAAATTATCTACGCAAGTCTATTTGACAGACACCACGAAAGGAAGCAATGACGCCGTCGGGAAGATTAATGGAAATAGTCCGGTGAACTCAATTGCGCAAGATTATCTGACAGACAACTCGAACGGTAGCAACTGACGTCATCTGTCAAATTAACAGATATAGCCCGGTGAAATTAATCTGACGACCACCCCGATTACAGAAAATCGATATCTTTGGGCGGATTAACGGATACAGTCCGGTGAATTTATCTGCGCAAATTTATCTGACAGACACCACAAAAGGAAGCAATGAGGTCGTCGGGAAGCAACGGAAATAGTCCGGTGAATTTAATTGCGCAAGATCATCTGTCAGACAACTCGGACGGTAGCAGTTGACGTTATCTAGCAGATTAATGGATATAGCCCGGTGAAACTAAGTACGCAAGTTGATTTGGAAAACACCCCGAATGGAAGCAATCGACGTCTTTGAACGGATTAACGGAAATAGTCCGGTGAACTTAATTGCGCAAGACTATCTGATACACAACTCGGACGGTAGGAATTGACGTCATCTAGCAGATTAATGGATATAGACCGGTGAAACTAAGTACGCAAGTTGATTTGGGCAACACCCCGAATGGAAGCAATCGTCGTCTTTGGGCGGATTAACGGAAATAGTCCGGTGAACTTAATTGCGCAAGACTATCTGATACACAACTCGGACGGTAGGAATTGGCGTCATCTAGCAGATTAATGGATATAGACCGGTGAAACTAAGTACGCAAGTTGATTTGGGCAACACCCCGACTGGAAGCAGTCGATGTCTTTGGACGGATTAACGTAAATAGTCCGGTGAACTTAATTGCACAAGACTATCTGATACACAACTCGGACGGTAGGAATTGACGTCATCTAGCAGATTAATGGATATAGACCGGTGAAACTAAGTAGGCAAGTTGATTTGAGCAACACCCCGACTGGAAGCAGTCGATGTCTTTGGACGGATTAACGTAAATAGTCCGGTGAACTTAATTGCGCAAGACTATCTGATACACAACTCGGACGGTAGGAATTGACGTCATCTAGCAGATTAATGGATATAGACCGGTGAAACTAAGTACGCAAGTTGATTTGGAAAACACCCCGAATGCAAGCAATCGACGTCTTTGGGCGGATTAACGGAAATAGTCCGGTGAACTTAATTGCGCAAGACTATCTGATACACAACTCGGACGGTAGGAATTGACGTCATCTAGTAGAATAACGGATATAGACCGGTGAAACTAAGTACGCAAGTTGATTTGGGCAACACCCCGACTGGGAGCAATCGACGTCGTTGACGGATTAACGTAAATAGTTTGGTGAAATTATCTGCGCAAGTTTATCTGACATAAACCACAAACGGGAGCAATGAGGTCCTCGGGTAGATTAACGTAAATAGTCCGGTGAAATTATCTGCGCAGACGCCACGGCTGGGTATGATCAACATCTTCAGGGGCATTAACGAAAAAAGTCTGGTGGAATTGAGTTCGCAAGTGGATTAAGCGATATAGTCTGGTCAAGTTAACTTAATAGTGAGTATGTACAGGTGACTTGAAATGGCAATGTTAGAAATTCTTGTGTAGTATTGAGCGAGTATAATATAAATAGTATAAAGATGCGGGGCGAGGTGGACTATAGGTCCGTTTTCGCGAGAAAATTTGTACAGTTATCTTAAAAACAGCATTTTTTCACTAATTTAATCATGAACCATTTTACATACATAAAACAGAAATACAGCATCTCCCCTATTTTGGAACGAGTTCTGTCGAACCTAAGACAATTTTTGTCCGATTCAACTCATACTCACATATAAAAACAGGAACCTAAGTATCCTCTTATGCGTTAGAATATAGAGCACGTTCCCCGTATCGGGGTCGATGACAGGCAATCTGTGTATCCTATTGTGTATAAGCATCCTGATCGCATCGTACAAAGACGCATCGGGACTGATGTAGATCAAAGGCTTCTTGTCCTTGAGGACCCTTCGCCAAGTGTCCAATTTGTGCTCTTCCAGTTCGTCCATGGCAACGCTGGGCGAGCGGTAGTACATGCGCAGGATCTTTATGAAATCGGTGATGGTCAGCATTCCGACGAACTCTTGCTTGCAGCTGTCCCATAACGGGGCCGCTCTAACGCCTGAAAAAAAATCACAAATTGTTCAATATCAAAATACTAATACAGATAACCAATGCTAAACTTCGTCGCAAAAGTTTATAATGGATTAAGTACGGAGCAATTTAAATCCTCTGAGCAAATATAGCATGAAGATTTGAGAAATTAAACGTATCAAGTCATTCAAACAGGCCCATACAATCAGTCCAAAGACATCTTTTCCTGCCCTACTGATAGTTATTGACCATGTGGCAACGTTGCCCCAGCGAGTTATCTTTCCGTTTTTCATCCTTGGCATAGTAGTAACTTTGCGTGAAAATTTCACCAAAATCCTAGCGGTACTTCTCGAAATAATGGGTTGTCCAATAGGGAGGCAGGAAAGTAAACGTCAATTTGACATAGACGCCATCTTTGTTTTCTGTCTCCGACATGTCTTTTTGTTAGTTGAATGTTTACCATTGATCGCTATGGAGTCGTATTCGATTGAAGACCGAATTAAAGTTATTCAAGAGCACTACAAAAATGGTGCAAAAATAAAAAACACGTTTCGCGCGCTTCGTGAACATTTCGGTCGCAACAACCGCCCAAACGAAACAACCATCGGTCATCTGGTGCGTAAATTCGAGGCAACAGGTTCTGTGGCAAATCTGCCAGGCTCTGGCCGGCCAAGGAGCCTTCGCACACCGGAAAATATTGCTGTTGTGAAGGAGAGTGTGAGAGACGATCCGAAACAATCAACAACGCGTCGATCCCAAGAATTGGGCATTTCGAGAACCAGTTTGCTCCGCATTCTCCACAAGGATTTGAATGTACACACCTACAAGATCCAATTGACGCAAGAGCTGCGTCGGGCCGACCATTTTTCGCACCGAACGTTCTCAGATTGGCTCCTTGAACACCGCCAAATTGATGCCAATTTTTCATCAAAAATCATGTTCAGCGACGAAGCGCATTTCACTTTGAATGGGACGGTAAACAAGCAAAACTGCCGCATCTGGGCGAACGAAAATCCCCGTGAATATCAAGAGCAGCCGATGCATCCTCAAAAAGTGACTGTGTGGTGTGCATTGTGGTCAAAAGGCGTCATCGGACCTTACTTTTTCGAAACTGCGGCCGGGGACGCCGTTACCGTCAATTCTGAGCGATATCATGTGATGATAGAGGACTATTTTTTGCCGCAACTTGAAGGAATGGATATGGACGATGTCTATTTCCAACAAGACGGTGCAACATGCCACACAACCAACGTCAATATCCATCGATTGCAGTCCTTCTTCGGTGATCGCGTGATTTCGCGCAGAGGAAATGTGCCATGGCCACCAAGATCGTGCGATTTGACTCCCTTGGACTTCTTTTTATGGGGATATTTGAAAAGCAAAGTCTACGTCGACAAATCAGCCACCCTCAAAGAACTCAAAAACAACATCATTGCCGAGATAAATGCCATAGAACCGACCATGTTGCAAAATGTCATTGAAAATTTCGACCATCGCGTGGACGTCTGTAAATCCAGTCGTGGTGAACATTTGAGCGATATTATTTTTCATACATAAATGGTATAAATGAACCTTCCAAATAAAGTACCCAACTTGATTTGAATATCAATCTTTCTCCATTTAATATGCGTTTACTTTCCTGCGTTCGTTTTGGACAACCCCATATAAGCGATTATAAAATTAGCAGACAGCTAGACCGACGGAAATGTCGGCCGTCAGTTTTGGCATAGGAAGTAAAAGGTCCCACCCACACAAAAAAGTCATAATACAGCGCTTTTCAAAAAGGTCGCACCAATTTTTTGATCGAATTAAATCAGAATGCTGAAATTGATGCATGAATTGCTAACGTAAAAATACAGTGGAAAGTTTCAAGATGTGATGCCTCATTTAGCAACTTGTTATCAGTACTTTTTAACCATATATGGTATAGCCGAAACGTCAGTCCGTTAAACATCCGTGGTTTCATTCATAGGCCAGTGTAAGGAAGATGGATAAGATGCAACTTAAAGCAATGTTTACACTTTTGCGCTTTTCGTTTCGCCTTAAATAAACAATGACCCTAACAAGGTCATAATCAAAGACAAGGAAACAACCTAAGCGAACTGTCCTAATGAGTTTTCTGAATTCTAGAATAACTTGTGCAGATCTATTCCAGCATTAAAATATAACCTTGTAAATTGACGTTGTAAGTATTTGTTTGATGGTAAAGATGACACTTTACAAGTCCTCCCTATAAGGAGGTGTTTTAACGACAGTATACTGATTCTCCCAGTTTTTGGTATGAGAACCACGAACAGCTCATCCACCAATTTTGCAAATCAGAATCAGACAAACTTCATCCCCCTATTTCTCAGAAACTAATCATAGGATTGCTCTGGTCCCATAAGCACTATTGTTCAGGAAGGCGAGACATATGATACTAAATTTTTAGACAAATTGACTGGGTCTCATTTTCTATGTCTTGTCCTTTACTACTTTTCAAAATGGCGGATGTCAAATTTGAGCATTTTCTATATCGAATCGCTTATAACACAACAATTAATCATCAAAACTTTATGGTATGTAGATATGATCAAACTTTTTCTTCTGGATGAGTCCGTTGAAAAAATTACAGATTGTGACAAAATTTCAAATCGATTTTTATTAGATATATCCCGAGAGATATGAATACAAACTGCCAAAAAAGGGTTTTGATATATTATACTGTAGTATTTTCATGATTGGTTATTGAGTCACAAACGATTCATCGTAAAAAAAAGGTTAAGTTTAATAGCCAACCAGATCGCTATTTTGGAAGGTGATGGGGAAACACATTTGGAAAGCGTTGTAAGCTTGAAACGAATCAAGAGATTCCGAATCGGGTAGTTTCCAAAATTTATATTTTGACCGACATCATTATTTTGCGTCTAAAAATATATTTTTGCTGTTTTTACTTTTCTCTATGAACGAAAAATGATAGATGATAGAACTTGCCCTCCATAGTTCGAACGAGGCGTTCAAACGTAAAATTTCGAGCAATTTTTTAATATCTCACACAAAGCCTCCAACATGGATCTGCCATTTATCTCATTTGTAAAACATGCTTTTCTGATTTACGTACAGTGCCGAGCAAAAGTGGAAAAACATTTAATTTTTTAAAGATATTAATAAACTATTAAAGTAAACTGAACACTTACGTTTTATCATAACTTAATGTAACATGTAATTCAAAGCCAACATGAAAATAAAATTTCTGCTTTAATAAAACTATGCTAACAATTATTATTAGAAAATACAGCGAGCAAAAATAGAGAAACATAATATACAAAGCAATTGTCGTATACAAAGAAGCTAATACTTGATTGCATAACCTTTATTTTTGATAACTGCTAGACATGTTTTTCTCATAGAACCAATTAGGTTATCTATTGTTTCTTTTGGAATAGAATTCCAGGCGACTTCGATTGTTTCAAATAATTCGGCACTATTTTTGAACTTTTCTGGATGTTCAGTTCGATTTTTTTTATCAACTAAATCCCATAGGTTCTCTATGGGGTTAAGGTCTGGACTCTGAGCTGACCACTTAATGACATTAATATTGTGATCTGCAAAAAATGTTTTTATTAGTTTCGCTGTGTGCTTGGGGTCGTTGTCGTGGTGGAACCGCCAGCGTAGAGGCATGTTTTCTTCTGCGTAAGGTTTTTTTTTTATATTCCAACTACCACGAAGGCCTAAGGCCTAAACACCCATTGGGTACCGTGGGGCTATAGGGGGATACTGGGGAAAGGGGGAACGCCACACGGACTCTTGCGAGGGAACACGTGTGCATGCAACATGCACACATTCTGGCTCCGCCTACGAGATCCGCCGGGTGGTACCTCCACGTTCGACAGTCAGAGACCGTCTACCACCTACAGACAATCACAACATCCATAGCCAAGAGAAAAATTTCTCCTGGGACGGGACTCGAACCCGCACAGCGCACGGCGACTGATCAGGAGACCGAAGAGTCTACTACTGCGGCCACCGCTGCTGCCTATAATGGTATCAGTTAATATTTTGTACCGGTCCATAATTCCTTCAATTTTGACGATGGGTCCGATTTGAAGACTACAGAAGCAAGCCCATACTTCACACCTTCCCGCCTCCATGTTTGATTGTGCCCAAAGTGAACTTAGGATCAAATCGCTTGTTTTTAGAACGTCTTACCCATAAAATGCCATCCGATGAAAATAAATTAAATGTACTTTCATCAGAAAATCATACAGATTTCCACCTTGTTTCTGACCAGTTCAAATGATCGTCAGCAAATTGAAGACGGGCGGTCCGATTTTTCTTGGAAATAAAGGGTTTTTTAGATGGTCTCCTTGCTGGTAAATCACTCTCCCTTAAACGTCTTCGAACAGTGTGGACACCGATATTTACTTCTTCAAGTTGAGCTTTTATGTCGACAGCAGTAATAAACGGAATTTAAAAAGCAAGTGTTTTATTTTTATACTCCGACTACCACAAAGGCCTAAGGCCTAAGCACCCATTGGGTACCATGGGAAAGGGGGAACGCCACACGGACTCTAGCGAGGGAACACGTGTGCATGCAACATGCACACATTCTGGCTCCGCCTACGAGATCCGCCGGGTGGTACCTCCACGTTCGACAGTCAGAGACCGTCTACCACCTACGGACAATCACAACATCCATAGCCAAGAGAAAAATTTCTCCTGGGACGGGACTCGAACCCGCACAGCGCACGGCGACTGATCAGGAGACCGAAGAGTCTACTACTGCGGCCACCGCTGCTGCCTATAATGGTATCAGTTAATATTTTGTACCGGTCCATAATTCCTTCAATTTTGACGATGGGTCCGATTTGAAGACTACAGAAGCAACCCCATACTTCACACCTTCCCGCCTCCATGTTTGATTGTGCCCAAAGTGAACTTAGGATCAAATCGCTTGTTTTTAGAACGTCTTACCCATAAAATGCCATCCGATGAAAATAAATTAAATGTACTTTCATCAGAAAATCATACAGATTTCCACCTTGTTTCTGACCAGTTCAAATGATCGTCAGCAAATTGAAGACGGGCGGTCCGATTTTTCTTGGAAATAAAGGGTTTTTTAGATGGTCTCCTTGCTGGTAAATCACTCTCCCTTAAACGTCTTCGAACAGTGTGGACACCGATATTTACTTCTTCAAGTTGAGCTTTTATGTCGACAGCAGTAATAAACGGAATTTAAAAAGCAAGTGTTTTATTTTTATACTCCGACTACCACAAAGGCCTAAGGCCTAAGCACCCATTGGGTACCGTGGGGCTATAGGGGGATACATGGGAAAGGGGGAACGCCACACGGGACTCTGGCGAGGGAACACGTGTGCATGCAACATGCACACATTCTGGCTCCGCCTCAGAAATCCGCCGGGTGGTACCTCCACGTTCGACAGTCAGAGACCGTCTACCACCTACGGACAATCACAACATCCATAGCCAAGAGAAAAATTTCTCCTGGGACGGGACTCGAACCCGCACAGCGCACGGTGACTGATCAGGAGACCGAAGAGTCTACTACTGCGGCCATCGCTGCTGCCTAAATTTTAATTTTCCTATCAATCCTAGGTGTGGTTTTTCGCGGTCTACCAGTCTTAGGAGGGCTTACCAACGATTTTCTGGGGCGGAACAGCTTAATAGTTTTGCAAATTACCGATCGGCTTAAATTCAGCTGTTTGGCTACGGTTGCTTGTTTAATGCCGGATCGATATTTTAAAATAATTCTTTTATTTTTTGCACATTCAATGTAATTCCTCTGGCCATGTTTTTGAACTACACTTTCCAAATACACTCAAAAATAACAGCTAACGACTAAATACATACTAAATATTTACAAAATGTTTCTCTACTTTTGCTCGTTGAACAAAAAACCGACCATATTATATTGAAAAAAAAAAGAATGTATACAAAGATAAGCATTTCATTATTTTGAGGTACATAAAAAACTTTAGTTTACAGCTGTGGGTTAGAGTAAATCTTTCTGGATTTTTATTTGTCATGTGGTTTGTTTCTCTACTTTTGCACGGTACTGTAGGTTGAATCATGATGCACAAATATAATAGCATTTTTCTAATTATCTATATAAAATTGTAACACAACGGTTTTTTCTTTCCATTCTTCTTGCTTTCCCTTTGTTTTCCTAAAGTTTTCCAGACATTCTAATTACTCGACCTCCAGCGTCTACTGGTATTTTTAAAGAAGAACCAAGATTGACTGCTGTTGCAAGATAAAATTTCTCTTGAGGTTACCCTTTGTTCCAAGCCTTTTTTTTTCTTTATTTCAAATTGCGAGGAAATTGTGGATTACTATAGACTACACTGGTTACAAAAATTATCCTAATAAAAGCTGTTTTTGTTATTTTTGTGTTCAATAGAGACAGCATAAAATTGTGAAGTTAAACCATAATATAATGACATGTCCCGTAATTATTTTCAGTCATAACATCATGAAATAGTTACTTATATATCTAGGGCGTTACGAGAGCGTTTATTGTCCGCAGCGTGAAAGTGCGAAGCGCTGCGGATTCTAACACCTCAAAGAATATAAACAAAATAAAAGGTTATTATGACCGACAAAATATCATCTACGACTGGCTACAGGGTAAATAAAAAATATTGTATAGTCATAACGTGAACAAAAAAATAAGTAATTATTGTGTGTATATTTTAAAATAAACAAAGGTGTGTAATGCTTACCATTGTAAACAAGTGCAAAAAAAGCTTTTTTCACCAATAGTTGTGTATCAAAAACGACTAGCTTCGCAGATGTTGGTATGAGATCGTAGCACTTGTGAAACTTGAAGAACTTGACGAATATCTGCAATTCATCCTCTTCTGCAACAAAAAAAAAATCGATTAACTATTAAAAATCGTCATGATCAAAGTTGATCGGTTCTGGAATATTTTTCTGAGTAAAAAACAAAAATAATTTCAAATAAAGATGGTCAATATACTCTTAGGTATTTTAGAGATCGTGTAAGCGTATGTCCATAGTTGTATATTATTCTGATTATTGACGAGATCAAGAAATTAGCGCCAGACACGGTGAAAGATAAAAATACCAAACCAATTGAATCTGTGTAATGCGAGTTCTTAGACAACGATGCAGCACAAAATGTATCAATTCCAACCAAATAAAAATTGGGGTCTTTAATAATTTTCAATCAAATCGTTAACTGATTTGATAACCCCCGAAAACAACATATGTATTATTTATATTTACGAGTAATATACACATTAAATTGCGTGAACTCTATAGATATAACCAATTTATGCAACTGTTGCTGAATGATGCACTTCATCGTATGAATTGCAAAATGATGTTTTGCATAACAATTAGCTTTAGTCTCTATCATGCAGAACATGGCGAAATGCACGTAGCCGTTATGTCAAAAATTACAAACTGCAATTCCTTTGTTGGTAGTGAAAGACATGGATATGAGTAAACCAAAAACGTCAGACCACAAAAAAAAAACAAGGGAAGCTGCGATATTTGAATGCGTTTTTTTGTAATGTGCCATGAAATAATGTTTCAATCAGTCGCTCTATCTGTAGTATTGCTACAGGCTTCTGCCTACGGTATGAGAAAATGGCGTCAAGTAGGTTGACTGTACACTTCCCAAGAAACACCGTCAACAGTTGATAAAACATCATCGGAGAAAGAAGTTAGTTAAAATAGAGAAATTAAACGGATCAAATCAGTTAAACAGGTCAACAATTAGTCGATTGACACATTTTCCATGTCCTACAAATAGTCCATCTGGCAACGTAGCCCTTCCCCGATACCTCGCAGCACAACGCGGCAGCGCGGCGGTAAGGCCAGATTAAGATACCTTGTTTTAACAACTTGCGTCCAGCATCATTTTTCTTTTCTTTCTGCTGATGTTTGGTTGTGTGTGGGTCGCTTCGTTAGCTTCCAGATTATGGGATTCAAACCCCCAAACACCAGTTTATGGAGTAGTACACTTTATTTTTTACCTTACGTCTAGTTCTTTTGGTTTAGGTGCTACCACGTCCATTTTCTTATGGGATTCTAACCTTCAGCGGTAAGTTCTATTTTGTATACCATCGGACCACGTCCATTAATGCATGTCCTGAATAAGTTTGTTCAATATCTGCTTCCTTTTAGTGGGAAGGCATTGCGGAGAACCACCATACACACTCCTCCAGCTTTGTTTTGTAGCTGCCTTGTGGCTTCGCGGTCTTATCTAGACCGGCACGCTCGCCGGTGACGCCAGAGAGCAGTAGTAGAATTTTTTCATAAATAATCAGAATCCTGTGACACGTCAAAAAACGAAGTTTGAGCGATTTTAATTTTTTTCGTTTTTGGCCGCTATTGAATCGATTTTTAAAAACTACAAAGCTTTTTCGTCCTTGGCATAGTAGTAGCCTTTTGTAAAAATTTCGTCAAGTTATAGATGGGCCAATGAATAACGGACTGACCTACAGACAGACAGATCGACGGGAATAAGTAACATGGTTTTTCATGATGTTACATGTCGCATAACATTCACACAACAAGATTACAATACCTCCTGCCAGTTGGCGTAAAGTAAGTTATTGCTGCCTTTTTTTGATTTCTTCAAACACGCACTGTGTATTTAGCAATTAATAAAGAAATCAAATTGAATTAAAATTGAAACAGAACATTGATTCATTATTAGATTTAAATTGTACGGTACACAGATGGAAATTCAACAGACGTCGTCTGTTAGTGAAAAATTCCATTTTATCTCTACCCATTCAGCAAATACTCTGAGTCGAGCACCAGAAATTTCATTATCCAGAACCTATGCGATGCGCGGAGCGTTCGCAGAGCGGAAGCCCTCGAAAAAAATGAATATTTAGGAAGGAAAAATGAGTAGTTTGGAAGCTTTGGAGGGGGACGTCTCAAGCTCCTAAGTACACCAAATATACGAGGGCAGTCCTATAAGTACTTAGCCTTCATCCGAATCGTTTTACTTATTGAGATACTTTATAGACCTGAGCGTCTTGAGGGTGCTCATTGCACTGGGAAACAAACCAAAATAACGAAACGAGTGAACATTGCACGAAAAATGAATGAGTAAAGGTGAGGTGGCCAGAAAAATAATGAGAAACTAATCACGTGGCCATGACGAAACTGTGATTGAAAAATCCAAATTTCAGTCACTGCACACATCTCTTGGCAAGTTCGTAATACAGGGTGGCCCATAAGTCCTTTGAGCTGGAAAAAAAGGAATAAAACCAAACTAGTTATATTATGAAGAATTATTATATTTTGTTATCATCTTTATTGAATGGGAATTATGTTTTAAAAATCACATCGTCTAAATGCAATCCATTACGATCACGGCACTCATATAAACGACGTCTAAAATTGTCGATGACTGCGCGGCAAGTCAACACTGTAATGCTTGCCATTTCTCTTCGGATATTTTCTTTCAGGACATCAACTGATCGCGGAGTGGTGTCGTACACTTTACTCTTGAGGTAGCCCCATAAAAAGAAGTCCATTGGGGTCAAATCTGGACTACGTGGTGGCCAGGAAATGTCTCCTCTTCGAGAAATTACTTTGCTGGGAAAAAGTTGACAGACGACGGGCATAGAAGTGTTGGAGGTATGGGCAGTTGCTCCGTCCTGTTGAAACCAGGTCTGCGTATTATAGCCTGGAAAATTCTGCAACGCTGGTGTCAAAAACTCTTCTATCATTGCTACATACCGCTCCGAAGTAACAGTTAATGCGCGACCTCTGTCGTACTCAAAAAAATAAGGGCCTACGATGCCATGCGCTGACATAGCAGCCCAAACTGTAACTTTAGGGCTGTTTAAGGGCTTCTGATGCTTACGCCTTGGATTTTCGGGGCTCCAATAACGGCAATTTTGTTTATTTACATGCCCGTTTAAATGGAAGTGAGCCTCGTCCGAGAACAACACATTATTGAGCGAAGAAAATCGATTCAACATTTCATTCGCAAAGTTTAGTCTCTGAATAGCGTCATTATCTTTTAAATCCTGCACTAACCGAATTTTGTAAGCGTGCAGACGTAAATCTTTCCTTAAAATCCGCTGTAAAGATGTTCTGGGTACGTTTAGTGCACTGGAACGCTTACGAGTAGACTGGGTAGGATTTTGACGAACAGACTGTGTTATCTAACGTCGAACCAGTCTCTTCGAACTTAGCAACCCAGTTCTTAATCGTTTCAGCTGTTGGACACTTTGTAAAATTGTGTAAATTGTGGTATTCTCGATATTTACGCCCCGCAATGGTTGCCGAATCATTATTTTGATAAAACGCGCGCACACAAAAAGCACGATCCGCTCCAGTGAAACACTCCATGGCGACTGAATTCCCAGACACTGAAGATACTGCCCCCACCTCGCCCGCGCCGCTCACGCTCACCCGTTAAATTTTATTCAAATTTGAAATTTCAAAGGACTTATGGACCACCCTGTAGTTCATTGTCGTTTTCTACATTGAAAAAGACCACTGAGGAGACCGAAACGTCAGTAAATCTCTTACTTCAACATCCGTGGTTTCATTTGACGTCCAGTATAATGGAGCATGTTGAACTTTGCTTTGCAATTTTACACTGCAGGACGCTGAGAGGGAAGGAAGTCAGTAACTGAGGAAAACATTACTGCTGTGAGGAAAATGCTTGACGAAGACCGGAGAGTGACATAACTACAGATAGAGGAGACCTTACACCTTCATGCACCAGCAATTCATTCAGTTCTTTATAGTACCCTTTGTACTGTACAATTTTGATCAAAAACTATCAAAATATAGTAAACCAGTCCCTTTATTTATAAGAAATGCAAATAACAACTGATACACAGATGGGGAACTCGAGCAGGATCTATTTTTTTTTGATAAATCTCAAACTTGACAAGATTTTTTTTTATATAGACGCAACTGCAAGAGCTGAATGAAATCCCCGTTCACCTGTCAAGCCAATGGTTTAAGGGCTTCTAAGTCTGAAGTTCGTACATTTGAGGTGACTAACCCAAAAACGGCAAAGTACAACCGAAGAGCTACAATCGAATTGAATGAGAAAAAAGCACATGTCAAAACTTTGCGAGGCTCCTTATAAAAGTAGTTACCTCTGCCGGTTACCCTGTCTGGGGGCGAAAACCCATGACCTGCGTCTCCTCTATATTACATAATGTACTTTGCAGAACTTTCTGCATCTGGAATGTCTCTTTATATGCAGCAAAATGTGATTTTGAAATGCGAATAAGAATGGGTGATCCCGGCACCGGGTATTATGTAAAAAACCTATAAAACGTCAAAAAAAAAAACCTATAAAATGTCATCTTGCTGTCTAGGTAGTATTTAGTGCACAAACAGTCATTCCACATTTGCTCACTAGGATCGTTGTGAGCGTCCATCTCTGGAGGAATGACTCAACTAAAACTACACACATTGTTGGTTGCATATGTTTTGTGAAGCCAAGTGGTCTTTAGTTTTGCTCTCTGAGAAGAAAGTTGTTTGAATAGCAAGATCGCATCTGGTCTGCATGTGTATAAAATCAGTGATATTTGCTGTGTGAGAATATGCTGCCAATGAAGTATATCTATTAGCTGTGCCCGACGAGTTATTTGTGTGCTTTCTGAAGAGAGGTTATGTTCAAAGTTATGAATCACAAAAAACTTTGAGAGAATTACGGGAAATCACCACCTGAAAATTGAAGAGCGAGTGGGATCTACGAGTCAGAATTGAAGAGCAATAGGGGGGGGGGGACGGGGGACGTAAAGAACATTGTTGGTATCTCTACTTGATATTCTAATGACCCATTCTCCGAATTGTATCTTTACCTTTTTCCAAAACCTCGGCCAACCATTCCTTATAAGCAGGCGATACGGTTTCGAATTCCTTGATCTGGTCCAAGCTGTACACTTCCTCGTCATCACAACCGTGAGGCAATAAAATGGCGAACTGTCCGGAATAGACGTGCAAACGTATCAGACGCGACATAGGTGAAATAGTCGAAAATCTTCGGGTGCATTGCAAATTGACGAATAGTCTGTCCGATGTTTCGTATCACTATCACTGTTTTTCACTATATCGGTCTCGTATCGGCAGTTTATATTTGAATGTAACGCGAAATCGGATGGAACGGTTCATTGTTCGGCTAGTATGTTCAGTTGACTGGTTGAATAATAATAAAGTAAAATTGTCATACTCCAATCTTAAGCTGTAAAACGCGCAAACATTTTTTAAGCAAATCGTCGTTGGCCTTGAATGAATATATTGCTATTTTATTTAAATTTTATTAACGACTTCCTAAAACTGTTCAGGTTTCGAACGCATGTAGCTTCTTTTTTAATTCAGAATGCAAGTAACTGTACTAACTGAATTAGAGAACAAACTAACTAGCCATAAATCGTTTGTAAAAAAATGTAAGAGCCTGTTTTACAACCATATATTCTTCATCAATATACAAAAAAAAATTGCTGGGTATTTTTTTATCAAACGTCAAAAATCAGTTTTTCGCATATATTCAAATAGTTGTGGACTATTGGTGTAAGAGCTTCAAAAAAAGCTGTACACCTTCAAAATGAAACCTTACTCGCCCAATTTGCTGTAATAGTTAATTTATTATTGTAAAACATATCGATTTATGAATTTATTTTTCACTGAAAAATCCATAATGGTAAATCTGATCTATTAGCAAAAAGTGGTGCTCAACATAAAAAATCTTTAAAAAACGCCTAACTGTTTTCTGCAAATTTCTAATCGTTACTAAATTTTTTAGATGAATGTCTATTTTTTGACGAGATGACTAGCGACTTTAGATCCAAAGAGATTCACATCGAGCTGTTTCCCTTGCTAGAGATTAAGCTTAACATCGTAATAAGGGAGAATCTAGATTTTCCTATACTAAAATTTTGAAAAAGCATCGCCAAAGATAAATTAATTATAATAAGTCGCTTGTTTTTTGACACTCGTAATTACGATGTTCACTACTGAAAAACTGATCAAAGATACACTTTGATAGACAAAGGAAAATTTTCTGGACCTTTTTTTGACAATTTACTCCTTCCTGAGAAAAATCCGGTTGAATATACTAAGTGACATATAAATCCGAACACCCAGTTTAAATGGTTTTATTTTAATAAAAGTTGGTGAATGTATTTATCTTACTGTAAATAACAAGTAAAAAAATTTTCAGCCTTATCAGTTGGACATTCCGGTTTTTATACTGCTTTTTTTTAATTCACTAACGCTCTAAAAATGAATATTTCAGCCGCAGGAAAGAATCAACGTTGGCGGATTTTGGTTCTTGACATCCTTTACGATCGGTTACGATGCCTAGAGTACGGAGACCTGTACGATTTCGTCAACTTAGTGAGTTTGATAGGGGCCGTATAGTGGGACTTCGGGAAGCTGGACTTTCTTTTCGGGCAATTGCAGTTAGAGTGCAAAGAAGTGTAGACACTGTGGTTAGGTGTTGTCAGGCATGGCTTCGAGAAGGCCGTACGCAAAGAGCAAGGGGCACTGGACGCCGCCGTAGAACAACAGACCGTGAAGATCGCCGCCTAAGATTATTGGCCTTAAGGGACCGTTTCTCCACTACCAGGTCCATTGCAAATGAATGGTTTGCAGAACACGGAAGACCTATTGGCATGCGAAGTGTTTACCGACGAATGAGAAGTTTTGGGTTGTTTTCATACCGGCCACACTGGGTCCTCCCTTTAACTAACTAACTTAAGTGGTGCAGACAACGGTCACTCTGGGATCAGGAATGGAACAGTATTGTCTTTAGTGACGAGTCTCGATTTTGTTTAGGCATGCACGATGGTCGTGCCAGGGTTAGAAGGCGACGTGGTGAAAGGAGGAATCCACAGTTTTTTGTTGAAAGACATGTTCATCACACTGTTGGAGTTATGGTTTGGGGTGCTATAGCTTATGGTTCCAGGTCACCTTTAATCTTCATCAGAGGTAACATGAACGCGCAGCGTTATATCCACGAAGTTCTAGAACCCCATCTTTTACCCTATCTTGACACCCTGGCAGATCCAACTTTCCAACAAGATAATGCCCGACCACATGTTGCAAGAGTCACAATAGACTTCTTTCAACATAATGATGTCACATTGTTACTATGGCCACCAAGATCTCCCGACTTATCCCCAATTGAGCACGTATGGGATATGATGGGTAGGAGATTGCTCAATTTGCAACGTCCTCCTCAGACTCTAGAAGCACTTCGAAAGGAGTTGGCGGTTGCCTGGAATGAGATACCACAGGAGGACATTGACCACCTGATCAGAAGCATGCCTAGGCGCGTTGGAGAATGCGTAGCACATCAGGGTTCATCCACTCATTATTAAAGGTCAAAGGGCTTTAAAGCAGTGCAATCATTTTGAAATTTTTATCATTTACTTATTATGCTTCGTTAAGTACTTATACAAAATTTTATTAAAATAAACCCATTTAAACTGGGTGTTCGGATTTATATGTCACTTAGTATATTTGATATAAAATCCGTTAGACACTCGTTCTAACTCGAAAATACTTTGAATTGCGTGTAGTTTTTGAGGAAAGTAATATCACCTAACTATACAGTTATTTGAACAATAATAATGTTTTGTCCTAAATCCGCCTCATGAGTGGCGTATAAATTTACATCCCGGAATTTGCTATTTTAGGATCCATGTTTATAGGAAGTCTGGATGTACAGTTTTCAAAAATTAAAAGTTCGTCAATTTTGGCTTGAAGAACAAGGTTGAAATTGCTTGAAAATAAACTAATCTCAAAATAGTTTTGTACAGCAAGGTTTTAACTTTAATTAAGATACTTGGCACCCTCGAACATTATAATTTTTAACAGTCTTTAAGCATCGAATATACCTGCACGGTAACAAAGATCAAATTTGTTTACACAGTTTTTTAAACAAATTACAATTTTTTGTATTTTGGATTATTCCATTAACTTTTCTCCAAAGTTGACCATTCTCGAATTGCAAGCGATTTAGTACCTGAAAAGCTCTAAAGCTGCGTATACTTAAAAATATTAATTTTGGAGGTAACCAGGTGTTCAAATTAAAGTTTAGACCTCGCTTTGCAAGACTCCAAAGAGTATTTTGAGATTAGTTTATTACAAAGCGATTTTTTACCTGATCTGTTAGCCAACTTTTGGAAAATATTCCCACCATTTTATGAATCACCTTGTATATAATTACACATAACTACATCCTACGTTAATCCGTTGGCGAATCACCCTTGTAACACCTTTAAGAACATCCTAATCTTCTTAACGAAAAAAGCAATAAAAACCCTAAAAAATCAACACAATCCCAATCCAGATTCTGACGTTTGACAAATTTTCAAATCGCTGGACTACACCATCCGCAGCACTACAATTTAGAAAATAGATTTCGATCTCCCATCACTGTAAACATTCGCGTATCACATTCGCACTATCAACCATCCGATCATATGTGAAATATCACTCGACTCTTGCTCCGTTACCGTTACCGATATACCGCGTGCTCCGTTACGCACAGCTTCACAATCAAGATACACTCATCACAACGGTGAGTTGCATCTTGCTTTTATATCGGGTAATTATATGTTTAATCGGTGCTAAATATTTGCGGGAAATACGTATAACCGAGCATTTAAATAATACACTGTGCGCCAAAATTAACACCCCGCTATTTTTGAAGGTTTCTTCCAACTTTACCAAGTGTTACCCTAAGCAATGCATCTTTTGAGTTTTTAGAAAGTCCTATGAATAGCCCACACCCTTTCAGATGTCGCCCACCGTTTTTGGGTGAACGCAGTTCAGGTAGCAATAGCAAAATAAATCTCAGCAGGCACAAATCTACCCTAGCCCGTGGCTATCATCATCTTATACAGGGTGAGGAATTTTGTCAGAATCAATAAGGAGCGTCCTGTCATTTTCAGGATTTTATGTCTCTCATATTTTTTTATACCAACAACATTACAATGCATCCATACTTTGGATCATTCTGAATATAAAAATATAATTTGATGCATTACGCGATTCTGTTTCCATGTAAGTCGATGTGAGGGCCGATTAATTTTCCAATTTAGATGATACATAAGTAATTAGAAACAGCAACACACAACTGGTTCTGATCATCTAACTTGACCTTGAGAGGAAGACTCTTTATTGTAAAAAAACATGTTAAGCATTGACCAAATATATAATGATTAGATATTTGTAGTTATACGTACTAATTGATATCGCTGATGACAATATGTTAATGTAGGAAATGGAAGTTTTAGATACGGGACTACCTGTATAGTATATTATTTCTTCACAAAGAAGAAAATACTAGCACGAAAAACCCGTCCTTTTATGATTTTTTTTAACAAATTAGAGAGGTCAATTTAATTTCAATTATTTATAGGATCAACTTTTGTTTTCTTATAGACACCATATTGGATTTGTACACAGATAAATAGAGTTTAAAATTCTAATTCAAAAATGTATAATACTCGTATGTCATAAATTGATATTGCCAAATCTCAGTTATTTCGGAAAACATAATGGTAGGCCTTGAAATTATCAGATAGACACAAAACAGACTTCAAATTGAACATAGTAACAGAGTTCGGGAGACTGAGAAAGATGGAAATAAACCGAGCTGTGAACAATGGACAGAGAAGAGGCAGGTTTTGCCTACAAAATTACGGACAGGATTTTGGATCTACTATGTTGTACCTTTGCTTATTTATAATTATTATTGCCATTCATAAAATTTTCATTTCGTGTTCAGGTTTTACAATGCCTTTTTATTTCCTTTTTATTTTCGTTCCAACAACAACTTCATGGCCAATTAAAGAAATGTATCACTGAATTAAGGACTGATAACTGCAGGTAAATGTACAAAATTCCAATATAGCGTTCATATGAAAAAACAAAATTGGTCATGGAAGTCGAAAGAAGAAACATCGAATTGAACATTTGTCTACGCAATTTTGTAGAGAAGAAAAAGTCACAATGACAACATGTAACTTACTGTGGAATCCCGTCTCAAGTAAGGTCAGGAAAAACAAAAATAATAATTTACCAAGGCCTACCTAGGAAATTAATTTTTTTTAAATAACTACGGTTTGGTAATATCAATATTATACATTTCTGCAAGCAAAATTAAAAGCTCAACTTACCTGTACAAAAATTCAATTTGGCGTACATGAGAAAAAATTAAGTTGATGCTGGATGACAAGAGACGAAAAGTGATACTGAAATTCTCATTATGCCATCATGTAAAGGAAAAAAAGTGGCAAACTTCCAAAATAGAAAAAAATAGCAACTCCTTTCTTTGCCTTCAGAATAAATCCCACCTTTCGTACCTTATTAATAACAACACAGTTTATAGACTCTGCTTTTAAGCTAACTTGATTGCGTTGAAATTCGCAAATGAAGTTCATAACTTCAATCAAGCTGAGAAGTACCTGATGTAAAAGTTTTCAAACCAATTAACCTAGATGCATCAAGCACATCGTTTTGAATAAGCTGCTGTAGTTAGATGGCGCAGTTCGAAGTTTATTGGTATGCATGTAATCAAATTATCGAACGGTACATTTTTTGTATGGAACATATGGAAGAGTTTCACCAAGCAAGAGCATTACAACCTATATACAGTAATGGACAAAAGTATATAGACAAATATCAATATTTACCTAAACACCTTTAGAAAACGAATTCATACTTCATTGCTCCATAAACAAATGCGTTATTAGTAGAAAAACTAAATTCCTTGTTTTTACATTATCTGCAATGAACACAATACAAGTCTGAATATAAACTCTTTTTTATGAGGGAGAGAAATATGTAGACAAATTCTTTTCATTAGTTTAGTGTCAGAAGAGGATTAGTTTGTGTTCATCAAGTATTGTGGAATAAGTTGAGTGATTTTAAGACCATGCCGCGTAGTCAAGAAATTTCTTTCGATGTGAAAACCAACATCATTGAGTTATACAAAGATGGTCAACGTCAAGTCGACATTGCCAAAAATTTGAAGCTGAAGCGTAAAGCAGTTTGGGCAATATTGAACAAATATAAACAAAAAGGTATCTTGGAAGCATTTAAAAGAAGTGGTCGGCCTAGAAAACTAAATGCTAGATCAGTTAGATTAATAAAAGTAATTTCGGCCAAAGATCCGTTAAAACCCCAAGACAAATAAAAGCCGAAATCGAGACAAAAGGAATTGTCAGTGTCAGAGCTTGTACGAAAACTATAACTAGAAGATTAAATGATTTGAAGTTATTTGCACGTTGCCCGAGTAAGAAGCCGCTAATCTCGAGGAAAAACCGTAAGGACCGATTACAATTTGCACGCTTGCATCTTGATTGGAGCATCTGTGACTGAAAGAGGGTATGTTTCAGTGACGAATCCAAGTTCAATATGTTTGGATCAGATGGTGTTAATTACGTTAGACAAAGATTGAACCCCAAGTATACTTTGCCCACTCTCAAACATGGAGTCGTGTCTGTTATGGTTTGGGGGTGCTTTTCGGGGTTTGGGATGGGACCTTTACATAGAATAGATGGCATTCTTGATAAGTTTGTATACAGCATGTCATGCTACCCTATATGGAAGGCAATATGCCCTTAAGATCAATCTTCCAGCAAGATAATGACCCGAAGCACACTTCAAATCTTGCAAAGAAATTATTTCTGGATGAAAACATACCAGTTCTCAAATGACCTTCACAGTCTTCCGATATAAACCCCATTGAAAATCTATGGGAATACTTAGATAAGCAAATACGAGATAAAAATTATTCAAACAAGGATGAACTTTTTGCCGCTTTAGAGCAAAAGTGGAGACAGATTGATGAATCTTATATCAAGAAACTTCTACAATCTATGCCAAAACGATGCCAGGCGGTGATTGATAATAATGGTTATGATACAAAATATTAACACAAACATGGTTGGTTTTCTATAATTCAATGAACTTTGCTTCTTGTTTCTATAACTGTTTTGCTTTGTCTATATATTTTTGTCCTTCATGGTTCCAGTTTTTTTCAGTTATTTATGTATAAGTGAGTATTATGCTATAACGATTTATGTATACAGGTTGGTGTATTAATAAAACAAGTTAAAAAAGAAATACAGCACAATATTAATTTGTCTATATACTTTTGTCCATTACTCCTTTTTCTTTTAAATACGATAACTTATCACAATACCCGATTCCGAATTTAAAAATTCAGGGATTGCTACCCCGATCTCTGAGGTGGTAATTGTCGATATCGTGTATTTATTAATTTCCGAGAAATCTTAAAAGCTTCAGATTATTTCAAGGACAGGTTTTATCGTTTAGTCATCTCTAAGAGTTTACAGTTTTAATCTATAAATTAGATCTTCTTTATAAATGCATTTAGACGCCCCTGCACAGTTGCAAGCTAAATAATCTATTTGCCAACAAGTACCAGCTCATAAAACTTGAATAACACGAGCTAATTGCTACTCATCAACTCAATCTTAACGTTAGGATTCCCGGACCGAAGTAAACAAAGCAAGTAACCGAAAAAAAAAAAAACGTCGCGTAGCGCTCCTACATTCATAAATATCTATCGGTCAGCCTGCGTGCCAACCCGACCTGTCACCACTCGAACTCGAGTTCTTCGTACTCTCGGTGCACAGATGCACCCACGCTGGACGAACGCGAGCGATTTTTTACGCGCGCGATTCCGGTGCGACGAGCGCGATATACTGGCGTTTGTTTGGTTGAGCTACATGCGTTGGCCTCAGGTTATTTTGGTAGGCTGATCTCCGGTGGTGTGCCAAAAAGGTGATGTTTGGCGACGGATCGACGGAAGTCGATAGACGAGGATGCCGGACGCATGCCAAACATGTTGCCGGATTCAAATATTTTTGTCGAAAATCTAAAATCCTATGTTTTTTCCGTAACGGGCAAAAAGTTTGACATTTTATCTCTGTTGACAGGTAACAAAAAAATGTCTACTTTTTATGAAATTCCTTTTTTCCGCTGTAAAAAATGAGTACTTTTTTCCCGGATATTGTTTCGTAAATTTTCCGCGATTTAGCTGGCAATAATTTTTGTAACGCTACTTTGGCTACTTCTACTCATTCTGGCGGAGTCAAAGAAAACTCGGAATCATATACTACTTTATAGTATTAAAAATAACTTCTAAGCAATCGCTAAGTTCACAATATTCAAATCAAATCACAAAATTAAATTGACAGCTTTTTGATTAAAGTTTCCTTAGCAACGCAGGTCTGTAATAATATAATTTTTCAATATTAAATTGTCGTTTTTCCCGTCAGAGAATAAAATTGTGTATTATACACGGGAAAGATACTAGATTAGTACTTTTTTTCTTTATATAACACATATACTAAGTGACATATAAATCCGAACACCCAGTTTAAATGGTTTTATTTTAATAAAAGTTGGTGAATGTATTTATCTTACTGTAAATAACAAGTGAAAAAATGTTCAGCCTTATCAGTTGGACATTCCGGTTTTTATACTGCTTTTTCTAATTCACTAACGCTCTAAAAATGAATATTTCAGCCGCAGTAAAGAATCAACGTTGGCGGATTTTGGTTCTTGACATCCTTTACGATCGGTTACGATGACTAGAGTACGGAGACCTGTACGATTTCGTCAACTTAGTGAGTTTGATAGGGGCCGTATAGTGGGACTTCGGGAAGCTGGACTTTCTTTTCGGGCAATTGCAGTTAGAGTGCAAAGAAGTGTAGACACTGTGGTTAGGTATTGTCAGGCATGGCTTCGAGAAGGCCGTACGCAAAGAGCAAGGGGCACTGGATGCCGCCGTAGAACAACAGACCGTGAAGATCGCCGCCTAAGATAATTGGCCGTAAGGGACCGTTTCTCCACTACCAGGTCCATTGCAAATGAATGGTTTGCAGAACACGGAAGACCTATTGGCATGCGAAGTGTTTACCGACGAATGAGAAGTTTTGGCTTGTTTTCATACCGGCTACACTGGGTCCTCCCTTTAACTCGAGAATACCGACGTAATCGCCTTGAGTGGTGCAGACAACGGTCACTCTGGGATCAGGAATGGAACAGTATTGTCTTTAGTGACGAGTCTCGATTTTGTTTAGGCATGCACGATGGTCGTGCCAGGGTTAGAAGGCGACGTGGTGAAAGGAGGAATCCACAGTTTTTTGTTGAAAGAAATGTTCATCACACTGTTGGAGTTATGGTTTGGGGTGCTATAGCTTATGGTTCCAGGTCACCTTTAATCTTCATCAGATGTAACATGAACGCGCAGCGTTATATCCACGAAGTTCTAGAACCCCATCTTTTACCCTATCTTTACACCCTGGCAGATATAACTTTCCAACAAGATAATGCCCGACCACATGTTGCAAGAGTCACAATAGACTTCTTTCAACATAATGATGTCACATTGTTACCATGGCCACCAAGATCTCCCGACTTATCCCCAATTGAGCACGTGTGGGATATGATGGGTAGGAGATTGATCAATGTGCAACATCCTCCTCAGACTCTAGAAGCACTTCGAGAGGAGTTGGTGCTTGCCTGGAATGAGATACTACAGGAGGACATTGACCACCTGATCAGAAGCATGCCTAGGCGCGTTGGAGAATGCGTAGCACATCAGGGTGCATCCACACATTATTAAAGGTCAAAGGGTTTTAAAGCAGTGCCATCATTTTGAAATTTTTATCATTTACTTATTATGCTTCATTAAGTACTTATACAAAATTTTATTAAAATAAAACCATTTAAACTGGGTGTTCGCATTTATGTCACTTAGTATATATAACACAACTAATTTTTTAGGAATGTATCAGAAAAACGTGGAAATATTTCTAGACTAGAACCTATATCCAGAAACAATAAAACAAAGTTGTTTTAAGCGTAGGTTCAAAAGTTACTATTACACAGGGTTGAAAAAAACATCTTTTTTTTGTTTAAAACTGTTTTTTTTTTCGCTTAAAACATTCAAATTTAGCTGTGTACTTTTATAGAAATTTGTTGAGTAACTTATTTAATGTTATTATACAAGTAGATACATAGTCATATTATATGATTATTCTGCTGCTTGTAGTGTACTAGTATCAGAGTTCAATGCAGTTTATTAAGTACTTATGTGTTTTAACCTACGGGCCTTTTAGTTTCGTTTTGCAAAATAAAATCAATTTTAATCATACTAAAAAAAGTCTTTAATAATTCACAAACTACAAAAAGACAGGATTTAAACATGTTTTTAATTGGTTTAAAATACCGTCATTGTTTTAAACAGTGTTTAAAACACTTGTTTAAAACATTTTGATTAAAACATAACAAATCTGCCATTACAATTCCTAAGAGTACATATTGAGAAACTTAAAAAACTGTTTTTCCACTAATGTCTTGCTGACATCACATTACGGACTATTCCATTCTAAGATGCTCTTCGTACTTCAGAGCTGGGGTGATTCAGCACGTATTCAAAAAGTTTTGTTACGCTTTGAACCGTTATTTGAAGACTGATAATGATAAGATACCAGACTGTCTTTGCGGTTTATGTCAGATCAACATTTGAAAAAATTAAGGGTAACTTTCAGGAATATATCAAAATGACTTCGTTTTACCTTTGGTAAATCTGGCAACAGCGGAGCCTCGCACACGTTTTTAATAAATTTCTCCAAGCTTCGATAAACTTCAGCCAACAAATCGACAAGTGTTTATATTTTTGGTAGGCATTACAAGTATTTACTAGACGGAAAATCAGTTCCATTGTTGCCAATTTTTTTTTTAATCTTATAAGCTTTAAGTTAATACCCTTCGATTGTCAACATTGTTTTGCGCTAGTCACGCTTTAACTACGATTTTTCGTGCGTTAAGAAGTTAATCGATTGGAAAAAAAATAGAAGGCTACAATAGGTGATCAAGTATATTGATTTGTTAATTGGTGATCGAACAAGCGAAGTCTCCATAATGCTGCAGCTTGACTTCCGGATGTACAGTAAAATATAAATGTAGTTTCCAGTTATGCAAAAACTGCGGTTATATTTTTTAAATATGCAGAGGATTTCCGACATAAGCAGCTCAAAATTTACGTGTAATAAGTAGGAAATTAATAGGTGGCAACATGTTCCGATCGAATGCCGCCGTTTAAAATTGAATCCGATACGGACGGACGGGCTGTCTAAACAATTAATTCTACACACGTTATGTAACTACGTGCACATACACTACATTCTTAAGCTCGCCCAAAAAAGCTGCACGACGACAGACGATCGAAGATTGAAGCAGCCGCGTAGGCAGTAACCTAAATATCGGGACACCGCGATTACTACTATGGACGTAACCCCACTTTGAACTATCTAGGGCTAGCAGAACTAGGAAAAACCTCAGGCAGACTGTTTCAAAATATCGGCACCCTAGGGACAAAGGAGCGGTCGTACCGGCCACTTCTCAATGTGAAGTATTAGAATAACATTAACTTCCCTCAGGTACGTCCTCTGTCGTCAAACACGGGTACTTATTGAACCGCCCTCGTACAATGCCTCTTTCCAAAAAATGAATCAAGTCTAGGTGGAATACAGTTCGATGTGGATTTTTCTGAAATAACCGAGGTGTCTATTTGAAACATTTCTGGGTACCGTGTTCAACAACACTTTCAGACCAAAACTTAAGATCTTTTTACTTGTTTTAAGTAGAAACGTATCATCGATTCAATGGTCTAAAATTTTATACGGAACTGACATAGTAAATCCATCACAAATATGGCTGCAAAAATTTAGCGAAAGTTCGATAATTCTTTCGTCTCATTTACTACCCTGTTGTATTTTTCTAAGACCTAATAAGTATATATATATATATATATATATATATATATATATTTATATATATATATATAGGTGAAAAATTAAAGCTTCCGCCTTTTGTTGGGTACTTCGACAAAATTTAACCAAAGAGGACTCTTTATACTTTTTTAATTCTCTCTAGCTTTCAATGGACTTTGCCATCATCATCAGGAGCTGCAATTACAACGATAACAGTAGAAACAATAGTGTAAAATGAATTTAAATTGACTCAACTTACAGTAGTATGTGAGGATGTTGCTAATTGTTGTTTACGTATAGGATGAGGGAAACGTCCAGTAACATGGTGAGAGCTGGATAGATGGTACAATGGTCAAAATTATATAAAATATGACAAGAACAAGTTAAAAACAGATTAAAAATTATTTAAAAACATTAAAGCATTACATCGTGAAGCCACTTGATGATTGCACAAAATGGTGGTCATGGAATAATGAGCGAGATGAACCCTTTGACAGAAGGCCGAAGGTTGTCACATACTACTGTAAGTTGAGTCAATTTAAATTGATTTTACACTATTGTTGCTACTGTTATCATTGTAATTGCAGCTCCTGATGATGATGGCAAAGTCCATTGAAAGCTAGAGAGAATTAAAAAAGTATAAAGAGTCCTCTTTGCTTAAATTTTGTCGAAGTACCCAACAAAAGGCGGAAGCTTTAATTTTTCACCTAACTGGTCTAGACGACAATGACCACGTCTCAAGTTATATATATATATTACTCCTAATATCGCTGTTTATCACCAAAATTTGTAAATTGAAGACACAAGTGGATAAAGGTGTCATGTAACATTTTTTCAAAAACGTGTTTTTTTCGTTCAATAGGCTTAAGATTTGCTTTTCTTTCATTATCAAGTCTCGTTATTATACAATATTTGTGAATTACCTAGATATTCAAGTGATAAAGGTGTTATGTACCCATATTTTTGCCTTTGACAGTGGATAAAGGGGTCAAGGTAACATGACACCTTTATCCACTGTCAAGTGTAAATTTTCTGTCGAGAATCCACAGCATGACATTTGAATTTGAGGTTAGGTATGTCATTGTTTTGGATTTTATTATACAATGGTTATGTGTAAGAGTGCTGTTTTTGAAACTGTTGGTTTACTAACATAATATATTCAGTGATGTCTAGAGGAAAATACATTTTAAAGATTCTAGAGGATCAACAAAAAGCATGTACTACAAGACCAGGTACAAAATTAGTGGCTTTTAATATTTTGTACTGATTTTGCATTGATTTTAGAAACTAATCACGATGGATCAATTAGTCCCATGAGAAGTTTTGGAAATAAAGAGAGCGAAAATATAGACAATAACCCTAAGACGTTTCCTTGTCTTAATATTTGTTCTAAACCTAGCACAAATAAAAATGATGCAGAATTCATTAAAAATCTAACAGCTAATCCTTGGATATCAATTATTCCCAGTACCAGTAGAGGTATGGACGCAATCAATATTTATTTTAAAAGAGGTAATTAATTAGTTTTATTGTTTATTTTTAGATATATACCAGTCTCCATCGTCTCATAAAGATTTCAGCGATGAGGATGTCACAAGCTGCAGTGAATATATCTCCGAAACCGAATCGAGTAATGAATCAGATAATGAGCTGTTATCCAACGTTCGAAACAAGCTATTATCTCAAACCAGGCATGACTCAAACCAAAGCTCAAGTACTCAATTAACTCCTGAGAATCGATTTATATCGCATATTACTGCTGATATTGGATTGCCCAATTTAAAAGATGACCATTTTTTGGAAGAAAAAAGAGAAAGAGTGAAAAAGAAAATATTTCAGTTGAAGGATAAAACATCTAAGAAACGTCTTAGGAATCCAGATCAGTGGAGTAGAAGAAAATCTGCAATTTTAAGAGCAAGAGGAGAAGAGTATCTTTCTCAAACAGGGAAAGTTATGTCAAAAAAAGAAATAAATTCTGGATTGCTGTGCAAAGAAAAATGCAGATTACATTGCTCTGACAAGTTTCTTTTAGAAGATAGAAAAGCAATTTTAGAAAAGTATTATGCATTAGATATAAACGCAAAAAATGCTTTGTTATTTAAAAGCATAAACATCAAACCGGTTGCAAGACATAGGACTAATGTAAAAAAAGAAAAAACATATTCTTTTAGTTATTCCATTACTTTTAATAGAAAAACAGAAATCATATGCCGAGGTGCACTATGTTCTCTTTATCAGATTAGCCGAAAGAAAATTGAACTTATGCAAAGAACACTGAAAAAAGGAATGAATGCTCCAACACCTGACAAAAGAGGTCAACACAAAAACAGACCTCATAAAATTAAAGAGGATGTCATTGCGTGCATTATGGATCATATCCAAAAATTCCCCTCAGAAGAGTCACATTACTCACGTAATAAAAACTGTCATAAAAAATATTTGTCACCTATCCTTAATATGGCTACAATGTATAAGTTGTACATCGAAGACTGTGAAAACAGAAAACTGGATGATTCTTTCAAAGTGACACTTTCTTCCTATGCTAAAATATTTTGTACAAAGTTCAATTTATCTTTTGGCCACCCTAGAAGTGACACGTGTAGTGTTTGTGATTCAGGGCAAAACACAGATCTGCATACAGAAAACTTTAAAGCTGCATTTGAATCACAGAGACGTGATAGAGAAAGACCATCAATGGAAGAAGATACCTGCTATATAACTATGGATATGCAACAAACGATGCCACTACCAAAATTATCTACCAGTAAAGCTTTTTACCTTCGCCAAATGTGGTACTATAATTTTGGTATCCATTGTGTAACTGCTAGTGGATCAAAACCTTTTTTTTTCAATTGGACCGAAGATGTAGCAATACGAGGAAGTATTGAGATAGCTAGTTGTTTACTCCGATTTTGTCAGCAGCTCAAAGAATCTCACAAAAATATTAATCATCTAATCATTTGGTCTGACTCTTGTGCAGGCCAAAATAAAAACTTCAATATTATCAGTCTCTATCAATTTTTAATTTTAAATGGAACATTGAAAGTCATCGATCATAAGTTTCCAGAAGTTGGACACAGCTACCTAGACTCAGACAGAAATTTTGGCAGAATAGAAAAAAAACTTAGAAAGGTTGAGAATATCTATGTACCCGAACAATACCGTTTGCTAATTAAATCTGCAAGTACGAAAAACTGTGCTACCCTCGATATGGAAAATTACTTCTATGACTTTAACGAACTCTCAGGGAAGTTGCATATTTGGAATAAAAAGACTAATGATATGGGACAAAAAATCTGTTTCAGAGATAGTGTCAAATGGATTAGAGTTGATGAGTTCGGCAGCTACTTTTATAAAGAAAATCTGGATGAATATTCACCTTTTCATAAAGTAAATCTATTTAAAAAAGGAAGTAGGGTGATACGTAAGGAGGACAATATTACACTACGCAGAATCACAGAGAAAAAAGGTGGACTTACTGCAGAAAAGTTGAGTAACTTGCGTGAACAGTTAAAGTTTGTCAAGAACGAGTATAAATGGTTCTATGAAAAAATTTTTGAAGAAAACGAAGAGAATCCCAAGAAAAAAAGAAAAGCAATTGGTTCATTTTGATGAGTTTTGAGATTTTTGTTACTTTTGCAATAAAATACCAATGTTTAAGTACATAACACCTCTTTTCATTTCCCGTAAACACAAGGTTTTGTCAACTTCTTATGGATAAAGGTGTCATGTACTTTCAAAGTACATTTTCTCTCAAAATATCAACATGTCTTCAAGTTAAATAAGAGACAAAGAAAATATTTAATGCTATTTAAAAAAACATTTATATAAAATGCCTGAAATTGAATGCATAAAAAAATTCCAATCGGAAATCTTTAAAGTGATTTTTCTCAGAATTATTATTTTGTGACATGACACCTTTATCCACTTGTGTCTTCAATTCATAACGATACTTATATAGGGCGACCCAACTTCCGACATACTATCACATCAAGCAAAATCTCAAAAAGTAAGTCATTAATGTTCTGAGGAAGCCACGCGGGTTCGTGAACGTAAGCTCAGTTCTCGAGACAAGCGAAATGCACGCTGAAAAATGGATTTATTGTGATTGTTTGGTGTAAAACGGTGCTTATCTCGGTGAAAACGGCGTTTTCGGCTTATTTACGGCAAAATCATCGAGAAAAGTTGAAAAAGATGGACCGACAAATGAATTTGACAAAGGAAGTTTAATATTTTTTTGTTTTCGTAACATTTCAAGCTAGCCTATCCGACTGACAATAAAAACTACATTACATGTCTAGTTTGACTAGAATTTTTCACACATCTAAGACAACACATTCGATTTCGACTTTACATTACGATCATGATATTTCCAACTGTCAGTGTTCTCACTACAGTGAATTTTCAAGTGTCACCAAGTCATTAGAAAAGTGGAACTCAACTGAGAACATTTTCGCGCCATAATTTATTACCACTTTGAGAGACAATTATCGCAACAAGAATGCCTTGCTGAGTTACTGTCTGTTTTCGGCAACGAAGAGCCACATCAGTCGACAATTTCCCGTTGGTATGGAGAATTCAAACGTGGGTGCACTAAAAGCGACAGTCACCCAGGAAAACGTCGATGCTGTGCGCAAACTCATCATTGAAGATAGACATGTGACATATCGCGAGATTGAGACGTCCTTGGAGATCTCAAAGACTTCAATTAAAAAAATGTTACATAAAGAATTCTCGTGGGATATCCCACCTGTTGACTGAAGAGCAGAAATTGGTGCCAAAAAACACTTTACAGTTTCAATTCCGGAAACTCAAAAAATGTGTACAGCATTGTTAGTGGTGATGAATCGTGGATTTACTGTTATGAACTACTAAACGACAGTCGGCTGTTTGGGTGTTCCAAGGTGAAGAAAAGCCAACAAAAGTCATCCGTTCTCGAAGTGTTTCGAAAAAGATGGTCGCGACAATTGTGTCAAAAGCGGGTCTTATAGCAACAATTCCTCTTCATGAGCAAAGAACTGTTACTGCGGATTGGTATACCATCATTTGTTTGCCAAAATTGGTTCGAGCGCATGCAGATGTGTATTAATCTTCGTGGAGAATACTTCGAAAAACAATACAGTCATTTAAAACTACCTATCGTGTTGTTTTATTTCCATATGCAAAACTCGTAAGATGAGGTAATAAATATTAACGATAATGGTAACTTTATCTGGATTTTTCAAGAGCATTTGTTTCGTTTATATCAAGTTACTGAGGACGAGAAACCGTGGAGGATCAGCGGGGATTCTGCACAAACAAAAGTAGTATTTCCAACAACTTGTTTACTTGCGTATTTTTCGATATATAACGCGGTTCTGAATATTCACCGGTGCAAAATAAAATCCATTCGCACTTTCTCAACAATAACACCGACACCGCGAATCGTTCTATCGTTTACAGAATATTTTCAGCTATATTTATTATATCCTCTTCAACAGGCTGAAGCCGTATCAACGAGTTTTCCGATACCGAATAAAATACGTATACATATACAATACCAGACATCGCGGAACGTATAAAACTCACATTCATATCATATAGTGTGACAGGCGTGACTAGTAATCTTTTGTGTAACGTGAACGTCGGGTGTTTTTCAGAATAACAAATTTAGAAAAGTGGGTCAAGGAAAGGCTTTCAACTCTCTCCCTACTTTCTGAAACTGATGAAAATGGTGTGAGATCCTGTTTGTCTCTTTGAGTTAACGTAGCGCTACAGGGAAGTTAGAAAAACACTGGAATAATATAATTGTGGTATCGAAAAATATTTCTATAAAGCAATCTCATTTTTTTACTATGGGGTTGTCCAAAACGGACGCAGGAAAGTAAACGCATATTAAAACAAGAAAGATTGATATTCAAATCAAGTTGGGTACTTTATTTTGAAGGTTCATTTATACCATTTATGTATGAAAAATAATATCGCTCAAATGTTCACCACGACTGGATTTACAGACGTCCACGCGATGGTCGAAATTTTCAATGACATTTTGCAACATGGTCGGTTCTATGGCATTTATCTCGGCAATGATGTTGTTTTTGAGTTCTTGGAGGGTGGCTGGTTTGTTGACGTAGACTTTGCTTTTCAAATATCCCCATAAAAAGAAGTCCAAGGGAGTCAAATCGCACGATCTTGGTGGCCATGGCACATTTCCTCTGCGCAAAATCACGCGATCACCGAAGAAGGACTGCAATCGATGGATATTGACGTTGGTTGTGTGGCATGTTGCACCGTCTTGTTGGAAATAAACATCGTCCATATCCATTCCTTCAAGTTGCGGCAAAAAATAGTCCTCTATCATCACGTGATATCGCTCAGAATTGACGGTAACGGCGTCCCCGGCCGCATTTTCGAAAAAGTAAGGTCTGATGATGCCTTTTGACCACAATGCACACCACACAGTCACTTTTTGAGGATGCATCGGCTGCTCTTGATACTCACGGGGATTTTCGTTCGCCCAGATGCGGCAGTTTTGCTTGTTTACCGTCCCATTCAAAGTGAAATGCGCTTCGTCACTGAACATGATTTTTGATGAAAAATTGGCATCAATTTGGCGGTGTTCAAGGAGCCAATCTGAGAACGTTCGGCGCGAAAAATGGTCGGCCCGACGCAGCTCTTGCGACAATTGGATCTTGTAGGCGTGTACATTCAAATCCTTGTGGAGAATGCGGAGCAAACTGGTTCTCGAAATGCCCAATTCTTGGGATCGACGCGGTGTTGATTGTTTCGGATCGTCTCTCACACTCTCCTTCACAACAGCAATATTTTCCGGTGTGCGAACGCTCCTTGGCCGGCCAGAGCCTTGTTGCCTCGAATTTTCGCCAGACGACCGATGGTTGTTTCGTTTGGGCGGTTGTTGCGACCGAAATGTTCACGAAGCGCGCGAAACGTGTTTTTTATTTTTGCACCATTTTTGTAGTGCTCTTGAATAACTTTAATGCGGTCTTCAATCGAATACGACTCCATAGCGATCAATGGTAAACATTCAACTAACAAAATGACATGTCGGTGACAGAAAACAAAGATGGCGTCTATGTCAAATTGACGTTTACTTTCCTGCGTCCCTATTGGACAACCCTATATGATTAGTGTTTGAGAAATAGGAAGATATTCGCAAGAGTCGCAAAAATGGTAAACGTGCGTAATGTAGTTTTCAGACCAAATGCACATGAAGGGTACCGGGGAATAACGACAATAGTCCATCCGGACTGATTTTGAGAAAATCGGTAATTAAGGTTTACTTGTTTGTTGGAAAGTAAAATTGATGAAAAAATAAGTCGTAAAGAATATTTTTGCTAAACAGTGTGTTTATTGGTAAAATAGATTTTACAAAATGTACTTTTACTCAAAACTAGTAACGTAACAAACAAAAGATGATGTTCAACTCTGGACTCGTGCCACTTTTCCCCTGCTTTAAGCGTCTATTGGCGGGTCATCGACTATATCAAGCGGTGATCGATTGTTTCGTTTGGTAGGAGCAGCGAATTTGTCGTATGACGTCGACGCGGTTTTTCCGGTTTTTTTCCCGGTTCGAAGGGAAAGCCGTACCGTTTCGGAAACTAGACAGTCGGCGCTTCGCGGGAGGGCGAGAACCGGCGCGGTGAGAGGAAGAAACGCGATCGAAAACGGCCGGCAAACTCGGTGGATCTTCACGCGGTAAGGGCGGTTGCTTATCAGCCGTCTCGCCGATTATCGAAATATCGACTCGAGATCAGTTTCGTTCGATAGCTAAACGAGGAAAGACGGGTTTAGGCTTGAATTTGTTCGATTCCGCGTCTCGGTTTTTTTTCTAGAAATTTTCGAAACCTTTTCATAGGTTGCTATTTTTCCTTACGGTCTTACTCTTATTGTCTGGGATGATTATCAAATTTGAGTAGCTATTTCTTTTTTTACGTTTTAGGGCCTTGCTATAATTTCCACGAAATTTTGAAGTTTTCATCCCTTAACGCAATGAAGTTTTGAGATCAATCATATGTTTTCTCATTTGGCGCAATGCGTCATTATAACACCTAACTGTAGTATTGGATTTCAAAACTTCTTTTAATGAAGCTTTCAAATAGTTCAGTCCTAAACAAACTTGAATATGCTGTTAACGTTTATTGTACTTGTCTAACTCAACAGGAGGCTTTCCAACTGCAAAAGGTTCAAAACGGCTGTGTACGTTATATATCTGGAATACCCAGCATCTCAAAGAAATGAAATGGTTGAACATGCAACAAAGATAGGTAGTGCATCTCTCCTTTCATCTCTCCAAACCATTCTTATTAATAAGACACCGATATACCTATATAGTGAGGTATCTTTTAGACGCCATACCCACAACTTGAATTTGCGCTATGTTGAGCATATTGTCAAGGGAAAAGGGTGGCTTCCAGCATAATCGGCTGCGAAACAGCTACAAGGCAGCGCTACAAAGCTGAAGGAGTGTGGATGGTGGTTCTCCGCAATGCCTTCCCACGCTGAAGGTTAAAATCCCATTAGAAAATGGACGGGGTAGCACCCAAACCAACGCAACTAAACGAACAACATAAAATATACTACTCCGTAAGTAGTGTTTGGGGTCTAAATCCCAGAATCTGGAAGCTAACGAAGCAACCCACGCACAACCAAACCTCGGCAGAAAGAAAAGAAAATGGCGCTGGACGCCTCTGTACACACAATTAAAAGAAGGTATCTTGATAGTAAATCAAATTTCAAAAGAAGGTATCTTCATAGTAAATCAAATTTCAAAAGACGGTATCTTGATAGGAAAGGAAATATTATGAAGGTTAGTACGTGTAGAAATCTCAAGGTGGCGCTGGTTGCCAATGGGCAGAACCAACTCTACGAGGGAGCGACGATAGTCTACGAGGGAATTTCTGAGATAGTCGTTAATAATACTATAATATTCGTGTCCAAAAGATTACAACACAATACTGAATCGCTGAGAAAGAAAGATATAATACGTGTGAAATTATACAATCAATAAACTATGAAATTTGCAAAAAAATCATTAAAAAGGGTTTGGCACTCTACCATTAATAAAGAGAAATTCAAATTACTGGTAAATGATCAAAATAGTAAAAAAAAGTTACATGATTTTGGCACGTGACAATACTTTGGATGTTCCGGCACACATCACTAACTTTGTAAAAGAATCTCCTACATGGGCACCTCCACAACAGCCTGTCAGTTAATCTGAAGACTACATCATTACAATCTGTCAGGGTTAAAATTGAGGACTTCATTTCCAGTCATTGATAGAATATCCATATATTGATTGTTTTATTCTTTTCTGATGTACCTGATTTGGAATAATTAGATGTTTCTATATTATTTAGCATCCAATACGTCGACTAATTGACATTTTTTTATTTTTTTGACTTAGTCCTTATAGTATTTTAGATGTGTATTTTATTGTATTTTCATAACGAACATTTCTAATTTGTATTTGTGCTTATACATATACCATCAGCTATTTCTGCAATATCTGCCCTGGTTGATATCGTATAGCAGCTAATGAGCTGAATATCCGCCAGGTAAATAAACATCTTTTATTAATTATATTATTAACAGATAGTTACTTGATCAAACAGCGATTTTGCGATCTCATTTGCAGATAAATGTAAAGTAATTGAATCAATTATAGATGTATCGATGATATAGTGAACGGATGACAATATTTCCATAAACTTGTCGACAAGACATTTTAAGGGTTCCGACATGTTCACATTCACCACATTTGCAAATCGGCAAACTTCACCCCCACTTTCCAACTTTTGTTGAGGGAGGTGAAAAATGTATCATACTGGGGTTTGTCTCTAAGTAATACCGTACACAGTAATGGAATGAAGATTGGCATATGAAGTTTTACTATGGAATACTGTGACACTTTATTTTTGGAACGCCTAAATTATTGCAGAATCATTTAATGACACTTGATGACAGCCGATTAACTTCTAACCATGTTGTCGACCAATGTATTTATTATAAGAAACCCTATGGATGTGAGCCATTCATTATGAAAAATATATATTCTTCCAATTTTAAGCACTTTTTGATAACCAAATAAAGTAAACAAACAACCATGAGAATGCACAATTTTGACGTTCCAAAAGAATTGCTGTGTTCTATTTCCAAACGCATGGAACAGGTACTTCAAACAATTACGAACGCTAAAGGACTCACTTGCACTCTGTAACAATTTACAAACGCAGCCCTAAATTTCCCACAAGTTTTGTGAGGGGTGCTTTTGTATTTTGTTTACTGGAAATTGTGTACAGAATGCAGAAAAATCAAATGAGTTCATAAAAGGAGGTCAAGGAGACTCGCTCCTTTAATTTCCCTCAGGATTCGGGGTTATATCCTGGTAGCGTGTCTTATAATCACTACAGCTTCCGTCTATTTTCTCTGTTAAAGCTTACGGCTATTAATTTAGTAAGGATCGGGTATGCCTCCAGGAGGATTGAATTCTATCTAGTTTTATCGGAGAGTAAATGCGAATTTCCCTTGATGATTTCTATTAGTTCATGCAGTCCATCGAGCTGGCATGCAGGGTGTTACACAGCATCGTCTTAAAAAATGGCCAACAACTAGCTTAACGTTGCATTTCTTAAGTAACGTTGTCATCAATTCATGAATGTTCGGCCCAAGATAGTCCTTCTAAGACAAACGCTAGCTACTGATATGTATAACATGAAAGTTACATGGATCATGTCAGTCAAACAGGAACATACGATTGGCTCATGGTTCCCACCCATTTGACAACGCCGCGGTCTAGAAATTTCTTCCATGCTCTAACGACAGTACCGACCATCTGGCAACGATGCTATGACTACCCTCGCCACGCGCCAGCGACCCATTTTAGAGTTTTTTGACCGTAAGTAAAATGTATTCTGTATATAAACAGTTTCATTTCACGAGAACATCAAGTCCTGTCAACAAAAAAACTACAGGATGAGTTTTAGGTTTTACATCAACGATATCACAGGGGTTACTGTAGTAAATATAAATCTCTATATTATGGACGCTGCCATGTTGTATTTGGAATGACGTCTCTTTGCTTATTGTGTTTTTTCATCGAACCCTTTTATTCGATAGGGACTATAGAAATGATTGCAGCATCCGACATATTGGATTTAATATGGCGGCAGTTAATTACAGTATATTCAGATAAGAGATAGACCGGACATAAACAAGACCACGTGATCATCGAACGCTGTAACATTCGGCAGGGTCACGCAGTACATATTTTAGATAGTAGATGCTGCTTTGCGTAACTTTGTAGTAAATTAGCACAATTCGATGTGTATACGATTGGTGATGGATATAGGATCATGTGGGGGTGGGGTAGGAAATATATAATGATTTAAATATACATAAGGGTTTCAAAATTTTCGCTTCGATTTCCAGCTTCGGATGCCGCCTGATGTTTGGTGAAATACAGTCGAATATAATCTCAAAATGGCGTTTAAATTAGCCTAAATTAAAAATAATCGTATATCTCTTAAAATTGCTTTTAGAATATTGATTAGTATATTTTTTGATTTCTAGGTGAATGTAACCAAATTAAAACGTTCAAAATGTAAAAAAATGTGCATGGTTGAACATTGTCAGAAAGTAGATTCTTGAATAGGTTTTGCCAAAATGGGTTCAAAAATGTCAATAATTCATTAAAAAACAGTAGCTTTATAATTACTTATAACTTACCGAATTTGATGAACGACATCTTTTATTGGAAAGATGAGCTTGATGAGCTTTCATCATTGCTACTGCCTGAAGCACCAACGTCAATAATGAATGGCTCGACTTGTTCCTCTAAAATATTGTCCAGTTCCCACATTCTCTTTTCAACTTTGTCTTTCACGTGCTTAATACAGTTTTCCCATTTTTGCGCTGTTATTAATTCTAGTGCTTCTTTGAAAAGTCCTTTGAGGTCACAAAATTTAAAAGTTGTATTGTGCTTAGCTATATAATTTTTAACCTCTGCCCATATGAGCTCAATGGGATTGAGCTCGCAATGGTATGGAGGTAAACGGAGCACAGTTTTATTCTGATTTGCTGCCATTTCGTCAATGGCGTATTTTTGATATTCCGCCTTGTGATCCTTGACAATTCTTAATAATTGTACTTTCAGCATTGCTTCTTCAAAGTTGATATTTTTCGAGCGGAGCCAATTTTGAACATCAACTTTCCTTGAAGCCGTTGTTGGGACCTTCTCCATTCTTCGAGAATGATAAGGCGCATTATCCAATACAATTACTGCGTTTTCCTCTAAGTTCGGTAAAATTTTTGAAAACCACTGTTCAAACGATTCGCCATTCATTTCCTCGTGGTAATCTCCAGTTTTCTTAGACTCAAAGCACCACAGACCGTCAACAACAAATCCATCCTCACTGCCAATATGGCAGATAATGAGCCTTTTCCCTTTACCTGGAAATCGAAGTACTAACTGGTGTAGATTTATTTCAATAAGCGAACCTTTTTCAAATGTTTTCATCACATTCAGCGAAAAAACATTGAGACATGAGTATCAGATTGCTATAATTGGGATTATTTAGTCATATTGAAAGAAAGAATATTGAACGTCGTATGATTACTCAGCGCTTCACAATTTAATTTAAAGTTATAAACCTTTAAAAAATGAATGATCAGGAACCTGAAATACGCGCAAATATTAATATTAACAAATTATAACTTTATAAAGCTTAAAGTATCAATTAAAATGATTAGAAATATTAGGAACGGTACACAATATAAAACTTAGTAACTTTTTTTAAGTTTATAATATTCGACATATTTTAAGATTATATTAAAAAATTATTGAAATATTGAAAACACATAAAAACATGGCTTAAAAAAGTTCTAACAAATGAAAATGACAATAAAACATCGACGCATTTTATCGAAAGTTATAAAAGTTTTGTTACTTGTAATATGTTTTATCTGCCCCCTGGAATTAATGTTTAGAACCTTGTTCCCAAGGTTTGAAAAACATCCGATTGTCGTCTATTACTCGTATTTACCTGCTGGATTTTTTAATCCGGTGGCACAGTCCATCTAGAAAGGCCCTCCTGGATGAAGTTACAGAATCATCAACCCATACTTTACTTGTAGTGTGTCCTGCGTTTACCCACGTTTCATCAAGGTAATAAATCTTCCTGTTTTGATTTCTATATTTCCCAATTTTTGTTAAATAATCCCTCCTCCATAGCACAATTTCTTCTCTATCCAGTAGTAAACTGTTACGACCCCGTTTTTTCCATTTGAAATTTAAATGCTTCAGTAACGCATGGAAAGTTGATCGTTTGAAATTTGGCAACGTTGTATCTCCATTTACCTCCTGCAGTACTTTATCTATAGTAGGTATTTTATTCCTAAAGAAGAATTCATGCACTTTCCTCCTAATCGCATGCTTATCAGCTTCATCCAATGATTTAACAATACTTTTGCGATGTTTATTGGTCATTGGCTCAGAAAAGGTGTGATTTTTTTTGTATTGTCTTAACACATTAAACACCGATGCGCGACACACCCCAACTTTGTGAGAAACCTTCACAACAATTTCTTTGATGGTTGATGCCTCGTTCTCCTCGCGCTCGATCTTATATATATTCAAAATGACCTCTTTCATTTCTGCACTCAGGTGTCTTTTTTAGAGCGTTTCCTAGGTGGACTACAGGAGTTTACAACTTCATCGGCAGTATCTGTACTACTGGGCATTTTGCGCAAGCAGTTGATAACAATAACAATCAATAACAAGATATAACAATAACAACGACAAACTCAACAACTTAATAAGATACTCGTAACAAACGAAAACGTCCAAAGAAATATCAAATTGCAATGATGCACACGACATACGTAACACGTCTGAACCTGAATGTGACTCTGCCTTGATACGACTGCTCTGCCGCTCGGCATAGGCATTTAATTGCGAATTGACCAATGAGGGCTCCTGTTTTACGTCGAGACGGCGGCGTTAGCGTGAAAATCACCCGAACCTTTTGTTTACATCCGGTCTATCTCTAATCTGAATATACTGTAATTCATTGTGTATTGGCATGCTGACATTGACGTTTGGACACTGCTTTAAGACTGTTAATTAATGATATCAAAACAATTATGAATTGGTTAAATTTAAATGTTAATAAACTTAAATTAAACACCAATAAAAAAAATGTATGTCAATAGGGGAACATTGAAGCGACAATATATCTATAGGATTTTATTGTTGGGGAACTGGTAGAACAAATATTGGAAAGATTCCAAGATCTTGATATCATCATAACAGGACAGGCGATTGTGAGGTTAACAGCACATAAATACACAAACCAAGTTTGCGAAGTCATTAAGATATTCCATAAATACGAGGACGAGGACCATCAGCTATGACTCACGGACTGCCAAAAATAATATGAATTGCACCTTAGCTTCAGGAAATACTATTCGCTTTTTCAAGCAAATAGTTCTCACTTTCAAACTGTCAACCTCTTTATTTAGGTCAATTAAGGCTTTCCATTTTTGATGGATTGTTAAGTTTGGAGTTGTGGTTTTGAGTAGCTTTCATGCAATTTGTGCTACTGAGCTGACCGTGAACTAATTACGGAAAATTTTCCGAGCACTTCACGGAGATTAATTTAATAACAGAGGAACGTTGCCTATATAATTAAGGCCTTCCAATTATCTCCTCTTCACCGCTCTCAAAATCCTTCCATCAATGTGGCTACAAAGATGGACAAACAAAAAACGGAAAATGAGCTGATACTTCCAGTAAGATATAATTGTCTGATATTTAACATTGATTATTATTTGCACATCGGAACCGAACGTGTATACAAAATTTCAGCTCAATTGGTTCAGATTAACAGGTTCAAAATTCAGTTTCAAAATTTTTCCACACAAAGGTACTAACAGTCGTTTGAATTTCGCGGTGAAATTTAATGAAAGTCGTATGACGTGATGTATGACATGACGCATGACGTGACGTATGACGTGACGTACGACATTTCGGGTCATGTTTTGGACGCTACATGATTGGCTATCTTCAGGTGAAATATGCTATTCAATGGTATTGGTCTGAATTGTTTCTATGTCTCCGTGGTAGCACTAGCAATAGTAAAGAGAAGTTAAGTGTCACTTACCCAAGTCTGATATATTCACTTTTTCCAAGAATGGATCGACAACAGGCAACTGTAAAAAAATAATCGTAGCTCAGTGTCTGAATAATGAGCAGCAAAAACATTTTTTAAACCTGATAAAATGTTCAAACCAAAGAGTAATTACCGATCGTCGGTCTATTTGATATGGTCGCGAAATATCTAGACAGATTGGCCTTAAGATATCCTTATTTATTTCGTATGACTTTTTGATGTAACGACTAAAAACCGTGAAAAGAGCTGAACTGCATTCTGCTTAGTATAAATGTAGAGTTTTATGAATATTTTATGACAGCTTGGCAACACCGCCTCAGTAGCCAAGGACGATCGGCACATAGATCGCAGTTTTTATTTATAAACCAGTAATAGTCCACGAGTCTTCGCAAAGTTTTGGTTACAACGCGTTTCGTGTACTGATATGGAATGTTAAAAACTAGTCAAATCTTACGATATTTTGATGTTAAGCAGCAAACCTCCCAAGTTGATATAACAAAATATTTAGGATTATATTATATAATGCAGTTAACTTCGAAGTTCAACGGGGCCGACCGGCGGATTATAAACGCATTTCACGAAGTATCCTCTCTTGATATAACTACTCTTTGTTCAAACTATCGCAGTTAGACAGTGTTGCCACATGACGCAGTGAACATAATATTCGCACAGAATCTTCAAACGTCGAAAAATATGCGAAGATATAATATTATACTAAGTGACATATAAATCCGAACACCCAGTTTAAATGGTTTTATTTTAATAAAAGTTGGTGAATGTATTTATCTTACTGTAAATAACAAGTAAAAAATTTTTCAGCCTTATCAGTTGGACATTCCGGTTTTTATACTGCTTTTTTTAATTCACTAACGCTCTAAAAATGAATATTTCAGCCGTAGTAAAGAGTTAACGTTGGTTCTTGACATCCTTTACGATCGGTTACGATGCCCAGAGTACGGAGACCTGTACGATTTCGTCAACTTAGTGAGTTTGATAGGGACCGTATAGTGGGACTTCGGGAAGCTGGACTTTCTTTTCGGGCAATTGCAGTTAGAGTGCAAAGAAGTGTAGACACTGTGGTTAGGTGTTGTCAGGCATGGCTTCGAGAAGGCCGTACGCAAAGAGCAAGGGGCACTGGACGCCGCCGTAGAACAACAGACCGTGGAGATCGCCGCCTAAGATTATTGGCCTTAAGGGACCGTTTCTCCACTACCAGGTCCATTGCAAATGAATGGTTTGCAGAACACGGAAGACTTATTGGGATGCGAAGTGTTTACCGACGAATGAGAAGTTTTCGCTTGTTTTCATACTGGCCACACTGGGTCCTCCCTTTAACTCGAGAACACCGACGTAATCGCCTTGAGTGGTGCAGACAACGGTCACTCTGGGATCAGGAATGGAACAGTATTGTCTTTAGTGACGAGTCTCGATTTTGCTTAGGCATGCACGATGGTCGTGCCAGGGTTAGAAGGCGACGTGGTGAAAGGAGGAATCCACAGTTTTTTGTTGAAAGACATGTTCATCACACTGTTGGAGTTATGGTTTGGGGTGCTATAGCTTATGGTTCCAGGTCACCTTTAATCTTCATCAGAGGTAACATGAACGCGCAGCGTTATATCCACGAAGTTTTAGAACCCCATCTTTTACTCTATCTTGACACCCTGGCAGATCCAACTTTCCAACAAGATAATGCCCGACCACATGTTGCAAGAGTCACAATAGACTTCTTTCAACATAATGATGTCACACTGTTACCATGGCCACCAAGATCTCCCGACTTATGCCCAACTGAGCACGTGTGGGATATGATGGGTAGGAGATTGCTCAATTTGCAACGTCCTCCTCAGACTCTAGAAGCACTTCGAGAGGAGTTGGTGGTTGCCTGGAATGAGATACCACAGGAGGACATTGACCACCTGATCAGAAGCATGCCTAGGCGCGTTGGAGAATGCGTAGCACATCAGGGTGCATCCACACATTATTAAAGGTCAAAGGGCTTTAAAGCAGTGCAATCATTTTGAAATTTTTATCATTTACTTATTATGCTTCATTAAGTACTTAATACAAAATTTTATTAAAATAAAACCATTTAAACTGGGTGTTCGGATTTATATGTCACTTAGTATATAAAAATAATGATGTCCTCGACATCGTTAAAAATCCTTTGTCAAATGGCAGATCCAAATCCGAGCAAATATCTTATGTTGAAGCTCATACTGTGTTGATTATGAGATCTAACATATCATAGGGTGTATACATTTGACACTTACCCCTCTTGAATCCCTAAACAATATGGCAGCGTGGTGTGGATCCAGAAAAGCATCTGACGCCCTGTGGATGTTCGGTATGGGTCCGATGGATTGTCTGCGCCTTTCTGGGTCCAATGATTTCTGTCTAAGGTGAGCACCTGAAAAGAATAAACCACAAAATTACATATCTATCAAAATTGTTCGAAGCTGTAGGATTGGAAATCAGTGTGTACAAAAAATCATGCTAAGTATTTTTACGATCCTACCGGCACCTCTGTAGGGGCGCCCATGCTTTGGTTTATCATTGCTGGTTATAAGTATACCGGTGACGTACAAATATGTTAAAATGTTATACTCGTATATGAGTCAGGGTGACACACCATCCCCTAATGATGTGTAAAACGAAAAAACAAATATATTTTATTATATCAGTATGTAACGAAAAAACCGCTACCCACCAAGACGAATTGCATCTCGTGCAGTGTCATGGTGAGACTCTGTCTGGTCTGTTGGTCGCACACTTCGGGCGAAGAAGCATTGTGGTGTGTCTGCTGGCTCAAGAACTAGATGTATATTCTTCAATAGGAAGCTTTATGAAGAGATTCAGCAGGATGTGAACACAGCATGCAGGCCCGTTTTATTAAGTCTCATCCTTCGACGTATAATTCTAAGAATCTGTTTTTATAATAATATGCAATACATTTTCCAGCCTTCAGCCATAACATGTCACTATAGAGAAGAGTCCAGATTGGGCTGTTGATGTTCGGACTTCCATTGCCTATATGATTTCTTGGACAACGTTTCAGTTGGTCAGTAAAAGTAACTGACTGTTGAAAATTACCGACCAATCAAAACGTCGGGCATCTAAAAAATTGCAGTTGTCTCAGCAAATATGGACAAATGGAACTTGAATATGCATCATATACGAGGGTGGTCTGGAAAGTTTCCGACCTAATAAAGCTACAAGACATTTTTTTTATTTTTCAGCATAGTCCTCTCGTCTCAGAAACCCGTCCAGATAGTACTCGGCGTTTTTCTCTGCAAAATAGTCATTCAAGAAGGTGATTGCCTCTTCACTTGAGGAAAATCTCTATCCTCCGAGCGCAATTTTTAGATGAGGGAACACAAAGAAGTCGCTCGAAAACCCTTATTGCTAGTTACAGAATGAATATACGTAATTGAAGAAAAAGCATTCTCAGTTCATTTTTTTTTTAAATAATCGAGGAAGACTTTCGTACGCACTGGTATTATAACTGTTCGACGGGGCTTTAAAGACCTTTATACGTTTATTTGATGACATGCGATACGTGAGTCTCTTCGAGGAAAGGATCCTAAAAATAGATGAGATAATCTTCATTCTTCGAAGTATTTTCGTATTGGCGCTGGTGAACGTCTATTCGTTATTTCCCACCTGAACAACTATAGCCCGAATGTTGTCGCCGTATCTGATTATTTATATTTCTTAGACATTTTCGCTTGTACAACGTATTTGGCCTCAGAGGCGTCACATATACAAAAACCACCATCGGCTTATCAGGGTGAAAAATCGCGTAAATTTTCAGCCTCGTATAAAAACTATTTCTATCGTTGTTTTAAGAGAATAATAATAATAGATGGCCTTTATTTTACCTGGAGGTTTAAATGTTCTTCAGGGCTAAAAAAATACTAGTAACGGGTGTTTTTTCTTTCGAGGTATAGAACTTTAAGTTGGCATTACGTTTAAAGGACTACATCCGTGCCAGCCGTGGCAATCATATGCCAGAAAACATATTTAAAATTTAATGCCACAAGATTATCTTTCGAATAAAAAAAATTCATGTCAGTCGAGTAATCCATCGTTGTTTTATTGCAATTCTTCTAGACCTCTAAAAAAACACCCTTTACATGCAAATACAAAAAAATACGAATTGTGCAGCATCGTAGCTCAGCTGTTATTTTAGTATTTTGGATCCGTGCATCAGGTTCACATTCCTACCGTGTGCAAAAATATGGAGTAAGTAAAATACTTATTTATATTTGTAGTTTAAAGATCCACCTTTTCAAACACTTCAACAATCTACAAAATATTTGTAATAAAAAAACCTACTTCCTGAAAAACAATCGTCGTCAAAAATGCACTTTCAGCAAATAACTGATAGTAGGACTTTCCACGAATGTCAGCATAAAACGACAAAAACAATTCAAAAGCTTGACCTTCATCTTTTTTGTAAATAAGTGTTGCATATCACCATTTTTGGTATGCAATAAATGTTTGGAGGAAACCTTTTAGAAGTGATACGAATACAAAAATATAAATCACGTTGAAAGGGCAGGCAGCCGGTTAAATCCGACATGTCATTCATGTGGAAACTATGGGTTTGTCAAAAACGGACGCAGGAAAGTAAACGCATATTAAAACAAGAAAGATTGATATTCAAATCAAGTTGGGTACTTTATTTTGAAGGTTCATTTATACCATTTATGTATGAAAAATAATATCGCTCAAATGTTCACCACGACTGGATTTACAGACGTCCACGCGATGGTCGAAATTTTCAATGACATTTTGCAACATGGTCGGTTCTATGGCATTTATCTCGGCAATGATGTTGTTTTTGAGTTCTTGGAGGGTGGCTGGTTTGTTGACGTAGACTTTGCTTTTCAAATATCCTCATAAAAAGAAGTCCACGGGAGTAATCGCACGATCTTGGTGGCCATGGCACATTTCCTCTGCGCGAAATCACGCGATCACCGAAGAAGGACTGCAATCGATGGATATTGACGTTGGTTGTGTGGCATGTTGCACCGTCTTGTTGGAAATAAACATCGTCCATATCCATTCCTTCAAGTTGCGGCAAAAAATAGTCCTCTATCATCACGTGGTATCGCTCAGAATTGACGGTAATGGCGTCCCCGGCAGCATTTTCGAAAAAGTAAGGTCCGATAATGCCTTTTGACCACAATGCACACAACACAGTCACTTTTTGAGGATGCATCGGCTGCTCTTGATACTCACGGGGATTTTCGTTCGCCCAGATGCGGCAGTCTTGCTTGTTTACCGTCCCATTCAAAGTGAAATGCGCTTCGTCGCTGAACATGATTTTTGATGAAAAATTGGCATCAATTTGGCGGTGTTCAAGGAGCCAATCTGAGAACGTTCGGCGCGAAAAATGGTCGGCCCGACGCAGCTCTTGGGTCAATTGGATCTTGTAGGCGTGTACATTCAAATCCTTGTGGAGAATGCGGAGCAAACTGGTTCTCGAAATGCCCAATTCTTGGGATCGACGCGTTGTTGATTGTTTCGGATCGTCTCTCACACTCTCCTTCACAACAGCAATATTTTCCGGTGTGCGAACGCTCCTGGGCCGGCCAGAGCCTGGCAGATTTGCCACGGAACCTGTTGCCTCGAATTTACGCACCAGACGACCGATGCTTGTTTCGTTTGGGCGGTTGTTGCGACCGAAATGTTCACGAAGCACGCGAAACGTGTTTTTTATTTTTGCACCATTTTTGTAGTGCTCTTGAATAACTTTAATGCGGTCTTCAATCGAATACGACTCCATAGCGATCAATGGTAAACATTCAACTAACAAAATGACATGTCGGTGACAGAAAACAAAAATGGCGTCTATGTCAAATTGACGTTTACTTTCCTGCGTCCCTATTGGACAACCCTTTATAAGAATGAATTTAAGAAGTTATGCATTATGAAAGATATACCACTAAATGGTCGATCTATCGTATTTGCAACTAAGTATACAGGGTGTTTCACAACTTATCCGACAAATTTTAACCAAATATGCACTGTTACGAAAAAAGTTGATTTCTCAAAAAAAAAAAATGTAATAAAAGTCCTACAGAAATTAAGTTATAAACCTGAGTTTCAATAATAAATTGTAAAATAAATATCTGTATTTTGCGGTCATCGTCGTGATATTAGAACATGCATTAATAATTTATTGTAGCAAATGTTGTACCAAACAACTGACGAAAACAAAATACCAGGAATTTTTTGTTTTTTCAAACTGATAAGAACGTGTAAATAATGTTTAATCTGTATCGTGGGTGATCTGAATGGAGAACGGTCGATTTTTGTGAAGTTAAATAAGAAAGTATTTTGCGAGATTATGTTTTGAGTTATTTATTAATAAAAAAGGCACATGTGTACACTAATGAGGAGTTAGTGGACATTGTTTTAGCGTACGGAGAAGCAGGGCAACATTCGCGAGCGGCTTCTCGTTGGTATGCGCAGCGATTTCCAAATAGGCACATACCACATCACGAAACATTTAGTTCAATTGTTTTACGTGCACGTGCTAGTGGAGATTTGCGCCCCAGACGTGAAGTGGATGGGGGTCGGGTTCCCCCACAATGGGTTTTAAATGCCGAAGACGAAATTTAGATTATTGTGGCTACCCCCTAAGAGTATTATTTTGTTATCTAGATTTCTGTAGGACTTTTATAACATTTTTTTTTTGAAAAATCAACTTCTTTCGTGAAAATGCATATGTGGTTAAAATTTGTCGAATAAGTTGTGAGGTCGATCCTCAGAAGCCCAAATGCCAATCTCTGACATATCGATAAATTTTCATTATTTTAGTCATTATACTAAATGTCGAATTTAGTCACCACATGAAAAATACATTACCCGAATATGACACAGACCGCCTATACACTGGAAACTGATATGACATTACTTTATGAAGTAATAGTAACGGCAATAACAACAAACTAAAATCACTTGGTTGCTTTTTACCAAGCGATTCAACATACTCGAGATAAGAGATAACAGCGATTATCTCCGTTGTTTGTTGATCTAATTGCCTTAGAAATTGAATCGGTTCTTAAATTTTGCGGCAAGTTCACTGGTCGAAACTAATGCACCGCAACTGTACGATGAACTGTTTTAACCTCTGAATTGGGGATCTTATTTAATTGGTTATATAGCGATCAATGCATATCAATTTTCATCTCTTTCAATTGAAGGTTCCAAAGCGAGAGCCGGCTAAGACCAGTTTTTACCTAAACTGAGATATCACACTATCTATGCATATTTTGAAATTATATCTCTAGTGCTTCAAAATACGTGCAAGTAGTTTTTCCCTCTGAAATAAACACCGGATTCTTCGAGTGAACTACAAATATTCTAGTGATCTTTTAATAAAGTCTTAATTTTTTTTTGAAAAATGCTATGACAACAGCTAAAAGATGAGCTCTGGATATCAAACTAAATTTGAAATGCAAAATTTAAAAATAGACATTTCAACATGCTCCCAGAAGTATACAGAATAAACTAACACATATTTTGAATAATATGCATCTTAAGGAGGCTCCGACGCAGTGAGTTTCAAGCCATTTACAAGGGTTCAGCTGCTTCAAAACTGACACTCCATTTTTCAATATTTTTGAATGAAATTCATACAGTATGTTGAGAAGATAATTGCCCAGGGTGCTATAGGAGCACTTTTTTAAAATTTGTTTTTGCACAACTTTTATGATGGGTTGAAGTGGGCACTTTTTCTGTTCAACTTCGCGATTTTTTTAAAAAGAACCTAGTGAAAAAAATGAAAACGTGGCTCTATAGCACCCTGTGGGGTTTAGTTTTCAGCACTCTGTGAAAATTTCATCCAAATATATAAAAAAATAAAGCGTCAATTTCGAAGCGGACGAATTTTGTCTACTGTTTCGTGCTGCCGACAACTCAAGCGTTGCGGCGCAATGTACGGACTAAGAAAGGACGTATTCAGATCACTGATCAACAGCCAAAAAATATCCTAAATAAAATCAACAAAATATTACTATTTTAAATGTGCTAAAACCGGAATGAAACTTATTTTTTCAATATTAGTTCAAGTTTTAGAGATACTTATATGTGTTCCTGCTGTGACAGTGTTAATATACTGTAAATCACAAAAATGCACGTGCTACATTTTTATATTCGGCAAGGAAAGATGACGTAATCGGCATGATTGTGTTACGTTATACATACGTGTACATTATATTGTTTTATATAAGCCATTTTTTCCTCAGTTGGCTGACAGCGTTCATCCAAGATGTCTCGAAAGTGTGTAAACAATCCAGATCAGTTTTGTTACGTGTGTGGTGATGTGACTTTTGCGTCTCAGAGACGGTCTATTACTCCACTAATAACAAAGGCATATCAGCTTTATTTCGGTTGTAAACTAGGTGATCAAGACAAACAGTGGGCACCCCACATCTTCTGTAATACATGTTCTTCAAGTCTGAGGAGCTGGTTAAATGGCAAAAAAGGGTCTATACGCTTTGCTGTCCCCATGGTTTGGAGAGAGCCTACAAATCATATTAATGATTGTTACTTTTGCATGGTACCTTGTGTTGGACAAGCCACAGGTATGTCCAAGAAAAAAAAATCAGTTATTAACTACCCAAACATACCATAAGCGATGAGACCTGTGCCTCACAGTGACGAAAATCCTATTCCAAAACTCCCAGAATCCTACACTTGCGAATCAGAAAACGAATCAGATCATGGCGATCGAGTGATTCGTCAGGAAGAAGATATGCCATCAACGTCAAGAGATCCTGATTTTATACCGAGCACGTCATGCCACCAACCGCACAAAATAACACAGTCAGAATTAAATGATCTTGTAAGAGATTTAGAACTTCCAAAATGTAAGGCAGAGTTACTTGGATCAAGACTGCAGCAGTGGAACTTGTTAGAAGACGATGTTTCGGTATGTGTTTTTCGTATACGCCACAAAGACTTTTTTCAATATGGAGAATAACTTGGTTTTCTGCAGTAACATTAACGGCTTACTGGCGGCTTTAAATATAAACTATAACCCAGAAGAATGGAGATTGTTTATAGACAGTTCAACATTGAGTTTAAAGGCAGTGTTATTGCATATTGGAAATATTTTACCATCTCTTCCTGTAGGGTATGCAGTTCACATGAAAGAATCATATGACAATATGAAGTACCTATTGACATGCATAAAATACGATGAGCACCAATGGCATATTTGTGGCAATTTGAAAGTTGTTGCACTTTTACTTGGGCTGCAGGTAGGCTACACAAAGTTTTGCTGTTGTTTGTGTGAATGGGACAGTCGGGCAAAGGCACTTCATTACTCCAGACAAAACTGGCCTGTTCGTCAATTCCTAGAGCCAGGTCAAAAAAATGTACAGCATATGCCATTAGTAGATTCGAAAAAAAATTTATTACCACCACTGCATATCAAGTTGGGCCTAATGAAAAACTTTGTCAAGGCATTAGATAGAGATGGGTCAGCTTTTCAATACCTGCGTCAGAAATTTCCAAGACTAAGTGAGGCAAAGGTTAAAGAAGGTATTTATGTTGGGCCACAGATTCGAAATATTTTGAAAGATACACAGTTTGAAAACACTTTAACAGGTATTGAAAAAACTGCTTGGAATGATTTCCGTCTGGTGGTCACTAATTTCTTGGGAAATAGAAAAGCTGACAACTATAAAACCCTTGTCAAAAATATGCTGTCATCGTATCAAAAGATGGGCTGTAATATGTCTCTTAAGATACATTTCCTACACTCACACCTGGACTTTTTTCCTGACAATTGCGGAGCCGTAAGTGATGAGCACGGCGAACGTTTTCATCAGGATATTTCAACAATGGAAAAAAGGCACCAGGGAAAGTGGAATCCTTCCATGCTTGCAGACTACTGTGGGACTCTTGGTAGAGATGCTCCAGAAACGATCCATAAAAGAACAGCAAAAAGGCAGCGTATATAGTGATTCTTTCTTAAGTATATGAATCTTGTTACTTTTTTTAATATATCCTTAAAAATAAAAAGTTTTTTTTCTAAACCGCAACTAATTTTTTATTTCATTGTCATTTTTGGATTCAGCGCCCCAAAATTAACAAAGAAGTGCACTTTTCCCACACGATACAATTAAAAAACTAAAATTTGTTGTCCAGTGAATTTGGTAGATTTTAGACCTGCATTTTCATTTGAATTTCATGACCCGTGAAATGTACCCATTTCGCCGTTAACTTTAATTTGTGCTCTGCAGTTTGTGATGTTTTTCTGGATATAAACAGGACATAATTGCCTAAGGTGCTACCAGAGCTTTTTACAAAATTTTGTCTTTGCGCAAGAATTATGGTGGGTGGAAATGCCTACTATTTGTGCTCAACTTCTTGATATTTTAAGAAGATCCTAATGGATAAAATCGAAAAAGTGAATCGTTAGCACCCTGTGGACTTTGTTTTTAGTACGGTGCAAGAGTTTCATTTGGAAATAATGAAAAATGAAACATAAGCTGTGAAGTACAAATCGGTTTTTGGACGAATTTCGCCTACTGTTTCGTCCTGCCAGTCCAAGCGATGCGACGGTGCGTTCCGACTAAGAAAAAATGTATTCAAATAATTTGATATCTTTCCTAAAATAAATTCAAGAACTCAAATTAAAATTCGTTTATTCATGTCAGTAAACACAATTATCTTTACAAGGGTCATGTGGTACATGGTAACAATTCAATGAGGGCCATAAAAATATCGTATGCCGTCAAAATAAGAGGAAACAGTTAGGTAGTTTTTGCAAAGCAATAAACAGGTAAGCTTATACCTGGATTAAGTACATTTCTTGTCTACTGTAATAGGTAGATGGAGGCGATGCTGCCAGAAATGGATGTGTGCGATCAATAAACAAACCACAAGACTGAACTGCGGTGTCCAATGATTTTTTTATTGTCTTTTTTATTGCGTTACTAGAAAACTCTGTTGGGTATATGATGGAGTTTACTAGAACTTTACAGCTTGTTTTCTGCCTTCTTCTACAAACTTCACCAAATCGAGACGCTGTCAACCTTATCCTCCGATGAAGGCGCGACAAAGTACAGTCCTGTGATTTGGTGACTTGTTCGATCTGCAAAATCACGTCGTCACTATAAAAATTTTCGCTTAGCAGCCTCCAAATCAATGTAGTTAATGTCAGGTTTTTGATTGACTTCGCCATAAAACTATTCATTTTCTTTGAAATTGCTATCCGTATTGTTAGTTATTTTTATATCAGCTTTTTTTGGTCGGAGTTTCTTTTCAAGATTCTTGAGTCTTTGTTCCATCTTAGCGATAAGCGAGGTTGGACTAAGCTTAGAACGCAAATGTATTTAGACCACATATACAGGCCGCTGGGTATTGTGGCTCACTGCAGCTGCAGTACAGCTTCCATGGTATGACCTCTCTTCTTGCAATAATTTATTCTCTTACCCCAATGTATTTTGCGATTATAGAGTTGAACTGATCCACACTATTGTTACCTCATCATGAATTAAACTCACTGCATTCGTAATTAAAATGGTCGCAAATGACCCTTTATCGTCCATTATCAGCCTTGATAAAAAAGGGACTCAAGAACAATCACACCAACAACAATTTAACACAATATCGACGAACAGTAACAAGGGGAGAAAAATACCAAATGATCACTTGCGATTTAAATTCTAGATCGCTAATCGAAATCCGAATCTGTTATTATAAAAATTTACCTTGGTATGCACCCGCAGTCGTCCTTTCCTCTTTTAAATTAGCGCCGACGACCGTCTAAGCCCAGCCCACCCTCATTTCCTTTTCACCCCCCCGTTAATTCAAGGAACTGGTGTAACATGCAGTCGGCTTCTATTTCTTTCTAACATATGTGTCTATACACACTTCTCTCTCTCGTACATATTTATAAGACAAATTTGGTTCTCAGTGTATATCAGATCTTCAATCATCTTGAAAGGATTTATTTTCAACTCAAAGTGTGGTGTTTGATTTTTAAAGTTATCTTACACTTGACTTGATGTCAGCGACAAAGTACTCTGCCAACAAAAACAATGCGTACGTGTTAAAATTATCGTATACGAATCAAAAGTTTACTAAGCGAATATCACAGACAACATTTGTAGGAGATGAGCCTCGCACAAGCCAACTATTTGCCCCCTATTAAACTCGCTAAGTTGTTGAAAATGTTCTCGTCTTCTCACTCTAGGTTTAATGAACAGATTAAAACAGCTATTCACAACGTATTATACGATGATCAAATGCTAATTGTAGCTACAAAACACAATTATCGCTAACTTGCTTTCTTTGTAACAACATACGATATCACAAAAACCACTTGAGAAGCAGATCGTTTTTTGTTCCAACTCAAACAAATATATACACCTAGAAAATCTTTGTAATAAATTCATTATTATTTAATAGTATAAATAAACAAAATCCACCAACATTCTTATTCTTAACCGGAATGAAAATTACAGTATATTTGCAATTAAGATTTGCACGATACATATCTCATCAATAAACATGAATACATGAAAAGCTTGTAAATTTCACCGAGTCCTGTGTATCATTTTGAATGAAGGTGATATCATCGGGATATGGTGCTATATTTATAAAGGTTAACAATTACGTTTTAGCTGCTGTCACTATTGACTTGCAAATGAACCGTGGTCATGAACATCTGATGATATTTCTATTTGTTTATTGGTTAGCAAGAACATTTTATAAATAGAATTGATAAACGAGAACTCCTTCATGGAAATATGTATTTTTTTTTGTTCGAACATAACTGACGAAAATATACGATAATAATGAAGCTATTTTTTCAGCATTTTTGAATTCAGACTAATGAAGACAATTTTTATTTTTGTATTCCTGACCATCAAACCAACGTTCTTGGTTCGATCAATTGTATGGTGTTTATTCATTTCATCTCAATCTTCAGTTACGAACTCAGGAATCATTCATTGTAAGACGACAAATGTCTTTCTAATAACAGAAGTATACTAAGTGACATATAAATCCGAACACCCAGTTTAAAAGGTTTTATTTTAATAAAAGTTGGTGAATGTATTTATCTTACTGTAAATAACAAGTGAAAAAAATTTCAGCCTTATCAGTTGGACATTCCGCTTTTATACTACTTTTTTTTAATTCACTAACGCTCTAAAAATGAATATTTCAGCCGCAGTAAAGAGTCCACGTTGGCGGATTTTGGTTCTTGACATCCTTTACGATCGGTTACGATGCCTAGAGTACGGAGACCTGTACGATTTCGTTAACTCAGTGAGTTTGATAGGGGCCATATAGTGGGACTTCGGGAAGCTGGACTTTCTTTTCGGGCAATTGCAGTTAGAGTGCAAAGAAGTGTAGACACTGTGGTTAGGTGTTGTCAGGCATGGCTTCGAGAAGGCCGTACGCAAAGAGCAAGGGGCACTGGACGCCGCCGTAGAACAACAGACCGTGAAGATCGCCGCCTAAGATTATTGGCCTTAAGGGACCGTTTCTCCACTACCACGTCCATTGCAAATGAATGGTTTGCAGAACACTAAAGACCTATTGGCATGCGAAGTGTTTACCGACGAATGAGAAGTTTTGGTTTGTTTTCATACCGGCCACACTGGGTCCTCCCTTTAACTCGAGAACACCGACGTAATCGCCTTGAGTGGTGCAGACAACGGTCACTCTGGGATCAGGAATGGAACAGTATTGTCTTTAGTGACGAGTCTCGATTTTGTTTAGGCACGCACGATGGTCGTGTCAGGGTTAGAAGGCGACGTGGTGAAAGGACGAATCCACAGTTTTTTGTTGAAAGACATGTTCATCACACTGTTGGAGTTATGGTTTGGGGTGCTATAGCTTATGCTTCCAGGTCACCTTTAATCTTCATCAGAGGTAACATGAACGCGCAGCGCTATATCCACGAAGTTCTAGCACCCCATCTTTTACCCTATCTTGACACCCTGGCAGATCCAACTTTCCAACAAGATAATGCCCGACCACATGTTGCAAGAGTCACAATAGACTTCTTTCAACATAATGATGTCACATTGTTACCATGGCCACCAAGATCTCCCGACTTATCCCCAATTGAGCACGTGTGGGATATGATGGGTAGGAGATTGCTCAATTTGCAACGTCCTCCTCAGACTCTAGAAGCACTTCGAGAGGAGTTGGTGGTTGCCAGGAATGAGATACCACAGGAGGACATTGACCACCTAATCAGAAGCATGCCTAGGCGCGTTGGAGAATGCGTAGCACATCAGGGTGCATCCACACATTATTAAAGGTCAAAGGCCTTTAGAGCAGTGCAATCATTTTGAAATTTTTATCATTTACTTATTATGCTTCATTAAGTACTTATACAAAATTTTATTAAAATAAAACCATTTAATCTGGGTGTTCGGATTTATATGTCACTTAGTATATTAAGAATCACGATATACAAATAATTCAAAAATATAAATAAAATATGAATCTTGCAAAACGGGTAACCTACGTACACTCGGGCCATGAATGAAGGTTAAAGCAACAATAAACGGATATCAAACACGCTTTAGTCAATAGACACAACCGCCAGATGATCTGATCGCTTGTAACAACCTGTAGCCTTGCATCCCACATCTTAAAAATAGCGCATTACTAGGGCAAGGTAACGCGTACAGAGGTCAATACACATTTAACACTCACCTCACCCAAGCATAGTCCTAGAAATCGGAATGTCGAGCGTTACCATAAGCAGTGGGGGCTTTGGGGCGCGTTTTTCCCCAGATAACACTTTTTTCAAGTAGGTCTTAAATATTTAATCATATTGTATTTTGTTGTAAATAAAACAGAGAAAAGGTAGTTCATTCGACATTCGTTTTCTAAGCGAGATCGTCATTGTCATTTTCAAAAGGAGAGTATATCATGTCATATTTACAGAATAGAAATCCCAGACCTTCTAAATAAGACATTTTATAGGAATTCAGTAGTAACAGAGCTGTCACTACTGCTTTGCCTACTCACGATTTGTAACTTTTTGAAAGGTCTCCAAAATGAGGTTCATATCCACCATAATGGGTACGAAAATAAGCAAAATTGCAGATTCTGGGGGGCTGAAAATCCACCAATATCATGGACAACCTCTCTATCCTGAAAAAGTGCGGATTGTGGGCTGGTGGCATCGTTAGACTGTTCTTCTTTGAAGATGCCGAAGAAAAGGCCAACGGGGAACATTATCCGGCATGTTAACAGACTTTTTGTGGCCACAATTGGATCGTATTGGTGCGAACGATCTTTGGTTTCATCAAGACGGAGCAACGGCTCACACATCTCGCCAAACAATCGCCTAATTGCACACGAAATTTCAAGACCGCGTAATTTCACGAAATTCGGATGTCAGTTGACCCCCGAGATCGTGCGATTTAACACCTCTTGCCTATTTTCTTTGGGGATTTTTGAAAGGAAAAGTGTGTGCGAATGGTCCCCGGACAATTCAAGACCCAAAGCGCAATATTCGGACTGAAATTATTATTATTCTGGGAAAAGTCATTCAAAATTTTGATGTTCGGATGTTGGCTCGTAAACAAAGCCGCGGTGGTCATATGACTGTTATTTTTCATACATAAATGGCATAAACCAACCTTCATTTATCAATAAAAAAAAATCGATTTCACCTCGTAAACAGCGTGTTGATTTTTCAAATAGAAAAAAGTAATAGATGACGCACCCTGTATAATAAGTTAGATGCAAGCTAACAGAACATAATAGAAAAAGGAAAGTTCAAAGAACTTTTATTTTATTTATATTACTATATTTATTTATTATTTCGGCAGTTAGTGCAGTCTGGTTTTCGATTTTTTTTTAAAAATGCACTTTTTCGCTCATTTCCCTGGTCTAGCAAGGACATTAATTCACTCAAAGGTCACTCACCACTATAATCCCACAGTCCGTACAGCCTATAGAACACCCCGATCACAGTGCACCACAAAGATTTCAGAATGTTCACCAGTCGATCCAGCAAATAATCATGGATCATCGTTCATTTGTCTCTGGTTTACTGACAAGATGAAGCAACATAACCATGATCGTAAAGGTTACCGCTCAGCACGGTTCGTGAGGTTCCATCAAAACAATTTTTCGATTTCGGTGTTGCTTCTTCTTGGCGACATCCAAACAAATAAATAACGATGCGTGACCGTACAGTATTGTACAGATTAATTGATCTAAGGTTGATTGGGACAAGTTATTAGTCAGGGATCCCACGTACCACGAAATTCTTGAGGTGCCGCGACAATGAGATCGACAAGACTACAGTATATTCAGATAAGAGATAGACCGGATGTAAACAAAAGGTTCGGGTGATTTTCACGCTAACGCCGCCGTCTCGACGTAAAACAGGAGCCCTTATTGGTCAATTCGCAATTAAATGCCTATGCCGAGCGGCAGAGCAGTCGTATCAAGGCAGAGTCACATTCAGGTTCAGACGTGTTACGTATGTCGTGTGCATCATTGCAATTTGATATTTCTTTTGACGTTTTCGTTTGTTATCTTATTAAGTTGTTGAGTTTGTCGTTGTTATTGTTATACCTTGTTATTGATTGTTATTGTTATCAACTGCTTGCGCAAAATGCCCAGTAGTACAGATACTGCCGATGAAGTTGTAAACTCCTGTAGTCCACCTAGGAAACGCTCTAAAAAAAGACACCTGAGTGCAGAAATGAAAGAGGTCATTTTGAATATATATAAGATCGAGCGCGAGGAGAACGAGGCATCAACCATCAAAGAAATTGTTGTGAAGGTTTCTCACAAAGTTGGGGTGTGTCGCGCATCAGTGTTTAATGTGTTAAGACAATACAAAAAAATCACACCTTTTCTGAGCCAATGACCAGTAAACATCGCAAAAGTATTGTTAAATCATTGGATGAAGCTGATAAGCATGCGATTAGGAGGAAAGTGCATGAATTCTTCTTTAGGAATGAAATACCTACTATAGATAAAGTACTGCAGGAGGTAAATGGAGATACAACGTTGCCAAATTTCAAACGATCAACTTTCCATGCGTTACTGAAGCATTTAAATTTCAAATGGAAAAAACGGGGTCGTAATAGTTTACTACTGGATAGAGAAGAAATTGTGCGATGGAGGAGGGATTATTTAACAAAAATTGGGAAATATAGAAATCAAAACAGGAAGATTTATTACCTTGATGAAACGTGTGTAAACGCAGGACACACTACAAGTAAAGTATGGGTTGATGATTCTGTAACTTCATCCAGGAGGGCCTTTCTAGATGGACTGTCCACCGGATTAAAAAATCCAGCAGGTAAATACGAGTAATAGACAACAATCGGATGTTTTTCAAACCTTGGGAACAAGGTTCTAAACATTAATTCCATGGGGCAGATAAAACATATTACAAGTAACAAAACTTTTATAACTTTCGATAAAATGCGTGGATGTTTTATTGTCATTTTCATTTGTTTCGATATTTCAATAATTTTTTAATATAGTATAAGTTTTATATTGTGTACCGTTCCTAATATTTCTAATCATTTTAATTCATACTTTAAGCTTTATAAAGTTATAATTTGTTAATATTAATATTTGCGCGTATTTCAGGTTCCTGATCATTCATTTTTTTTTGGTTTATAACTTTAAATTAAATTGTGAAGCGCTGAGTAATCATACTACGTTCAATATTCTTTCTTTCAATATGACTAAATAATCCCAATTATAGCAATCTGATACAAATGTCTCAATGTTTTTTCGCTGAATGTGATGAAAACATTTGAAAAAGTTTCGCTTATTGAAATAAATCTACACCAGTTAGTACTTCGATTTCCAGGTAAAGGGAAAAGGCTCATTATCTCTGCCATATTGGCAGTGAGGATGGATTTGTTGTTGACGGTCTGTGGTGCTTTGAGTCTAAAAAAACTGGAGATTACCACGAGGAAATGAATGGCGAATCGTTTGAACAGTGGTTTTCAAAAATTTTACTGAACTTAGAGGAAAACGCAGTAATTGTGTTGGATAATGCGCCTTATCATTCTCGAAGAATGGAGAAGGTCCCAACAACGGCTTCAAGGAAAGTTGATGTTCAAAATTGGCTCCGCTCGAAAGATATCAACTTTGAAGAAGCAATGCTGAAAGTACAATTATTAAGAATTTTCAAGGATCACAAGGCGGAATATCAAAAATACGCCATTGACGAAATGGCAGCAAGTCAAAATAAAACTGTGCTCCGTTTATCTCCATACCATTGCGCGCTCAATCCCATTGAGCTCATATGGCAGAGGTTAAAAATTATATAGCTAAGCACAATACAACTTTTAAATTTTGTGACCTCAAAGGACTTTTCAAAGAAGCACTAGAATTAATAACAGCGCAAAAATGGGAAAACTGTATTAAGCACGTGAAAGACAAAGTTGAAAAGAGAATGTGGGAACTGGACAATATTTTAGAGGAACAAGTCGAGCCATTCATTATTGACGTTGGTGCTTCAGGCAGTAGCGATGATGAAAGCTCATCAAGCTCATCTTTCCAATAAAAGATGTCGTTCATCAAATTCGGTAAGTTATAAGTAATTATAAAGTTACTGTATTTTTTAATTAATTATTGACATTTTTGAACCCATTTTGGCAAAACCTATTCAAGAATCTACTTTCTGACAATGTTCAACCATGCACATTTTTTTACGTTTTGAACGTTTTAATTTGGTTACATATTTACCTAGAAATCAAAAAATATACTAATCAATATTCTAAAAGCAATTTTAAGAGATATACGATTATTTTTAATTTAGGCTAATTTAAACGCCATTTTGAGATTATATTCGACTGTATTTCACCAAACATCAGGCGGCATCCGAAGCTGGAAATCGAAGCGAAAATTTTGAAACCCTTATGTATATTTACATCATTATATATTTCTTACCCCACCCCCACATGATCCTATATCCATCACCAATCGTATACACATCGAATTGTGCTAATTTACTACAAAGTTACGCAAAGCAGCATCTACTATCTAAAATATGTACTGCGTGACTCTTAATACGTCCCTGCCGAATGTTACAGCGTTCGATGATCACGTGGTCTTGTTTATGTCCGGTCTATCTCTTATCTGAATATACTGTAAGTCAGGAAATTTGTTACTGTCTCACTTTCTCTGTGAAATATTCATACTCAAAGGAAACACGAAATTGAGGATTTATTTCATCTCCTAATACCGTTTTGTTATTTTTATAATCTATAAGGGTTACGTTTTCCACAAACAGCCGCATAAACATCCCAAAGGACTAGAAACAATCAAACGTCAAAATTGTTCAATAATACAGGGTGTTCCTTAATGATATGCGAATATTTAAGGGTGTGAATCTACATGAAAAATTAATGTTAGTTTGCTTTATAAACTATAGTCCAAAAATATTTGGGGGTGTTGAAGTTTTAGGAAAAAAATTGAAATTAATTAATATTTTCAGAACCGCTTCAGATATTTCACTGAAATTAAGTATGTAGTGGAAGTTAATAAAGTTGCATATTTTTCAATGCAAAAATAATTTTTATTTTTAACAGTGGCGTGCGTGCGGATATTGACTTCGATATTTTTTAAGAAAAAAATGTTTTTTTCCCAAATAAAAATTATTTTTGAATTCCCCGTTCAATTTAAAACAAAAGATCTCTCTTGGATTGTTTCCCTTCGATGCACCATTTTTGAGTAAAAAAATAAAAACCGTTCTATTGTCCGAGAAAATTAATGTAATAATTGAATGCAATTTAGCAATAAATATCTAGTTGCTCTGGAATATGTCACTGGCTTTTGACATCTGACAAGTCTCTGTTATTCAAATCTGTTCGCTGTGACATCTTTTTCATTATGTATTTTTTACAATCTTGTTATTAATGGTGAATTATTCAAATGCAGAAATGGCGGCATCACGTATATATGGCCTTGCCGACGGTAATGGTGAGCAAGCCAGACGGATTTATCACCAGAGATATCCCGATCGTGCTTTGCCAAATAGTCGAACCTTTCCTAATATTCAACGTCGTCTTGTTGAAACTGGTTCTGTCCGAAAAGGAACATCTGAAGGTAGACCTCTAAGTGTGAGAACACTGTTAAAGCTAAAAATTATTTTTGCATTGAAAAATATGCAAATTTATTAACTTTCAATACGTACTAAATATCAGTGAAATATCTGAACCGTTTCTGAAAATATTAATTAATTTCCATTTTTTCCTAAAACTTCATCACCCCGAGTTTTTGTAAGGAAACATTTTTGATTCACACCCTTAAATATTAGCATATCATTAAGGAACACCCTGTATAATAACTCATGATTCATGATGAACATTTTTTTCACATAGTTTCCTTAAATTTCCAAAGAATTCCAGAATTTGCAGTCAGTCAAAGTTCAAAGTAAGATAAGGATAATGAAACAAATTTGATTTTTATTGCCCTTAGACCCATTTTTCAGTTGTTGGTCTTTTGTGAAAGGATAACGTCAGTTTATTTGGTGCTTTCCATCCCGGTGCAAAACAATATTCCCCAAAATTTTATTTCTTTTTATTGAAGACTTCATAAGAAACGCGTGTAAGCTTTTTTCATTTGGATTCTACTAGTTCAAACGCTGTCCTCGTGGTAGTAGTTGCCCCTAGCTAGCTCATTGTATTGTGAAACATCCCAAAATGATGAGAAAATGAGCACTTCCGAAAAAAAATAAGTAAAAATGAGTAGCCGAAAAATAATGACAAAAAACGTCACCTCGAAGTTTGACTACCTACTTCATGAACACCATGTATAATGGACATTCAGACGGGACCGTGAACTGAAATGAAAACTCGTAAAATCATTAAAAATGGATATAACTGGTTTTTGAGCTTGTTTATTTCCAATACTAAGCACGTGTGTAAAAGATGAGATTGTGATATTAATACTTTTATTTTTACGATCGATCTGTTAGCAAATTCTCTCGAGGTATAGTTTGAGTTCCAGTGAGAATATATTTTGCCGAATACCGAAAACGTTTCTCGAATAATCATTTGCGAGGTGGAATTTCGATAGATAATGAAAAGTACTGTAATCGATTCAATTAATCAGGAGAATAAAAACTATTCGAAAATAATTAGTACTTATAAACCAAATAGCAGGATTTTGTCTTATACGTACTTGAAAACCGTAGTAAATTAATACACAATTAGTATAATTATTCCCACTTTACCGATTTTACCGTAGCAACACAAAATCTGTAAAAACTACCAGTACAAAAAATGACCAATACTAATACTGTAATGTCACGCACTGACAAGCATTCACAAAAGCCTATGAGGAACTGACTGAAAGATGAACGTATGAAATATTGCGGTAAATACTGAGTATGGTCGGAAAAACCTAACTGTCAGCTGAATTTAATAGTCTTAACAATTATTTTTAATCTTCCTACACAATACCAGGTGCAGCGGTCTGAATTACGGGTTTTATTGCTAAATTACGTGAGTCATATCTAAAGATGTCTACAACACAAAATCCTTAAGATTCCCTAAGAGTAAGACCTGATTTCCCTAAGCACCCAAAAATGGTAGTGGATGTTATTTTACTTACGGAGTGTGTCTTGTTAAAAACATCTATTAAATTGGATCGGTCAATGCAAAAGCTTGATAAATTACATAACTTACTTTTTCAGGAGGCAATAAAAATTTTGTCATTGACAAACGAACCAGTCTTGAAGTACTTTTTTTGGCTTAATATAGTGTTTGGCCTTTAGAAGTTTGAAATTTTCAGTTACAATTAAAAATAATAACAGTGATGGAAAGAGTCCGGAGTACTGTTCTGGAGTTACTTTATATCAGGAGGAAATAGAGTTAGTGGTATATAACTTGAACAAAAAATAATATTATTCATATCTTTTATAAAGCCGTGCTAAGCACAGAGGGGGTATTTGCTGCTAAGTCAAAGAAAAATGCGGGATTTCAAGTAAACTATTGTACGTTATGGTCAAAAAACCTTGCCAATTAATAGAGAAAAACGAGTTATCAGTAAACAAATATTCCCGACAATTGCAGATACCCTCATTATTCTTAGCCTGGCAGTATCGCTCAATATTTATATAATTACAATTGAATATTTAAATGTCATATGTTTTAATTTTGCATGTTTGGATAACCTTAAGGTATAATAGAGGAAACCCAGGAAAGCGAAAAATCCATTTTTCCGTCGTGAAAAAGTGCATGGACTTATTCGTGCAACTTTCTTCAATAATAGCAATCGGTTTTAAAAGAACCCGCTTGCTTATTTGACTACCAGATAACAAAATGTATTTATTCAGCAAATTTGCATGATAGGTATTGTGCGTGTAATTAAAGGAACTTATCAGTTATATAAATAGGAGGATAAAGTCAATGGTTTTTGTAGGAAACAAGAGAACCCTTAAATAAGTGATTTTGGGCAAATCGAATAAGACAAAGAGGATACGGGTTTCGACGGTGACATTATTTATTTAAAATTGGTATCTTGGTGCATATATCGCATAAATATCAAAATGAGAAATAAATCAGGGATCCTGGTACTGTTTTTGCATTGATCCATTCAAGTACTCGCCGTCGAGTAGTACATGCACAAACTACCGATGTCCAGAGACTCATGTTGTTTATCACATTGAATGCCACCTTACGAAGCTCAAGGATATAAATATTTTATTAATTTCGTTGCATTCGCGTCAGGCAAACCTGATATAATTTAAAACATAATTAATCACTGACCGCGCTAAATAACAAGTTAAAAGTAGGTATTTGAAGGGGAAGAAATTTATTGACTTAGAAGGGGCACACCAAGAATGTGCATCTACCTTTAATGAAGCTTTTTCAGTAAAAACACATTTTAAAAAATGCATCAGGGATTTGTAATATCACCGAACCAAATTCAGATTAAAAAAAAATTGAGTTAGTTTTTTCGAAAACCCTAAGATTGACCCGCCATTCTAAAATGTACGTCCCAAATCAAACATGGGTTGTTAATGGCAAATAAAATTCAAATTTCTTTAAACTCTTAATAGGGCTTTCCGTGATTTTCCCTCTTTCACTCCTGAGATTTTTTGATTACGTGATTTGTCAAGTAACATTTACTCTACTAATTTTCAAGTTCATTTTCAAAACGGAGAAGCTCTTCACTACTTTTACTGCGCTTAACCAGCTGTTTACAAACTGTAATTTTCCGAGTTGTTCAAACTTTATTACTTGAGCTAGTAGCATTCTGGTCTCAACAGAAAACTTAAAGTACTGAAAGAGTATGCAGTAAACATTAAGTTAAAGTGCTGGGATTTCACGTCAATTTCAATAGTATACTTACAAGAATATCGACGGGGTTTCATCAGTTATAGTTGGTAATAATTCTTCCTAGAGGTAGTTATACTTTCGCCGAGTCGAAAATTTATACAGCACAGCTTTGATGACAAGTGGTCACTTGACTGCTGATTTTTTAAACGAACACCCTTCCCTCATCAGAAAATTATGTCACTTTACAACGAAGTATTGAAATCACGATAAAATATTGTTTTATGGATGTTAAATGGGCTGCCTGTCTGTCCACTAATACTTGGCCCGTCTATAACTTACTTCCGAGAAGTACAGCTCGTATTTAGATCAAATTTTCACACAAGGTTTTGAAAATCTGTCCAGTCGCGGCAATGTCCAAAACGCAAAAAAATCGTCCAAACAACGTTTTTTGAGGCTTCAGAGTCATAGAGTTACGAAAAATTTATAAATTGCCTTGTAAAACCCATTGAAACCAAAATAGTTGGTTGTGCACGAGCAGATTTTTTTTATATAATTTTGATAATCAATTTTGCTTAGAGCAGGATTTATACAACAAGCACATTGTACGTATCACCGAGTAGCACTTATACAGGGTGACTATGAAGTTGAGTCATTAATTTTCAGATAATGATTGTAGAAGGAAGATAAACCAAAATATGTGTGTAAAAATAAAAAAAAAATTACCTTGTTTTATAAAGTATCCTCCCGACAAGTATTTCAGTGCGAGCGCCTGTATTTGATCGTGAGGTCTTGGAGCACCGGCATGCCCTCCCCTGTGAGGTCTTAAGTCACCTGATTCACGAGCCCGTTGTACTACATTAACAAAGGCACGAGGGGTTGGTTGTACTCGATTGGGAAACCGATCCGCATAAACATGTGCCATTTTTTATTTCGTTTGAGCCACGCAGCAAACACCACTATTCACTCACGCGTTACCGACTGACACATTGACTGAATAAAAACATCGTGGTCAGCGTTTCAAATTCTTTCGCTTTTTTGTTTCCGATGCGATGAACCGATAAGGCGGATTATATACGTTGTTGCCAAACACGAGCACATAATATTATTATTGAGACAAGGCGGTACTCAAACTTCTAAAGGGCTATAACTTTGTTACTTTAATTTTACCACAAAAATGTTAAAGGAAAAAAACATTTCTTTTGGTCAGAGCTACTCACTGTTAAAATAAATGACTCAACTTCGAAGTCACCCTATACAATAAAGTTTATTCCACTAACTACAGAAATATGGAGGGTGAGGAGGAGAAGTACTAGCGTAGTACGATTTCTAGTAAATAATTTCTAATAGATTTCGTGTCTCTTGTCTACCAATTAAAAAAATATATATAAAAAAATATATAGCTTGTAAACAACTGTAAAGATCCGCCTCGTACTCCTGCATCCTCCAAGGTCTCCAACATCTAGTGATTCACAGTGTCGAAGGCCTTGGCAAGATCCAAGAATACGCACAGTACCGGTGTACTCAATTCAAATCTTTTTCTAATCTCCCCTTTTTTCTTAGCAATTGCATCTTTGGTTGATATTCCCTCTCGAAAACCGAATTGCTTATTTGAAAGACATTTGCATTTGTCCAAAAATTTAACTAGCCTATTTTTCAATGTTTTCTCAAATATTTTAGCTATAATTATGATGACAGATATTGGTCTATAGTTATTTATCCTGTACTTTTTACATGACCTTTTTTATGCACAGGTGTAATTAAAGCTACTTTGAACCCTTCTGGGATTTCATTAGGAATATAAATCCGGTTGATTAAGTAGCATAGCGACATTGAAATAATGTCAGCAGTATATTTAAATATTTCGGACTTCAATTGTTATTGATTGAGGTTACTTCAGTTACATCTACCGCCTCTAAGAAAAATGTACTTTGATTCATTTTCCTTTGCGGTGTGTCCTGATCATTTTCATAAAAAAATCTGCAGTGGTTGAAACTAGCGGGTTGGGGATTGTAGGGAGTGAGGAGGGTATATGAAAATTGTTGACCTTAGTAAATTTATACGCTTCTATAAGCTAGTGACATATACAGATACAGGCAATATATTTATTTTGTTTCGCAAATTTATTTTCATCAATTGGTCAGTTTGATTTAATCCGTTCAATTTCGTTACTGAATTTTTTCTCAGAGGATTAAAACTGGGCAGAACTTGTCCCTTTATGAAAACGTTGCGTAGGAAGTGCAAAGTCAATCTACTTGACGCCATTTTTTTTATAATAATCAAAATTATTATTATTATCTATGGTAACCGAGGCTTTGGCACGGTCAAAAAAAATACAGACCGAAGGTTCCGAAAAATCTCCACTAGCTACAAGTTATGCGTACTGTGGAAATGAAAATACACATAATCTTGGACTGCGAATTCAGGGAGAATTGAAACGCGACTCAAAATGTGCTGAGCAACGTTAACATCAACGATCATGGGCTTACAGTCCATTTTTCTTTGTTGAATTGAAACCGACTAGGCACTATGAAATATTCTTGATTCCAGTTAGTAACAGTGTATACGAGTACAATATATTTTTTCCGATGCAGGACAAACGTAGGGAAAAAAATGTACAACAAAAACAGAGCCATTTATGAGCGAAACGTTAAACGCAGAGGATGCGCCCATACGGTGTTGCCAAACTGCCAGAAAATATTTATAAACTGCCATGTGGTGTTGGTATGACACTTTTTTTTGGTTTTAATTTTATATTCAGCTATTCCGATATAGAAATCAATTAGAAATGGTACGTAACTGACAATATTAGTAATTTTTATTTCCGAAGCTAAGATTTTCTAGGTAATATAGTACTATAAGAATCGTTTCAATTTGCCTGATATCTGTTGCCACTCTACCAAGAGTTTTAATTGTTTCATCTGAATGTTACAAATCTTGCCGAAGTTAGCTATTCATAATCATTCAATTATCAGACGATTTATCATTGTTTAAAGTATCCTACCCAAAAATAGCAAACCGTGTACTGTATTTCGGAATCCAAAAAGTTATCCGGGATGAAATAGGATGTTTCTCCTTTCCACAATAACTAGAAAAGGTTAGTAACTCATAGATGGGCTGTAGCCAACTATACAGGGTGTCCGCAAAGTTGGGGTTTTCCTTTACAAGACGTGTAGATCTTGAAAACATAAGCAATTTTTCTTAGTACCATATACACCAATGTCTTAAGGGAACCGAGATAAAGGGCTCTGCAACATCAAAAATATCTGAATACCGCCCTGTAGCCACGACATCACCGACTGGTACAAGGTCACTGGCTCAACCCGACGACAGAACTGGGTCGGGGTCAGTGTGTCAGGTCAGTATGCAACCTTCAGCCGACGGTTACGGTCACGCGTGTAGAGGTAATCGCGTAGACGAGAATCCCTCAACAAGCACTAGAGACGTGGCTAGAGAAGTGCAAGTATCAAAAACTAAAGTGTGGCAAACGCTGCATGAAGAGGGGCTGTATCTGTTTCACGTCCAACGTGTACAAGCCCTTCAACCTGACGATTTTCCAGCAAGAGTGCGGTTTTGTAAGTGGTTGTTGCATCAACATGACAATAATCCGGACTTTTTGAAGTGCATATTGGTGACAGACGAATTTACGTTCACGCGTAATGGGGTGAATAACTTTCGCAACACTCATGTTTGGTCAGTAGAAAATCCGCACGCTGTCCGTCGGGCACATTTTCGGTGAATGTTTGGGCTGGCATGGTGAACGGTATGCTCATTGGACCATTTATTCTCCCAAATCGATTGGACGGGATGCAATACCTAGACTTTTTAAGCAACGTTTTGCCTTCCTTGTTAGAAGATGTGCCATTAAGTGTAAAACAATCAATGTGGTTTCTGCGTCTGCTCGGTAGCGCATCAGCTGATTTCATTTTCTGTTGGAGCGGTATGATTTCGGGCAGAGACGTACTTAGCCCTTCTCGTCAACTGGAGAGTGAGTACTTTTTTCTTTATTTTTTTTTTACTTGGTCGCCCTCGTTTCACTACACATTACCTTTGTTATTTCACGGGGAGTTGTTTCTGAAAAGGAAAACCCCAACTTTGCGGACACCCTGTATAGGCATATATGAGCGATCCTTTTTATTTATTGTCTCTAGCTCCACTGCCACTGGATCAATTTTCAAAAACTACAAAGTTTTTTCGTCCTTGGCATGTAACATTGTCTCTAAGTTTCATCAAAATACGAACGGTACTTTCCAACTTACAGAGGGTTCAACGATTAGCTGACAGGCATACCGACGGACAAGAATCACGGTTTTTCATGATGAACATAACATCCAAAAAACAACTCATATTTAGCGACTATAACTGTTCCTCGCCAGTGGAGTGGGAAATGAAAGTAAGATTTGCAAAAGTAATTAATAACATAATGCACCACAAGGCTTCAAGTTTGCTCAATATCATCATCAGAAGTCACTCATCATATTTGCCACCACTGCACTGTTGATAAACTACACGACACTATTTTTCGAACAAACTTTGATCGAACTGACCTCGCACTAGTTACCCGCAAGATCATTCTCGAAGAAAAAACAACCGTAAAGAATTAAAAAACTGCCCGTAAACTTGACCCGTCGTTGTGAAGAGTAGATTCGAACGATGCGACAACCTTGATAGATATTACCGAGCGTTCAAAGCAACGTTTTTGAAGCTCACTACCTTGAGTGCGGTGGACTGACTGCTGCAAGCACGTTTTAATAATTTTTTTATGTAATTTTTCAGTCGGAAAAAAATTCCAAATAAAAGAGTTATGTATTTTTTTAATGTGTATAGATCGTCATCAACTACAATACGCGTACTTTTACATGGTACATTAACGCGTTTAGACAATTAGACCACCGGTAATTTTTTCAATTACGTTCAACTGGTAATGTGACAGGAGTGATAGGCGACAAATAATAATGGAACGCTGGTAATTATGGGAAATACCTGCAAGAAATGGTAGTAGTAGTTTATTTATTTTGGTGATATCCTGATCCAGAACTTGAGGATGTATAGGATTCATCAACTTACATATCTATAATAAATAAAAGAGTATAAGACAAACAACAAACAAAATAACAATTAAACAAACAAATTCGGAGACGGTATAATAACCTTTAGATATAAGAAATTATTTCAACTTCGCTTCAAACTGATTGATATTGAAGCATTCCTTAATATCCTCTGGGAGCAAAAGCTATATTCAAATCATTAACCTGCCTGATATTATAAAATCTATTAATTAAACACATGTCTTTATTATTAAAAACACACACAGACAGATAAAACGTTGACATTGTCGCCAAAGCACGCTTTATATAGTCACTATGTTGCCAAAAAAACAAGTTGAAGAAATTATTCTTTAGTGGTGTAACACCAGTCTATGTCACACTATTGCTTGAATCTAAACCCTCACAGCCTTGAAGCGGCATTAAGGAGTGTACATGTTTTTACTTATGCAGACGACAGACAGTTTTCTATAAGATTTTCTTACAAAAAAGATGCTCTTCCATCAGACGACGCAAAATGAGATTGCTATAAATTGGATAGAGGAAATCTCATCGAGCTGCCTCCTACGCATTATCTCTGACGTTTGGATTTATTCCAGAGTATGAAAATCAGGGCGGTTTTGCGTAGTTAATTCGATGCGGAGCTTGTAATGATTTGTGTACTAGGGCCACATTCGGAATATCTGTTTACATTTTCCTATTCGTAACAGTATCAACAGATCCTGCTGTTGTGGTAGTGTCAGTTCTATATTATAGCCTAGCTTAAACACTGATATACTCGTATATATATATATATATGGGCCACCCTGTATATCCCATATATATACAGGGTGACTTCGAAGTTGAGTCATTTATTTTAACAGTGAGTAGATCTGATCAAAAGAAATGTTTTTTCCTTTACCATTTTTCTGGTAAAATTAAAGTAACAAAGTTATAGCCCTTTGGAATTTTGAGTACCGCCCTGTCTCAATAATAATATTATGTGCTCGTGTTTGGCAACAACGGATATAATCCGCCTTATCCGTTCATCGCATCGGAAACAAAAAAGCGAAAGAATTTGGAACGATGTTTTTACAATTATTTTATTCAGTTGTATACAGTCAGTGTCAGTCGGTCACGCGTGAGTGAATAGTGGTGTCTGTTGCGTGGCTCAAACGAAATCAAAAATGGCACATGTTTACGAAAATGCTGAACTTGTGGACATGATTCTTATTTACGCGGCATCACGGATTTAGGCGGATCGGTTTCCCAATCGAGTGCAACCAACCCCTCGTGCCTTTGTTAATGTAGCACGATCAAATACAGGTCCGCACTGAAATACTTGTCGGGAGGATACTTTATAAAACAAGGTAACATTTTTTTTTAATTTTTTTTTATTTTTACACACATATTTTGGTTTATCTTCCTTCTACAATCATTATCTGAAAATTAATGACTCAACTTCAAAGTCACCCTGTATATCACCCTGTATATATATACAGGGTGACTTCGAAGTTGAGTCATTTATTTTAACAGTGAGTAGATCTGATCAAAATAAATGTTTTTTTCCTTTAACATTTTTCTGGTAAAATTAAAGTAACAAAGTTATAGCCCTTTAGAAGTTTGAGTACCGCCCTGTCTCAATAATAATATTATGTGCTCGTGTTTGGCAACAACGGATATAATCCGCCTTATCCGTTCATCGCATCGGAAACAAAAAAGCGAAAGAATTTGAAACGATGTTTTTACTACAATGTACAATCTTATTCAGTTGTATTCAGTCGATGTGTCAGTCGGTAACGCGTGAGTGAATAGTGGTGTTTGCTGCGTGGCTCAAACGAAATAAAAAATGGCACATGTTTACGAAAATGCTGAATGTAGTACAAAGGGCTCCTGAATCAGGTGACTTAAGACCTCACAGGGGAGGGCATGCCGGTGCTCCAAGACCGCACGATCAAATACAGGTCCGCACTGAAATACTTGTCGGGAGGATACTTTATAAAACAAGGTAATTTTTTTTTATTTTTTTGTATTTTTACACACATATTTTGGTTTATCTTCCTTCTACAATCATTATCTGAAAATTAATGACTCAACTTCAAAGTCACCCTGTATATATATATATATATATAGAGAGAGAGAGAGAGAGAAAATGATCATGCGGAGAAAGGTATATAACCCCCTACAAAATCCAACCCGTACGTCCTCGAGTTCGTTCTGCGGGCGGCCTTGGGCGCTGAACCGTGTGCGACCGTGTAGGGGGGGCAACGGGGTGCCGGTCTTGCGGTGGACCGCCTCGATTAGTTTTTGAGGAGACCTGCCGGAAAGCCGGTAGCCCGGCCAATCGAATGATTCGTTGAGCCACAGGTGTCTCGGATGTATATCTGGGACGCCTGCAGCTCAACGGTCATCATGGGCAATGGTACGTTACCCAACCCAAGGTGTTAAGCGATTCCGTGCCGAGGGGTGCGTGGCGGTGGGGATGCACCGTCTTAAACGGAGCCTCTGGGACACCGGGCGACCTCCCAGAGTATCCAGCCTTGCGTCCGTGTAGGGGCACCGCGGACGTCGATCACCACTTCCCCTATACTCGTGGGAACATTATGGAACCAAACGATAGAAAAAATAATAAAAAACCCGAGGCCCCCCCTACAGGGGACCCCGAACATCCAGGCGACCCCTCACCAGGGGACCCTGATCGTACTCTGACAGAGGAATCTGTCAGAAGCTTAGCGAGAGAGCTAGCGGAAAGGGTGGGCTCTCTAAAGATTAAGAAGAAGTCTCGGCCAGGTTCCGAAAGGAAAAGGGCTCGGAAGCGGAGAGAGGCGCAGATGACGGAGGGCTCGGAAGGTCGGGGCACCACTTCTGGGACCCCGGCTGGACGGACCCAACCGCCATCTGGGCTAGACGGTGCGCAATCCGGGTGTCAGCGGAGACCCTAAAGCGGCCCGGTGACGGGAAGCGGCAGAGGTCTGCCGGTGGGACACCGGAGGGCGCATCCTCGCGGAAGAAGCCTCGCACTGCGACGCATGCGCAAATTAGTTATGCGCGAGCGTCCCAAGCGGGTCTCAGGGTGGCCGTCGTGTCCGACGGTTATCCTGGGACTCAACTTACTAATGTACAGATGCAGCAGGTCCAGGAGGCGGTCAGTGTGCTGATAGATGGGATCCCAGATGAGGTGACCCTTCCCAGGTACATTGACTGCTAGCTCTCTCGAGGGGCAGCTATCTTTGTCTGCGAGGACGAATCCTCTAGGGCATGGTTGGAGGCCCACGTGGGGGATCTGCGGCCGTGGGAAGGCGCAAGGCTCATTACGATGAGCTTTGGAGACCTTCCCATATACCACCGCGTGATGGCCTGGTTTCCGGGTCCCAACCTGGACAACGGGGTCATCACGAGGAGACTCAGGAGGCACAATCCTGGGACTTTTCCCAGCGCGTGGAGGATACTTGAGAGGAAGGAAGAGCCGATAGGTGTCCGACTTGTCCTCTCAGTTGATTCCATAAGCTGGAAGGTCATTGTAGGTAACGGCAACAGGCTGTGTTGCGGTGGAAGTTCGGGGGTGTTTACACTCCTGAGCAAGAAGAAGAGCAGTGGAGCGACACCTGCTGGAACTGGCCTGGCTCCAAACCAGGAGTCGGACCAGCCCAGACCGACGGGAGCTGTGGCGGTAGACCAGGCTCCTTCACAGGGGATGGGTCGGCCGGGTCAGCTCTCGCTGGAGCCACCGGAGGCTACGGACGTGGAGGCGGCGGGTCCAAGCGGGATATCCGCAGAAAACATCGTGGCGGACCCTGCGATGGATCTGGTCCCAGAGGAAAACGATAGCGACTCGGACGAGGATGGAATCCTGAACCGAGTCCGAGAACTCCTCCGTGGAAGCGGAGATGAAGGCGGCTGTGGCAGCGATGACTGCGGCGGCGACGGCGGTACGCCCGAATAGGGGTTACATACCGTCATTCGGGAAGGTGTAGGAAGGGCCTCTCAACATCCATGGTAAGTTTTAATTTCATCCAAATTAACTTACAACACTGCATAGCGGCTTCGAGGGCCCTTACTCAGGAGATCACTCGAGGCCGACATGACGTGGCTCTCATCCAGGAACCCTGGCTGAGAAACGGTTCAGTAAACGGGCTTAGTATACCAGGCTATACGCTTTTTAGCGATACTCCGGACACTAAGCCCAGAGCTTGCGTAATGACTTCCGTCAACTCATGGCAACTTAAAGAATTTACATTCAGAGACTTAGTTGCAGTCAGAATTAGATATAAGAAGGAAGGCAGTGACAGGGACTTGGTTGTCTGTTCGGCTTACCTTCCTTACGATTCAAGAGACCCTCCTCCGTCTAAGGAAATGGGGGACCTTGTCGCATTCTGTAGGGATTCTGGACTCGACCTTGTGATTGGATGCGACAGTAATGCCCATCACGTTGCGTGGGGCAGCTCGAACACCAACAGACGAGGCGAAGACCTGATGGAGTTTCTTGGGGCATCGAACCTTGAGGTTCTGAATGTCGGTAACATGCCCACTTTCAGCAATAGTGTAAGAGAAGAGGTTATCGACGTAACACTGAGCACGCTTAACTTAGCTCAGGACATCAGGGACTGGAAAGTGTCTCTAACACCCTCTCTATCGGATCACAGGTATATACTGTTCAAGACTGATGGAGAGATTCCGGATAAATATGCTCGGAATCCCAGGCATACTAGATGGGGGTCCTTTAGGGCAGACATTGACAGTAAGCTTGGAGCGGTCCCATACAGGCTTGGCAGGGGCTCTGACATAGAAGCAGCTGTCGAGTCTCTGAGCAGGGACTTGACGGCCGCATATGAGGAAAACTGCCCGTTACGCAAAGTACAAGGTAAGGGCAAGGCAACCTTCTGGACCAAAGATTTAGAGGATAGAAAACGAGCGGTGCACAAACTTCTTAGCAGAGTTAAGCACAGGAGAGGTTCTCCTCTATGGGAAGAATACAAAAAGGCATTGCAGGAGTACAAAAAGGAGATTAGAAGGGCCTCCAGAGAATCCTGGAGGCACTTCTGTCAGTCCATAAATGACATTCCTGCTACTGCAAGAATACACAGAGTCCTATGCAAAGACACTAAAGCAAGATTGGGATCTCTGCATGATCCCTCGGGAGGGAACACTACTTCCGAGGAAGATACTCTGAGGCTTCTGATGGATACGCACTTTCCCGGTTCCACAGTAGCGCGATCAATCACAGAGTGCATGCAGTTGCGCAGGCCCTCAAGGGAGGACTGGCGCACGGCAAGGGAGATTGTCACCTTCGAAAGGACGGTATGGGCAGTAGATTCGTTTGCCCCATACAAAAGTCCAGGTCTGGACGGCGTATTTCCGGCCATGTTACAGCAGGGACGGATTTCGGTTGTTCCTTACCTGTTGAATGTGTTTCGAGCATGTGTGGCCACGGGCTTCACACCTAGAAGTTGGCGGCAGGCTAAAGTGGTATTCATTCCTAAACCGGGCAGAGATAGATATACTGGCCCGAAGGATTTTCGACCGATAACTCTTTCATCTTTTGAGCTTAAGACCCTGGAAAGGATAGTTGATAGATACCTAAGGGATGGCCCACTGGAAAGGTGTGTCATTCATGCAAATCAGTTTGCATACCAAGCTGGAAAATCGACTGATCTGGCCTTACACAATCTGGTTGGGAGGCTGGAGAAGACTCTAGATCAGCGAGAAGTGGCACTCGTGGCCTTCTTAGATATTGAAGGTGCATTTAATTGCACCACAACCGACTCTATCAGACAGGCCTTGGTTAGACACGGGGTTGGATCAATCCTAATAGATTGGGTCCTCTCTACTCTGGAGGGTCGGGTAACAACAGCTATGCTGAATAACGTAAGCTGCAGCGTGAACGTAGCTAGAGGCTGCCCTCAGGGTGGAGTTCTGTCACCCCTACTGTGGTGTATCGTGGTGAACGAACTGCTCGTTAGGCTCAACAGTATGGGTGTCTACGTGCAAGCCTATGCTGATGACGTAAGCATAGTGGTTAGGGGGCGTTTCTGTAGAACAGTCTCGGAAATTATGCAGGGCGCTCTGCGCTCCGTGGAATCGTGGTGTAGGGAAGTCGATCTTTCTGTTAATGCTGAAAAGACCGAGCTGATCCTATTCACTAGGAGAAGAAGGCTTGACGGACTGGTCATGCCTACCTTCTTTGGGACTAGATTAGTTTTGTCCCAGTCAGTGAAATATCTGGGAATTATCCTGGACTGCAAACTGAACTGGAGAGAGCATGTGGAACACAAGGTTAGCAAGGCTCGCAATTCGATGTGGGCTTGTAGACGTGTTGTCGGTGTAAGGTGGGGGCTTAAACCCAAAGTGGTATACTGGCTCTACACGACGATAGTACGTCCATCTCTCTTGTACGGCTCCCTGGTCTGGTGGCCTTGCATTAGAACTGAGTCAACTAAGGCCAAACTCAATAAAATTCAGCGTTTGGCCTGTATTAGCATTACAAGCGCAGTGCGAACAACGCCATTGAGTGCAATGGAAGCTCTGTTGGATCTCCCACCGTTGGATCTGGTGATCCGCGGTGAAGCGAGAGTAGTCGCTCATCGACTGTGGAGTCAGGGCAGCTGGGCTTTCTTGAATCCGGTCAAGGGGCATACTGCCATATTAGTCGAATTAGAAAGGGAGGACCCCGTCCTTCTAAGCAGGGGTGATCGTATTACCCCTAAATATCGCTTCAGCCGCAAGTTCATTGTGGAGTACCCAACGAGGGAGGAGTGGGACGCCGGTTGCCGAGGACTCTCCGAAGTGAGCGGGCAGGTCTGGTACACGGACGGCTCGGTCACCGAAGAGGGCTCAGGTGCTGGGGTCTCTGGACCTAGAACTAGGCTATCTCTGCCTCTCGGTGAGTACACCACCATTTTCCAGGCGGAAATCTTTGCGATTCTGGCTTGTGTATCTCACATTCTGGAGGAGGGTGGGCCTAGGAGAAGAATAACAATCTTATCCGACAGCCAGGCTGCAATGAAAGCACTAAGTGCATGTAAGATTACTTCGAGTCTTGTATTGCAATGCAGGGAGGCTCTGGATTGCCTCGCAGCGAGGCATCCGGTATCGTTAATATGGGTACCGGGGCACGCTGGGATAAGGGGCAATGAGACGGCGGACACTCTGGCGAAAACAGGATCAGCCAGCAAGCTCGTTGGTCCTGAGCCAGCTCTAGGAGTAACCGCGCATAAAGCTAGGAGGAAAATGGAGACGTGGGTTGCAAGACAACACTCTCAGAAATGGAGAAGTATCTCTAGACATCTCCGCCAGGCCCAGTGCTAAGGATGGACGCTTCTGCCTATCTCTGGGTAGAGCTAACCTAAGGTTGCTGGTGGGACTGTTGTCTGGCCATAACACGTTAAGGCGGCACCTGCACGTGATGGGGGTGGCTGAGGATCCCTTATGCGAACGCTGCGGAGTAGAGGAAGAGTCCTCGGCGCACGTTTTGTGTCGCTGTGAAGCTCTGAGCTACTATAGGCAGACTATACTGGGGTCCATTACTTTGGACCCTCAGGACGTAAAGGAGCTTGGACTCAAGGCGATTCTCAACTTCGCTAAAAGGGCGAGGCTTGTGATTTAAGTATTGTAGAGGTGCATAAGGGCCCGCTTAAGCGGCCTATGTACTGGCTCCTTATGGTGGCCGGGATGCCTCTAAAATTCAAGATTCATTCATTCATTCAAGGTATATAACAAAAAGTAGGAAAATAATGGGCAAAATCCCCAAAAACCAGGAAAGTGGATTCGAGCAGAAAATAGGATAGGTAACCCGAGCGATACGTATTTCTGCTGGTTGGCTTCATCAGGCCAGAAATGAATGCACATATGAAACAACAAAAGTAGATACACATTTTAACCGACAACCGCTCTCCCGTAACACCAGAATACCATTACTCACAAATGAGATGTTGAAACTTCCAAGCGGCTAGTCGCAACTCCATTCAAAATAACGCGAAGGCTAACAACGCTGATGTGCTCTCCCGCCTGTTTGGTGTTAATTTTCAGGGATTTTCTGCTCCACGGCGCGGACCAATTACAGGGCACCGATTCAGATATAACGAGCCCTAGTTCGGCCAATATTCGAAAACAAGTTAAGGGAAACACTACAACGCGCGCCCACGCGTTGCCTGTCAAAACGCCGCTGTTCAGCAACAGTTTGAATGGGAGATTATCACTCGCACACCCTATAGTACGGACCCAGTGACTACCACCTGTTCCCTAAATTGAAAGAACATCTGCTTGGGGTAATAAAAAAGTACCTAGCCACATTTAAATTAAAAACCGCATTTCCATGTAAAAGCACCCATAGCGTAGGTATGTATATACGAAGTTGATTTATTGGCGTTTTTGAAAAACTTCGATATCCCATACATTAGAAACAAATATATAACGAAGCGGTCTACAATGCCAAAGACCAGCTAAAAGGCTAAGGCGAAAGAGTTTGCGATCTGTGCTACCAACACCACGATGGACGGACGTCCCCCCAACGCCAGGGTGTCGTCGATTCAATGGGTTCAAAGAGCACACTACGCGGGAAGTAACGTTCAGGCATAAGACCGTCGCTCGACATCAACAAATCTTCTGGTTTGGACTTATGCACGGTGTGCAGCTGAGCTTGCTGCTCCAGTTCTTTCGCATCTCTTCCAGATATCTTACGATTCCGGCACCTTCCCAGAAAACTGGAAATGTGCTCATCTCCAACCAATCCCAAAAAAGGGTCTAAAACCATCCCTTACGACTACAGGCCTACTTTCTGTTATGAGTAAGGTGATGGAGAGGTGCATAAATCGCGAGCTTCTGGACTACCTCGAACGTCACAGCTTGATTAGCGACAGGCAGTCTGGTTTCCGGCAAGAGCGATTCACAGGGGACCTCCTAGTTTACATCACGCAATAATTGTGGAGTAAACTCATCCTGTCTCATGGTGAGGCTCATGTCGTCGATCTTGATATCACGAAAGCGTTCGATCAGCTGTGGCACGCTGCCCTTTTACGCAAACTTCCTTCCTATGACCTCCCAGAGAAGCTTTGCAGATAGGTGGCTGATTTTCTCTCTTCGTCCCACAACGTCAACGCGGGTGTTCCCCAGGGGTCGGTCTTGGCTCCGACACTGTGCCTCTTACATATAAACGACCTCCTTTCTGGTTCTGGATTTAGTTCAGATGACAGTGTGAAGGACCGATACTATCCTCCAACTGATAGTAGCTCTGACAGTGAGTGAGTAGGCCAGGGCCCTATTCTCGTTATTCAAAATGCAAAGCGTTTCCAGACGCTCAGCCTAAATGACGTCATTTGCACTTGCTTTCTACGTCCTCGTAAAAATATGGTATTCATGTTTGTCTCATGCTTAACGTTTGTTAAAATCGCTTGTCGGCTTCAAAACTATGTTTTGCTTATCGCTGTCTGCGTTTTTATTTATATGTGCGGTGTTGGGTGTTATAGATACGATGTTATGGTATTTTTTAAATAAATTCCCAGTGCCTAGTAACATACCAGCTTACTGGCGTTAATTTAGTTAGAAATACTGGAAACTTGGAGATACAAATATTCCATGACGATGATCCCTAAAAAGAATAAATTTTTGTAGAAAATGTTGCAACCACTTTTGCCAGTATCTTATAGATCGCACGTTAGCGAAAAAAAGTATCAAAAATGAAGTACCTGTAGTTGCAAGACTGACAAAGAATATACAGGGTGTCCGCAAAGTTGGGGTTTTCCTTTTCAGAAACAACTACCCTTGAAATAACAAAGGTAATGTGTAGTGAACGAGGGCGACCAAATAAAAAAAAAATAAAGGAAAAAGTACTCACTCTCCAGTTGATGAGAAGGGCTAAGTACGTCTCTGCCCGAAATCATACCGCTCCAACTGAAAATGAAATCAGCTGATGCGCTACCGAGCAGACGCAGGCAAACAAGGAAGGCAAAATGTTGCGTAAAAAATCTAGGTATTGCATCCCGTCCAATCGATTTGGGAGAATAAATGGTCCAATGAGCATACCGTTCACCATGCCAGCCCAAACGTTTGCTGAAAATGTGCCCGACGGACAGCGTGCGGATTTTCTCCTGACCAAACATAAGTGTTGCGAAAGTTATTCACCCCATTACGCGTGAACGTAGATTCTTTTGTCACCAATATGCACTTTAAAAAGTCCGGATTATTGTCATGTTGATGCAACAACCACTCACAAAACCGCACTCTTGCTGGAAAATCGTCAGGTTGAAGGGCTTGTACACGTTGGACGTGAAACGGATACAGCCCCTCTTGACGCAGCGTTTGCCACACCTTAGTTGTTGATATTTGCATTTCTCTAGCCACGTCTCTAGTGTTTGTTGAGGGATTCTCGTCTACGCGATTACCTCTACACGCGTGACCGTAACCGTCGGTTGAAGGTTGCATACTGACCTGACACACTGACCCTGACCCAGTTCTGTCGTCGGGTTGAGCTAATGTCCTAGTACCACTCGGGGATGTCGCGGCTACAGGACGGTATTCAGATATTTTTGATGTTGCAGAGCCCTTTATCTCGGTTCCCTTAAGACATTGGTGTATATGGTACTAAGAAAAATTGCTTATGTTTTCAAGATCTACACGTCGTGTAAAGAAAAACCCCAACTTTGCGGACACCCTGTATAATAGAAATGAAACGTGAGGTTCAAAGCTTCTCTAACGACAGAGGGGCGAGCTCGTATGACATGGGGATACAAAGTAAGTAGTCTTAAAGTACCGGAACTGTGAGATATTTGAGCATATTCAAGGGTTTAAAGTAACATAGGGGCTTGAGATTTTTTCCTGACTATTCAGTCTTGACTTGAATCCGACCTTGAGCATGAACATAATTGCAATATGATTTTTTTAAATGGAACGCTACACTTTTAGCAAGAAAATTTAACATTCAAACCTGACATTGGGTAAACATAATTTTGACCTTGATCTATCTGGTCAAGGTCATCACTGAAAAGATTTGCCGGATCATACCACAAATAAAGCAATGAGAAATCAAAGTCAATAGGAGTTTTAATTTGTCCATCGGTATTCGTTGATGACCTTGTAAATGATCTTGAATGTGACCTTGATCGTCAAATCAACACAACGCATTTTTTTAATGGTACCCTATACTTCTGACCCTGGAAATGGATGCAGAGGAAAATTACTTTGACCTTAAGAGTCTGGTCAAGGTCATCGTGAAAAAAACCTCCGTTTGGAAAGATCTTTCTGGCAATGAAGCAAAAATAAGAATCTAAATGCACCAGAGAGTTAGCCTTGATCTCTTTCTTCACTGATGATCTTGAAACGGACCTTTACTTTGAGGTTTAAATTAAGGCCTAGACAGTTTTTTACCTGGCATCCGATACTTTTAATCCCGCAAACGGATAGAGAGGAAAATTTTACTTTTAGACATGACCTTGACCAAGGACGTTCAAGGTCAAAATAAGTTCTACCCCATATCATATTTTAACGTAAAATTCTTCACTCTAAGCGTTCCCGGGATCAAAACTAAAGATTAAAACCGTCCTGACCTTGATTTGACCTCCAAAGTCATCCTAAACGTAAAAGTCAAGATCACCAGTGTGTGTGTATATACAGGGTGACTTTGAAGTTGAGTCATTAATTTTCAGATAATGATTGTAGAAGGAAGATAAACCAGAATATGTGTGTAAAAATAAAAAAAAATTAAAAAAAAAATGTTACCTTGTTTTATAAAGTATCCTCCCGACAAGTATTTCAGTGCGGACCTGTATTTGATCGTGAGGTCCCCTGTGAGGTCTTAAGTCACCTGATTCACGAGCCCGTTGTACTACATTAACAAAGGCACGAGGGGTTGGTTGCACTCGATTGGGAAACCGATCCGCATAAACGTGTGCCATTTTTTATTTCGTTTGAGCCACGCAACAGACACTATTCACACGCTAACCGACAGACACTGACTGTATGTATAACTGAACTGAATAAAATACTTAATTGCAAAAACATCGTTCCAAATTCTTTCGCTTTTTTGTTTCCGATGCGATGAACCGGTAAGGAGGATTATATCCGTTGTTGCCAAACACGAGTACATGATATTATTATTGAGACAGGGCGGTACTCAAACTTCCAAAGGGCTATAACTTTGTTACTTTAATTTTACCAGAAAAATGGTAAAGGAAAAAAACATTTCTTTTGATCAGATCTACTCACTGTTAAAATAAATGACTCAACTTCGAAGTCACCCTGTATAGCCAGGGAACCCACTCTAAACCCTAATTAACTTATTCCTACTACAGCCCTTGAATATACTTAAATGTCTTGCCGTTTCGAGAATTTTAGATGCTGTACAAAAAATTGCCCGAAGTTTTATGATGATGTATCAATTATTACAAATTAGTATACAAGTTCCAGGTCTGTGAATTGAGGGATGAAACTGGCAACGTAGCGTTTGATCTGGCAAAACTGGAGATGCCGGGCTTGGAGGGTGATCCGATGTGATCCGTCTTCAGTACAAGTTTGAACTCGCTCGAGTCATTTGGTTGTCCGTAGTGATTTTTTAGATATATCGACAGATTCTGGGATCTTGTGCATTCAGGTCGCCGGTTGACAGTCAGAATGATCAAGGAAGAGTTAACCTTACTCACAACACAAGAATCATCACGATAATGCTCCTTATCACACAGAAATGTCAATAAACAAGTTTTTGGCCAGTAAAAACATTCTTTTTACTTTGAAAAAGTATTCGTAGGAGACCCTACTTTACGATTACTCTGGTAATAAAAAAATATTCCTACCTTCCTTGAGGATAGTATCGTATATCCTATATGTGGCCTCGCAATCCCCCAGCGCCGTAGGCCTCTTCAACGTATAATCCAAGGATTTACTCCTGGCTCTGAACGGGTCCTCGTCTTCAGTCTTGGTCTCATTGCACGAATTCCTTCTTCCACTGCCACCTTCTGACCTCCAGTGCTGTACCTTCTTCCCGAAGTGCCTGATCAACTCCTGGATTGAGTGGTGATGATGGTGGCGTTCCTTCAGCGAGGATTTTGAGGAAGGAGAGGAGTCTACGATCTTCGGCGAGGGAGAGAACAGAGTTTCTTCGTCCCTGATCGGCGTGTTGGGGAAGCTGCTGTCCAAGCTGGTGTCCGGACTTGGACTCGACCTGCTTGAGCCGCACCGTCCATTAGATGCTCTTACGCGGAGATGATTAAGGTCTTTGCCCACTATACGTTTATGATCATTGCGTAAAGAACCGCAATCTCAAAATTAGCAGTACCGTGTAATAAAACTGGTGTATGATCCGATTTAACAAACACCAGCGTTAGAAACACAACAACCTCAAAAAATATTTTCATCTGTCTCAATACGCGGACGTTTTTGTAAGCTTTTTAGTTTTGTGTCACCGCCTTGAAGGTTGTTCGTCAACTAAACTTCTGCAACCCGCATTTCTCTTACATAGTTTGTGAGTCGCCAGCTCTTAGGTTATGATGGGGAGTATAGTTTTTTAGCAAAAGATGACGGAGGAAAAATTACCAAGTGTAAAGATCGTATATAGCTGTTTTTCTGCGTAACGGTCACGTATACAGGTGCAGGGTTATGGTAATTGATTCAAATGAGTGAGAGGTATATGCTTTTCATGAGCTGGAGGAGATTGAATAGGTTTAACAAAACGGGTGGTATCTCTGAATCAAATGGAATTTCGCAATCTCGAATTAAGCAACAAATTAGCTAGTGTCAGGGTTGCCACACGTACGAGAAATCTCGTATATGCACGAGATTATGAATGTCTGTACGAGATTAATACAAATCTCGTCCACTTTTGTACGAGATTTTGAAAATGATGACGACGCACTCAACATTGAGTGAAAAAGTATAATAATGCATGCAAACATGACCATCGTCGAAACACAATATCGTCTGCATCCGTACACAATGCTTACTATTGGCTTTTTCAGTTGGTACGGCCAATAGTGGTTCGTCAGATGTTAGATATAACCACGTCAAGGACTCGCAACGTACTGCGATTCTCTAATACTGTAATACTGATTTTGTTAAAGCGATGTCAGTACGGACCATTCATAGCCTTTCTCTAGCTGCAAAAATACATCATGAAGTGAATGTTGATCTGAACAATACCAACTGTAAATACTCCTATTTTATAATTCGTAATTTGTTGTGCTACAAAATAGCAGACAGCGCGGAGCGTTGGTTTATATTAACATATAACACAGATGGCGGACATACCATACATTTCTTGTGTTTGTACGAGTTCCTCTGTTGACTTAAATATTAAATATCACAATGGCTAATTTTTGAACATCGTTTTTGGGTTGCTGCGATAACTGCTGCCATATTTTGGATGCTAATCACCAAAGAATCTTATCTATCCTATTATTCCTTCAAAAAATGGATCGTTCTTCCTGTCATTAATCAAAGAAAGTAGCGTTACCAGCAAAATTACCTAAACTCTGGGCGCTGAAGAAAGACATTAAACGTAAACAGTGATCAGCACGTGAACAGATTCCTCGAAAGCATCCACGGATATACTCCAGTCACTTTAGGTCTAAGCATCCTCGGCAGTGTATTTCTAGTGAATCCACAGACCCTTTTTCGTGTCATCTTGAGACTAGAAAAAGGATGACTGTTAAAATAAGTTACCTTGATCTTTCATGAGCTCCCAGTACAAAACATCATCGATATATTTTTGATGTAGGAACAACAAATTGGTTTAGAAAACATCCACTTTGAACCTAAATTGACTGGAGTAACATCGATCTACAGACAAATTCAAGGTCACTAGCAGTCGTCGGCGCTCTACGAATCTGCACAGGTTTGGACTTGTAAACGTGATTATAGATGACACGACAGGCATCTAACAGTTAATTCACGCACAGGATTGCATTGCATACGCATTACGCATTCAATAGCGTATACTCGTTTTTCGCGAGTGGAACGTTTTGTTTATATATTGCCTAAGATACGATGTCTGACACAGATACAGCCGACGAAGTGGTTGACATCAGCGCAACCCCATCCAAAAAAAGGGCTAAGAAGCTACATTTAAGTGCAAATGAAAAACAAATAATATTAAATATATACAAAAACCAAATTCAAGAAAAACCCGATTTGGTCGTGGACGAAGTTATATGTAAGGTAGCACATATTTATGGAGTATGTCGGTCCAGTGTTTATAGGATCATTAAGGAATATAGGAGCACTCACTCACTTTCTGAGCCAAAACCGTATCCTGCAAGAAAAAGGATAACGGACGGAGTAGATGACTTTGACAGAACTGCCATCAGGAGGAAAGTGCATAATTTTTTCTTCCGAAATGAGATACCTACAGTAGATAAGATATTAAGATTAGTTAATGCTGATGAGGATCTTCCATCATTTTAAAGAACCACATTCCGAAAACTTTTGAAGGAACTTAATTTTCGATTCTTGAAACGAGGAAGAAACAGTATGTTAATAGAGAAAGAAGAAATTGTTGTGTGGAGAAGGGAATACCTTAGGAAGATTCGGAAGTTTCGCGATGAAAAAAGAAAAATTTACTATTTGGACGAAACGTGGGTGAATGCTGGACAAACTCAAGCGAAAGTTTGGGTCGACAAATCAGTAACATCATCAAGGCAGGCTTTTCTAGACGGTCTTTCGGCTGGATTGAAAAATCCTGCAGGTAAGCTCCTTCAGCTATCCGGCAATTTAATTTTGATAAATTCGGGCAAATAATATGCTGTGATAGCAGATAATGTGTGATATTCTCCAAAAATGGTGCATTCGCAGTGTAGTCATTAGGAAAAAAACTTCGACCCTCTTTTAAGCGTTATTTTAAAATTTATTATCATTTTTGGGTGCAGTCAATTTGCTTTGAATGGGTTTTGAGAAGTTGCAAACTTCAATTTTCTACGTTTTTCAGTTTTTGATCAGCATTCCGTGACTCTTAAATTCAGCTAAATGAACTCAATTGCCTCATTCCTTCAAATTTAATCAATCCATAGTGTAAGGAATAATTTATTTCCAGGAAAAGGCAAACGGCTGATCATTTGTCACGTAGGTAGTGAAGACGGCTTTGTTCCCGAAGCACTGTGGGCCTTTGAATCAAAAAAGACAGGGGACTATCATGAGGAGATGGACGGCAATTCCTTTGAAAATTGGTTCTCCAAAATGTTACTAAAGCTGGAGAATAACGCTGTTATTGTACTGGATAATGCCCCGTACCATTCTAGAAAAATAGAAAAAATTCCCACAATGGCAACTAAAAAAGCAAACATACAACAATGGCTGACCTCAAAACAGATCGATTTTGATGAAACAATGGTCAAGGGTGAATTGATAAGTATAGTCAATAGACATAAATACAAATACGATTTTAAAATGATCGACGAAATGGCCAAAAAACAAAATAAAACTGTCTTGAGACTGCCACCCTACCATTGTGAGCTGAACCCTATTGAGCTGATTTGGGCCAACATAAAGCAATACGTGGCGTCGAATAATAATACTTATAAATTTTCTGATGTTAAAAATCTCTTTCACATCGCAGTCAATAGAGTTACGGCAGAGGAATGGAAAAACTGTATCCGCCACGTTCGGGAGAAGGTTGAGGTCAAAATGTGGGATTTGGACAATGTCATCGATACCCAAATTGAACCTCTAATAATTCATTTAAACGATTCAGAAGATTCAAGTTCCTCTTCTGAATGAGTGCGCGCAGCTTACTTATTAAAACTAAAAAGTGTAGTTAACTCATTTGTGAATCTCTAACTGAAATTTACTGTAAAAGATAATAATTATCTTGTATGAAATTTTTGATGACTACCCATAATATCTTGATGCGGTCCTGTAATGTCTCCTGCGCCTAAACACTCACTCACGAGCAATATGCGTGTATTTGTTTGGGTTTAGTTTCTTTCTTCAGCGCCTAGAGTATAGGTCCATGTTAAGATACTGCTATAATAAGGTATAGTGGGCAAGTACCTTTGCTAGGGGGAAATCCTCTCCGTGTAAAAACAGCATATTAAGTTTAGCGAGATACGGTTTATATTTTTGGATGGTTGAATGAAATAACCTTGGTAGTCCAAAAAATTACAAACGAGTAGCTTTTTGGGCAGTCTAAGTACCTATGATCTTTGTCATTAACAAAATAAAAATAAAAATGTTGAACGTTCCCAAACGTTGTTTTCACTAATTTTAGATTTATGGCTAATTTTTAGGCGTAGAAAAAATATTGCGTAAAAAACAATTCTTTAAAATCTTCGCATTTTCACTGTTCAACTTGCTGACTTCATTAGCTCTGTGAAGTTAGTTCAGAAAATTCAGGGTTGCTAAAATACGACGTGCGATTTTCCATCGTTTTAGCGCGTTTTTTCACCAAAATTTTACGTTTTTCACCATTAGCTTAAAAAAATGGAAATAAAAATTCTGGGCTAAATTCACATAGCGCAGATTTTTCAGATTTATTAAGAAGATAATTACCCGGCGTTTAACCACGTTTCTCCACCTTTAGGTTACGAAAAAGTCTTCGAAACAATAACCAAGGTCATGTGAAGTTGGACCAGAATTAGTCAAGACTTAAAAAAATTAGCACACGGATTTTCCATCATTTTACCACGTTTTTCCAAACAAATGTTTGGTTTTTCCACCTATGAATAGCGAAAAAATGAGAAACGATTTTTCGAGGTCATTTGAGGGGAATCTTTATCCTGCGACTATTTTTCACCACAAAACAACTTTTTCCACCTGACAAATATAGAAAATTGAAGACAAGCTAGGGTCACACGTAAATAGCCTACATTTACTCAAATCTTTGTATACCTATCCAGGCTATGTGGAAATCGTTTTTCCATCTTGTCACTTCACTTTTTCACCGGAAATTTTCGTTTTTCCACCTTTGGTTAATGAGAAAAATGTAAAACAACTGATCAGGGTTACGCATAGATAGCCTGAATTAAGTGTAAGAAGCTTAAGTTAATTGATCCTATCTACATACGTGTAAGCCTGATCTGTTGTTTTTCAATTTTTCTCACCAAACAAAGGTTGGTTCTGGTGAAAAGCGAAATGATAGGATGGAAAAACGATTTGTCATTATTTCCACGTAGCCTGGACATGTATACAAAAGGTAAATCTATTCACAGTAATGGACAAAAGTATATAGACAAATATGAATATTTACCTAAATACCTTTAGAAAAAGAATTCATAAAATTTTTTTGGTGGTACAAATGATCCCGAAAAATCATTTTTCATTTTTCGCTAGTAAAGGTCTAAAAACCAACAACTTGGTTAAGAAACGTGGTAAAACGATCAAAAATCTGTGTATTAAATTTTTTTCAGAAAATCTGACTAATTCTGGGCTAACTTCACATAGCTTTGGTTATTTTTTCGGAGATTTTCTCGTAACCTGAAAGTAGAAAGATTTTGGTGGAAAGCGATGAAGAAACGAAGTGTAATGGTCGTTTTAAATAATCTGGAAAAGGTGGGCTACGTGAACTTTTTTAAACTAATGGTGGAAAAACGAAAAAAAATAGTGGAAAAACGTAGTAAAACAATGGAAAATCGTATGACATGTCGTTTTTTAGGAACCCTGAATTTTCTGGCCCTCGTCATTGAACCGGTAAAGGAACTTTTGAAGATCCAAAACTGTTAAGAAGTTTTTATCGTTTTCTGAATTCAGTACCTTCAAAAAATGTTCAGAATTTCTATATATGCATATTTTTTTTTTTTTGGAAGATTTGAAAGAATCTCACTGACCAGATAAACAAAAATTGTGAAAGTAAAGGAACAACATATGTTCACCATCCCAGCCGCCCGCTAAACTCAACATATAAAATGGACGTACCTCGGGCTGCCGTACCCATGATGGTAGTTCTGGTACTTGTAGGTGTGGTACCGATGGTGATGGCTGCCGCCCAATCCGCCCATTCCTCCCGGCCGCCCATTGTAATGGGTGATGTTGATGGGCTGCGACGGCCCACTCAGTTGCAGAAAGTTCAAACTATGCATTTCGCCAGATGGATCGCGAAAGTTCATCCTAAAAGCACTTCACTGTTTTTTGGTTCACTGTTTACATTTTAGTTGGTTGGGTTGCACTGCAATGAGATTTCCCGAACTGGAGTTGTCGTCGGCATCTGAGACTTAGTCTCGAACGTATTGAGGACTCATAGAAAACGGAGTCAAGAGTGAAGCGAAACGGAAAGATTATTTTCACCAGTTTCAAAATCATACTTATTAAGAGCTAGGGATGTTAGAAAATAATTGATTATACAGGGTGTCCGCAAAGTTGGGGTTTTCCATTTCAGAAACAACTACCCTTGAAATAACAAAGGTAATGTGTAGTGAAACGAGGGCGACCAAGTAAAAAAAAATAAAGGAAAAAGTACTCACTCTCCAGTTGACGAGAAGGGCTAAGTACGTCTCTGCCCGAAATCATACCGCTCCAACAGAAAATGAAATCAGCTGATGCGCTACCGAGCAGACGCAGAAACCACATTGATTGTCTTACAGTTAATGGCACATCTTCTAATAAGGAAGGCAAAATGTTGCGTAAAAAGTCTAGGTATTGCATCCCGTCCAATCAATTTGGAAGAATAAATGGTCCAATGAGCATACCGTTCACCATGCCAGCCCAAACATTCACCGAAAATGTTTGTTGAAAATGTGCCCGACGACAGCGTGCGGATTTTCTACTGACCAAACATGACTGTTGCGAAAGTTATTCACCCCATTACGCGTGAACGTAGATTCGTCTGTCACCAATATGCACTTCAAAAAGTCCGGATTATTGTCATGTTGATGCAACAACCACTCACAAAACCGCACTCTTGCTGGAAAATCGTCAGGTTGAAGGGCTTGTACACGTTGGACGTGAAACGGATACAGCCCCTCTTCACACAGCGTTTGCCACACTTTAGTTTTTGATACTTGCACTTCTCTAGTGCTTGTTGAGGGATTCTCGTCTACACGATTACCTCTACACGCGTGACCGTAACCGTCGGTTGAAGGTTGCATACTGACCTGACACACTGACCCCGACCCAGTTCTGTCGTCGGGTTGAGCCAGTGACCTTGTACCACTCGGTGATGTCGCGGCTACAGGACGGTATTCAGATATTTTTGATGTTGCAGAGTACTTTATCTCGGTTCCCTTAAGACATTGGTGTATATGGTACTAAGAATAATTGCTTATGTTTTCAAGATCTACACGTCGTGTAAAGGAAAACCCCAACTTTGCGGACACCCTGTATGATTAATTTTTCCTTATAATCGATTTTTCATTAAACGATTTTATAAATTACTCTTTTTAATCTGTACAACAGACGTAAAAACTCGAAGCAAGTTCACTAACAGAAACAAGTGTGAGTAAAATAGATTCATACCTTTTCATACGGTTTTCTTTCTTTGGGTAAGTAAACAGTAATTCTTGGTTAACAGTAAAAATTTCTTCCACCAGCCGAAATATTATTTAGTTTCCAATGCGAGTAAGCACAAAACTGTATTTTAGAAAAAATATTTAGGAAAAATGTTTCGCAGATTACTATTTTTCAGTTCTCTAAGTGAAAATTTATGGCATAACTCGTTTCAGTTTTTTATGGTTCAAACATAAAATTTAGTATTTCAGTTTCGAGACCATAGTTAAATGTTAAATGGCACTGAGAAGACTGAACATTTGTGTCAATATTTTAGTTTTTTATTGTTTAAAGTTGAACAATAGTTGTGTTTTTTATTTTAGGTTGTTTAAAGCTTTATTTATATTTACGAAAATTATAAACATTATTTAAAATATTTAAAAAAATGTTATGTATGTGTTTTGAAAATTATAGGTCTTTGAAAAAAATATAGAAATTTCACACCCTACGGCAGTCTATCAACTCCTGTTACTACAAATATTAACTTTTTTTGGATTTTATTTTTACAATGTAATGATGAATAATGCATCTTCAAACTGGTGTCTCAACCTTACTGCCAACTTTTCTCGTTCAGGAAAAATTGCCACTTATTTCCCAACCAAGTATTCCAAAGTAAAACTTTGCTCAACTTTAACTGGCTGTACTGGAAAAAATGTACTACGAGAGTTCGGCAAGTAACCTTAAAAGTTGGCGCATTTAATAAGGATTCCAAAATGGTATAACACTTAGAAGATTACTCGTTAACTTATGCACAATTTTTATTTGCAGAAAAACTGATGAAAATTTTTCAAAATTTCCTCAGCTGCTTCCAATAGTCTTTGCCGTAGCTCAGCTACATTTTGAATCGGCTTGAAATACACTTTTTCTTTTACAGTTCCCCAGTAAAAAAAATCTAACGGATTCAAATCTGGTGACCGGGCTGGCCACGGTATTGTACCAGACCGCCCTATCCATCTGCCTGGAAAGTTTTGATCGAGATACTCTCTCACTGAGAGTGCATAGTGCGCTGGGCAGCCATCATGTTGAAACCACATGTCCCTGTAAATACTCAGTGGCACGTCCTCCAATAAATGTTCTAAATGATTTTGCAAAAAACCTAAATAAACCTCAGCAGTCAAAGTCTCTGGGAACTCAAACGGACCGATTATTTTACCATTTAAAATTCCTGTCCAATGGTTTATCTTGAAGCGATATTGAGATTTATCTTCTCTCATCAAATGTGGGTTTGCTACGTGCCACTCGTGTAAGTTATGCAGGTTCATATACCCATCTTTCTTAAATGTGGTCTCAATCTGACCATACAATTTTTTCAAAGAACCGTGGATCTTCCCTGTGTCTTTCTAACATTGTGCGACAAAAAGCAACTTGGGGCTCATAATCCCGGGGCAGAAGAGCTTGAACACGCTGTACGTGGTATCATAATAATTAGGAAATTTTGAAAAATTTTCATCAGTTTTTCTTCAAATAAAAATTGTGCATAAGTTAACGAGTAATCTTCTAAGTGTTATACCATTTTGGAATCCTTATTAAATGCGCCAACTTTTAAGGTTACTTGCCAAACTCTCGTAGTACATTTTTTTCCAGTACAGCCAATTAAAGTTGAGCAAAGTTTTACTTTGGAATACTTGGTTGGGAAATAAGTGGCAATTTTTCCTGAACGAGAAAAGTTGGCAGTAAGGTTGAGACACCAGTTTGAAGATGCATTATTCATCATTACATTGTAAAAATAAAATCCAAAAAAGTTAATATTTGTAGTAACAGGAGTTGACAGACTGCCGTAGGGTGTGAAATTTCTATATTTTTTCAAAGACCTATAATTTTCAAAACACATACATAAAATTTTTTTAAATATTTTTCTGATAGCTGTTATGACTTTGCCTATCACCCGGTTTCGGCTTGACGTCGACTTCTGGGACACCCTGTATATGCAACTCATTCAACTTTTTATGTATCTTATGATACGGAAACTAACTGAACAGAATTGAGGAAATAACATTTTGAACACTCTATATGTTACATTTAACTTTTTTTGTTTCGAAATACAAAATACATGTAAAATTCCTTGCAGCTCCAGAAAATACAATTTTCAAGTCGTTCCAAATATGATCTAACATTTTCGATTACGCTAAGCATTAAACTTGCAGCATTGTTAATCATCATGACATGTTTATAATGAATCACTTTAATATTTTTACCCATATCAAGCACTTTCGTAAAATATGATTCAAGAATATTAATTGATTCTATTTTAGTGCCAGTAATATTTCGACTTGCTGAAAGTTGAAAACACTTCGATGTGTAAACATAGACTTTTGATAAATAGTTGCAAATAGTAACGTTTTAATGTAACGATTATGATTTATTGTTGTGTTTATTGTGTTTCCACCACTCCGCCAACATTAAAATCGGATGTCCAAGCTGCTCGATCTTCGATTCTATCTATCAAAATGTACAGATTATCTCAAATGTACGATCTATTACGTAAAAGTGGTAATAGACCTTGTTTCTCTAGCCGAATCAAACCATATAATAATAATAATAATAATAATAATAATAATAATAATAATAATAATGTGCCTTTATTCAACTTTGCATACATAAAATAAAACAAAAGAATGATATCTTGAAAGCCGCAAAGGTGCAAAATTGAAAAGGTGGAGTGTTACCCTAGGGGTATTTTTCAACTCAACCTCAAATAAAAAATTGTATCTGTATCATGAACATACACATATCATACAATAATAGAGATAAACATAAGTATTAATGATAGTCATAATAACTGTTTGTAACCTAGTGCCTAAGAGAAAGGAACTAATCATAAAAAAAAAGAAAAAAAATGTAGTGAGTTTCAGCTCATCCATTTAACTACCATAAGCTTACGAAATATCTCAAACACACATTTTTGCATGCGAGTCCAACCCTGTAGCACATAAAACCTTTCCAGTAGGTTCACAAGGCTGCTTAGTGTCACTCAGCGCTACGGCCTTTACGCCTGTTTACATTATACATTCCATTCCTTCTCTGGGTACTTTCCAGGATAAACTTTGTTAAAGATACGGGCGTGGATGGCGATGCAGTTCAATTATTGCGTGGAGGAGATCGCTTCTCAGACCAAGTAGTGCGCTTTGTGAACTTGATTACAGTGTTAATGTGCTATTGGGTGGGACGCTTCCAGGTTCTGGGGGTTGTTATGGGACTTTTTGAGCCCGTTTGCTGGGCCCTTGGCCAGCGCGATATCCCGGTTCCTGGACTGTCTTTTTGTAACAACCGTTAAACTCGGTACGTCTGACCATACACCTAGCGACCAAAGAGTTAGAGTTAGTCTGTGTGACAACTCCGAGTCAGTCTGTGTGACGACTCCTAGTCAGTCTGTGTGACGACTTAATGATCAGTCTGTGTGACGGTCAGGATTAGTCTGTGTGACGATCCCGTGATTCAGTCGATGACGAATCCGTAGTAGTAGTTGGGGTACATTAATGTAATGGTAAATAGTAGATTTGTGCATGTGATGTCATGAGTCAGTTGAATATGGGAGATACTCATAATCTTTTTCTAAAAATTGGCCCCGACAATCCGATCATATCGCCGTTATCGCTTGCCAAAGGAGGATAACTCGTTGTCGTTTCGTCACCAAGTAAGTGACTTTAATATCACCCTGACATTGTTGTGCATAACAAATTGTTTACGTACTTCCCATGTAGTAAAAATAAAATGGTACCGGGCGGTACTTCGAAATCTTCTAAGATGAGATGTTTTCATGTTTATCGTTATATTGCTATTATCATATTACGGTTCGTATCCTACATATACGCCTGAGGTTTTTTTTATTGAACGTTTCCTTCAAGTTCCATCGACACCTTTGACTATATATTTTATTTACATTTTTTCCAGGCGATATTCCGGTTTTTGGCCCGTTGTGTTTTTTCTGAAATGTCATGTTCATGTGACCCTACATGACATCCAGAAAGAAATGACCAACATTACGCCTAACGCCAGAAATCCGTTTACTCAGTATATCTAGCCATCGTTACTTTTCACAGAGCCCTGCTATGAATGGCACGGCAACGTTGAAAAAGTTGCTTAACTTGACGAACAAAGTTTTCTCATATTTCGTTCGCCACGTGCCACGTTAATTAAAACCAATTCGCAAAGTTTTTGATACTGTAGAAAAGTTTCAATACTGCTTGCAGGTCATACGTAGCGTCAGCATTTCCAAATAGTTAAAGATACAATTTCACCAATTAAATCATCTACAGTTTATAAAGGGAAAAATTCTCAATTCGAAATACAAAAAAAAACGTAACAGCTGAAACTTTGTGGTTTTAATGCTGATAATAATAATAATTTATTTGTCTTTGTACACAGCAGTGCTTACACGCATCGAGGAAGTATCAGCATTTGAACAATGGAAGCTAATACAAAAAAAATAACACATACGCTTAATCGAAAACAAACACTAATCGTCAACAATTATGGAACAAAATCATTATTTAAAAACTTGTCTATGCTTTAAAAAGCTTTCGTCACTAAATATATTTTCACTGTTTATTTAAAAATGGTTGCGTTGAGTGTTTGACAAAACCTGGGCCAGAGCATTAAAGAATTTCACGCCAAAATAATTACTTGCGTGTCTAGTTTTTGATAGTCTTCTGTATTCTGATATTAATTCATTATTGAACCTTGCGTTATATATGCGAATCTCTTTTGGAGTTTTGTAATCATCATAATTATTTTTAACATGGATCAGACATCGCAGTATACGTATATATATTCATGGTACAGTTAAAATTTTTAGATCAATACATGCCACCTTGCAACACCGTCTGAAATGTAAGTTTGCTATTATTCACAAGGATCGTGTCTGAACAGTAAACACCTTTAATCCATGAGCTGAATGTTCGCAAATCAGTATGCTGTATTGTAAGTTAGACTGGAAGTATACATAATAGACTGTCATCAAAGTCAATTTTGCTACATAGGTATTTAAACTGCGGATCATTTAAGTTATTTTAGATATCTTCTTTGATAAAGTGGTGATGTGTGATTGCCAAGTTAACTCAATAAACACTCCAAGGAATTACACTGGCTCTATTAATTTTTTTTTATGTGGACGAGTACTGAGTAGAAGACAGTGAGTTCTTCATGTTTTTTGGTCTCCAAAAAACCACATATTCAGTTTAATATATACGTATTTATCAATTACAACTTGCAAAAATGGCCTAAGCACACGTTTTCATAGCGCATAAAATGTATTGTTGTAATTACTATTATGCTTCACCTTGCATAAGTTTTAATTTGTAGATAACATAAATGTGACAAATAGGTAACATTACTACACGCATACCCTGATAACGCTGGAAAGTGTAGGTTTATTTATACGCATAATACGAGAATACATGAATATTGAAAAAATGTTTTAACTATAAACAAAACCGTTCCGACTATAATATTATAGTATCATTTTAAAGCCCGTAACATGCGTGAAACGAAGGCAGTAGTTTGTAACTCATTAGGCAATAATTTGTTTACTTTTGACAATGGGTCAACGACCGCAAAGATGCAGCTTGAAAATATTTTCTTTACTATTACTCAAGACACATACATGCATATGTAATAACCTATATATATTTAACGTGATATCAACTGGAATAAACACATCGCAACCAAGTCTATTAAGATACTAAAATTTTCTCATCAAGTTCAAGGAAAATTTCGAAAGTCGTTTTTGCTATAATATGCATTCCACGAGCTTGCTCGATTAAATAGTATCCTTAGACTTTTCCTATATGACTGCATTTTAGTTGCAAAGAGTTAGTGATGAGATTCGAAAATTACCGCTCAAATATGAGGGTGCCTGCCATTACTGATGCTGCAAAGTAAAAGCATGTGTATTACTTTTTGCGAAGCTGAATTCATTAACAAAGATAGATGTGTCGCTCCCCGGGTGATTTCCAAGAAGCCTCCTTATTTTGCCGAAAATGGATAAACGTCAAAACAAACTAAAACGCTGTCAGAATAGGTGATAGAACACTTTCTACTGGTCATTATAATTCCTTGTTTTGAAGAGTTGACGAATAGCTAACATTGCACAGAGACTATAAGCCAAACATGAAACTGATAGACCATTGACGAATAGTAGATAGTCTCATCAGTGTAAAAAATGTTGACTCATACAGATGACATATAATCGTGAACTGCAAAATCGCTAATTGAGTTATGCCTTCCTAAATTTATACATACGTGCTAGTACAATTTGCATTGCTATTTTCAGCCAGTGGAATGATACCGTGCTAGAATAACAAACCGCTAATCAGTTGAATATACTGCTCATTAAAGATATTAATCTCTGGAATTATTTTTGTCCGAGTATAAATAACAATATTTTCCTTATCGCAGACCGCTGGTCCAAAGACAGAGAATAACTCTTATCCACGCGAAATGGATCTTAAAATAGACACAAGCCTCACTCCCAATATCTTTTGGCTTATGATAAAAGGCTGCAAAATACTTTGATACACTTTTTGTCTGAACTTGAATCTAATAAAAGCCAATATAAATGATACATTCACAAAGTTCAGCACTTCATATTTTGTTTATTCATTTTGTATTCAGTAACACTGCTTGCTGCGTTTACAATGAGCTGCCACTTTAGAGAATGACATCACAAGTCCTGCCCTAAAGTTTCTAGATCATCATACAGATTTAAAAACAATGAGTATGATTGAATTGAAAATAACTTGTGCGGGATCATCACTCAACGCTACTTTTTATATTAACTAAATGACAATCGGAAAAGAAAACCCGATAATAATGAATTTATTACAAAGACGTTCTAGGTGTAGTTATACATGTTTGCTTTGGTTAGAACAAGAAACGATCGGCTTTTCAACTATATTAATAAAGCGGTTTGTGTGTTGTGTTTTGAGAATGGCATCAAGTAGGTAGACCTTCTGAAAAAAAAGTCAGTCAAACAGGTCCATAGACATTATTTCCCTGCCCTACCGGTAATGCATCTGGAAACGTCGCCTCTACCCGATACCTAGCACTGGCAGACGGGGCAGCGCTGTCAGAGCATAGGAAACACTATGCTGTGACGCGGCAGAAATAAGTGTGATTCCATATCAGAACACTCATCGCGGTAGGCGTAGGCGCCAGCAGCAGCCGCGGCCGATAGATATACTTTATCTGAAGTCACTTGAAATAGCATAAAAAACTTTGGTCGGCGCGTCCTTTGTAATTTCATGACGTATCATAGGCGTGCGGTCATTTATTTAGAACGATAATAATAATGTTTTTATATCACAATAAATGGATTTTACTATCTTCTTATTTTTTTGATTTCGGATAAAAAATACTTATATTGGGAGTTTAATTTATGTTGACTGAAAGTTAAGAAATGAAAAAATTACAGAATTCCAACGTTTAACATAGGCAAATATTTACATAGCAGGTAGGTATATAAAAAGGTACATAAAGACTTACATTATAGGTATTTATATATCATCCTCGCCTTCGGAGCTGTCGCTAGAGTCATCTTGTAGAGGAATTACAACGGGATTTACAGGAGGCAAAACACAATATTCATTTTCTTTTTCAATAATATGCCTAGAACACTGCTTCCATAGGTCTGTGGCAGCAGTATGAGATACTGCATCTCTTATTGTGGCCAATAGCGATTCACTTAATTGAGGGGTCTGATTATGTTTTCTTACTTTTTTTTTAAAGCAGCCCAGACCAACTCAATCGGGTTAAAAATGCAGTAATAGGGAGGTAGACGTAATACTTCATGGCCATTTTGCTGAAGCAGATTGTCAACAACATACTCTTTTTCAAATTTTTGTCTTTTAATAAGATCCAATAATATGGCTTTGGTTGATTTTTTTGGTATTTCCATTCCCTTATCCTTCATAAAATCAATAATGTCTTGTTTTTTGTGCCTGTATTCGGAATTTTGTTTTTCTGTCGGGAATGGTATGGCGCATTGTCCATACTAATCACTGAATTTGGGGAAATGTTTGGTATTAACTGCTGCTCTATCCACTTTTCAAATAAGTCGGAGGTCATGTCCTCATGATAGTCGGCACATGATTCTTTGATATTTTTGGCAGATAACAGCAAGGCATTAGGTATAAATCCATTTTCACTGCCAGCATGGAGAATAATGATTCGTTTTCCACGGTTGCATGGTGCATTTGAAATGCACTTGTTGCTGTCGTCAACCCAGCCGTACTGCACAACATCATGGGTATCATACCACGTTTCATCCAGGTAAATCAGATTTCTTTTCTGCTCTCTATAGATTTTAACTTTGTGCAAAAATTCTTGGCGCAATTCAACGATTCGAGACGACTCCATAATCACCATTCTTTTATCTAATTTTTTGTATTGAAAACCACACAGTTTTACAATACAGTGCAGTGAGTCTAAGCGTTTGTAACTATAAAAATCTTCAGGATAATCTTTTAATTTATCCTGTATCATTTCCAACGTGGGCACCAAATTTTCTTTATAAAATCCGTATATTATACGACGAATATTATATCTTCCTGAAAACCCACGTCTATTCTTTTTAATTTTTGCCCTATGCGCTTTCTGTGGAAGGAATGGTTGACTACATCTCCCCTTTTTATAACCCGATAAATGGTAGACCGACTGATTTTTGTCAGGATACAAATTCTGTTTAAAATTTGATTTTGCGAGGAATCTGGATTTTCGTTTTTCAGACAATCATACATATTTAGGATTACTCTTTGGGTCTGTTCCTCTAAATCTTTATGAAAGAATTCTGCCTGCACAGGTTCATCATCCATCTCCTCGTGGCTTGGAGCATTTTCCCAAGGTCTCCAAAGAGCCATATTTAGGACACACAAGAACAATCAACACAACAATTAAATCAACAAGTAAACTGAGTATTCAAAAGTCAAAAACACACAAACTAATAAAATCTATGAAAAAACACGGACAGACTAAAGAAAACACGTTTATTCACCGCTACACGGCACTGGCTAAACTGTTTCAATTTTCAGTAGCCACCTGCACTTGTTCGGAGCTCTGAAATACACGCTTTCTCATTGGCTATGTCCACGCATAGGCGTGCTTTACTCCACGTGGACCGGTGAAACTGCCTTTGATCTTATACGGGGGATATTTGCTGCGAAATTTGGCGATTTTTGCAGCAACAGAGCGTGTTAAATATAGATATATAAAACGCACCCGGTATTTCACAGTGTTTCAAGTGACTTCAGATAAAGTATACGCGATTCGTCTCCCGATTTCGCCAGTAGCAGTGAGAAGTAGAAGTCTCTTGATTCAAAAGTAGAAGTTCTTTTGAAATTATGAGTTTTAGTAAATGCATTTTTTGAAACCGAACAATGTACTTTTTTTCGAGATTTCTTAGTACGATCTAAAGATTGAGACTTCTTGCGTTATGAGCCTCACTCATTCGAAAGAATATCATGGGGATCTTGAATAGTCAGAAATGAAGATCTCAGCTCACTGAAGTATGATTTGGGAATATATGAAAGTCACGATTTCCACCAAAACGATACTACTAGCTTCCAACGTCTGACTTTAAATACTGTCCTGTACAAGTATCCTCTGCTGTTACAGCTGATATCTGCATCTGTGATATAATTTGTTTACATACGCTCCGCTATTATATCAACAATAATAACAGTAATAAACTCTCCTCCATTATTACATTTGATACTGGCGTCTATCGTTGTGCTTACCCAGTATTTATTATGGTAATAAACCTGTGTTCGCACGTCAATGCTTTCAGGTTCGATACATCAAGATAAGAGTTTTACAACTTTACGCGTGTCAGGTATGGGTAGTGCGTAGCTTACAAATAACAATGTTTTTTTGTGTGCTATTACACAGAAATGTGTTTGCACAAGTCAGCTAAAGTAAAACATAAAAGAGTGAGTATAAACAGCAAACAATACGTAAATGAGACAAACATAAGACAAACTTTAAATAAAAGCTAAATAAAAAGTTAATAAAAGTAAAGTTGGTTAAAAAATTATAAAAGAGACTAAGGGTGGATTTCACCAGGATTGTCAAATCGACAGTCCGTTATTCTCCACGTAAGGGTAACAGCTTCAAGTTCCAATCAACAAATTTTAGCAACCAATACCTATGAAATGTTGAAAACAAAATACTGTCAAAGTTTGAGATGGCAGCTTGTCATTGAAACATCACCAGCTTATTGAATATTAAGAAATTACATATAATTTGGTCAAAATTTAAAAATAGTTCGATTTTTGAATAAAATTCATGTTTTTATTCAATATTGTCGATTGTTTATTCATGTTTATATTATTTTCTTCATTGATATGCGATTTTAATGATTCAACATCACCTACCGTGTGTTCTTTTCCTATAAACCTCTTGCAGATAGCCATTAAGTACCTACTTGATGTCAGGCTCTACCAAAAGTTTCATAGATATTGCTCGTTTCCAAACATTCATTCATTTACTTGCCGTTCATCAGTACCATTATAGCACCGTCGATTGATATTCCCACAAAACCATTCAGGATTTTTGATATCCATACGTCCATAGTCAAATATTTTTTGGTTGTTCCGGAACTGAACAAACCATCCACACTATACAGGGTGACCTCGAAGTTGAGTCTTTTATTTTAACAGTGAGTAGATCTGATCAAAAGAAATGTTTTTTCCTTTAACATTTTTCTGGTAAAATTAAAGTAACAAAGTTATAGCCCTTTAGAAGTTTGAGTACCGCCCTGTCTCAATAATAATATTATGTGCTCGTGTTTGGCAACAACGGATATAATCCGCCTTATCCGTTCATCGCATCTGAAACAAAAAAGCGAAAGAATTTGAAACGATGTTTTTACTACAATGTACAATTTTATTCAGTTGTATTTAGACGATGTGTCAGTCGGTAACGCGTGAGTGAATAGTGGTGTTTGTTGCGTGGCTCAAACGAAATAAAAAATGGCACATGTTTACGAAAATGCTGAATGTAGTACAAAGGGCTCGTGAATCAGGTGACTTAAGACCTCACAGGGGAGGGCATGCCGGTACTCCAAGACCGCACGATCAAATACAGGTCCGCACTGAAATACTTGTCGGGAGGATACTTTATAAAACAAGGTAACATTTTTTTTTATTTTTTTTTTATTTTTACACACATATTTTGGTTTATCTTTCTTCTACAATCATTATCTGAAAATTAATGACTCAACTTCAAAGTTACAGCGATTAAGAAATACTCAAATATATGTCGTAAAGCTTCCGGCAAACTTAAAAGCTGCAAAAAAATAGAATTTGCAATAACTTTCTTGTTTCACTGAATACACATTCCAGGTTATACAGGGTACGGCAGAGAGGACGAACGTTTTTGGGATGATGTAACAAAAGATGATAAACCAGTTGGAATACGTTTTATATTCTGTTTTTGTAAAATAACAAAAATCGGTACATTTCTATAGGTACGTAATATGTACAACACGCTGTACGTGATATACAGACAAAACTAGATTACCATGAAGTCGTCAAAGACAGTGAAAACAACCGACTAAATATAATAGCTAGAAAATCGACCTATTATTTCTCTCATTTTCATTGGTCCATTTAAATAACTGACTTTTGTGAAATGATAAAAAATTGAAATTCTATGAAAGTTATCCTAATTCTAAAGCACAAAGACATAATATTACATCTATAATGTACCCTTATTTATAAGGCATCCGTTTTTTAACGACTATTCAACATTTCAATAGAAATCACTGATATTCAGAGAGCTTTGACAGCTCGAGGTCTTTTCATATTGGTACAACTGACCATCAAATATTAATGTTGGTGAAATTGGCCCTAATTGCAATAAAAATTATACCAGGCTGAAAAAATTGAAGTTAAGGAAGTCTTCTACGTCAAAAAAAGCTTAAGATAGTAGGAAGCATTCAATAGTTGAAAAATTATTCAACATCTAGAGATTTTATGTTATTTGGCAATAGGTTGTAGAATTTGAACCCGTGATAGTTAAGATCATTTCTAGTTTTGGACAGGCAATGACGATTTGAACACAAATGTTCTTTGTTTCTGGAGTTGTAATTACGAGTATCTTGATAAGTTGCGTAATTGTGAGAGTGAGTTTTAACATGGATGAGGCAAGCAGTGCCAAAGTTTATTACAAGTCTGAAAAAATGCGAAGAAAAAAAAATGGCGACTATGTAGAAAAATAACTTGAGGATCAACCTTTCCAATGGTGAATTTGTTCTTGTCACATAAAAAATTTCTTGTGCCTAAAAAAATGTAGTAACCGCCTTGTACTATAATCATGAAGGTGCGTGTATTTCTGAAAAATATATTTTTAGGTTTGCAGTTTTACCAAATAAATTGCGGGAACGATCAAGAGCTGATATTTCTTGAAATAGTCGCTACATTACGGTTTGAACGGTAAAATGAATCTTTTTTGAATGATATAGATTCTGCCGGTACTTGCTCAAATGGACTGAGTACGCCAAGTACCGGGTACAAAACGATACATCCCTATTATTACTATTATTATTTTGTATATTTTCATTTCATACAATTGATAAATATCTCAATAAATTATTATACTACTTTGTATACTTTCACTTTTGCAATGAATACTGCAGTTTATAAATATTAATTATAATAGGCAAATATTTTTTTCATAAGCAGTTTCATTTGCATATCGTACCCAGTGTCAGGGTCAACTTTTTGTCAAAACATTGCGCAGTTTGGCAGTGCGGACACAATTAGCACGAAACATAATAGATGGATTTTTAATGGAGGTACCGAAAAGGGGATAACCACCTATTACTTTCAAAATCTAAATCATCCAAGGTAGAGATTGAAAGTTCTTTTAAAGAGTGAAACATTTTAGTGAAGGAACATCCAGCATTCGATATAGAGGATGTCCTCACAGTTGGGGCTTTACAGAGCATGTTTTTTTCAGTAACATACATACCAAAAGCTTTAAGTAAAAAGCATTAAATGAGCCAGTACAGTTCACTGTCACGCTCCAGTCTCATAATCCCTTCCTACGTCAAAACGTAATGTCTTCAGATTGTATCCACAGCAGTGGTTTATTACCAAACCTCATTTTAAAAACAGAAATGGACACATTAATAGAGCGATAACGAAGTCATCGAATTATTATGAAGATCTTCAAGATCTTATTGATACTCCGAAAGTGTACTGAGAGCCTCGCCGTCGTCCTCGATGTTTCTTTCCATCAAAGCTGCACGTTTGCTTATATAGTGCAAAAGCAGTCTGGTTGAACACGGTTGAAGATCTAGACGGCCCCAAATGATGCAAATTCTAGAGGAGCTGTTAAAAAAAAAGGTGGCAGAACAGTGCTTATACCAATAGCGTGTATTTTTCTTCAATTTATTTTTTACGTTTTCGATGTTGCTTTGCTGTGAATTAGCTTTGGTATTGCAAATGTAATTGACTCTCATCAGGTAAGATCCAACTTTCAGGACACGTACTTTAGTGTACATTCCATTTATCCTCGATACATTTTACTCAACAGAAAATTTTGGTTTTTCGCTATGTGCTGACATTGTGGTGACCTTACGCTAATGTAAGAGAAACTGCTAGATGGTATCACCATCTTCTTGAAAATATGTATATAACGTATTGACTATGGCTGTTGTCGCCTCTCCGTCCCCAATTTCCACCTTTTCTGGCACATGCAGTTGCCTCTTCTAAGTTTCTTGCCGCCATTGCTCCATCAATACCGTTACGCCAACTCCTCCGTGGCCGTCATCTCTTTCTTCTCTCAGGAGCAATCAATCTACTCCAGTATTCTCCTAAGCATACTTTTTATATGCCCGAACCAGGTTAATTGATTTCTTTCTATGTCCTCACTGATATTTCGTTCCGTTTTCGTTTCGTTTCTGACGCTCTCCAGATTCGATCTACCGCAGCTTCGTCTCAAATAATCCATTCCTGTAGTCATAAGGTTGTTTCTCTTAGCTTTGGTCACATCCCATACTTCCGAACCGTAAAGTGTAATGTTTTGGACTATACTGCCTTAAAGGTGTTTTTTGGTATCTTGTCGAATTGTTTTTTGCCAGAGAAAAAAGTGCAAGGCTCGGGTCACTGCTGCCTTTGTTTATCCTTTCCCTGATTTCATCTTGGCTATTGAAAATGACCCCTAAATATTTCAAGACTAGGTCACATGTTTCGTCGGTTCCCACTGAAAGATATTCACACTTTGTCATATTCATGTTTGGACCTGCCACCTCATATTCTTCTTGTCGTTTTCTTACTATATATCCTCGATGTCTTCGGCAATCTCAACCTGGGCATTCGCGAAGAATAGTGTAAATGGCGTGTTTTCTCCCAATGTTATTCCCAGTGTCTGCATTTTCGCACCCATTTTACTAGGATCTGTCTAGATAGGTTTTAAATAAGGTGGTTGACAATCAGCAGCCCAGTCTTAGTCCTTTTGTTGTTTGAAAAGGAGCGGTGACAATGTGATATTTGCTTCATAGCACTTTTGGATAGCGTTAATAAGAATTGGGTTTATTTTTAAGTTTCCGGAAAAGCCCCTGAGAAAAAAAATGTGATTTTAGCTAATTACATCATCGAGCGTCTCATTTCACCATTCTTTTACAGTTCCACTCCATTCAATAAACACTGACAATCTGAAAAGCACATAACGAAGATCTCGATTTTTAAGTGCTATTTGATATGAAATAAAAAGTGAAGCCTCCCTTTAAAGATTTTAACTGTAACTAAAAAATGCCAATGCCACCAGTGCAGTAATACAAATAGCGTTTCAATTTGCACTTAGGCTACACGTGGATTATATTTTTTGTGCGTATCGCATAGTTTAATCGTAAGCGCATTCTCGAATAGAAAAATAAATATTTACCACAGATTGTTGTTTTTTTAATGTCAAACGGAATCAAATGTTCATTAACGCATTGAGAGTGAAAGGAAATATTAATTATTTATCACTTTCGGCTAGTGATCTGCATATAACACTTGTTTACAATTACAAACGCGAATGAGTCACACGAGGAGTCGCCCAACATGCGAAATGGGTCAACACACTGGGATAAACTAGGTTTCCAAGAAGCAGCTATTTTTGCTTTATGGGTGAATATATAGTGGTTTTTTATGGCTCCTCTTCACAATCGGCGATTACAAACGATTACGCACGAGCACGATCGTGTTGAGGGCATACTCGGCTGTACTCGCTGATCATCGTCTATGATCGCTTCCGACCCGTGAATTGTCGGCAACACACTCCACGTCCATATTGATGCTTGCCGTTTGACACACTACTACGGACGATCGTGTGGATGCTTGCACGATGATCGGGCCTATTATGAACGATCACACGATCAACGATAGTGAAGTGTTTCGGTGTGAAGCAGCCGCTCAGGCAGAAGCCTGAATCCCAGGGCGCCGTTATGAGGATCCCAAAGAAACTTTGTTAATTGATTTTTGAACTGCCTAAGGATAGTAGAACAGGGAAAAGCCTCCTCTGGTCGAAGTCAGGAGGGTCTGTCTGGCAGGCACATCGCGCGGCGATATCATGCAGGAAAGCACTGAGGAGCAAAGGCTATTGGTGTGGCTCCTCGGGACAGTATGTATAATCCAGTCGGGGCGGCAGCACCCCAAACGTGTAAGCAATACTCGAGGCTAGGTCTTATCTGTACCTTGTATAGAGTGAGGTCATGTGGAGAAAAGTACTTCTTTGCCTTAAGCAAGTAGCCTATTGACGAGATGTGTTCGTACAATATTGTTGCGTCCCCAGGCAGTGATAGCCTCAAGGTCTCTCGTCAGAGGGGAAGTTGCTGCTACTAAACTGAATCGATCGTACGGGAGCCAAGACCGATCACTGAGGAATATCCGCGTTGACGTTGTGGGATGAAGAGGATATTACAATGTTCCGCCAAACAAATTTTAAACAATTCGATATTGTGAAAATAAACGGTCCAAATAGTGAAAAGTATCATGCTTTATTTGAAACACATCATGAAATTAAGGTATGCATTCCTGACTTTCACAGATATGAAAAAAATTCCGTACGTGTATCGTATAACAATATATGAATACTATACTAAGTGACATATAAATCCGAACACCCAGTTTAAATGGTTTTATTTTAATAAAATTTTGTATAAGTACTTAATGAAGCATAATAAGTAAATGGAAAAAATTTCAAAATGATTGCACTGCTTTAAAGCCCCTTGACCTTTAATAATGTGTGGATGCACCCTGATGTGCTACGCATTCTCCAACGCGCCTAGACATGCTTCTGATCAGGTGATCAATGTCCTCCTGTGGTATCTCATTCTAGGCAACCACCAACTCCTCTCGAAGTGCTTCTAGAGTCTGAGGAGGACGTTGCAAATTGAGCAATCTCCTACCCATCATATCCCACACGTGCTCAATTGGGGATAGTCGGGAGATCTTGGTGGCCATGGTAACAATGTGACATCATTATGTTGAAAGAAGTCTATTGTGATTCTTGCAACATGTGGTCGGGCATTATCTTGTTGGAAAGTTGGATCCGCCAGGGTGTCAAGATAGGGTAAAAGATGGGGTTCTAGAACTTCGTGGATATAACGCTACGCGTTCATGTTACCTCTGATAAAGATTAAAGGTGACCTGGAACCATAAGCTATAGCACCCCAAACCATAACTCCAACAGTGTGATGAACATGTCTTTCAACAAAAAACTGTGGATTCCTCCTTTCACCACGTCGCCTTCTAACCCTGGCACGACCATCGTGCATGCCTAAACAAAATCTAGACTCGTCACTAAAGACAATACTGTTCCATTCCTGATCCCAGAGTGACCGTTGTCTGCACCACTCAAGGCGATTACGTCGGTGTTCTCGAGTTAAAGGGAGGACCCAGTGTGGGCGGTATGAAAACAAGCCAAAACTTCTCATTCGTCGGTAAACACTTCGCATGCCAATAGGTCTTCCGTGTTCTGCAAACCATTCATTTGCAATGGACCTCTTAGTGGAGAAACGGTCCCTTAAGGCCAATAATCTTAGGCGGCGATCTTCACGGTCTGTTGTTCTACGGCGACGTCCAGTGCCCCTTGCTCTTGCGTACGGCCTTCTCGAAGCCATGCCTGACAACACCTAACCACATTGTCTACATTTCTTTGCACTCTAACTGCAATTGTCCGAAAAGAAAGTCCAACTTCCCGAAGTCCCACTATACGGCACCTATGAAACTCACTAAGTTGACGAAATCGTACAGGTCTCCGTACTCTAGGCATCGTAACCGATCGTAAAGGATGTCAAGAACCAAAATCCGCCAACGTTGATTCTTTACTGGGGCTCAAATATTCATTTTTAGAGCGTTAGTGAATTAAAAAAAAGCAGTATAAAAACCGGAAGGTCCAACTGATAAGGCTGAAAATTTTTTCACTTCTTATTTACAGTAAGATAAATACATTCACCAACTTTTAAAAATAAAACCATTTAAACTGGGTGTTCGGATTTATATGTCACTTAGTATATTTGTATTGATAAATATATATTATATATATATATATATATTTCCACGAAAAGAGACACTAAGAATTTGCGTGAACGCATAATAAAAACACATGGGAGGTTCCTGGAAATTGTGTCACCCTCACCTGGTGAAATTCAAATTGCATATTTCCATGTAAATGTAGCAATTTCGCGATTTGACCTTGATCAATACCCAGCAAAACAAGAAATCATAATTTGAAACTAGTGCAATTTGGCCTACTGAAACCAGAAACGCGTCAATTGCTAACGTAGTGTCGGATGATACACTTTTGAGTATTATCTTTGTGTATTCCGAGGGTAGAACTGACTACGGCAACTATGTAAAAAAACAACAGTTCTTAAATTTCAATGAACTCAAACTTCAAAATAATACTCATTGCAATGTTTTCATAGCAAAGACATATTGAGATTGCGCTTAAGCTTGATTAGATCCACAAACATTTGGTGTCTCCTAACATACGAGTATAATTAATAACACAGATTTGAAATTACGACTTGATTTTATAATTGAATCTAAACAATTCTTACTCTTATATATGCTGTCTATTATACAGTTACAACATAAAATTACTGCTCCATGTACATGCATTGCTTCTTTGGATACACCGTTTTACATTTAGTTGCTCACATTGTCTAATTTGTAGTTTGCCGAAACAGATATTTATTAATTATATATAATTAAGAGAACCTTCCTCGTCAGGACGATATACGCAGTTTGCGTTGCATTCTGTTTCCAAGGTTTCTCCTCTCAAAGGAACTTCACGACTAATTAGGCTCCTTTGTCAATTTACCCTCTAACATCTGGAATCAGCCATTTAATTCAATGTTTAATGAAATTTTATTAACATTTATGCACAAAATTTGTAGAAGTGGAAGAAAAAAATGCTATTTGTACATATACATTTTTAGTAGCAGTCGTAAGATTTGACAAGGTTGCAGAGATAGCTCGTATCATTATTAAAGAAAAAAAATAGGAATGAGATATACCCCCCACAATCTTCAAACCCATAAACATTTTTCCGAAAATGATCAGGAGCCTCAGAAACGTCAAAAAACGAAGATTGGCCGATTTTTATTCTGTTTCAATTCCAGCCTCTTTCTTCGACGCCGAAGTCAGTCAAACAGGCTCATCAAATTAGTCCATAGATATTATTTTCCTGCACTACCGGTAGTTAATATCCATCTGACAACGGTGTCCTTTCCCACATATGCGCGACAGCTCCCGCCGCGATCCCGCTGCAGCGGCAAATTATCGTTGGCTCCGTGCATATGTTTTGTGCGCAACAGTACGGATAGTTCAGTCTACCAGACCGATACGCCGGCGGGTGAGCTTAGATATCAGGACTACGAGTATTGAAAACATTTTTCATAATGAATATTAAAGGCAAATGTACGGGGAAATCTATAATGTATGGATTATTGATAATAGGTGCATAGATTTACTAGTCTAATCATGTTAGACGAAAATACCACAGAAACTTCAAAAAACTAAGTTTGAGCGATTATTATTTTTTATGTTTTTGTCCCTGAAAATTTCATCAAAATTCGGGCGGTACTTCCCGAGTGATAGGCGGCCAACTATTAGGGGCAGTATAACCTCCAAAACTATAATATTTCATTTTCGAAATTTTTCTCGTTTTCAATGCTTCTTCACCAAGTGGCGAAAGTAAAATAAAAAATGCTACGAATTTGAAACTTTTGAGGTTTAAAATGTTTCCTCCCCATTGCTATAGGCAACATACATTTTACGGGCACAATGCACAAGTAACATTTTATCAGCATGTATTTATTCTAAAGCTTAAATTTGGCGTGAACAGATTAAAAATGAATAGACAACTGTTTGTAAACACATCATCCTATTGTTGCCTCAATAGCAATAATCACGGAAACTATGTAGATTCTCACATCAAACAGCGGCAGATGAATCAGACGCAGTAGATGTTTATGAGGTACTCCCAACATAAAAAAATAGGTGGGATATGGTGCGAAGTGAACATTTGTTTACCATCATTTTAGCTGTGGTTTCACGCACGTTTGCAACCGGTAAGCACGTTTTGCTCGTCAGCTAAGTATCATTTTACTCTCCGGTTTCGGAGTCGGTTTACAAACTTTTAATACTTAGAACGGAAATTACTACCATGGCAAGCCAAGCTACCATTTTTGGAGAAAAAACAGCAGAAGTACGATATTTTCAAAGAAAAAAAAAAAACAATTCAAGTATGGTTTATCTGAAGTCACTTGAAATAGCATAAAAACCTTTGGTCGGCGCGTCCTTTGTAATTGCATGACGTATCATAGGCGTGCGGTTATTTATTTAGAACGATAATAATAATGTTTTTATATCACAATAAATGGATTTTACTATCTTCTTATTTTTTTGATTTGGGATAAAAAATACTTATATTGGGAGTTTAATTTATGTTGACTGAAAGTTAAGAAATGGAAAAATTACAGAATTCCAACGTTTGACATAGGCAAATATTTACATAGCAGGTAGGTATATAAAAAGGTATATAAAGACTTACATTATAGGTATTTATATATCATCCTCGCCTTCGGAGCTGTCGCTAGAGTCATCTTGTAGAGGAATTACAACGGGATTTACAGGAGGCAAACCACAATATTCATTTTCTTTTTCAATAATATGCCTAGAACACTGCTTCCATAGGTCTGTGGCAGCAATATGAGATACTGCATCTCTTATTGTGGCCAATAGCGATTCACTTAATTGAGGGGTCTGATTATGTTTTCTTACTTTTTTTTAAAGCAGCCCAGACCAACTCAATCGGGTTAAAAATGCAGTAATAGGGAGGTAGACGTAATACTTCATGGCCATTTTGCTGAAGCAGACTGTCAACAACATACTCTTTTTCAAATTTTTGTCTTTTAATAAGATCCAATAATATGGCTTTGGTTGATTTTTGTGGTATTTCCATTCCCTTATCCTTCATAAAATCAATAATGTCTTGTTTTTTTGTGCCTGTATTAGGAATTTTGTTTTTCTGTCGGGAATGGTATGGCGCATTGTCCATAATAATCACTGAATTTGGGGAAATGTTTGGTATTAACTGCTGCTCTATCCACTTTTCAAATAAGTCGGAGGTCATGTCCTCATGATAGTCGGCACATGATTCTTTGATATTTTTGGCAGATAACAGCAAGGCATTAGGTATAAATCCATTTTCACTGCCAGCATGGAGAATAATGATTCGTTTTCCACTGTTGCATGGTGCATTTAAAATGCACTTGTTGCTGTCGTCAACCCAGCCGTACTGCACAACATCATGGGTATCATACCACGTTTCATCCAGGTAAATCAGATTTCTTTTCTGCTCTCTATAGATTTTAACTTTGTGCAAAAATTCTTGGCGCAATTCAACGATTCGAGACGACTCCATAATCACCATTCTTTTATCTAATTTTTTGTATTGAAAACCACACAGTTTTACAATACAGTGCAGTGAGTCTAAGCATTTGTAATTATAAAAATCTTCAGGATAATCTTTTAATTTATCCCGTATCATTTCCAACGTGGGCACCAAATTTTCTTTATAAAATCCGTATATTATACGACGAATATCTTCCTGAAAACCCACGTCTATTCTTTTTAATTTTTGCCCTATGCGCTTTCTGTGGAAAGAATGGTTGACTACATCTCCCCTTTTTATAACCCGATAAATGGTAGACCGACTGACTTTTGTCAGGATACAAATTCTGTTTAAAATTTGATTTTGCGAGGAATCTGGATTTTCGTTTTTCAGACAATCATACATATTTAGGATTACTCTTTGGGTCTGTTCCTCTAAATCTTTATGAAAGAATTCTGCCTGCACAGGTTTATCAACCATCTCCTCGTGGATTGGAGCATTTTCCCCAAGGTCTCCAAAGAGCCATATTTAGGACACACAAGAACAATCAACACAACAATTAAATCAACAAGTAAACTGAGTATTCAAAAGTCAAAAACACACAAACTAATAAAATCTATGAAAAAACACGGACAGACTAAAGAAAACACGTTTATTCACCGCTACACGGCACTGGCTAAACTGTTTCAATTTTCAGTAGCCACCTGCACTTGTTCGGAGCTCTGAAATACACGCTTTCTCATTGGCTATGTCCACGCATAGACGTGCTTTACTCCACGTGGACCGGTGAAACTGCCTTTGATCTTATACGGGGGATATTTGCTGCGAAATTTGGCGATTTTTGCAGCAACAGAGCGTGTTTCAAGTGACTTCAGATAAAGTATACTTGTAAATGGACCTAATATCCATTTTAACATATATTCGTTAATCCGAACATTTCGATAATCCGAATGCGGACTGGCAGCGGGATGTTCGGATTAAAGAGTTTGTATTCATTACAAAACCAATGCAACTTCAAAGTTATACGGTTTACTCAAAAACTCATAATGCCTCCTGACAAAACCTCATTCTTTCAAAAGTGCTTCACATACAACGCGGCATTAAAATAACTAAATAACAATGAATGAAAAAAAAATTAGGTAAGTTGTTTTAGAAAAGCACTCACCAGCCTAGTTTGACCTCTCACTTAGCAAAATATTTCCTTTTTGGTGTAGATTCATGTGTATAATTAAATTTTCATTATCTACTGTGACTACAATATTATATACTTACATATGTCCCTTTTACATATTTATAATTGTTATTTTCAAGGGTTAGCAGGCAGAAAAGCTTTTAGCCGAAGATGAGAAAACTATTATCGTATTAATTTTTCCTCTATACCCCCCTTAAACAAAGCTGAAAAATTCTCTCCCGACGCTTTTGCAATATAAGATCCTACTCATCTTCTAGTCCCTTATTTTGATTGTCTCGTATCCGCAAGCGTTGGAAAGTTGCCAAGAAAATAAACCCTTGAGCCTTTGCCTTCGAGAATGCGCGCCTTTGCAAGACGAGATGCTCTCCGAACAATGACTCGATGAATTTGAGTGCGCTACAGAAGGGTTGTGCAGTTATTTGTAGTCGTACTTATCAAATTTAAGACGACTATAACTCGGACAGAAATTGATGTTTTTACCACAAACTTCAGCCGAAGTCCAATGTTTAGTTCATCACCACAATAAAACGAGCTAGTAATATAGCTTTCGTATGTCAGACCATAGACGGCCAACCGTAAATAGCTGTTTCGTGCTTTTTGGCAGGTCATCAGCATGGTCTAGGCTTCGTCTCAAGACAACGAACGAAATCTGAGCTACTAACCTCTATCGAAATAAGACAGTACAAATTACATCTATTACCAGAATCGACCACTACGAAAGTGATACAAAACTGTCTGTTTGAACTGTATCTCAGATCGCTTTGACAGCTGGGTCACCACTGTGGCCGCTAGATGCTGCCAATTCTGGAGGTATAGCAGACAAAGTCAACTCGCCATTACACAAACTAGTAATATAGCTTTCAGCGCACTGGTCGATTTGGGTAATAGATGCAACTTTGTGCTGTCTTATTTCACAACAAAGTAGTAGAATAACGAATATTTATGTCATTGGCTCTGTATTGTATAAGCTGTAACCTCGATTTCAATGCAATATTGAATCAAATCTGTTAAAATTACATAAGAAGTGATGATAGATAAGTCATCCCTAACAGAAACTGTAAGAGATACAATGTTAGTCAAATTGCAGCATAAAAGTAGACAAATATACCAAAAAGATACATAAAAAAATTGTATAATTCGATGCATTTTCGGAAGTAAACCGAAAAATCCTGAAATAATGTTTAATCCCTACACATTTTTTTCTGAAAATGGTGATAAGGATTCTCTGAAAGTCAAAAAAAGGAAGATTGAGGGATTTTTTCATTAATTGCCCGTAGCTCCGCCACCACTAGACTGATTTTAAAAAAACGTCCTTATCATAATAGTAGCATTGTGTGAAAATTTCATCAAAATCCGAACGACACTTCCCAAGTTGTAGACTGGTCAAAGATTAGCGGACAGACAGATGGATAGACAAACAGACCGACGGAAGTTATGGTTTTTCATGATGTAGATGTCATTTATAACAGCCAAGAAAACACAATATCTCATTTCGAATTTTTTCGCGATTAAAATACTTCTTCGCCCGTGGCGTAGGAAGTAAAAATGACGCAACGATATTTTTGCCAACATTTACCTAAAACACTGCAACCAGCATTTCGCTAGCATGGTTTGTGGGCTGTAGGCTCGTAGGACGGAAGTAAAAATGACGCAACGATATTTTTGTCAACATTTACCTAAAACACTGCAACCAGCATTTCGCTAGCATGGTTTGTGGGCTGCAGGCTCGTAGGATACTCTATAAGATATACTTTTGAAAAGCAGCTGTAGTTTTCTACCATCTAATATTTTTATGTAGTAAATGATGTATGTTTTTTATCGAAGCAGGTGCGCAGGCAGAAACCTAAATGCCGGATCACCGCGGCTGCTATGATGATCCCAAAGAAATTTTGTTAATAGAACTGGGAAAAGCTTCCTGTTGTAGATTGTTCCACAATATCGACACTCTCGGGACAAAGGAGCGGTCGTATCGGCCAGTTCTGGATGTACGAAGTTCGATACGGTTAGGATGGGACGCCAAAGTCAGGCGGGTCTGCCTGGCAGGCACATCGCGCGGCGTCATCATGGATTAGAGCTCTGAGGAGCAAAGCCCGTTGGTGTAGCGATAGAAAAGAGCTAGATCGCCGACGGCCCGCCGGTGCGAAAGAGTCCCGAGACTGTCTGTTAGAGGAAGTCGTCGCTAGTCTTCTTTTCTCGAGGTCAGCGGCAGAGATCGGCTTGAGATTCTGAATTCCTGCATGTACAGTGCTGTCAGCTGCGAAGCTGTGGATTGGGTTGATCGTGCAGGAAAGGAGGTCGTTGATATGTAAGAGAAACAGTGTTGGAGCCAAGACCGATCCCTGGGGAACACCCGCGTTGACGTTGTGGGATGAAGTGTAAGAATAGCTGTTACAGCTAAACTTCGCCATTAAGCTGCTCACTAATTTCATTATAAGTAATACTATCTGTAATTTGTTTTTAATAGAAGACGGTTTATTATTATATGTGCGTTCTGTGAGTATACACAGCAAAAGTAAGCCACTGCATACTCGTATCATAACTCATCGTACGCCACTGCTAGCGCGGCATGACTTTGTCTCGGCAAAGTCATTAACCCAATTCACCCATATTTTATACGGCCCCAAATCGGAGGTACGCGGACACGCACTGAACGTAGACCACATGATCGATTTTCTGTTCTTCCAATATTTATATCCGGAAGATTATACCTGGAAAATTGATCGGAAAACTTTGTTGTGTTTGTTACGGAAAATTAGGTTTTGAAAGTAGAATTATCAAAATTGCCTGGGATGTAGGTTGCATATAAGATTGTCTGAAGTAGTCTAGTGCATTATGTGTCGATTAAGTCTATTATTCTTTTAAAAGTCGCATAAGATTGATGAACATAAATAGCAACCAAAAATGCTCATTGCTGCGACAGATTAGATTAATTACCATAAATCGAGTGGATTAGTGACTGCTATTTCCGAATCACGATTGTTACAAATGTCGTCAGAAAGCGTTACGTAATCACAATATCCCTAAATGCAACTATTCGGGACCGAGCTTTAGGCACATAGGTACCAACCTGTCCTCATCTGGACGCCCATGGTTCCACCAAAGAAACCATTCGGACCGAAGATACGCCTGCATAGCATCGAGTGTAGTAATAGCGACCAACCGGTGCGGAAGAATTTTTAAAGCGAGACCTTGGCGAGGACAATGCGACCTTGAACTGCATTTATGGACGTTCAAGCAGATATGCGAGGAAGTAAGCTAATCGGAAGGAAATCGGAGGTCAAGATATGAACGATTCGTTAGTTCTCTTTTTTCGAAGCCGATACGGAAGTTTCCAGATATACGGGGTGTCCGCAAAGTTGGGGTTTTCCTTTACACGACGTGCAGATCTTGAAAACATAAGCAATTTTTCTTAGTACCATATACACCAATGTCTTAAGGGAACCGAGATAAAGGGCTCTGCAACATCAAAAATATCTGAATACCGTCCTGTAGCCGCGACCCGGGACCGATTGGTACAAGGTCTCAACCCGACGGCAGAACTGGGTCGGGGTCAGTGTGTCAGGTCAGTATGCAACCTTCAACCGACGGTTACGGTCACGCGTGTAGAGGTAAACGAACCCGTATAATCGATTCCGTTTCAAAAAACAACAAGCACTAGAGACGTGGCTAGAGAAGTGCAGGTATCAAAAACTAAAGTGTGGCAAACGCTGCGTGAAGAGGGGCTGTATCCGTTTCACGTCCAACGTGTACAAGATCTTCAACCTGACGATTTTCCAGCAAGAGTGCGGTTTTGTGAGTGGTTGTTGCATCAACATGACAATAATCCGGACTTTTTGAAGTGCATATTGGTGACAGACGAATCTACGTTCACGCGTAATGGGCTGAATAACTTTCGCAACACTCATGTTTGGTCAGTAGAAAATCCGAACGCTGTCCGTCGGGCACATTTTCAACAAACATTTTCCGTGAATGTTTGGGCTGACATGGTGAACGGTATGCTCATTGGACCATTTATTCTCCCAAATCGATTGGACGGGATGCAATACCTAGACTTTTTACGCAACATTTTGCCTTCCTTGTTAGAAGATGTGCCATTAAGTGTAAGACAATCAATGTGGTTTCTGCACGATGGTCATATTTGTTACCTCTGTTCGTGGTCTGCACCATCGCCGGCGTCTGCTCGGTAGCGCATCAGCTGATTTCATTTTCTGTTAGAGCGGTATGATTTCGGGCAGAGACCTACTTAGCCCTTCTCGTCAACTGGAGAGTGAGTACTTTTTCCTTTATTTTTTTTACTTGGTCGCCCTCGTTTCACTACACATTACCTTTGTTATTTCAAGGGTAGTTGTTTCTGAAAAGGAAAACTCCAACTTTGCGGACACCCTGTATGTTTGAATGCTACTTATTATACGATAAAGTGGGATTGTTCTAAGTGTTTTGCAATCAGTTCATACTTGACCTCAATAATTGTTGACGTTGTTATGTCCCTGTATGTAAAACTTGTGACTTACAATTAATAAGAACCGAGTGACAGAAAGATCGATAGTTCGCCGGTACTAGGAGCTTTTTGAACGACCTTACTTTTACGGAAGGACTTTTTTTAGCTCGAACAAGTGTTTAAATAAAGTCAAGAAACTAAAGGATAGTTACTAGGAAATTGAGGAAGGAAATATTAGTTCTTTTTCTATACGCCGATGCGGAAGTTTTCACGTATGTTTGTGCATGATGTTGCAATGCCATGCTTGATTGGGATTGTTTGTAATATTTTTTCAGTATACTAGTACTTGACCCGGTAAGAATGCAAATCGTTTAATGTGTAAGCATATGAAATATCTCAAACACATTTTGCATTTTCCGTACCTCCTCTGGGCACTTGTTCCCAGAGTAAGCTTTCAGAGGGGTCATATAATCTATCTGATCCAAATGAAATCAATGACTATTTTATGTCACTTTATAGTACAAATAATGTCTTGGAAGAATTATGCCACCTATACAAAGATCGTCACTTCTTTCCACCTGATTCTTTTTCATTCAGAATCATTGATCCTTTAGAAACTCCACAAACAATTAAATCTCTTAAGTCAGATGGCAAAGGAATAGATGGTCTTACGCTAACTATGGTAAAGGTAAGCCTACCCGTTATATTTTTCCACTTAGTTCACATTATCAACCTATGTCTTGAAACCGGTTACTTCCCTAAAATTGGGAAACAAGCACTGATAATACCTATAGAAAAAGCAGTGAAACCCGGTCTCCTATCAGATCTCCGTTTACTACCTATTTTGTCGAAAATCCTTAAAAATATTGTTCAATTTCAAATTACATCATACATTGAAGTACATCAGATAATCCCACCTAACCAATCGGGATTTAGAAAACATTACAACATCGGCTTTTTAAAAATATGAGACATCTTTCGTGTTCTTGACAAAAAAATGGATTTAGCTTTAATATCAGTCGACTACTCTAAAGCCTTCGATAAGATAGATCATAAACTTTTATGTGCTAAGCTACGTGCTGTTGGTTGTGATGAGGTGGTAATAAAATTTTTTGAAAGCTATCTTAAAAACATGACTCAATGTGTTTCAGTGGAGGGTATTACATCTGATGTGACTCGCATACCTTCAGGAGTGCCTCAGGGTTCTATTTTGGGACCTATTTTGTTTTTAATATATACATTTGACTTATCTAAATCAGTTTACAACTCTGATATTCCATCGTTCGCTGATGACACCCAGCTCTCCCATTGTTTCGGTATAGAAGATATACAGAGCACTGTCCAAGTATTACAAGCAGATATTGATAGTCTATATATAATAGGAGCCTATTTTGAAAGTTTTTAAAGAATTGTAACGATTGGCTCAATCAATTTTTTAAATCGACTCAGTCCTATTACTTTCCGGACAAACCATGTATGTCTGTCCGCTGATCTTTGTACCGCCAGTATCTTGGAAAGTAATAATCGGATTTGGATGAAATTTTCACACAATATTACTACTATGCCAAGGATGAAAAAGCTCTTAGATTTTGAAAATCGGTCCAGTGGTGGCGTAACATTTTGATGTTGGGGGTTGTACAGCCACTGAGCACGCTGTGCCTTAATGATAAATGAGATTTCCTATATCTTTCTAGACCGTCTTTACGAAATTGTTCAATATAATCTTTATCTCGAAGATGTGTAGCAATAAAATGTACAAATACCACAAACATCGTCACGTTATCATTGAATACCTAATTTCCTAATTATATGAACAAAGCGCAAAAGTGGACCTGCAGATATAAAACCCATTAACACATAGAGTGTTGCAACGCGATAAGCTACTGAATATTCGCACATTGGCTGTCATGTGACTAAAGAAACCAGTGGCGTAGGTAACTCATCATCATATTGTATCAATTTGATTATTCAGAAAACTGATTCTAACTGATCCTCGATACTTGAAATCACCTTATCGTCATACGAATGTGTCATAATAATTTCGAAAACATCGGGTGTTAAAATATCATGGCGGGTCATATGTAAATTTAATGTAAGGCAAATTACTTTCAAAGATCGAATTTCAGCAAGCATCAGACCCTTGGTTGAATGTAGTTTCTGAAGCATAAGTATTTAACAACGTTAGCATCAGACTGTACACGTAAAAATTGGTTATACAAAATGGAAATGTCAAAACTAAGGGACTGAAAATCTAACAGAAACACAGAAGTTATGATCGAGTACAAAAAATTCAAAAAAGCTGCTGTAGGTTCGTTTGTGGTCTGCGAAAGTTTAGCCATGTGTCTAAGAAGATCAATGAGCTTAGATGGTTGAGGGTTGACCAGCTTTTCACATATAACTTACTAATTTTAGTACAACAAATAAAAATCAATAGGCTACCTACTTATCTACAAAAAAGGCTGGTACCACGTGGGGACCTCAATTACAGGAATCTGAGACATAACTCTGACTTCCATATACCTAGTTATAGGAGCAACATTTTCCATCGTAGCTTCACCTACAACGCTGTCAAGGTGTATAATAGTCTTAATGACAATTACAAACAGATGGGAATACCTGCATTCAAGAAAGCCCTTAAGAACCACCTTCTGGGGTCTGCTAGCCAAGCTGGCTGATATATATATTTTTTTGTCTTTATTGTTTTTTTTTTTGTTAGAGCAGGCTATGTGGAATAGATGTACAACATATTAAGAATAATCTATTTAAGCTTAAGTATTGTATATATTATTTAGTCGATTGCTATTCATTGTTATGTTTTTCCTTTTGTATGTGTTCCTGCGCTGTGAGGTTAAGTGGTAGAGTAGCCAGCTGGCTAAACTTCGCCTCGCAGTGTGGAGGGATTAATAAAGACATTATTATTATTATTATTATTATGATTCTTTACTCCCACATTCCGAGCAGGTCTTTGGCAATATTTATAAAATGATCTTTCATTTTTTCTCAAGTTATTGTTTGTGTTGGACTAGCCATGTTTCTAAGCGTCTCTTATGGATTAGTCAATGATCTGTTTCGGAGTAGATGTCTTGCTTTTCATTACTACCAAATTTTCAAATATATCAATTTAATCAAATGATTTTTTAGGTAGCCTGTATTTCGTAGAGGATGATTAATGTTGCTGAAATAATGCATATATTATGTTTACATGACTTTAATATGCAGGTGGACGACAGGTCGACCTTCTTAGATAATTCGCTAATTATAGAGGAACCAAGATACCGACAGGTAATCATGCAGCATTCTCTTAGGAAATCAGCCACAGTGAATGGTTTGACCGATTAATGACTATATAGAGGCTTACCAGTGTTACGTAATAGAACAACCTTTCTAGAATTGAGTTCCTTGGGTTACTATTCGACCCCTGCAAGGAAGACTATTGTAACTCAGTTTTGGTGGAACTGAGATACAATTATCTGATGAATTTCGTTGACACAAAAATTACGATCTCATCAAAAATATGTTGCCCATTGCAGTAATTCTTGTATATAGAAGGTTAGAAATGGTATTACAATACAAACCTAGCGAAAATTACAATTTTTTTAATACATTTTGTTGACTTATTATAGTTTGCGCTGGACCAATTAAAGAAAAAAGTACACTTACTCTAGACTTAGTAGGATATTTATTGAAATATTACAATGTTTTTCAAACAAATGGTCAAAAAAACCTCTTGAATGCCAATCTGAGTCTCTCAAATTATATTTATCATCGTGTGTCTCCACTACCATCGTTCTCAACTTCTGTATTTTCAGCATTGTTAATATTATGTCCTCTTTGTATTTTTTTATCTTCCTTGGCTTTTAGAGAAAAATGAAAAGCCGGTAAGCCTCAGAAATGCTAGGAAGACTGCTTGGTTTTGATTTACATGGGTCTAATAAACCACTTAATGTTCTAGCATCTACTGGAAACAAGCTTGTGTACAGCAGAGGTAGTTCCTGAAGCGTATTGTTTTGCGGTCTCATTCTATGATAATCAATGTTAAAATCCTGAGATCATCAGCATAGTCTCACTTGATATTTCATTTCAAGAGGCACTCCTCTTATTTATTTACAACTTACCTCAATAATCGTCTTTGTTCCAATTTTCCGATTTTACCTTTTATTTAAAACTAATCGATCCACGACATACCGCAGACAGGGCTCTTTAGCCCTCATCAGTACAACATAGGTCTGTAATATAATGAAAAGTAAACACGTGAGTGTCGTCTTAGCGGAACCGAGGACTGTAGTAGTTGAATTCTCTGTTAAACTTGAGCTATATCACATGCATGAGAGAAACAGACTGTGATCCCAATACATAACGTGTAGAAGAAGATGCTATGTTTGAACCTTTTTGTTGTGTCAAAAGAATTCGTCATTATCTATAAACCAAACTTGCCTGAATTTAACGGTTCAGCAACTGCACTTAGGTTCTTTGCATCTGCCAGAATTATTTTGGTTCTTAAATTCATTTTGGTTCGTTTTGAAAACTGCCCTTTTCATACAGCTAATAATTGGAACGTTTTCGCTATTAATTACCGTAACCCCAAAGTATGCCGCGAAAATTATAGTCAGACAGTTGGTCTAACCGTAAATTACGCTTTCCGTGATTTTTTGCATCGAATTCTTCCATGATTTCCCAAACTAACATTTACCTTAGTAAATGAAAAATAAATTTCCCTCCGCCTGGATGCGTTCCTTTTTTTACGTATGCATGTTACTATGGGGCAAAATCGATTTCATGGCCACACGTAGAATTAAATAGAGACGTATTTTTGCGTTGCCAATCTGGTGCCCGAAAATTGTGATATCGTCGTTTAATATGCCCGTTCCTATTCAATGTTAATTTAAGGATAGTTCGTATGTATCGGTAGTTGGATTTAAACGTTGAGTTACTCATTTTCAGTGACAGCGGCTCAAGTTTGACTGCATTTTTGAATTTCTCGAAAAAAATCAGGAATTAATCAAGTAGATACACAACATATTTTGTTATTGTAAATAGGAATTGCGAATTGTTGGCATTCAGATAGAGCATTTTCATAAAGATACACGCTAGTTTGAAAAATGTGGTAGGGTGTGACTTAATCCAAGTAAATTATTTTCGAGTTATTTTTAATCTTGGACTAAATTCAAAGACGTATATTTCCGAGCACACCTGCTACAAAATTCTCAACAAGTCAATAAATAGTTTTTGTTTCACTGGATTTGTAAAGTTCCAGACTGAAACGAAATAAAGTAGTCAAAGCATCTGCTGGTCTAATATAAATTCAACGGTATCTTCTAAGGCGTGCAGTTTGTCTTCGTGCTAGTCTCATGCAATATACGATGGGTTGTCATTCTGTGTCTTCCTCATTTAAGTCACATAAACCATAGAGATATACTTTGAAAGCATTCTTAATTTATCGTCGGGCCCATTGGAACCATTTTTTAGCTTCAAAGGATGTATCCAATTTTATCTTCTCGTTACTATTGTTATCTTTATACGTTTATAATTTCAAAGAAAATGTACGACGTAAACAAGAAAATTTATAATACTTGAAATGCGTTCGACAAAAATGTCCAATTCAAGATAAATTATTAGTGTGTATTAGCTTCCTTTTCATCTACATGCATTGACATCAAAAAGACGCAGGTTTTTCGGAACACGTGGTGGGAAGTTTTAAAATGAACACCCTGTATGTATGTTAAAACTGTTTTATGTTAATAGATGTCATGAAATGGAAGGATACCAATACAGCCACTTTATATTGTGTACCGATCGAACACCGTCTTTCGGTGTCAGCGTTGCCACGTCTCGTACTATTGCCGCACGTTCTGGGACTTCCGGTCCCGTCGTTGAGTAATCTCAAGAATATGAAATTTTAGGTATTGTTACGAAGCAGGTTGAGTGGTGATTTATCTTTGAAAGGTTGTTGACATGTTGAACAATAAATGGACGAATTTTTGCAGAAAAGAACCAGCCCAGAAAAACAATTATTGCGCAATTCGGCTTCAACGTTTTTACATCGATAATAAATTAATTTCAGACCAAGCACGATTTTAATTATTGGCTTTAAATATGTGTATGGATCTTTTTCACGGTGAGGTAAACTGAATAAGACGACACAATTGTATGGGGAAAACGGACGCAGGAAAGTAAACGCATATTAAAACAAGAAAGATTGATATTCAAATCAAGTTGGGTACTTTATTTTGAAGGTTCATGTATACCATTTATGTATGAAAAATAATATCGCTCAAATGTTCACCACGACTGGATTTACAGACGTCCACGCGATGGTCGAAATTTTCAATGACATTTTGCAACATGGTCGGTTCTATGGCATTTATCTCGGCAATGATGTTGTTTTTGAGTTCTTGGAGGGTGGCTGGTTTGTTGACGTAGACTTTGCTTTTCAAATATCCCCATAAAAAGAAGTCCAAGGGAGTCAAATCGTACGATCTTGGTGGCCATGGCACATTTCCTCTGCGCGAAATTACGCGATCACCGAAGAAGGACTGCAATCGATGGATATTGACGTTGGTTGTGTGGCATGTTGCACCGTCTTGTTGGAAATAAACATCGTCCATATCCATTCCTTCAAGTTGCGGCAAAAAATAGTCCTCTATCATCACGTGATATCGCTCAGAATTGACGGTAACGGCGTCCCCGGCCGCATTTTCGAAAAAGTAAGGTCCGACGATGCCTTTTGACCACAATGCACACCACACAGTCACTTTTTGAGGATGCATCGGCTGCTCTTGATACTCACGGGGATTTTCCTTCGCCCAGATGCGGCAGTTTTGCTTGTTTGCCGTCCCATTCAAAGTAAAATGCGCTTCGTCGCTGACCATGATTTTTGATGAAAAATTGGCATCAATTTGGCGGTGTTCAAGGAGCCAATCTGAGAACGTTCGGCACGAAAAATGGTCGGCCCGACGCAGCTCTTGCGTCAATTGGATCTTGTAGGCGTGTACATTCAAATCCTTGTGGAGAACGCGGGGCAAACTGGTTCTCGAAATGCCCAATTCTTGGGATCAACGCGTTGTTGATTGTTTCGGATCGTCTCTCACACTCTCCTTCACAACAGCAATATTTTCCGGTGTGCGAACGCTCCTTGGCCGGCCAGAGCCTGGCAGATTTGCCACAGAACCTGTTGCCTCGAATTTACGCACCAGACGACTGATGGTTGGTTCGTTTGGGAGGTTGTTGCGACCGAAATGTTCACGAAGCGCGCGAAACGTGTTTTTTATTTTTGCACCATTTTTGTAATGCTCTTGAATAACTTTAATGCGGTCTTCAATCGAATACGACTCCATAGCGATCAATGGTAAACATTCAACTAACAAAGTGACATGTCGGTGACAGAAAACAAAGATGGCGTCTATGTCAAATTGACGTTTACTTTCCTGCGTCCCTATTGGACAACCCTTTAGGAAGGGGACTTTATGATGTATGAGGTAGAATGCCTCTGAAGTTGACGTTTCGGTTGTAATATCGATGATTTTGTAAAGGAGTCTATTTGGCAACACGGCGAACTGGTTGAATTAAATGTGAAACATCGGATTGTTATTTTAATTTGATTTATCGTAAACAGTAGGTTTGACTAGCCATTGTATTTTAATTGGTCATAAATCTTCATTACAATTCCGACACCCACAAACGTAATCAAGGATGGATGATAATATAGCATCTCGACTAGACTTGCTAATTGACTCTAATTCTACATGTGTCTGTAATCGTACGTCTGAAGCCTCGTCCAGACCGAAAATCCAACTAGGAACAAACCAATGTAAGCACATTTTAAATTAAATTTAGTTTCGAGTTGGATCACGTTGGGTTAAGTTCGGTGCTAATGTCGAGCGACGAGTCTCCTCTTATCGAATGCAGACAAACAACGACTGAATACCTCCCTTTGATGTACCGATCAAGGAGCGAACGCCAACGCCGACCTTGGCTCGCGCCGTACACACCGATTCGAACACCACCGAATCTGTAACCACATGTGCCTTGGCTTGCGTTGAAATCTCGGTCTGGACGCGGCTTAATGCGGTTGGTTTTATTATCGATAGTTGCGAATCCAAAAAAACGAGACATCTGGAGACAAACATGTGTATGCTGTGTCAGACGAAGAGCTGTTTTGTCCCTCATAATAAGGATATCCCAGAATCGTCGTTTCATTTCCCTTTTTTCAAGAGAAAGAATATTTTGCTTTTATCGACAGCCTGTATAGGAGACGCGCAAAATTAATAAAGTTTAAATTACGACACTGAAACTTATTTTAATGAAAAGTATACTATCTGCAAATGTGACTACTGTCTTTGTATACAGGGTGACTTCGAAGTTGAGTCATTTATTTTAACAGTGAGTAGATCTGATCAAAAGAAATGCTTTTTTCCTTCAACATTTTTCTGGTAAAATTAAAGTAACAAAGTTATAGCCCTTTAGAAGTTTGAATACCGCCCTGTCTCAATAATAATATTATGTGCTCGTGTTTGGCAACAACGGATATAATCCGCCTTATCCGTTCATCGCATCGGAAACAAAAAAGCGAAAGAATTTGAAACGATGTTTTTACTACAATGTACAATTTTATTCAGTTGCTTTCCGTCAATGTGTCAGTCGGTAACGCGTGAGTGAATAGTGGTATTTGTTGCGTGGCTTAAACGAAATAAAGTCTTTATGCGGATCGGTTTCCCAATCGAGTGCAACCAACCCCTCGTGCCTTTGTTAATGTAGTACAAAGGGCTCGTGAATCAGGTGACTTAAGACCTCACAGGGGAGGGCATGCCGGTGCTCCAAGACCGCACGATCAAATACAGGTCCGCACTGAAATACTTGTCGGGAGGATACTTTATAAAACAAGGTAACATTTTTTTTAATTTTTATTTTATTTTTACACACATATTTTGGTTTATCTTCCTTCTACAATCATTATCTGAAAATTAATGACTCAACTTCAAAGTCACCCTGTATATGTACTGTTTGTGATTATCTAGAAAACTACTTCTTCTATTGAAAGTATCCATTATTCAATTTTGTTGAAAAAGTTAAACTATACCTGAGAACGGAATTAAAATTGACGGAATATAAACGAACGATCTACGTATGCTTTCATAACTTCTGTTTTCGATACCATCCTACTCAAACAAGTATTTAAATTAAAGAACAACGTGTATGGAACGTAATATTCTTCCGAATGAAACCCTGCGTATAAAAAAGTTAATGTAAAAGTGTGTAGGCAGATGTAGATCCACATTTTGTTTCGCAACATGTAGTAATGACCAAGTTCAATGGACCGTAAAAATGTAATATGTACGCAGTACAGTGAAGCGAGATACTTTGGTCGTTCCGCAGATTTTTGCCTGTTGATTCAAAGAATACATGATATTTTTCTAGAACTTGTGTAAATCGAAAAATAACACAAAAAGTTACTATAATGAACAAACGGCCTAACGCATCTCCTAACCGAGGTAAAAGGAAGGGACGGGTCTAGAATATATTTGTTGGGGGTCCATATTAATTTAACCACTCAGAAAAAAAGCCCATAACATATCGTGGAGCACAGGTGCACTGACAAGTAATTTTGCATCGAATTTAGGTTGAATGCGAAATGTTCTTAAATGAGTGAGGCAATAATCAAGATTCAAAAGCTGAAACAAGTCAAAATCCCGTTGGTATTATAACGATCCACTGTCTTGAACACGATAAAATCCGTTCGATTCTTGAATTATATGTTTATCAGAGATTAAAGAATATGTACTTATGTGTAGTTATGAATCGAGATATAAACCTACGTCATTTAATTGACTATACACTGATAATCCGGAAAGTATGTTTAATTATAATGATGGAATTGAAAAACACATTCGATTTTTTTAGACCTCTGATATTCTCCATATAACATGGTAGTAAACTGACCTTACATTCTTGTAATATCTAACCGCACTTTTCATGAGAGATTAGATAGATGCCGTATCCATACAAACAATTCCGAGATTTCACAGAAATTTTGGTAGAGCAAAAACTTTAGGTAGAGGTCGAAGTATCCCACTTCTGATTATGGCTTCTACGCCACTGGGATCTGGCTTGAAATAGTTTGAGCGTCATGTTTTATGTACGGGCTATCCGGCTATAAGTTAACCCCCCCTCAATAACTATTTTATTCTAAAAGAAAAAGTTGTATATAAAAGTTATAGGGTCTAATGTGAAGTTTTTCATGTAATATTTTGTGTGTATACGGTTGTCTCAGAAAAGTGCTATCGAATAAAGTTGTATTTTTTAAATGGTACACCCTGTATATTTTTAGTGAAAATGATCCCTTTTTTCCAAATATACATGATTTATTTTAGTCAAAAACTTAAAGTCTACAATTTAATCATATGTATTGAGGCCGTATACCAGATTGCCTAGGCGTTTAGATGCACTAGTTCGAAATCTGATACACATGAGTAAATGACAAAAATTTTAACTTTTTGGCCAAACTGATGAAAATAAGTATGATAAACCAAATACATTTCGAATCAACGAAAAATGGACTATCATTTATATATACACTGCTTGAACCACCCTGTATATTTTCAATTTCCCTCACTTCGTAGTTCATACGAAAATGGCTGCGACGTTTTTGTTTAGATAATTGCGGTAGAGGGATAGAGTGGGCCTTGGGGTGCAGGTATCTTGTGCGTAAAAAGACACCCAGAGGTCAATGCTCCGCGTTTCCCCCAAATTCCACCAGAATGAACAGATAATAGGTATTCCGGTGGAAACTTGCGTAATGTGCTTGTGTACTTGTGTGAATGGATATGGCATTGATGCGTCTACCTTTGTGTGATACAGTAGGCAACTGTACATTTTGTTGTAGATCAAGTTCAACCGCACAGTTAGCATCACACCGAGTGTTTCAAAATTGACATTGGTATTTCGGAAACTGTAAAATATATGAGGTCGGCTAAACTGAGGTCTCGCGTATCGACATTTACAGCTCACCCAGATCCTTATCGAATAATAAACTCAACAAACAAAAGAGATGGAAACCTGATTTAGATGGAGGAACATACTGTATTTGAGATTTCAACAAATTATGAATAAACCGTTCAAATAGTGTAAAATATCATGCTTTATTTGGGAGATATGATCAAGACAATACGAGGTCTGCAAATTAAGTGATATCACTATATCACTGGTAACGTAGTGTTCGATCTGGCAACACCGGAAACGCCAGACTTCGAGAGGTGGCAGGGGAACATGTGACCCGCCTTCAGTACAAGTTTGAACTCGCTCGAGTCATTTGATTGTCCGTAGCGATTTTTTTTAAACTGTTTTTTCTATTGTGTTGTAGAAATTACTGTTTCGAGCAATTTTCACTAAACATATTAGCAGAACAATAATATAATTCAAGTCACTTTCAAACGGAAACTCCATAGAAAATTCTCTTCGATCACGTGCATTAACCTTGGCAGGGCTACGACTAACAGTAACCCGTGAATTGACATTATACGAAAACAATTTGTGTAGGAACTCGTATAGTATGGTTTTGATTTTCACATAATATTACAAAAAAAGTCAAAGTCATTGCCCACGCAAATTTTGCCACTGAAAACCATCATATCGAACCTATAAGGTCGTCCAAAAGACACACGTTCCAACTAGTTTGTTTTGTTGATCTTAATCAACTCCTATCATGTAGAATCTTAACTCTAAGAGTATCAAAGCGAGCAATATTTTTGTAACGATATTTCGCTATAACTAAAGAACTCGGCTATAACATTGCCACTAGTGATCACCCTGTAGCGCCTTACATCCGCCACATAGGCGCCATATAGGTCGATAGATATCCTAAACCGCATTCGCTGAGAAATGTCCAGATCGTCGGCAAATAACGCATAATCTGCAAAGGTGTATTATTCGCCGCCGGTGGAGGTTCTGTCGGAGATTATTTCTACCGTGGGATCACTCGCGGCGCATCTCCCTTCGTGGGACTGGATCTTCCTGGGGAGTAAGTACCTGTTCCATTTTATTGTACTCTTAGTGCGCGAGGTTTTGTTAACACATTCTGATATTTTATTTTTCTTGCGTTATCGACTGAGCCTCCACACCAGCGAGTCTGCTCAACCCAGATGATCCGGCTGTATATCTCAACTATATCTTGGTAACGTTGCAATATGTAGACACATACAAATGTCAAAATTTCTTATCAGAATTGCTGCAAGATCAGGTAAGAACGACTGACTAAATTGTACGCGTCGCAGCATCTTACATTTACAGAGTTCCGATATTTGGTAATCTGACAGCAATATATGAAAATGGTTTGGAAATATCAAACATGTGTAGCAATAAAATATAACCGGGCTATACTAACTATATTGCCATATGTTGCTGGTTTCTATTGCAGCTAGACAATGCAGTACTGCGGCATATTAGCCAAGATAATCGAATTATGCTCCATCCCCAATTCAGAATTGAGAGACAATAGGATTATTTCCTGTTCAAATCTGTTTAAACAGCAGTCACATGTGAGTACCTCATTACTGTGTACGAGTATACTACACAAAATTATCTGGTTCGGTCAAATACAAAGGTTCGAATCAAGCTTACGTAAAAAAGTGTTATCTAGTGTTTATGGTTCATTTATAAATCGTTAAACCAATTAAGTATTAAAATCTGTTAAATTGTAGGTTGTGATGGAAAACTCATCTGATAGTTGGAGTAATTTTTTATAAATAATTTTATTGTTTTGACTCTCTCTCCTTGACAGAATTATAGCTCTGTCGGCAACATTGTTTAGCGAAACATTACATTTAATAGCTATAATTATAATTATTGCTATAATAAAATATGTAATCTGGTTACACGCTGTGTCCAAAACGCAGAAGTTTGATCGAAAATCTTTGGATGAATATATATATATATATATATATATATATATATATATATATATATATGTATATATATATATTTTTTTTTAGACGTGGTCATTGTCGTCTAGACCAGTTAGGTGCAAAATTTAAGCTTCCGCCTTTTGTTGGGTACGTCGACAAAATTTAAGCAAAGAGGACTCGTTATACTTTTTTAATTCTCTCTAGCTTTCAATGGACTTTGCCATCATCATCAGGAGCTGCAATTACAATGATAACAGTAGCAACAATAGTGTAAAATGAATTTAAATTGACTTAACTTACAGTAGTATGTGAGGATGTTGCTAATTGTTGTTTACGTATAGGATGAGGGAAACGTCCAGTAACATGGTGAAAGCTGGATAGATGGTACAATGGTCAAAATTATATAAAATATGACAAGAACAAGTTAAAAACAGATTAAAAACTATTTAAAAACATGAAAGCATCACATCGTGAAGCCACTTGATGATTGCACAAAATGGTGGTCATGGAATAATGAGTGAGATGAACCCTTTGACAGAAGGCCGAAGGTTGTCGATGTCTGTGTAGAAAGATGCAACGTTGGTCACACGCCCACAATTCGTTCCATCTTTCTACACAGACATTGACAACCTTCGGCCTTCTGTCAAAGGGTTCATCTCACTCATTATTCCATGACCACCATTTTGTGGAATCATCAAGTGGCTTCACGATGTAATGCTTTCATGTTTTTAAATAATTTTTAATCTGTTTTTAACTTGTTCTTGTCATATTTTATATAATTTTGACCATTGTACCATCTATCCAGCTTTCACCATGTTACTGGACGTTTCCCTCATCCTATACGTAAACAACAATTAGCAACATCCTCACATACTACTGTAAGTTAAGTCAATTTAAATTCATTTTACACTATTGTTGCTACTGTTATCATTGTAATTGCAGCTCCTGATGATGATGGCAAAGTCCATTGAAAGCTAGAGAGAATTAAAAAAGTATAAAGAGTCCGCTTTGCTTAAATTTTGTCTAAGTACCCAACAAAAGGCAAAATATATATATATATATATATATACATGTATTGAATATAGTATTTAATAAAGACTTTTATTATTATTAATTTAGACTTGGCTCTAACATGAGAAACACTTTCTAAATTAATGCTAACAAGACCACTGCTATGAGAAACACTTTCTAAATTAATGCTAACAAGACCACTGCTATGTTGTTTTATCCGAAGAACTCCTACCCTAACATAAAGGAGAGGACTGATATTGCTCTGGATCAACCTCTAATTCCTTCTTGCCGATAGTAACGTATAAGCGCTCAAAACTACTATATTCAAATAGTTATATTTTAAATTTTAAAACGCGCAAAGAGCTCGCCTAAAGACTTGTGTTGCCTGTTATTTGATACTCCCTCGTTCTCTACTATCGTATCTGCCAGAAATGTCGTGATCAGTATGTTTTGGGATAAGAAGGGGATTCTGTGGATTACCTTGAGAAGGGCATAACAGTTACATACGAATACTATTTCTATCTCCTTGATCAACCAGATGCCAAAGTTCGCGAGGAGGCTTGGATTGGAAGATCATTTTTCATCAGGAAAACGCACCTGCGAAGGTTATTATTGGCAAAAAACTGCGAGATTTCGTGTATGGTTCCTAATCACCTGATTTGGCATCTTTAGATCTCCGTTTGTTCCCAAATCTGAAGAAATATTTTTCACTGTAAAGCGCTTCGGGTTCGATTACGAAATTGACAGGGTAGTAGAGTCCAAAGACGAATTTTAACTGAAAATTGTAGCGAGTGTTGCCTAGAAATCAACTGGTTCTAATGTCCGCTTTGGATCTTGGGAATCTGGATTATTTTTTTAAATGAACTGATTTGCTATTTTATCTAAAGTTGTTGTGCTCAAGCACTGATGACTGAATCATATGATACATATCTCCTCGGCTAAAAATCGAAACAATGCAAAATAAATGTATCAATTAATTGGTCATGTATGAGAGATGATTGTTTATTTTACAAATGAATGGCAATGAACTATCTTGTGACGTATTCTCCAATCCTGATCAAACTCAACATCTGCAACCGATTCATATATTGTCATGATAGGATGTTTACTAATATATCGGCTGCCTCTGAAGCTTTTGAAAATTTGAAAACTGCTCTATTTTTAAAAGTGTTTGAATAAAACATGTAATACATCGCCACCCCAACAATATACACAACTCTTACCTGGAGGGACCGACATGAAAGGCTACTCATTCGGAATTCAAGGTCAAACCAACTAAATTTGTCTGCCGATTCGTCGTAGAAGATTAACCGGCCAGATTGGATCACAGTCCACCAAGGAATTTGGAAGACTGTAATGAACAGTTATATAAGCTGGTTCTTTGACCTTTTTGTCTCCTCGTGTTTCAAGTCTCGTGCTCTAGGCATTATGACCGAGTGCTCATTTTGACTATAACCAATAATGAGGAGTGGTTGATGATCTCACACTACGAAGAACTATAGACTCTTTTGTATTTTTTTATACTCCAACTACCACGAAGGCCTAAGGTCTAAACACCCATGGGGTACCGTGGAGTAATAGGGGGATACAGGGGAAATGGGGAACACGTGTGCATGCAACATACACACATTCTGGCCCCGCCTACGAGATCCGCCGGGTGGTAAATCTCTGCGTTCGAGACTCGGAGACCGTCTACCACCTACGGACAATCACAAAATCCATAGCCAAGAGAAAAAATCTCTCTTGGGACGGGAGTAGGAGACGAAGAGTCTACTACTGCGGAAAACGGCGGAAACTGCAAACTTGGTTTCCGATCTTTTTTTATTATTATTAATTACGATCTTTCTTCTGAAACAACCCTTTTGTGTCATAGGACTACATCAACAATGTAGTAACTTCCCCGTTGATCTCTCCTCTATGGATTCTGTTGATCCTAAGCCATTTTTTAAATCACTGCTTCACCATCTATAATACGAGCCTTGTTCAAATGAAACCGGGTTTCAATTGAACAAACCTCGTATATTCCCAAGACCCTAGATTACGAAACATTTTAAATTATTCGCTTAGATCCAACTGCCGGTTCGAAACTCGTATTACCAAATACCTTCCTACTTCTTACAATCATGGTGTTCTTGCAATATTCGCCTTCACAGAGAATATAAAAACATTGCTTCTAGCATTCGTTGCCGGAACGAATTGTCAATGCCCCGATACATTTCTTCTGAATTGTTTTGAACCCACGCCACGTTCCTGAGACCAGTTTATAGTCGGTTACGGATTTGGTTTTCGGCTGGGTACCATCGTTCAAGGTCAAACAAAGAAAACCGTGGTTGTCGATGGAAACTAATTGTAAGGTGAACATGTATTAGAAAAGAGTATGGAAAATCAGAAAATTGTCTTTGTAATGTGCTTTGTGAGAGTATCTGGAATGTCAGATAAATATTACAACACGTTTCTCATGTATATGCGACGTATGTAGTATGATTAGGGAGAATCTGAAATGCAACATGTTTGTTCGAAGGTTTATTACAGAAAAATCCGGTAATTCGTAAATGACAGTACTGATGAGACCTAGGCTACAAAGGCAAGTAAAACAAATTTTGCAAAAATAAATGAGATACCTTCATTCGCTAGTTATGACGTCGAGATATTGTGAACAGTGGCAGGTTATTTATATATGAACTTTATTGGTCCAGGTTTTTTATATTACTCGAGTTTTATGTTTAATAAGTCCTATAAATATCAGCACATTTTTGAGAGCTCGTCAACTTTCTTCTAATCTGACGATCAGATATTTTGTTTGTTTACACTATGCGACGCGTTTCTCGTATTTTGAGAAGCGTAAGTTGCATTTTCAATCAGGCGTACATTCACTATTCACCACAAAGTCAAAATCATCCATCTATAAATGGACGCTTGATAAAACCAAAGATGTTCCAATTCTCTTGAATCCATTTTCCAGATATTTACCCAAATACGCGATCCCAACGAGAACTCCAGCTATCGTAACGCCGGCACCATGTAAACTAACCGGCTAACAACACACTACCACGTGTTCTAAACAAAACGTAAACAAAAAGAACGCAACACTAAACAGTTACCGTTCAGATTCTCGGACGCGTGTAAACACACCACTTCTCACGGAACAACAAACTGTGCGTCTTCCGGCACCCGCTCAACGCTCACAGGGAACACGGTGAAAGAAAATAAACAAATGAGGATCACGGCACGCCGGCTCGCCTCCTATGACAACAGCGATTCGGTAACAACTGAATGCCGATCGGCCATCGCGGTTTTCACTTTCGCTGGCAACCCAGCAGCAGCGTGCCGGCGTTCATCCTGTACGGCACAGGCGTGCATGGAGCCACATTCCGATGTTGTCATATGTACGAAGAGCGACGCCGGAAATAGGGAAGCCTGCATGTCACGTAGGCCGGCCGGCCGCAGTGTGATGTTGCCAGGTCGCGCGATGATGACGGAAGAACGAGCCTCCTAAAGCTTCCCGTACACTTCTGGACAATAAATAGGAGAGGAAATTGAATATCGGCAATGGAAATTGCCACGTCGCGCGAAGATGACGGAAGAACGGGCCTCCTAAAGCGACCCATACATTTTTGGACAATAAATCGGGAGAGTAAATTGAATAGTTGGCCTGCATGTCTCGTAGACGCTGCTGCCGCAATGCGATGTTGCCTGGTCGAACAGTGATGACGGAAGGCCGAGCCTCCTAAGGCTTCCCGTACACTTTTGAACAATAAATAGGAGAGGAAATTGAATAACGGCAATGGAGGTTGCCACGTCGCGCGATGATGACAGAAGAACGGGCCTCCTAAAGCGATCCATACACTTTTGGACAATAAATCGGGAGAGTAAATTGAATAGTCGGCCTGCATGTCTCGTAGACAGTGCTGCCGCAATGCGATGTTGCCTGGTCGAACAGTGATGACGGAAGGACGAGCCTGCTAAAGCTTCCCATACACTTTTGGACAAGAAATACGAGAGGAAATTGAATAGCGGCAATGGAGATTGCCACGTCGCGCGATGATGACGGAAGAACGGGCCTCCTAAAGCGACCCATACACTTTTGGACAATAAATCGGGAGAGTAAATTGAATAGTCGGCCTGCATGTCTCGTAGACGGTGCTGCCGTAATGCGATGTTGCCTGGTCGAACAGTGATGACGGAAGGCCGAGCCTCCTAAGGCTTCCCGTACACTTTTGAACAATAAATAGGAGAGGAAATTGAATATCGGCAATGGAGGTTGCCACGTCGCGCGATGATGACGGAAGAACGGGCCTGCTAAAGCGACCCATACAATAAATTGATTAGTCGGCCTGCATGTCTCGTAGACGGTGCTGCCGCAATGCGATGTTGGATGGTCGAACAGTGATGATGGAATGACGAGCCTCCTAAAGCTTCCCGTACACTTTTGGACAATAAATACGAGAGGAAATTGAATAGCGGCAATGGAGGTTGCCACGTCGCGCGATGATGACAGAAGAACGGGCCTCCTAAAGCGATCCATACACTTTTGGACAATAAATCGGGAGAGTAAATTGAATAGTCGGCCTGCATGTCTCGTAGACAGTGCTGCCGCAATGCGATGTTGTCTGGTCGAACAGTGATGACGGAAGGACGAGCCTGCTAAAGCTTCCCATACACTTTTGGACAAAAAATACGACAGGAAATTGAATAGCGGCAATGGAGATTGCCACGTCGCGCGTTGATGACGGAAGAACGGGCCTCCTAAAGCGACCCATACACTTTTGGACAATAAATCGGGAGAGTAAATTGAATAGTCGGCCTGCATGTCTCGTAGACGGTGCTGCCGCAATGCGATGTTGCCTGGTCGAGCAGTGATGACGGAAGGCCGAGCCTCCTAAGGCTTCCCGTACACTTTTGAACAATAAATAGGAGAGGAAATTGAATATCGGCAATGGAGGTTGCCACGTCGCGCGATGATGACGGAAGAACGGGCCTCCTAAAGCGACCCATACAATAAATTGATTAGTCGGCCTGCATGTCTCGTAGACGGTGCTGCCGCAATGCAATGCGAATAGCGGCAATGGAGGTTGCCACGTCGCGCGATGATGACGGAAGAACGGGCCTCCTAAATCGACCCATACACTTTTAGACAATAAATCGGGAGAGTAAATTGAATAGCCGGCGTGCATGTCTCGTAGACGGTGCTGCCGCAATGCGATGTTGCCTTGTCGAACAGTGATGACGGAAGGACGAGCCTCCTAAAGCTTCCCATACACTTTTGGACAATAAATACGAGAGGCAATTGAATAGCCGCAATGGAGGTTGCCGCGTCGCGCGGTGATGTCGAAAGAACGAGCCTCTTAAAGTGACCCATTGTGTCTTGAACTATATGTAGATTTGTCGCCAGTCTGTATGTCAGGTAGGCAGCCCAGCCACAAAGCGGTGATGCCAGGTCGCGCGATAAAGACGGAAGAACGAGCGCCCTAAAGCGTCCTATACTTTTTGGGACTATGAATAGGAGATTAAAGTGAGTAGCCGGTCTTCATGTTACGCGGTCAGCCCGGGCGGTTATTGCGAAAGCGCGAACCTCCTAAGGCATACCATACACGTTTGGGATATGAATAGGTCTTCTACATAGTAACGGCGAAAAAAAGGAAGACAAAGGGATGCGAGCAAGAAATAGCGATGTTGACAGATATTGTGTCTGAAATATGGTTTTTGGACTAATTTTAAATATTTTCATTGCAAATATGTAATACGCGACATATATTAATAGAGTTAAGTATTGCTTACAAGATATCTTAATCAAAGACGATCTATGTACCTGGGCGTCCCCAGGCGTTACGTAAGGTTGCCGAAACTATTCTATATAGTCTAGTACCAAATGGAACGAACGAATTACAAATCGGAGGATACGTGCGCATCATCAGTTTTCGATGCAAATGCACACCGGGTTAACAGTGGTATACGAGGTGTTATGCTACTTTTTTTCGTTTTGTTACTTACTTATTAGAATTTTATTCGTTGGGGTTACTAAGATTTCCGTGCACTTTGTATGTCAAACATTATGACCCATTTTTCTCCTATTCAAGTGTTTAAAAACCAAACTAAAATGTATAAAATCAACCTTCCTGGCCGAAAAAAAACTGCTACTATTAAGCCTAATTACGTTGAACCAATAAGCAATTCAATTCCAATTATATAAACATAAACCTTCGCCAATAACCCCGAAATAATGAATTGCTATACTCGAATATTAACCATAAAGGTGTAAAGTGCATAGTATGTAATTCAAAATGCGGAAATGATATCAACAATATTTGAGTTCTACAAAGTCGGTAGTTGATGCAACAAGTAATCAATGTAGTCACTCATGGATTCATGCTTTGAAGAATTTAGAAAAGAATTATAATTTTTCTCATTGCGTTTCACGATGTACTTTCAAACCCATATAAGGAAAACGTTCAGTCATAAGAATGCATAGGTGAAAAAATCAAATAATGGCAGAATTGCGAGGGGCATTCGCAAGAAATTTTCAACGAAAACCTTGAACGAAAATCTAAAAATAATCATCGATAAATAAGATCATAAATCTGAAGCTACTTAATTTTGATAAGATCCTAATCTCTAGATATATCTGTATGTCAGATGTTACGCTTGGTCAGAATACTGCCATATATTTTTCAAATTGTACGTTTATAGGCAAGCAATCTTAGAATAATCAAAGTTGTACTTCTAACATTTCTGATTTCAATTATTGACCATAAATATATTCTGCCTTGAAAATATCGGAAAGAAGAGTTAATTAAGAATTCTAGTTTTGCAAATGAATAAACAAAAGCTATTTAAGTTTCAAACGCCGTCATAAATAAATTAATATTGGATATGAATACTTTTGATACCAAAACAATGTTTACGACTTGAAGTTACTGGCAACGTCGAAAATTTATGTATGTATGTACGGTACGTGCTCAAAACGAGATTTTATCTGTAATTGAATACATGTTTACCAGGCTTTCGTTATTATATTTGCAATATTTGAACCACTGGGAAGTATAGATTTTTATCGGAAAGTGTGAAATTAAACACGATTCAGAATACAAAGCCCAATTATGAAAATCTGAAGTGCTTAGACAAATACATCACATGCTACGAGTATATCAGTAAGTCTCGTAAGTGTGATCACATTTAATTTCGCTCAGTTCTCAGCAAAATGGTTGATTTTTGTTAATGGTGTAAGTTAGGGATTCACTTCTTGACTTGATTTTCAAGCTACTTTTCTTGAAATGATATGAGCTGCAAGTGACCTTGATCCTGACACCTATTGCAAATTTAATCCCGACTACATCAGTACTACAATTACAGTCATCTTGAGGATGGCATTTTATAGAAAAACTTACATAGTGTAAAAAAACTACATAGTGAAATAAAAAAATCTATAGAATGTCACTTTTTAAGTTGCTGAATACAGCAGGGGTATTACGTAATTTTAAAAAGAATTTTTTGACGCTACATAAGAATTTTGTGTATTATATTAAATTTCTTAAGTAACGTCATATTTTTCCTGCTAAATTTGAAACTAGCTGTGGTTCACTCCATGTCCTTTCGTAGTAGCATAACGTGTATGATGGTACGCACTAGATGTCTACTAGCGGCTACCTCATTTGACCTAGTGAACAATTTCACATTACCTTAGATTATTTTGATATTAAGTGAGATTTTAAGGTGATACCCCTGCGGTTGCGGAACCCATAATGCTCGATTTCAGGTCGTTCCGTAAAGCTAGATTTCCTTAGTTGGTTTTGTAGTGTAGCTAAAACTGAACAATCGGCAACCTTGCATTGCGCCGTCTGCCCTTATCCCTTAGACCCAGCAAAGGGTCAACAAAGGACTATAAACCAAACGACATTCCCTATTCCGCATGTTTTGGTTCTTGTCCTTGCACGAGCCAAAAAATTGACGCGCAATCCGTCTAAAACGTAGTTTAAACATTAAATCGATCCTTTTGTGAAAAGCTCGAGTTCAATGCCTGCGAATTTTGAATAACAATAGAGTCATAACGTCGCAGGTTATCCGTGTACAAAATTGATCAACCTTCTATGTTCCAGAGGCGTCGCTAGTACTACTACTACAAAAAACCAACGTAAGGTAGCAAAACAGAACTACTTTGTTGCCGATTTCTGAAGTTCTATTTTTGTATCAGGTTTATGCAACGTTAAAATTGAACAACAATGGCTTCTAGTTTTTGATGCTTTCGGGAAGAATAAAGCCAATATATTTGATCTCATTTTGGGGTGCAACGATCAACTAGATCCTCATGAATATAACTGGTCCAAACAAAATTAATCTCAAGGTCAATCCACATCCAGTACAGGATTAGGAGGAATTGGGATTACGATTGCATAACAAACGTTGTATTTAGAACATAATAAATTATGGCAGTACCATTGCCTATTTATAAATTATCACTATTGGAGTAGGTAGTATTTTTTACGTTTAATTTATTAAAATTTCTGAGGTGTCAAATTTTAGGAAAACATGGTTTTCGGTTTAATACACACTGCCCACACAGCTGTGAGTTCACGGTTGACAAAAAATACATCTTAATACTGGTATAAAATATAAGAAAAATGTAGGATTATCTACAGGGTGTCCCAATATTTCGTGGACACTTCAAGAGCATCGATGGCTGTTTTAAGGGAACACCTCCCAGAGCACCTCATCTCAATTAGGGCCGATTTGGAGTGGCCAGCTCGCTCTCCCGATTTGGCTCCTTATTTATGTGAACTATACAAGATCCCTATAAGATTTGAAGGCCAACATCCAGGAAGAATGGGGGTCGTCACCTATCTGATTTGATAATCTAAAATATGGAAAAATGTGTGTAGAAAAAATATAGCTATGATAGATTCTCATAGATAAGACAGAGATGCTTTTTAGATGCATGAATATAGTATAAGATTAGCTATCTTCATGTTGAATATTTTGATCAATGTCTACATTGAGATGATACGTAATTTTTGTCCAAATTTAATACAATAAGATAGAAACAGGAAAACAGGGGCAACATTATTTTTCCTAGACTTTTTGATGTGAAACTGATTTATCAAACTTTTCTCTCTTACTCCGTTTTAAAAATTAAACAAATATTTTGTAAATATTTTTTCTGATAATTTTGTTCCTTGAAGTGGAAGTCGGGAGAATTAAAATAAATTCATCAATTAAACTATATTTCACCCCCATATCATACCACCTAAGTTGTTTACTATTTGACTGTACTAAAGTGATAACAAGCTAGCTACATTGTTTTCATACGACCAATAGGAAAAAATGTTTTCAATAACCAGCTATTCAGTAGATATTGAACGGTCGCATCTGCTATCCCGCGTAATTATAAACCACTTTTAAACCGCGTAATGTAAATATTTTGTAGCGAAAAAATTGTTCAACAAACATACAATGTATATAGATTTATCAACATCCAGGCTCCGTATCAAGATGCGTAAATACGGTCCATCAAGTATTTATTACTCAGTGGAGATCTGGACTTACTATTTGCATCATGGATTCGTAAATACAAGTTTATAGCCGAGTGCAGATCAAAGTGGTGAATAAAGTAGCAATACTATGTGTCTCAGGCCATATACAGTGAAATTTATTTATGTTTTGGGCGCCGCTTTCAATGTGTACGACAGCAACATGTACGTTTGAAAGCCTGACTTACCACCATTCCCTTGAATTATGATGCATGGCGGAAATACGCCCTAGTTTGTTTTCTACGCCCAAACAATGGTTTTAATTAGAGCGGAATTGTGTCAGTTTAGAATCGATTCCGGATCAGTCTAGACGCTTCTCCGATTTTACGTCTAACTGGAAGTTCAAGATCGCTAAAAATTCTGCAACATTACGACATTAGTTTGACAACACCGCATTTCGGTACATTCCAACGCAAGGTTTCCACGTTTCATGCTAGCCCAGTGCTATTAGCGTTTTTTTCAATATGTAATCAGTTTGAGAGCGCACGTGTATTACATAACTTTAAAAGCGACATATCGATTTTTTATGTGCGTTATGTAAGTTTTTTGACGTTACGTAAAGATTTCCGAAAAAATTTCAACTAGATATCATTCACTTCATGTTCACTTGTAGTAGGTGTGCGTGTTACTTAGATCTGAACTCCAAGGTGGGCAAACGGCTCGTGTCATATTCCATACAAATTGCCATACAATAGAATTTCAAATGCTCCTTAAAGTTTGAAAACCCTAAAAAAAAACGGAAAAAATCTAGATTTATAACTTTGAACATAACCTGTCTTCAGAAAGGACAACAAATAAACAACCTGCCAGTAAACAGCGAACTCGGACTTAAGATGGAATAATAGTCCAATCGACGTAGTAATGAATTTGTTATAAATTAGTTTAACCGTAATAAATCAGACTTTGAACAGTAAAACGGTGTATTCGTTACAATATTTATTTATTCTGTGACACTGTATTTAAAGTGCCTTTACGAATTAATTCTGAAAAATGTATTTACAGTCCGAACACACATTATCACAAATAACATGATCTGTGGAAAATAGCTTTGGGACTCTGACTTTACCTCTCCTCTGAGACCCCATGTCCCCCCCCCCCCAATTATTAAGGAAGAAATAAAGTAACCAAGTGTGTACTGTACCGATAGTTTCCAAGGAGTATGAAGCTATCATGTATATGGTTGGTTAGTCTAACGAAAGCATTTCAACTTTGATTCTTTACTCTGATTCTAAACTTCCTATGCTATTGTAGAACCGATGTACTGCGGAGTTTCATTTACAGAGACTACTGTCGAAAGCACTCTTTATGACGAATTTTATGTTCAAGCGAGGCGATATTCGCGAGTAGAAGAGATTTTCAGCTATTTACCGTGCATTGCAACTGCGTAGCGGAAACAACGATTATCCTTGGAACAAACGACCTATTTAGAAGTATCCGAGATAAAAGCACAAGATGCAGTTATTTGAGAAAGTTGAATGACGAGGAATGTAGTTGCTTCATAACACCATTCCACAATTTCTCTGGCACAGCCAGTATCTTGACGAGGTTATTAAAAAAAATTGCGTCAAGTAAGTTGATTCTGTACTTCCCACGTAACTCTGTCGTCAGTTCATGAAATAGTATTCGGAACCTATTTATGAAGTCATATCGATACCCCTGAAACGGCAGAATCCAGATCTAGTAGCGATCGACCATTAAGTGTTCGTGCAAATAATAATTCATCCCTTCATATTACTTCGTGATCGATATTCTTGCAAGGATATAACAGAAACACCTGTTCGTTGTGAATCCACCATTTTTGTAACAACATCTACAATCGTGGTGAATGCGACTCGGGTACTTACCTATTCATATTTTAGCAATTCTTTATGTATTCTACCTGCAGCCATCTAATGCTTATATCTTCGCCTCCAAAAATGTTCCGAAATACAATGAGACCAGTAGCGTCATCTATGAGAATTCTCTATTCCTAGACCTAGACAATGACCTCAGAGGTCATTTGGAGGGCAACTTTGTAAATTCAAATAGCGACCACCATTTTTTAAAACAGATTCGTGTCGAGCCCGAGATTCTGTATCAGATTTAGGTTTCATACATGAGATCAAGCGGTCATAAGTGGCTCAATCAGCGTGACCTACTGTAGCACCCCCGCATTTTTTTGGAAAACTGGTTCAGAGTAAAGTTTCGGGGTATCAAATAAACAATTTAACGATGACCTTAGATATAACCTAGATAACGACCTCAGAGGTCATTCGGATGTCAAATTTGTAAATTCAGATAGCTTCCCCATTTTTGACAGCACATTCGTGTCGACCTCGAGATTTTACACCAGAATTCATTTTCATGCATGAGGTCAGGCGGTTATTAGTCTCGAGAACTAGACACGAATCTGCTGCCAAACATGGTGGTTGCTATTTGAATTTACAAAACGACCTTGCTTTTTTGATACCCTAAAACTTGTTTGAACCTTTTTTCCAAAAAATCCGTAGTTGCCTAGTTTTTGGGATGTTACAGTAGGTCACGCTGTTTGAGCCCTTATAACCGCTTGACCTTAAGTGTGAAAATGAATTCTTATGTAGAATATTGAATATGTCGTCAAAAATGGTGGATGCCATTGGAATTTACAAAGTTGACCTTCAAATGGCCTCCAAGGTCATTGTCTGTCTGGGTCATACCTGAGGTCATCGACAAATTGCTTTTTTGATAGACGAAAACTTTTTTGAACCTCTTTTCCAAAAAAATGCGTGGTTGCCAAGTTTCGAGGTCTTCGTGTACTTTTCAGACGTTTCTGTAGGTCATACTGATTGAACCACTTATGACCTCTTCTATTTGTGGAAATGAATTCTTATGTACAATATTGAGCTCGACGCGAATATGGTGTCAAAAATGGTGGGTGTCATTGGAATTTACAAAGTTAACCTCCAAATGGCCTCCAAGGTCATGGTCTGTCTAGGTCACATCTGAGGTCATCGACAAATTGCTTTTTTGATACACGAAAACTTTTTTGAACCACTTTTCCAAAAAAATGCGTGGTTGCCAAGTTTCGAGGTCTTCGTGTACTTTTCAGACGTTACTGTGGGTCATACTGATTGAACCACTTACGACCTCTTCTATTTGTGAAAATGAATTCTTATGTACAATATTGAGTTCGACGCGAATATGTTGTCAAAAATGCTGGGTGCCATTGGAATTTACAAAGTTGACCTCCAAATGGCCTCTAAGGTCATTGTCTGTCTAGGTTATATCTGAGGTCATCGACAAATTGCTTTTTTGATACACGAAAACTTTTTTGAACCTCTTTCCCAAAAAAATGCGTGGTTGCCAAGTTTCGAGGTCTTCGTGTACTTTTCATTCGTTACAGTGCGTCATGCTGATTGAACCAGTTATGACCGCTTAGCCTCATGTAAGAAAATGAAGTTTTATATAGAATCTCCAGCTCGACACGAATATGTTGTCAGAAATGGTAATTTTCATTGGAATTTGCAAAGTTGACCTCCAAATGACCTCTGAGGTTATTGTCTAGGTCGTATATGAGGTCATCGACATATTGCTTTCTTGATTCCGGAAACTTCTTTTTAAACATTTTCCAGAGAAGGCGTGGTTGCCAAATTCTCGAGGTGTCCGGGTATTTAATATACATATATTACTTGAAAATGTTAGTATATCATAGATGGCGTTGCCTATTATGATCGTATAGCGACACATCTGCGCAAGAGACATTAACCTTTACCAAATATACATAGCAAATACATAAACAGCTATGACAAATTCTCATAGATGACGTTACCGTTTTTTATTTTATTTCGGATAATTTTCTGGACGCGAGAATTTAGCTAATCAATGATTTTAGTGAATTAAAATTGATTGTTCAATACTGGTTCCTATTCATTAGTATAAACAATATATATAGGTGAAAAATTAAAGCTTCCGCCTATTGTTGGGTACTTCGACAAAAATTTTAAGCAAGGAGGACTCTTTATACTTTTTTTATTCTCTCTAGCTTTCAATGGACTTTGCCATCATTATCAGGAGCTGCAATTACATTGATAACAGTAGCAACAATAGTGTAAAATGAATTTAAATTAACTTAACTTACAGTAGTATGTGAGGATGTGAGTACCCAACAAAAGGCGGAAGCTTTAATTTTTCACCTAACTGGTCTAGACGACAATGACCACGTCTCAAGTTATATATATATATATATATATATATATATATATATACTTTTCAATATTATGCTATTATTTAAAATGATAGTTGTTACCGAATCCAGAGCTTTGCTAATCGCACTTCAACGATAATCCGCAGTTATTTATAACCAGCAATGATAACAGATATGGAAAGCGGTAATAAATAAACGTGAGTACTTACCAGCCTGTTGTTTCTGAAACAAATAAAAAAAGATATTAGTAAAGTGATAGACAATGCTAAAGATACGTTTGCAGAAATAAAAAAAGATTTTATTTTCGTACAAAAACGATGGTAGGATAAGGCGAATGTATTTACAAAATCGGTACCGCTATCGTCATGACTACTACAGGTTTTTAAAAATGACGTCAAGTAGGTTGACTCTATACTTCCTAAGCATGCGTTACAGGTTTCAAAGAAAATAAATGAGACGAATAGTTTCAAAAGGCGAATCGAATCGAACGAATTGTTGATTTGTGCACATCAAACTATATAAAGCAAATCTGTCAACACTACGTTCCAGTCCATGACTGTTGAATATTAATGCATCATAAGTACTGAGTCAATCTACTTGACAAAATAGTCAGAGAACCATCCATGTATGTGTAGCTATAAAAACCGTTGAGCCGCCATTTACAAAAGTATCGCAGAACGCTAAAGTGGTACATATAGTATGTACTCCTAATATCCAAATATTGTTAAAATAAATGAATATTTCTCCGGTAGCGGTGTGTCAGTGACGACACCACCGCAGACCAGTTCTGTACCTCACAGCTAGACTAAGTTTAGTCCAAATAAATATCACTTAATTTTTCCGTTGTTACCGTTATATTTACAACCCCCTACACAACTCTCAACTCACAATTTTCAATTCCGGCAAAAAAATTTAAGAAAATGATCAGGATTCTTTAAAATGTTAAATAACGTTCAAGCGATTTTTTTTCATGTTTTTGCTCCTAGCTCCGTCACCACTACACCGATTTTCAAAAACTCCTTTTTTCATCCTTTTCATAGTAGAAACCTTGTGTGAAAATCTCAACAAAATCCAAGTGGCACTTCTCGAATAATAGGCGGATAAGAAATTAGCGGACCGACCGACAGACAGATAAGACCGTCAGAAATGAGTGACATGGTGTTTCGTCACATAACATCCAAAAAACATAATATCTCAATTTCATTCATTTTTACGCGGTTACAAAACTTCCTCGTCAGTTTTGGCATAGGAATTAAAGATTTAAAATCCTGTCATAGTCAATATTGGCGCTCCAGAACAAGAAAAATTATCTTTTTGTATGAATTTGGATATTGGGAAAGAGGCAAGATAAAGGATATTGATATGTCAAACGCAAGACTTGATCTTGACCTTCAAAACGTTAAGCAGGTCTCTAAGTAATATTTTATCGCAACTCCGACCCTAAATAACGTCAATTTGACCTTGGAAGACTCTTTTCAAAAAAGGGAGAGATGCATCGATGCATTGCCTACGACAATGTATATGAATGTGACCCGGCAGGGTAATGGCTGTATGCGGCTCCTCTCGCGTAGCCATGACCTTGCATGTATCGAACAGACGAGACTAGTGATGGCATACGTTTCACAACCGTGATTTAGTAACTGATACGTCGGGAATCACGACTGCTGCCAAATACTACGAACAAGCGCGACGTGATCACGACTTCGGGAACTATGTCTACAAATATACTAAGTGACATATAAATCCGAACACCCAGTTTAAATGGTTTTATTTTAATAAAAGTTGGTGAATGTATTTATCTTACTATAAATAACAAGTGAAAAAATTTTCAGCCTTATCAGTTGGACATTCCGGTTTTTATACTGCTTTTTTTTAATTCACTAACGCTCTAAAAATGAATATTTCAGCCGCAGTAAAGAATCGACGTTGGCGGATTTTGGTTCTTGACATCCTTTACGATCGGTTACGATGCCTAGAGTACGGAGACCTGTACGATTTCGTCAACTTAGTGAGTTTGATAGGGGCCGTATAGTGGGACTTCGGGAAGCTGGACTTTCTTTTCGGGCAATTGCAGTTAGAGTACAAAGAAGTGTAGACACTGTGGTTAGGTGTTGTCAGACATGGCTTCGAGAAGGCCGTACGCAAAGAGCAAGGGGCACTGGACACCGCCGTAGAACAACAGACCGCGAAGATCGCCGCCTAAGATTATTGGCCTTAAGGGACTGTTTCTCCACTACCAGGTCCATTGCAAATGAATGGTTTGCAGAACACGGAAGACCTATTGGCATGCGAAGTGTTTACCGACGAATGAGAAGTTTTGGCTTGTTTTCATACTGGCCACACTGGGTCCTCCCTTTAACTCGAGAACACCGACGTAATCGCCTTGAGTGGTGCAGACAACGGTCACTCTGGGATCAGGAATGGAACAGTATTGTCTTTAGTGACGAGTCTCGATTTTGTTTAGGCATGCACGATGGTCGTGCCAGGGTTAGAAGGCGACGTGGTGAAAGGAGGAATCCACAGTTTTTTGTTGAAAGACATGTTCATCACACTGTTGGAGTTATGGTTTGGGATGCTATAGCTTATGGTTCCAGGTCACCTTTAATCTTCATCAGAGGTAACATGAACGCGCAGCGTTATATCCACGAAGTTCTAGAACCTCATCTTTTACCCTATCTTGACACCCTGGCAGATCCAACTTTCCAACAAGATAATGCCCGACCACATGTTGCAAGAGTCACAATAGACTTCTTTCAACATAATGATGTCACATTGTTACCATGGCCACCAAGATCTCCCTACTATCCCCAATTGAGCACGTGTGGGATATGATGGGTAGGAGATTGCTCAATTTGCAACGTCCTCCTCAGACTCTAGAAGCACTTCGAGAGGAGTTGGTGGTTGCCTGGAATGAGATACCACAGGAGGACATTGACCACCTGATCAGAAGCATGCCTAGGCGCGTTGGAGAATGCGTAGCACATCAGGGTGCTTATACAAAATTTTATTAAAATAAAACCATTTAAACTGGGTGTTCGGATTTATATGTCACTTGTATATTTACATCCCATTACAGCTACGCTTAGATTGATGATGCTCAATCTGCCTGGCGGCCGCATGTCCGCCGTTTTAGTCTAATTGGTACTATATTGAATCAACGAAAGGAAAGAGTTGAGATTATGTTCCACGCAGCCAGAAACCTAAATGCCAGGACACCGCGGCTGGTGTGAGGATCCCAAAGAAATGTTGTAGTAAGAAAAGCCTCCTCTTGTAGATTCTTCCAAAATCTGGACACCCTCGGGACAAAGGAGTGGTCGTATCGGCCGGTACTGGATGTACGAAGTTCGACACGGTTGGGGTGGGAGGCCGAAGTCAGGCGGATCTGTCATGGAGGAAAGTCCCGAGGAGCAAAGCTTGTTGGTGTAGCGATAGAAAAGAGCTAGATCGCCGACGGCCCGCCGGTGCGAAAGAGTCCCGAGACTGTATGCTCTGGTCAGCATCGAGCATAATGTAGTCGGGGCGGCAGCACCCCAAACGAGTGAGCAGTACTCGAGGCTAGGTCTTATCTGAGCCTTGTATAGAGTGAGAGGGTCAGTCTTAACAAATAGCTTAACTTTTTCCCAGCAACTGCCGCTATTGTCGAGATGTGTTCGTGCCAGATCAAGTCCTCGGCGATCTGGACTCCGACCAGCCGAAGTGAACGGCTCTTTGGCAGAATTTGGCCATCCATCGAAACCGGATCAGCGCTAGGAGGCTTTTTGTTCGTCAAGCTACAGTACTGTGTTTGGGAAGCATTAACCTGCACAAGATTGTTGCTTCCCCATCCAGGTCTCTCGTTAGAGAGGAAGTTGCTGCTAGTCTTCGTTTTTCGAGCTCAGCGGCTGAGATCGGCTTGTCACTCTGTCCTGCATGTAGAGTGCTGTCATCAGCGAAGCTAAACGTAGTTCCTTGTTTGTTAAAAGTTTTGTGTGGTATATTATCGTATCGTGTGTATTTTCAGTGATTGACTAAGATGCATAATTGATTTTACACCTGCTTATTGAAAGTATTTTGTAATTTGGGCAACTAACGGAATCAGCAGGAGCTCATAGTAATTTATAATTATTTCTTATATACAGGGTGACTTCGAAGTTGAGTCATTTATTTTAATAGTGAGTAGATCTGATCAAAAGAAATGTTTTTTTCCTTTAACATTTTTCTGGTAAAATTAAAGTAACAAAGTTATAGCCCTTTAGAAGTTTGAGTACCGCCCTGTCTCAATAATAATATTATGTGCTCGTGTTTGGCAACAACGGATATAATCCGCCTTATCCGTTCATCGCATCGGAAACAAAAAAGCGAAAGAATTTGAAACGATGTTTTTACTACAATGCACAATCTTATTCAGTTGTATTCAGTCGATGTGTCAGTCGGTAACGCGTGAGTGAATAGTGAATAAAAAATGGCACATGTTTACCGAAAATGCTGAATGTAGTACAAGGGGCTCGTGAATCAGGTGACTTAAGACCTCACAGGGGAGAGCATGCCGGTGCTCCAAGACCGCACGATCAAATACAGGTCCGCACTGAAATACTTGTCGGGAGGATACTTTATAAAACAAGGTAACATTCTTTTTTTATTTTTACACACATATTTTGGTTCATCTTCCTTCTACAATCATTATCTGAAAATTAATGACTCAACTTCAAAGTCACCGTGTATATTCTAAGCAAAATACGGAGATAAAATCGCATGACTCGAACTACCAAAACATATAACGCACGATATCGCTTGCAGCCATGTGGTAATCCTACGGTGGTGTACGATTTTCGACCTTACGATCCTACACACATTCAAATATTAGCGCCGTTTCCGTAAAGCGTTTAGTTTCCTAAGTCATCATCCAAGCCTGTTGGACCAAAAGTTTTAAATCAATGACGTCTAAAAGTAACGATATCACGTACCGCAGACATTGGAAAATATCGATATCGACCATCTCTAGACGAGACTCTGTCTCCACATCTCTCTCTCTCTATTCGGTTTCGACCGCCCCCGCTATTTATTTGTGCAACCAGGCACCAAGCGTTGATGCCAGATTTAATGTTCCTCTCTTGCTCTAGAACTCTGCATAAATGATCCAGTCGTTTCGGAACATAATGGAAATACGAGTTTTGGGACACGGATAAAAATAAATGCAAGAAATAGCCAGTGTACTAAATGAATTTAATTGTCTCGATTTTTGTTATATAGTATATTCGACGGGGCAAGGTAGACTTTCATTTTAGTTCCACTGGTTTTGGAGTCAGCTGTCGTTCTGTGGTTCTTTGATTCTGAACCTATGCATTTTTTTGTCTTATTTGGATACCAATATTATCGAAACTTTTCTATGAAAAAAAAAAGAATTAGCTTCACGTCAAAATAAAAAAAGCAACATGTCACAAATACATCTTCAGAGCGCGTTGACCAACCCCAAAAAGTTACTCCATATCTTAATCTTGAATCCACATTAGCAAAATAAACTTGTATCAATTGTTCAGTTGTTAAGATAGTTTTTGATTGCCGCAACACATAGCTTTGAGAGTACATCTTTGATGTGAGAAATTCGCAGTGGGCCTTCCAATTTATGTTCGAATCAAAATGAACTCCAAGAAATTTATTTATTTATTCATTTATTTATTTCCAACAGGTGAGACCCAATTACAGGAAACGCTGAAAAAAATAACAATTAAAGAGACATGGTTCTTGGACTTAAATCTATAGTATCACACATTCTAAATAAGATTGGATGATTTATAACAGTTAATAATCGATGCACAACTGTCACTGTAAATATCACACGATTCAGTCACACTGTTCATGACGCAGCACATGAGATTAATTGGCGATTTTGTCATAACATTTGTACGGCCAGCTTGACAATAGAATGTCTTTTGTTGTCGAGTCCCTAGCCTTGGAACGCGGAAACATATTTTTTCAAGTAAATTTTGACAGTCAATTTTATTGTGAATGAGGCCATACAAAAACGACAAAGCAAATATGTTTCGTCTTGTTGACAGTGAATCCAAATTGAAAGACTCTAATAGGGCACTATGGTCACAACCTCTTTCTGGATAAGAACCTGTGCATTTAAGGTGAAAATACTTTAAAGCTTTACGTTGAATGGCCTCAAGGATCACGACAGAATTTTGGTATATAGGAGACCAGATCGGAGTCGCATACTCCAACTTGCTCCTGACAAAAGTAAAAAATAAAGTCATTAATGTATCAACATTGGAGAAACCCTTCCAGTTTCTGATACAGAAACCAAGTAGTCGAGTGGCAGCCGACGAGATATTGAGTATATGCTCAGTAAACGTTAGTTTGGTATCAAAAATGACTCCAAGGTCTCTATAAGAGGTGCATCTGTCTATAACCTGACCATTGATGTTATAATTATCATAAATTAAATAGTTCACTTTTCTTGTATAAGTCATAACTTTACGTTTCGAAACAGTCAGACTGAGACAGTTTCGTGAACACCATGACGGAATTAGAGCTAAGTCATCTTGCAACATGACGCAATCCTCGACTGTCTTGACTGACGTGTAGATTTTAAGGTCATCAGCGAAAAACAAATTGAAACACTTCAGTTCAAAAGACAAGTCATTAGTAAATATTAAAAACAATAATGGACCTAGATTTGACCCTTGAGGTACCCCAGACGTGGCCCGATAGTAACTCGACCTATGACCACCATATTCGACAAATAACCTTCTATCCCTCAAATATGAATTCATGAGCGACAGCATTGCATCAGACATACCCACTGTTTTAAGCTTATCCAGAAGTGCATAATGATCAACTTGATCAAACGCCTTCTGAATATCTGTGTAGATGACATCAACTTGTCCCTGACCATCCAGTACTTCAGAAATGTATTGAGTAATTAGAGCCAAGTTGGTGACCGTAGATCTGCCTCTCATAAACCCATGCTGATTAATAGAGACTGCACCTATGACCGAGCAGTAAACCGTTTCATAAGCGATGATCTCAAACAACTTGCTGAAATTGCACAGGATTGCTATTTGGCGATAGTTGGAAATATCAGAGATATCTCCACTTTTGTGAATAGGACATATTTTAGAGGTCTTCCAGATATTTGGATATGTCTCTGATTTTAGAATTAGGTTGAATATGGAAGCCAGCGGTTTCGCTAGTATATGAATGCAATCTTTAACGAAAAAACTTGGAATACCATCAGATCCAGACGTCATTTTGTTCTTTAATCTTTTCGAAGCCCTAATTACGTTTTCTTCACTTATATTTTTTAAAGAAATGATATCGGTAGAATTATTTGTTGGAGGAGATGACCCTAGTAGACCAGACGGGATAAAATCTGTTGAAAAGAAGGTAGCAAAACTGTCCACTATATCCTGAGGCGTATCGCAGACATTGCCGTTAAGCGTCATCCTTGGGGGGATTCTAGATTGCTGTTTTTTGATCTGGGCAAATGACCAGAATTTGCTAGGATCATTGACAATGGCATCCTCAGCCGATTGGACGTAAGCGGAGTAGGCAACACTGATCTGGTTCTTAATGAGCTTCCTAAAATTACTGAACTGATCATAAGAAAACTTAGTACCGTCAGTTCCTTCTTGCTATGTCCTTCTTCTTGATATTAAGTATAATTTCACGTGTGAACCATGGGGGATACGAAAACATTTTATTTTTACATTTAAGGACATGGACCTCAAAGATGTTATTGATAACTGAATACAAGGCGGTACCAGCGACATCAACATTAACTGCACTGATCACCTCCGTCCAATTAACATCTTGCAAGGCTGTGTACATTTCAGGAAAGTTAGCTTTGCGAAAGTTAAACCGTGGAGAATTAGCAAATGAGAATTTCGTTGGAGATCCGGATGTAATGAATTCCATGATCAGTGCAGGATGATGAACGTCCTCTTTAACAGAAGGTGTATTATCTCTGAGGACTTCTATTTCGATATTTCCTAAAATTAAATCCAGCATTCGACCATTTATATTTGGAATATTATTAAAGTTAGTTAAATCTAAAAACGAAATAAAGTTGCTCATTAATTGAGACTTCTGATCATTAACGTCACTGTTGAATGATGCGACATTAAAGTCACCAGCAAAAATTATTTTACAATTACTGAATGCATTGTTAAATACTTCCAAAGCTTCAAGGTACTGACCAAACATGTCCAAATTAATTGAGGAAATGCCACTTCTCTACAATCGAGTTGATCGTCAGCCAATCTAACTTGAAACTCTTCTACAGCTTTTTGAGCATGATGAAAACGAGTAAGCGTTGTTTTGGAAGGATTCAAATATAGTGAGTACTGGTTAAACCACGTATTGATCTTCCTAGTTAAGTTGTTACATTTATTTTCCAAAATTATATTTGAATTACGTGATATTATCGGAAATGGAAGGACCTCTGAAGAAGCTTGCCACTCGTGCTAGCGAAACATTAGGAAGAAATTCGAACCGACGACGGCGTTTAGACCCGAATGAAGACAGCAGTTTATCAACTGGTCGCGAAACCAGTTTGGTATAACTTTACCTAATTTCAGCCTACTTGGGAACTCTCCGCAGCAAAATGAGATATTTATAAGGCGTTATTGGTCTTATTATAAAATGTAGTGCTTCTTTTACCAGAAAATTTGGAATGTCATCAAAACCGCAAGATTTAATTTTTTTTATTTTTTCAAAAGTAAGTCACTGAGCTCGTTATCTCTATAAGGGCAAAGTTTGAAATCATTTTTGACATTAAATTTGAAATCAGGTGTACTATCTGAGGTATTAATTTTTGTATTATATCCTCTGGAGCCTTTTAAAAAAATCATGGAACATATTTGCCAACATCTGGGGGTCATAAAAACTAGTCAAAATCTGCTTATATTACTGGAACTACACAAACGTCATTGAAATGAAATACTAAATACTTAACAATAATATATTCTCATAAACAAACTGAATGAACATTAATATAACGCTATCGTAAAATTAAGAATTTATTCGTCAAAATCAAAACAATTTTAATGAGCTTTATATCGATATCAAATAAGTTGCCAATAACCTTCATAATTTTGGTTGAAAAACGATTTAAACCGACTAAAACGGCCTTCTTGATCATGATTCTGCCATCTTTGTCTATCGGCCGTTAGACCTTAGGATCTTTGCCTGTATGTCGCGATCAAAATCTTCTCTTGTGCAAATTAACACAGTTGAACTAGACTATGCAGATGTACATGTTTATGCTATCCTGTTCGGACTTCAACAATACTGCCATGCATTCAGATTATTCGGTGCGACGCATTTCCGCAATCATTGCTTTACCAATATGAGCGAAATATTCAGGTGAGTTATTCCATTACACTGAATACAAATGAATTTCAGAGCTCCGTATCAAACCTTTCAGATGGAAACTGCATGCGCAAAAAACAATGAAGTACTGCCTCGCCAGTAGCCGTCGGAAGTAAAAACAAAATTTTGTAAACGTTGGATTGCAGAATATTGGGGCCATAAAAACCCTTACGTGTCTAGTACCAAAAAAGCTTATAAAAAACTGAATCCAGCTTGCATAAATATACATGGTGATGAATTTGAAATTTTTGAGAAAAAGTACAATTCGCGTTTTTGACCACCCTGTATGAGCAAAAATTAAAAGTCGAAAAAACAACAAACAGGATGAAAGCTGAGGTGTGTAAGTTTTTTTTTTTGATACAAATTTCAGCACTCCAAATTTCAAAATGGCGGACTAAGGGGTTGCCGAATTCTAGACAAAACACCTTATATCTCAGTAGCTAATTACCAAAACCCCATGGTATGTTATATCAATTTTCCTCTTTTGAATTGGGTTATCCAAATATGCAATAAAATTTGATGCATTCCATTTGAAAAATCACAACTTTGATATGTAGGTCGAAATTGGCGCACCCTGTAACGTATAATTGCCAATATTTTAGAAATGTGTCCTCAAATGTCATCTATAACATCACATAAATGGATTTTCCCAAAATATATTTGTTTATGAGTAATATTCCGTCCAAACATTAATGGGCCACCCTGTATACTCTATAAACTATCTCGGCATTCTGCAACCAACAAAGCATGCTGGAGAACGCTTGCAATATACGTTCAGTCATTCTGCCATAGATGACGGTGTTGGTGGCGCTCATAGCGAGCACACGCGGAATGAACTATACTAAGTGACATATAAATCCGAACACCCAGTTTAAATGGTTTTATTTTAATAAAATTTTGTATAAGTACTTAATGAAGCATAATAAGTAAATGATAAAAATTTCAAAATGATTGCACAGCTTTAAAGCCCTTTGACTTTTAATAATGTGTGGATGCACCCTGATGGTGCTACGCATTCTCCAACGCGCCTAGGCATGCTTCTGATCAGGTGGTCAATGTCCTCCTGTGGTATCTCATTCCAGGCAACCACCAACTCCTCTCGATGTGCTTCTAGAGTCTGAGGAGGACGTTGCAAATTGAGCAATCTCCTACCCATCATAACCCACACGTGCTCAATTGGGGATAAGTCGGGAGATCTTGGTGGCCATGGTAACAATGTGACATCATTATGTTGAAAAAAGTCTATTGTGACTCTTGCAACATGTGGTCGGGCATTATCTTGTTGGAAAGTTGGATCTGCCAGGGTGTCAAGATAGGGTAAAAGATGGGGTTCTAGAACTTCGTGGATATAACGCTGCGCGTTCATGTTACCTCTGATGATGATTAAAGGTGACCTGGAACCATAAGCTATAGCACCCCAAACCATAACTCCAACAGTGTGATGAACATGTCTTTCAACAAAAAACTGTGTATTCCTCCTATCACCACGTCGCCTTCTAACCCTGGCACGACCATCGTGCATGCCTAAACAAAATCGAGACTCATCACTAAAGACAATACTGTTCCATTCCTGATCCCAGAGTGACCGTTGTCTGCACCACTCAAGGCGATTACGTCGGTGTTCTCGAGTTAAAGGGAGGACCCAGTGTGGCCGGTATGAAAACAAGCCAAAACTTCTCATTCGTCGGTAAACACTTCGCATGCCAATAAGTCTTCCGTGTTCTGCAAACCATTCATTTGCAATGGACCTGGTAGTGGAGAAACGGTCCCTTAAGGCCAATAATCTTAGGCGGCGATCTTCACGGTCTGTTGTTCTACGGCGGCGTCCAGTGCCCCTTGCTCTTTGCGTACGGCCTTCTCGATGCCATGCCTGACAACAACTAACCACAGTGTCTACACTTCTTTGCACTCTAACTGCAATTGCCCGAAAAAGAACGCCCAGCTTCCCGAAGTCCCACTATACGGCCCCTATCAAACTCACTAAGTTGACGAAATCGTACAGGTCTCCGTACTCTAGGCATCTTAATCGATCGTAAAGGATGTCAAGAACCAAAATCCGCCAACGTTGATTCTTTACTGCGGCTGAAATATTCATTTTTAGAGCGTTAGTGAATTAAAAAAAAAGCAGTATAAAAACCGGAATGTCCAACTGATAAGGCTGAAAATTTTTTCACTAGTTATTTACAGTAAGATAAATACATTCACCAACTTTTATTAAAATAAAACCATTTAAACTGGGTGTTCGGATTTATATGTCACTTAGTATATTTACAATAACGTGAGAGCTGCCTTATTTGAGACTTCCGCACGTGACTTTAATCAAAACTCGCTACTATATACATACTAACTATGCATAACATACAAGCAACCGGATTATTCCGAGAAAATTAACCGCGCATGCAGTTGCAGAGGAGGAATATTTATATACCTGCAGAAACCGGAGAAATTAAAATTAAAAATAAAATGTACGGAACCAAATGCTCTGCGCATTTAATCAAACACTAGATATACAGAATTTCCTAGAAATTGCAAAATAAAGAAATATAATAATACCAAAGAGTAGTTATACCGAGAACACTGCATGTTATGCCTTTAAAGTCCGCCTGTCGGCTTCATTGACTTTGGATTTGACGCTCTGCGTATAGATGGATAGGCATCTGCTGAGGATGCGGCCATGCAGTGTCGCTGACAGAAAATGTTTAGAAACAGAATGCCCCGAAAAAACCTAAAAGCACCTAATATGCCTCGACTATACACATAAATGTCACAAAAATTCCTCCTAAATTCCAGCTACAGGTGTTTCAACCAAGCAAATACGATATAAAAAAATCGAAACAATGACTTCATTAAATAAGAAATGAAGTCGTAATTCAATAATAATATACTTATTACCAGATGGTATGACGCAACACAGGCTCAAATAAATACACCAAGTATTCAGTAGGCACGAAAATAATTCTTCAGACTCGTACATAAAAGGTACTAACATCGACAAGCTAATTGGTGTAATGATACAGTCTGAGCTTACAGATGTATAATAATAATAAAATGTTTATTGGGTGAAGTTTAGCATAAGCTATTCTACCACTTAACCCGTAAAATGTCCATCCACAAAATAAACTAACGGGTGATTTTTTAAGAGGTATAGGTTTTGATTTTCAAAAAAAACACAAAAAACTTGAAAAAACGATTAAATCTTTATTTGAGTCGATAGAACGGTCGATATAATTTAATGTTTAAAGATTATTTCATGTAAATAACAACATATCAGCCGGTATCTCACGAATAAATGCTTCAATATTGGCTTCCAGTGCGTCAATCGTTGCTGGTTTATCCCTGTAGACATTAGCCTTAACATGGCCCCACAAGAAATAGTCCAACGGCGTTAAATCACACGATCTAGGCGGCCAATTGACGGGCCCCAAACGTGAGATAAACTGTTCACCGAACTCGCCTTTCAATAGGGCCATTGTTTCGTGTGCGGTGTAGCATGTGGCACCGTCTTGTTGAAACCACATGTCAGTCAAGTCCAGCTCTTCCATTTTGGGCAAAAAGAAGTTTGTTATCATCGCACGGTAGCGCTCGCCATTCACAGTTACGTTCCGGCCATTGTCGTCTTTGAAGAAGCACGGCCCGATGATGCCACCGGCCCATAATCCACACCAAACAGTGATTTTTTCGGGATGCATTGGTAGCTCTTGCGATGCTTCTGGCTGGTCTTCACTCCAGATGCCGCAATTTTGCTTGTTAACGTACCCATTCAACCAGAAATGAGCTTCGTCGCTGAACACAATTTTTCGATAAAAATGTGGATCTTCCTCCAACTTTGCCAGCGCCCATTCACCAAATTGGAAACGTTGTGGGAGGTCGTGTGGCTTCTATTCTTGCACCAGCTGTATCTTATAAGGTTTTACACCCAAATCCTGACGCAAAATTTTCCACGTAGTGGAGTAACAGAGGCCCAATTGCTGCGAACGGCGAATCGACATTTCACGGTCATCACTAACACTGGCGGATACAGCCGCAATATTTTCTTCAGTCCTCACTCTACATCTGCGTGTTGGTGGTTTAATGTCCAATAATGTAAACTGGGTTCGAAATTTAGTCACAAGCTTCCGAATAGCTCCCTCAGTAGGCCGACCAAATTGCCCATAAATTGGAAGCAGCGCTCGACGCACTCTCTTAACCGAGCATGAATTTTGATAGTAAAATTCAATAATTTGCAAGCGTTGTTCGTTCGTACGTCGATTCATGGTTAAATTATAGACCAAACTGAACAAGTTTGACAATGACACAATACACGTGTCATCTGTCAAAAACAGTGTTGCCAAAAAGATACTAGCAAAGAAATCACCCATTATAAAAAAGATATATACCACTAAAAATGCAGAGGATTCAACATAAAAATGAATTAGTTGAGTAAAATAAATGAAGATTGGATAAAATTATAACATTATACGTACATAAGAATGATGGATAGTGTATTTCCTTAGTTGGACAAGAATTTGTTGTTGAAATTATAAGGAAATAAAAAGGTATTGTAAAACCTCAAAATTAAAAGAAATTGTTATTGATGGTAATAACAACAATAATCATAAATACGCAGAGGTAAAATATAGCAGATATTGAGAGTGTCTGCAGGAACATTGTTCACTGTTCGATTTATGTCCCTTCTCAATATTCCAAACTCTGTTACTGTTCAATTCGAGGTCTACGAAACAAATCACTAACTGATAATGCCAAGGCCTGTCTAGGAATACTTGTTTTTCTGGAATAACTAAGGTTTGGTAGTGTCAATGTGCGACATATTATACGTTTTTGAATTCAGAATTAAAAACTCTATTCGTCTGCGCCAAAAATCCAATATGGAGTCTATAAGAAAAAATAAAGTTGTTGCTGGGGGGCCAGAGATGAAACGACATATTGAAATACGTCATCTTCTAGAGGAGAAAAGATGGCAAAGTTTACGTGCAATTTATTTCAAGATCACACTAAAAATAAATTCAGGAAAATTCGGTTTTTCCGTCTTTTTATGGAAACACTTTGAATTTCGATACTTTCTAAGCGGCATTTTGTTGGTTCCATGCCCCCTACAAGTTGCAAGTGTAACTATAACATATCCAAATTCCGAAAAATACGCTGGTTTCCGAAATTTGATTATTTTCAACAATCTGACAGCCAGGCTGGATACTTCGACACCTTGGGTTCGGTAAATGGGTGGAGCAAGCAGATTTTTTTATCAAATTTCCATATTATCTCGTTCATTGTCATGTCATGAGCCATCCAAGGCGTGACAAAAAAGTTAGGTAGATAATACTGTCTCAAAAAACATTTTTTTTTTCAAAAACAATGGGCTCATGACATTAACATATACTAAGTGACATATAAATTCGAACACCCAGTTGAAATGGTTTTATTTTAATAAAAGTTGGTGAATGCATTTATCTTACTGTAAATAACAAGTGAAAAAATGTTCAGCCTTATCAGTTGGACATTCCGGTTTTTATACTGCTTTTTTTTAATTCACTAACGCTCTAAAAATGAATATATATATATATATATATATATAGTACGAAGACCTTGTACTATTTCGTCAACTTAGTGAGTTTGATAGGGGCCGTATAGTGGGACTTTGGGAAGCTGGACTTTTTTTTCGGGCAATTGCAGTTAGAGTGCAAAGAAGTGTAGGCACTGTGGTTAGGTGTTGACAGGCATGGCTTCTAGAAGGCCGTACGCAAAGAGCAAGGGGCACTGGACGCCGCCGTAGAACAACAGACCGTGAAGATCGCCGCCCAAGATTATTGGCCTTAAGGGACCGTTTCTCCACTACCAGGTCCATTGCAAATGAATGGTTTGCAGAACACGGAAGACCTATTGGCATGCGAAGTGTTTACCGACGAATGAGAAGTTTTGGCTTGTTTTCGTACCGACCACACTAGGTCCTCCCTTTAACTCGAGAACACCGACGTAATCGCCTTGAGTGGTGCAGACAACGGTCACTCTGGCATCAGGAATGGAACAATATTGTCTTTAGTGACGAGTCTCGATTTTGTTTAGGCATGCACGATGGTCGTGCCAGGGTTAGAAGGCGACGTGGTGAAAGGAGGAATCCACAGTTTTTTGTTGAAACACATGTTCATCACACTGTTGGAGTTATGGTTTGGGGTGCTATAGCTTATGGTTCCAGGTCACCTTTAATCTTCATCAGAGGTAACATGAACGCGCAGCGTTATATCCACGAAGTTCTAGAACCCCATCTTTTACCCTATCTTGACACCCTGGCAGATCCAACTTTAAAACAAGATATAATAGACTTCTTTCAACATAATGATGTCACATTGTTACCATGGCCACCAAGATCTCCCGACTTATCCCCAATTGAGCACGTGTGGGATATGATGGGTAGGAGATTGCTCAATTTGCAACGTCCTCCTCAGACTCCAGAAGCACTTCGAGAGGAGTTGGTGGTTGCCTGGAATGAGATACCACAGGAGGACATTGACCACCTGATCAGAAGCATGCCTAGGCGCGTTGAAGAATGCGTAGCACATCAGGGTGCATTCACACATTATTAAAGGTCAAAGGGCTTTAAAGCAGTGCAATCATTTTGAAATTTTTATCATTTACTTATTATGCTTCATTAAGTACTTATACAAAATTTTATTAAAATAAAACCATGTAAACTGGGTGTTCGGATTTATATGTTACTTAGTATACTTCTGTTTAATGCGGACACGAAATTTTAATCTGTTAGCATTGATATTTTTTGAGAAAGTATGGAAATAAGATTAAAAAAAATTCGTAAATATTTGAATAATGTGTAAAAAATCTAATAACAGCGTTACTAAAGGATATACCACTACAGACCATCACAAAAATCCAATCAGTCGCTACAGACAAATAACATAGATAAGCGTGACCAACCACCTTAAGCGACTTCGTATCTCCGAGATCGCAATCGTGACGGTCGAATATGAAACAACCGGCATATCTTGACGCAAAACATTTTGACCCGTGGTTTAGCTGATTTGGTGGAATTGTACTTCTTAATCTCCGAGAATTCTATCCTAATCTCCTAGAATTCAAAAAATGCTTACATTATTATAAGCATATTGAAACGCTCTCAATCCGCTCGCCTCCAAAGTCCTGGGATCCAAAGAGTTGCTCCTCGGCTTCACGAAGGGCGCCGGCGAAGGAGGATCATCGTCCCTTCCTCGACTAAATACTCGCCGGAAGTACGTCATCACTTCATCCGGAAGGGCCTTTCAACCTCATACGGTAGGTAATTACACACACACACTCGCGGAACAAGTGCACTTCAACGATACGTGTCCATATTCGGGAAAAGTATAGTTATGGTTCATTTAACCTTTCCGAAATTTTTTGTTATCAGGAAATGGTCCATATAAATCAGTAGCAAAACACAGAAATTAATTTAGAAATCTAGTTTGACAAGAGTCAGACCGTTTGTTCTGCTACTACCTCATAGATCTTCACTATCTCTTTGGCGTCTGTCTTAATTGGGGCCAAAAAGAGATTGAAAATTACAGCGCCATCTATGAGGCAGTGGCAAAGCCAAAGTAGATTTCTAAATTCTTTTTTGTATTCTCCTAGTGTTTCACAGATGGTGCTGGTTTCTTTCAGATTCCTTTTTGGGCGCCGGAATACAGAATATGGTTGGTTATCTTCAGATGTAATAGGTATCGATGGTAATACGGAAACTAAATGTCGTCGGTTGCTACGGAATATAGCGTTTAGATAACGAATATGATGAAGCCATGAAGCCTTTAAATCTTTGAATAAGGACTGGCTATTAATATAGACGATTGACCAAGATTTTTGGTGACATTCAAATTGTACAACTTTGAAATAAAATATTTTAGAGAGGTGCCAAAATGAGATTGAAAATCTCAGCGCCATCTATGAGACAGTGGCAGAACCAAACATTATAACTCTTTTCAAAGTAGATCATTTTTGTATTCTGCTATTGTCTCATACAGGGAGGGTGACTTCGAAGTTGAGTCATTTATTTTAACAGTGAGTAGATCTGATCAAAAGAAATGTTTTTTTCCTTTACCATTTTTCTGGTAAAATTAAAGTAACAAAGTTATAGCCCTTTGGAAGTTTGAGTACCGCCCTGTCTCAATAATAATATTGTGCTCGTGTTTGGCGACAACGGATATAATTCGCCTTATCGGTTCATCGCATCGGAAACAAAAAAGCGAAAGAATTTGGAACGATGTTTTTACAATTATTTCATTCAGTTGTATACAGTCAGTGTCAGTCGGTAGTGGATAGTGGTGTCTGTTGCGTGGCTCAAACGAAATAAAAAATGGCACATGTTTATGCGGATCGGTTTCCCAATCGAGTGCAACCAACCCCTCGTGCCTTTGTTAATGTAGTACAACGGGTTCGTGAATCATTTGACTTAAGACCTCACATATGGACGGCATGCCGGTGCTCCAAGACCTCACGATCAAATACAGGTCCGCACTGAAATACTTGTCGGGAGGATACTTTATAAAACAAGGTAAAATTTTTATTTTATTTTTACACACATATTTTGGTTTATCTTCCTTCTACAATCATTATCTGAAAATTAATGACTCAACTTCAAAGTCACCCTGTAGATGGCGCTAGTATCGGTCAGATCCCTTTTTGGACAACGGAATTCAGAATGTAGTTTGTTATCTTCAGGTAGAATACGTTAATCAATGGTTGGCACGTTAAATAAATTCGGGCAGTTTGGATAACGAATACGATCACGCTGTGACTCTACAAAATGGTCGCCGCGTTAAGCTCTCCTTTATATCTTTGGATAAGCACTGTCTATTAATATAGATGGTAATTCAACGATTTAGAATGAAGAAACCGTATGGTGCTAGACTATCAAAAGAAAAAGACAGCTATCGCTAGTTACTTTCTGTTATCTGGATTTCAAGCTTTTTAGTGACGTTTGAATTGTACCACTTTAAAAGTAGATATAGCTTCTGCACAGAAAATTACATAGAAATGCTTCTGTCGAGTTGTTATTCTCGGGGCTCGCTCACCAATACCTATCATTTAACTTGTGATAGTCAAAGTAGTATAACAAGAATACAATCCTGGTATAATACAGGGTGTAAACGATTTTTGTCTAAATGGCTTTATAGTTTACAACTTTAAGTGCTTTATATCGACCACAATCACCACAATCTTACTAATTTTTATAATCTAATTTAAAACGTTTTTAAATTGGGTAATCAACAAATAAATGGCATTAAGTTTTTCTAAGTTATGCCAAAATTTGTAGTCAGTAAGTAAGTTTCATTAAATTAATTATTTAAAACACACATGACAACAGCGCGTCGGTCATTCATCACTCTTATCGGACCGGCAATCGATCGCAAACGGTAACAGTGGTTAGTATGTTGTTTTGTTTTTGTTCGCGTACGACGTCGTGTTTATTTACAATGTTCTCGAATCAAGACTTCGCCGACATGTTGTTAGTTTACGGTGAAGCTCGTCAGAATTCAAATCTTGCAGCTCAAATTTACACAGAAGGACATTTGTGCAAGAATACCAAAGACTTCGAGATACAGGAAGTGTTCAGACCACTAATATTCGCACTCGTGAAAGACAGGTTACTGTAGAGCAGGAGGAACAAATTTTAAATGTCGTGGAAATCAATGCAGATATCAGCACTCGGGAATCCAACGGGAAAATTTGCTTTATCCCTACCATGTGCAACGAGTGCAGGCCTTGTTGCCAGAAGACTATCCACGCAGACTAACATTCTGTCAGTGGCTTTTGCACAAAAACATCGAAAATCCGGATTTTTTTAAAAACATTCTAGCGACGTACGAATGTACTTTTACGCGAGACGGGATATTAAATTATCCATAATACTCACACGTGGGCCCAAGAAAATCCTCATACCATTCATGAAGGTCATTTCCAACAACGTTCTAAAATAAATATTTGGGCGGGTATTCTTGACAATCAGGTAATTGACCCTTTCGAGTTACCCCCAAAGTTGTCAGGAGAAGGATACCTTAGCTTTCTAGCCAATAACCTACCAGAACTTTTGGAACAGACGTTAGACAACATGCCATTACAACGGAGACAGAATTTGTGGTTTCTTCATGACGGGGCACCACCACACATTTTTAGAGGCGTCATTCGTATTTGAATGAACATCATTCAAATTGCTGGATGGTTTGAAATGATCCTCGAAAATGGTCAGCAAGACCTCCTGACCTCAATCCGAGGGATTTCTGGTATTGGGGAGAACTTAAAGGGATGATTTATGAGGCTGGTCTAATAACAACTGTAGCACAACTGCGCGAAAAAATTTTGAATGCGGCTGAAATAATAAATGGACAACTTCGAGGACCTAGAGTAAGAAGAAACTGGGTTCGTCGTAATGACGCTTGTGTTAAGTGGAGGACGACATTTTGAACACCTTCTTTAAATACAAAAAAAGTGCAGTGTGGATTTTAGAAAGAAAAACAATGTATGTATCAAAATTGTGTTCCCTATTTATAAGTGGATTTTTTTAATACGTTCAATAAACTTTTACACACCAGGTGAAACGCTGATACAGTTAGTGGTAAGTCCGTTTTTTTGTTTAATTGTTGGCATTTTACGAGTACATTATCAAATAATGAAATAATACCTAAGAGCCAAAAGTAACAAACTTCATCTTTATTTACACTGCGTTCCGTCGTAAATTTGCGTCTGGCATTGCGGCGTTGACCGATTTTATTTTACTTTAAAGTCGCTTTTCTCTAAAAAAAAAAAGCCGTTTTGACCCCCATGTTATAGATAGAAATTACAACTTACAACGCAAAATATATGAACTGCTACAAATTACTAAAAAATCGCGGTCACCATCATGTGATATTTAACTGATTGTGCTAAAATGTTGTTCAAAGTATGATCAATCTTAGCAATAAAAAAGGTTCACTAACTGATAACATCAAAATTAATTAGCAAATTATAGACAATTTACGAGTGGTATAAATTAAAAGGTAAAGGAACTTTTTGTAACATCTGTAAACTAGTCAATCAGTATGCAGTATGACATTTTCGAATTTCGAGCACTAAGGATGTTTAAGCACAAAAAAAACATTAGTTACCATGCCGTTACAAAAGTAAAAAAAGTAACTAGCGATGAGCTTGTGAGTTGTAAACATAAAATAATAGGAACATGAAATTCAATTATTTTTTGTTTTGCCGTTTTTCAATGAGCTTCGCCTGTTTGTTCAGAAACAATACTTTTACCTCAAAAAATATTTTGGAGAATAGTGATAGCATCAAATATGAAGTACCGCGTTTCTAAATAGCACAGAGTACCTATACCAAAATGCATTCAAATGAAACAGAAGACTGAAAATCGGTGTGGAGTTTCGTTTTATTTTACACGCAATGAAAAAGGTTACTTAAACTATATTTCTATTATTTTGTTGTACTTTTTTTCAATTCAGTAACATTAAACTTTATATTTTATATCGGTCGGCCTATTCCGGATGTTTCAAATTCGACTCTCACGATTCGGTAACAGTAGGAGATACGACGGCCATTAAATGAAGGCAAAATTGCGCTTTCAGCTAACTAATAAAATGGCACTTAGAAAGTTCCTCAGTCCGAGTATTTTCGGGCATAGACCGAAAATTATTTATTTTTTCCTGACTTAATTCTGAATGGGATCTCAAAACAAAGTACATTAACAATGTCAATGTTTCTCCTCTACAAGGTGGCATAATTAGAATTTCAATATGACTGTTATCAGTCATCGTTACTTTTTCTTATAGACGCGATATTGGATTTTCGCTCAGGCAAATTGACTCTTTCATTTTGATAACAAAAGTGTATAATATGTCATACATTGTCATTGTCAAACCTTAGTTATTTCAAAATAACAGAATTTCCTACGTAGGCCTTGAAACAGCATAGCGTTCCTTCAGTTTTTATGAACTGTGCATAAGTGAACAGCCCTATTTTCCATTTTTATGATAGGATATCGTGTATATCATCACACGAATTGCTATCTAAAAAAGTAATCTTCTTATGGTTATTATTATTAACTCATCGAATAAAGAACAACCTAATGTTAAAACTTTTTCATACTATTTAAAGGTCGTATTGAAAACAATGAAAACACATTATTTTACGAGTATGTAACTGGTAGAAACATTACAAAAGCCTCGGCCAAGTTGCAGTTTCCTAAGCACATTTCATAATCATATACTAAGTGACATATATATATAAATCCGAACACCCAGTTTAAATGGTTTTATTTTAATAAAAGTTGGTGACTGTATTTATCTTACTGTAAATAATGTTCAGCCTTATCAGTTGGACATTCCGGTTTTTATACTGCTTTTTTTTAATTCACTAACGCTCTAAAAATGAATATTTCAGCCGCAGTAAAGAATCAACGTTGGCGGATTTTGGTTCTTGACATCCTTTACGATCGGTTACGATGCCTAGAGTACGGAGACCTGTACGATTTCGTCAACTTAGTGAGTTTGATAGGGGCCGTATAGTGGGACTTCGGGAAGCTGGACTTTCTTTTCGGGCAATTTCAGTTAGAGTGCAAAGAAGTGTAGACACTGTGGTTAGGTGTTGTCAGGCATGGCTTCGAGAAGGCCGTACGCAAAGAGCAAGGGGCACTGTATGCCGCCGTAGAACAACAGACCGTGAAGATCGCCGCCTAAGATTATTGGCCTTAAGGGACCGTTTCTCCACTACCAGGTCCATTGCAAATGAATGGTTTGCAGAACACGGAAGACCTATTGGCATGCGAATTGTTTACCGACGAATGAGAAGTTTTGGCTTGTTTTCATACCGGCCACACTGGGTCCTCCCTTTAATTCGAGAACACCGACGTAATCGCCTTGAGTGGTGGAGACAACGGTCACTCTGGGGTCAGGAATGGAACAGTATTGTCTTTAGTGACGAGTCTCGATTTTGTTTAGGCATGCACGATGGTCGTGCCAGGGTTAGAAGGCGACGTGGTGAAAGGAGGAATCCACAGTTTTTTGTTGAAAGACATGTTCATCACACTGTTGGAGTTATGGTTTGGGGTGCTATAGCTTATGGTTCCAGGTCACCTTTAATCTTCGTCAGAGGTAACATGAACGCGCAGCGTTATATCCACGAAGTTCTAGAACCCCATCTTTTACCCTATCTTGACACCCTGGCAGATCCAACTTTCCAACAAGATAATGCCCGACCACATGTTGCAAGAGTCACAATAGACTTCTTTCAACATAATGATGTCACATTGTTACCATGGCCACCAAGATCTCCCGACTTATCCCCAATTGAGCACGTGTGGGATATGATGGGTAGGAGATTGCTCAATTTGCAACGTCCTCCTCAGACTCTAGAAACACTTCGAGAGGAGTTATGGTTGCCTGGAATGAGATACCACAGGAGGACATTGACCACCTGATCAGAAGCATGCCTAGGCGCGTTGGAGAATGCGTAGCACATCAGGGTGCATCCACACATTATTAACGGTCAAAGGGCTTTAAAGCAGTGGAATCATTTTGAAATTTTTATCATTTACTTATTATGCTTCATTAAGTACTTATACAAAATTTTATTAAAATAAAACCATTTAAACCGGGTGTTCGGATTTATATGTCACTTAGTATATAGCATCGGTTCTTGCATTCAAATATCAAATAATATTAATCTACAGTGTCATGTAGAGCGCTAAAATAACGATTTGCATAGTCGATAAATGGGCAAATTATCTGATTGTTCTTTAAACACGCTTATCAGAAATTCAAGCATTGGTGATTTAAACGGATAAACATGTGACGAACGTCATTTTCAAAGCCAACTTCGGCGATGTCAGTTTTTTCAAAATAACTCGGGTTCGACAAAGTCAATATATGACATGATATACATTTTTTAAATCAATTAAAAATTCCAATTACCTGTGCAAAAATCCAACATGGCGTCTATGAGAAAAAATATGCCAGCTTGTAGAGGAGAAATACTAACAATATTTATGTCCCATCCCATCTCAAATCTATCTCCTGAAATTCTGATTTACCAACTTTAAGCCCATTTAACTGCCTCTTCGTATCTCTTACCGCTCGGTACTACTCGTTAGAAAGGCAAAATAAACCGATTTTGCCGATATCGACCGATCCAAATTTCAAGGTTTGTGGTTACACTTTTGGCAACACTGTCAAACGACAAATCCACGAACTTACACCAAACAAAAGCTAAAACACTCCGAATCAGAGACGCAAAACACCAAAAACTAACTCTCGCTACCTTATCGGGACAAAATCACATGATGCACTAATCGTTTATTCAAAAATACAGCAACTGTAGAGAGAATGATTTATTGCTGTTTCACCGTGAATTACTACACAATACCGTAAATATTTGTGGTACCAGGGAAAAAATTCAACTTATACAATATGCAAAAATAAAGCTTACGCACTAGGCTACAATAATAAGGATATAATGCGAGTAAATTATGTTGATTTTATTCGAGATTTTTTTCGGTGCCGTATCACCGATTAGATACGAGCGCTAAAAGTGGATTGTAATAATGTTGACAGTTCATTCCACCTATTTTTTAATGATGCATGAAATACGCAAAAATAGTATTGTTTCATTTTTGGCGATATTCAAAAATCAGATCAATCAGAAATACATCGCAACGGGGCGTTAGATTTTATCTGCAAGTTCCTCGGGAATTATTCTGCAAAAAATGGCATGACCTACAACTCGATGAAAGCCAAAATTTTCGAAAAATATGTCTTCAAATGAAAAATAATATCATTAATACCTTATACACAGCTTATTTCATCTAATATTTCAACATACAACCACCCTATTAGAGACACCGTTTTTCGAAGTCTCAATTTTTTTGAAAAATCTCAATGACAATGTAAGTGTTACCTAACATCGTCTTATTTGCTATTCATATTTATGATTAAATTGTTCATTTACGTCAACAAACCTATGATACTTTTTATTACCATATTAAAATGCAATAAAAACATATTCAAATTGCAGAAAAATGTAGTTGGTGCAAAAATAAATAAATTATATAGTTATGCATCCGCGGAATCCTTGCTATGTAGTTTTGTATTTCGCTTACATGGTAACAGATTGGGCAAATAGTACAATTGAGAAAGAAGTACACCTGGATGAAGAACATTAAAAATCCAATATGCTTCACAATGTGGTTCAATTCGTTATAAAACTGTAGACAAACTTAGTTATACTAAGTGACATCTAAATCCGAACACCCAGTTTAAATCGTTTTATTTTAATAAAATTTTGTATAAGTACTTAATGAAGCATAATAAGTAAATGATAAAAATTTCAAAATGATTGCACTGCTTCAAAGCCCTTTGACCTTTAATAATGTGTGGATGCACCCTGATGTGCTCCTGTGGTATCTCATTCCAGGCAACCACCAACTCCTCTCGAAGTGCTTCTAGAGTCTGAGGAGGACGTTGCAAATTGAGCAATCTCCCACCCATCATATCCCACACGTGCTCAATTGGGGATAAGTCGGGAGATCTTGGTGGCCATGGTAACAATGTGACATCATTATGTTGAAAGAAGTCTATTGTGACTCTTGCAACATGTGGTCGGGCATTATCTTGTTGGAAAGTTGGATCTGCCATGGTGTCAAGATAGGGTAAAAGATGGGGTTCTAGAACTTCGTGGATATAACACTGCGCGTTCATGTTACCTCTGATGAAGATTAAAGGTGACCTGGAACCATAAGCTATAGCACCCCAAACCATAACTCCAACAGTGTGATGAACATGTCTTTCAACAAAAAACTGTGGATTCCCCCTTTCATCACGTCGCCTTCTAACCCTGGCACGACCATCGTGCATGCCTAAACAAAATCAAGACTCGTCACTAAAGACAATACTGTTCCATTCCTGATCCCAGAGTGACCGTTGTCTGCACCACTCAAGGCGATTACGTCGGTGTTCTCGAATTAAAGGGAGGACCCAGTGTGGCCGGTATGAAAACAAGCCAAAACTTCTCATTCGTCGGTAAACAATTCGCATGCCAATAGGTCTTCCGTGTTCTGCAAACCATTCATTTGCAATGGACCTGGTAGTGGAGAAACGGTCCCTTAAGGCCAATAATCTTAGGCGGCGATCTTCACGGTCTGTTGTTCTACGGCGGCATACAGTGCCCCTTGCTCTTTGCGTACGGCCTTCTCGAAGCCATGCCTGACAACACCTAACCACAGTGTCTACACTTCTTTGCACTCTAACTGAAATTGCCCGAAAAGAAAGTCCAGCTTCCCGAAGTCCCACTATACGGCCCCTATCAAACTCACTAAGTTGACGAAATCGTACAGGTCTCCGTACTCTAGGCATCGTAACCGATCGTAAAGGATGTCAAGAACCAAAATCCGCCAACGTTGATTCTTTACTGCGGCTGAAATATTCATTTTTAGAGCGTTAGTGAATTAAAAAAAGCAGTATAAAAACCGGAATGTCCAACTGATAAGGCTGAACATTTTTTCACTTGTTATTTACAGTAAGATAAATACATTCACCAACTTTTATTAAAATAAAACCATTTAAACTGGGTGTTCGGATTTATATGTCACTTAGTATACATCGCAACAGAGCGTTAGATTTTATCTGCAAGTTCCTCGGGAATTATTCTGCAAAAAATTGAGAAAACGACATGACCTACAACTCGATGAAAGTCAAAATTTTCGAAAAATATGTCTTCAAATGAAAAATAATATCATTAATGCCTTATACACAGCTTATTTCATCTTATATTTCAACATACAACCACCCTATTAGAGACACCGTTTTTCGAAGTCTCAATTTTTTTGAAAAATCTCAATGACAATGTAAGTGTTACCATCGTCTTATTTGCTATTCATATTTATGATTAAATTGTTCATTTACGTCAACAAACTTATGATACTTTTTATTACCATATTAAAATGCAATAAAAACATATTCAAATTGCAGAAAAATGTAGTTGGTGCAAAAATAAATAAATTATATAGTTATGCATCCGCGGAATCCTTGCTATGTAGTTTTGTATTTCGCTTACATGGTAACAGATTGGGCAAACAGTACAATTGAGAAAGAAGTACACCTGGATGAAGAACATTAAAAATCCAATATGCTTCACAATGTGGTTCAATTCGTTATAAAACTGTAGACAAACTTAGTTATACTAAGTGACATCTAAATCCGAACACCCAGTTTAAATCGTTTTATTTTAATAAAATTTTGTATAAGTACTTAATGAAGCATAATAAGTAAATGATAAAAATTTCAAAATGATTGCACTGCTTCAAAGCCCTTTGACCTTTAATAATGTGTGGATGCACCCTGATGTGCTACGCATTCTCCAACGCGCCTAGGCATGCTTCTGGTCAGGTGGTCAATGCCCCCCTGTGGTATCTCATTCCAGGCAATCACCAACTCCTCTCGAAGTGCTTCTAGAGTCTGAGGAGGACGTTGCAAATTGAGCAATCTCCTACCCATCATATCCCACACGTGCTCAATTCGGGATAAGTCGGGAGATCTTGGTGGCCATGGTAACAATGTGACATCATTATGTTGAAAGAAGTCTATTGTGACTCTTGCAACATGTGGTCGGGCATTATCTTGTTGGAAAACTGGATCTGCCAGGGTGTCAAGATAGGGTAAAAGATGGGGTTCTAGAACTTCGTGGATACCTCTGATGAAGATTAAAGGTGACCTGGAACCATAAGCTATAGCACCTCAAACCATAACTCCAACAGTGTGATGAACATGTCTTTCAACAAAAAACTGTGGATTCCTCCTTTCACCACGTCGCCTTCTAACCCTGGCACGACCATCGTGCATGCCTAAACAAAATCGAGACTCGTCACTAAAGACAATACTGTTCCATTCCTGATCCCAGAGTGACCGTTGTCTGCACCACTCAAGGCGATTACGTCGGTGTTCTCGAGTTAAAGGGAGGACCCAGTGTGGCCCATATGAAAACAAGCCAAAACTTCTCATTCGTCGGTAAACACTTCGCATGCCAATAGGTCTTCCGTGTTCTGCAAACCACTCATTTGCAATGGACCTGGTAGTGGAGAAACGGTCCCTTAAGGCCAATAATCTTAGGCGGCGATCTTCACGGTCTGTTGTTCTACGGCGGCGTCCAGTGCCCCTTGCTCTTTGCGTACGGCCTTCTCGAAGCCATGCCTGACAACACCTAACCACAGTGTCTACACTTCTTTGCACTCTAACTGCAATTGCCCGAAAAGAAAGTCCAGCTTCCCGAAGTCCCACTATACGGCCCCTATCAAACTCACTAAGTTGACGAAATCGTACAGGTCTCCGTACTCTAGGCATCGCAACCGATCGTAAAGGATGTCAAGAACCAAAATCCGCCAACGTTGATTCTTTACTGCGGCTGAAATATTCATTTTTAGAGCGTTAGTGAATTAAAAAAAAGCAGTATAAAAACCGGAATGTCCAACTGATAAGGCTGAACATTTTTTCGCTTGTTATTTACAGTAAGATAAATACATTCACCAACTTTTATTAAAATAAAACCATTTAAACTGGGTGTTCGGATTTATATGTCACTTAGTATATTTTGACGGTAATATTACCCAACTGTGAGAGTTCCACGTGGAGTTATTATTGCGGTCGCCCTGAAATGCGTTTTACTGTGGCGTTCTAAAGCTGAAGATGCCCAAATCATTACAATCGGTCACTTGAATCATACCTAATTTCACAGAATAAATGCGTATTTCTTACGTTATTTGGCTTAGGAAAACGAAGGATGTCGATTTCAATTTTTTAAACGCAAGGCCGTAAGTCCATTTAAAAAAAAACGTATTTTTTTTTAATACGAAACGGTGAGAACACTATCAGCGATGCTGTGACGTCATACAATTTAAAAACAAAGAAACGTCATCCGTATGTCACTCGTGGACTAACGCTGTCTTCCTTAGACATTTCTAAAAAAAACTAACTAATCAACGTAAACAGTTATGGTTTTCTCGTTTTATTAAAAGAAATTACGGATTCGTAAAAGCAGAAGGCACAAATTTAACGAAACTTTTTTTTGACCTTCAACGCAGATTTCCGCAAAGTTGGCGTTTTCCTTTTTAGTCACAACTACGCTTGATATAACAAAGCTGATGTGCGGTGAAAGTAAAAAGGAATAAATGAAAAAGTACTCGCTGTTCAGTTGAATTGAAATTCCAAGTACGGCTCTGTATTTACATTGTAGTCGTACGTCGTATAACTGTACGCTGACGCTGTGGACGTGATCGAGAAATACGACAGGACCGGCTTCGGTTTGGGTCAGGTTTGATCGAGTTTTCGGAGCCTTTAAGACATTTGTGTATATGCTACTAAGAAAATCCGCTTATTTTCTCAATATCTACAAGTCGTGTAAAGGAAAACCCCAACTTTGCGGACACCCGAGCTGAGAGATATCAGGACTCTATGCAAGTACAGTCCATCTAATATAATGATAAACATAAAAAAAAAGAATAAGTAAAACTAAGCTCATGCGTCATAACCTGTGAATGATTTTATCTAATATTGTATTTCCTATTACACTTCTGCAAGGAAAGACCTACTTAAAGAAGTCGGCCGTACTAATTTTTGGAATTTCTCCAGCTTTTATTGGATTACAAATATCCGTCCTTTGTTAGACATAATCAATCTTTTATTACATGGACATCAGTGGATTGCGGTTTAGATATGCATAACAATGCATCCAACATTTACTATGTTCCTTCAGAAAGGCTGGGGTATTTATAGATCTCTACTGTTCCGTGTTATTGTCAGGGCTCTCCTATTGTGAGGCGATGTTTTCTTTTTGATTTGCAAGAAATGTCAGGCTGATATAACAGATGATATAAATCAAAAGCATGAGATGACATGAAGAGTGAACGTCAAGTTGACATTTAGTAGGAAAAATATGACATTACCAAAGAAATCTAACGTAATGTCACAAAATTCTTACCTAGAGTCACTTTTCAAAGTTACATAATACCCCTACGGGCGACCCTTTCGATCGGTTGAATTTTTTACATTGTACATGACACAGGTTGAAATAATGTCTCCGAATCAAGACGCCGGCGCCAAGCCCGTAACAATCGACGATCACGAACGTTTCAAAGTCAACCGAAACGACAACGATGCACTAGAAACCGGCGCTGAACAATCTACTGTCGCTGTTGCATAATCCGCACCGATGATAATATGAGGATGCACCTGCATTCACCAAAGGACACAAGCAGCATTATTATCTTTCATCTGTTTCGATGCAAGGCACGTGCGATTATATGACCGCTAATCTGTCACAATTAGCGGGGACCGCGGAACGGAGAGTTCGGTTTCGCGGACGCGCTGAAGCCGCTCGATGGGGAAGCGGTGGCTATCAACTAATCGTGCAAAACATTTGAACGTAAACATATATATCGTTAATTAGATATCTGCTGCTATTTCACTACTTCTAAGCGACATAGTGTTATTATCGCAGCTCGAATAATATTAGTTTAGAGCGCTTAGGTTTTCTTGTAAGTACAATGAGTCAAGAACAAGCTAAGCAGAATGACCGAACGAGATTTTTTTTCTCTAGGAGCTTAAAGAAACTTTGTTTTTGAACTGCCTAAGGCTAGTAGAACTAGATTCAAATTCAAATTCCTTTATCAGGTTCGAACATTATACATACGTATAGAGAGGGACACGTCATATGTATAACACACAATAGATAAAAAAAGACGAAATAAAAAACAAGCAAAAAACAACAAACCAACTGGAAACAGAAAATTTAAATTTCGTGGTTTTTGAAGAATGACAGGATCGTATCGACAGAAAAAGCAAAATTACGCCATCTAGACGGAAAGCAATTAACGAAAAAAGCTATTATAGAAAACAAGACACACATGTATGTCGATGTTTTCGTCAATTTTGACCGATAAGTGGTGTAAATTGGAAAACTTTTGGTGGTCAATCATTTGTATACAGGGTGACTTCGAAGTTGAGTCATTTATTTTAACAATGAGTAGATCTGATCAAAAGAAATGTTTTTTTCCTTTACCATTTTTCTGGTAAAATTAAAGTAACAAAGTTATAGCCCTTTGGAAGTTTGAGTACCGCCCTGTCTCAATAATAATATTATGTGCTCGTGTTTGGCGACAACGGATATAATCCGCCTTATCGGTTCATCGCATCGGAAACAAAAAAGCGAAAGAATTTGGAACGATGTTTTTACAATTATTTTATTCAGTTGTATACAGTCAGTGTCAGTCGGTAACGCGTGAGTGAATAGTGGTGTCTGTTGCGTGGCTGAAACGAAATCAAAAATGGCACATGTTTACGAAAATGCTGAACTTGTGGACATGATTCTTATTTACGCGGCATCACGGATTTATGCGGATCGGTTTCCCAATCGAGTGCAACCAACCCCTCGTGCCTTTGTTAATGTAGTACAAAGGGCTCGTGAATCAGGTGACTTAAGACCTCACAGGGGAGGGCATGCCAGTGCTCCAAGACCGCACAATCAAATACAGGTCCACACTGAAATACTTGTCGGGAGGATACTTTATAAAACAAGGTAACATTTTTTTTATTTTTTTTTTTATTTTTACACACATATTTTGGTTTATCTTCCTTCTACAATCATTATCTGAAAATTAATGACTCAACTTCAAAGTCACCCTGTATAAAAGTGTATAACCTCTTTGAGTATGTACAGCAACAAGCATAGCATAAACAACAAACGTTTGGTGAGAGATTATCTTAGTAATCTATGATCCAAAGAAATGCAGCAAGCACTTGGGTAACTTCGATAGAATCAACATGATTCTAAAACCTAGCTGGCCAAGGAAAATATTGTGCGTTTGTTCAACATCAAGTACGAAGAGTTGCGACAGAAAAGTGTAGTGTCCTTTAATCTCCGAAAATATTCAAGTTTTGGCTTACTGATAACCTTCAGAACTGACGTCGAACTCATATTAGGTAATATAAAGAAAATAGAATGTGTTGTTCGTAAACAAATATTTTTCGTTCATGCAAACGCGGAAAATTATGTGACCTTGGATAACACTAATAGCTAAAGCAATCTAGATAAGAAAGCACCAGTTTTAACTGCACAGCTAAGTATGCGCCTACAACTTTTTTTGAAAGCACGATATACAAAATATATAAACGACGCTTATAAAAGCAGTCACTTACATTTTCTATCCATCTGAATGGAGTATCGAGGGCAAAAAATGCTCGCGGTATTGACCGAGAAACTAACGATCATATTATAACGATATATTACTTACAAAGTGCAATACCAACATTCATTGATATTTTTAATTACTCGATCGCATTTAGCTATCAAACATTATTTCTATTGATATTTACATCAAAGCATACGAGTACGAGTAGTGAAGTCGCTCCTTTCGCTACATGCACGCTTTGAACTCGTGGGTTTGGTGAGCTACGAGGGTACTACGTTATGTATTCTAAATATTTACTTCGACGAGGACTTCACATAATTAAGATCGGACATCACTTACAGGTAAGTTCGTTTGATCATGTAACTATGGGGCTGTGCCAAGAATGTTTGCGCATGTGCGCAAGTTCTCAGGAATAACATTAGTTATACCTGAAGACTATTTAAAAACGTAAATGGATTGCTTAGAGGCGATAATTATTACTGTTATGAGAAAGCACAGGAAAATTAACGACAGATTACATTGATCAGATTTGATATTTGTGTAACATAGGAACTCTAAAAAAAATTACAATAATAGTTTTGTTGACAAAACCAGTTTTTTTTTTTTTTATATCGAAACAGCCGCGCAGGCAGAAGCCTAAATGCCGGAACACTACGGCTGCTATGATGATCCCAAAGAAACTTTGTTAATACGATTTTTGAACTGCCCGAGGTCAGTAGAACTGGGAAAAGCTTCCTCCCGTAGATTGTTCCACAATCTAGACACCCTCGGGACAAAGGAGCTGTCGTATCGGCCAGTTCTGGATGTACGAAGTTTGACACGGTCAGGATGGGACGAAGAAGTCAGGCGGGTCTGTCTAGCAGGCACATCGCGCGGCGGCATCATAGAAGAGAGCTCTGAGGAGCAAAGCCCGTTGGTGTAGCGATAGAAAAGAGCTAGATCGCCGACGGCCCGCCGGTGCGAAATAGTCCCGAGACTGTCTGTTAGAGAAGAGTCATCGATCAGTCGGACCGCCCTCCTCTGGACAGCATCGAGCATGGACAATGTAGTCGGGGCGGCAGCACCCCAAATGTGTGAGCAATACTCGAGGCTAGGCCTTATCTGGGCCTTGTATAGAGTGAGAAGGTCATGCGGAGAAAAGTACTTCTTAACCCTAAACAAATAGCCTAGCTTTTTCCCAGCAGCTGCAGCTATTGAAGAGATGTGTTCGTGCCAGATCAGGTCCTCGGTGATCTGGACTCCGACCAGCCGAAATGAATGGCTCTTTGGTAGAACTCGACCGTCCATCGAAACTGTATGAGCGCTAGGACGCTTTTTGTTCGTCAAAGTACAGTACTGTGTTTTGGAAGCATTGAACTGTACAAGATTGTTGCGTCCCCAAGCAGTGATAGCCTCCAGGTCTCTTGTCAGAGAAGAAGTCGTCGCTAGTCTTCTTTTTTCCAGCTCAGCGGCAAAGATCGGCTTGTCACTCTGAATTCCTGCATGTAGAGTGCTGTCATCAGCGAAGCTGTGGATTGGGTTGATCGTGCAGGAAAGGAGGTCGTTGATATGTAAGAGAAACAGTGTTGGAGCCAAGACCGATCTCTGGGGAACACCCGCGTTGACGTTGTGGGATGAAGAGGAGAATCCGTCAATTACGACGGATATCTTGCGGCCAGAGATAAAGTCAGCCACCCATCTGCAAAGCTTTTCTGGGAGGCCGTAGGATGGAAGTTTGCTTAAGAGGGCAGCGTGCCACAGCTGATCGAACGCTTTCGTGATGTCAAGAGCAACGACATGAGCCTCACCATGAGACTGGATGAGTTTACTCCACAGTTGCGTGACGTAAGCTAGGAGGTCCCCTGTGGATCGTTGGTGCCGGAAACCGTACTGCCTGTCGCTAATCAAGCTGTGACGCTCGAGGTAGTCCAGAAGCTCGCGATTTATGCACCTCTCCATCACTTTACTTATAACAGAAAGCAGAGCTATAGGCCTGTAGTTGTAAGGGTCGGTTTTAGATCCTTTTTTTGGGATGGGCTGTACATGAGCAAATTTCCAGTTTTCTGGGAAGGTGCCGGATTCATAAGATATCTGGAAGAGACGCGAAATAACTGGAGCAAGCTCCGCTGCACATCTCTTCAGTACAATGGCAGGAATCAAGTCCGGACCAGAAGCTTTGTTGATGTCGAGCGACAAGAGCACTCGTCTTACGGTCTTATGCCTGAATGTTACCTCCCGCATAGTGTGGGGAACCCTTTGAATTGACGGCACTTGGGCGCTGGTGGGGACGTCCATGGTGGAGTTGGCAGCAAAGATATTGGCTAGCACTTCCGCCTTGGCCTTTGAGTCGAATACGATAGTTCCATCCTGACACGTAAGTGGTGGAAGGCTACTGTGTGAGAAGTTCTTTTCAATCTGCTTGGCCAGCGTCCAGAAAGACCGACTGCCATTGCGCTGCGACATTACCCTGTGCCTAACTTTTATATCATGCTGGTTTTTGGCATTGCGAACCGCTTCGTTATATTTGTTTCTGGACTCGACGTCGGCTTGTCTGTTCTCTACAGTGGGGTTTTGTAAGTAGGTTCTGTGGGCCTTGATCTTCTGCTGGCGAGCAGTGTCACACGATTTGTTGAACCAGCCGTTGGACCCTGGTTTAGGAACTTTCACTGTGTGAGGGATGTATTCCTCCATTCCGACGTGGATAATTTCGGTTATTGAAGAACAGACAGTCGACGCATCCGCGTCAGTGAAACAGACATCTCTCCAAGGAAAGCTAGAGAAGAAGTCTCTGAGCCCCTCCCAGTCGGCATGTCCGTAATGCCAAGTTTTGCGGCCTGTGCGAGTTTCTGCTGCCGCAGCGGCTTCGGACCGAAACCTAACCTCCACAACACCGTGATCTGAGTTACCCAGGGGGGGCAGGCCAGCAGTGCTGTAAGGGGCAGGATGCGTGGTCAGAAAGAGATCCAGCAGGCTACTGGCGTGTGACGAGACGCGGGGGAAAAAAGTAGGGCTCGTCACCAGCTGGGTCAGCCCTTGAGTAAGAGCGAACGCTTCGACTGCACGACCTGCTGCATCGGTCTTATTTGAGCCCAACCAAAGCTCATTATGGGCATTGAAATCACCGAGAAGAACTACCTCTGAAGCGGGGTGATTGATGTTCAGGAAGTCGATCTGGACGGCGAGGTATTCGAGTAGGTCATCCCAGTTATGATTCGAGGGAGAGCGATAAAGGCAGCAAATAAATTTGGGTGATGTTTTGGAGTTGAGGCGAAGCCACAGAATGTCCTTCCGGTCTGATTCCAAAGAAAGATCCCTGGAGCAGGAAAGACTGCTGCGGACAAAAGCCACAACTCCCCCGTTCTTTCTCAGATTGGAGTGCACCTCGTAGTTTGGGAAGTTGAGATGGTTAATCGGTGCAGTCTCTGAGATTTTTGTCTCCGCCAAGAAAAGCACGGCGGGACGATTGGATTGCAGGTAGTGATGAACAGCATCAATGTTGCTGTTGATCCCGCAGATGTTCGAAAAACAAATTTTATCTTCGATGTTGTTCCCTCGAGCCCACCCTCCACCCGGACATTCCGAGAGTGGAGTGAGTTTACGTCCGGAGTTTTTAGTGCTCGAGGGATCCATCATCATTAATTTCTTTGTTTTGGTAGATAACCGACTGCATAGCTTAGGTGTGGAAACATGCGGACAATTATAAGACACCCTGGGAAAAGCTAGCGGGTGGTACTGCCTCGGTCGACTGGTCCTTGTCTACCACCTTCTTTTTACGTGTTGGTGATGTTAAATAGACCTAAAGTGGCCCGTTGGAGGACTTGTACCGCCACCCGGCATTCGGTACTGAGGTATTCCTTAACGCGTGGATAATCACTTGAACGGGAAGAAGTTGTATACTGGATACAACGAGTTGTGCACCTTTTTTGATTTATAAACAAATAAATTTAATTCAGCTAGAAAGCAAGACCTCAATGTTTTCATCACGGACTGTCAATATTTTTGTATCGGGTTGGATGTATCCAAGGGCTTCTGTATGATTTACAGGAGGAAGGACATCAACCAAGAATCACAGCACTTAGACCAAAGTGAACCCTGGTTATTTGAAGCACTGACTACCAGACTTGGATCAAATACTGAAATCCGGTATTCGAATACGAATCCGCTATGGAGTGAAATTACTATTTGTAGCGAATATACTTTGTCTACATCGAGTTAAGTTTCGTATTTTCAGACTGAAGCGCCGCTCAGTATCGGAGAGTACAAGGCAGGATTGAAAACGCAATAGATTGTATGACGAAGCAAATAAATTTTCCGCACAGATTTTACGTCGCGGCGAGATAGTTTCCACCGTTTGTCGAGAGATGGCAGCACTCATTTAAAATCGATACGTTTTCAAAGCGCACGTTCACAGTTCCTTTAGTATTATTCATACACATACGAGGCCTGATCAATGAAAATTATTCAGTACCGGACAAAAGCTTGGAAACATTCTTAGTAATTCTCAAAAAGTGCGCCAATTTTTTCTCGTATAGTTCGCTTAAAGTCTTGAAGATCCAAATGACAATTTGTGTTTGCTATGTATGGTACAACAGACTAGCAAATACCTTCATATTATTTTATGGCCAAAAATGAGACGACAAAAGTAAGGAAACATATTTTTTATTACAAAATTAAATACAATAGCTCTACAAAAATAATTAAAAAATACTGTTTAGCTAATATTTTGTAGCGCAGCCTTTAGCATTCAACAATGCCTGACATCTGCTGCTTATAGAAGACAGCAATTTTTTTACAGACGTCTCTTGGGTTAATATTTCGCCAAATAGTTTTTATATAATCAAATAAATCGTTCCTAATTTTAAAAGTTTTTCTTGTCAGTTGTCTTTTAACATGCCCCCAGAGATGTTCTATAGGTTTTAGGTCCGGGGTTTGCGAAGGCCATGTAAGAACATTAACATTTTTTAGTCTTAACCAGTCCTTTAGGAATTTTGAAGTATGCTTGGGGTCATTATCTTGCTGGAATGTCCATCGTAAAGGCATTTCTTCTTCAGCAAAAAGGAGCATATGCTCACTAAGAATATCTCGGCACCCTCTCCCGCGATTCTTTTGAAAATCTGTGTTGCTGTCATTCAAGGATCTTCATGGAACAAACGTTTAATGTAGCGATCCAAAACATAATCGGTTTTTTCGCACCTGGGCGCGGTGCTGTTCTTGATATTTAATAATAATTTTCGAAATCGTCCCCTTGTTTATTTTGAATCTTTGATAAATGTCAACATTTCTGACACCTCTTCTAATTCAATTACGTTGTATCTCAAATCTTTCGAAAATTCTTAAACCTTTGCCATTCTCACTGATGTCAGTATTTACCGCACGCAATATCAGGGTATCGCAGAACGAATAAATACGGCAAAACTGAAATATTTCCATACTTTTGTCGATACAAAAACTGAGTATTTAAAAAAACGCGTTTTTATTTTCAGAGAATTTGAATATTGATAACATAAACCTTGTACGGGAGTCAAAGATAGAATTTAATATTTATGTTATCTGTTCCTTCACAATTTTAATCTAGGTATATGAAATAGTTCATAATAATGTTAATATTTGTTTCCAAACTTTTGTCCGCTACTGTAACTTAGCTACTATGAATAAATAAATGATTCCAATCACTGGCAGTGAGTGTTTATAGAAGTCATCTAAGAGGAATAAGTCATAGAGCTGACACAAATCATGTAAGCAGATAAAAAGTACGGGATCCAAAACGTCAGCAATGTGATATCGTAGTGACCATTGAAAGTCATGGATGTTTGGATTTTCTACGTTTTGAAAATATACAAGGACACGTCACTAAAATCGTTCATCGTTGTAACGCTGACAGAGGGCAACGATGTCAATTGTGTTTCTACTAAAAGAAATAACGAGCTCCCAACTTTGACAGAAATGTCCAGATAGTTTGAGCAATAATCTTCGCATTTGATGGAAAAATATTCTGTTTTGGATTTCTTGTATAATATTACTCGAAAAGGACCCCTTTTAATAAAACTGGAAGTTGCCAGGCGCAAATTTGAATCAAAAATGTTTTGAACAATTTTTTTAAGCGAAACATTTTTTTGCGCCTGTCAAAAAGTTTCTGGGTTTTTTGGAATATTCTGAAGAGAAAAGGTGCTTTACAACTTTTCACTAAAATTTATGATTTTTGAGGTATAACCGATGCAATATTTGAAAAAGTGTAAGGTATGCCATTTTCGACCCCTAAGAGCAATATGAAAAAACGAAAATTTTAATGTTTCCAATGTTTCTTAATTGTTATTGTAATCCTTTTATTGTTGATTGATATTTAAAAAATATTTAGGAACACTGGTAACATTAAAACTTTCGCTCTTCCGTATTGTTTTTCGGAGTCGAAAACGACATATTTCGTGTTTTTTCAAATATTGCTTCGCTGATTTGTCGAGAACTATCAACTTCAGAGAAAAATTCTGAAGTACATTTTTAATTAATTTACGATATCTTCATGATGCAGACAATGATTCGCGATCATTTTACTGGTTTCCATTCCGCGCCGCATATGTATGTTTATTTCATACAAAGGCCATAGTAGAAGAGATTTTCCTCGTTTAAAGCAGCTAACTCAACTTACCCTTTTCCTGTCTTCTGGCGGCACGCTAGCATGGGACCTGTTCCTGAAGATGTCCATCACTTTGGTCATTGGACTGCGGCTGGAACTGGCACCGGTCACCGTATGGTAATACTGAGTGTCGGATGTTCCGTCTCTAACCGGATGAGCGGAACCATCTTTGGGCGCGCGCGGACGCGAATGTACACCGTCGTGGTGCTGAAACAAAAAAAAAGTAGGTCAGGAATTGTAAATTGTCTAATTTAGTTTTAGTTTTAACAGCGAAACATCAAGGATTATGGCTCTATCTTAGCGGTAACTACAAACTATATCAACATGCAGTACCACATGACACGACATGATATTTGCCATGAAATATATGAAACTTGTAAACGATAACTGGACACCTGGCAAATTTGACGATCAGTGCTGCCCCGAGCGTTCTTTGTGGCTTGATAGATCTTTCCTCAATGGATTTACAGCTATTGGTGATAGATATCTCCCAACTGTTCTAGATTATTATCAACTCATATTTTGAGATTTAAAAACGACACATATTGATTATGCTTGATCTGCAAGTAGGCCCGACTGTCCCAATTTTATTCGTATCGCCACTATACTGATCAATGAACGAAGGGGTTTCCTCCATTGCGTGGAGCCGACCTAGCCAATTAATTTACAGCACCAGCTGCCAACCAACTTTCAGGATCGACTGTTAAGAGGCAAATTCAATCCTACCCACGCCGATGCTCCTTTGTTCTCTCAAGTTGCCTTGATGCCCCACCTGACGGCGTTCAGTGAAATAACCGGATTGGCAGGGTATCTTCAATCGCATTCTAGTTACACCACGCCGTCTCGTGAGCACACACCACGGTACCAACGTGCGAAGACAGCAAACTATATACATTTTTTCGGATGAGCGCATCCGCAACAACTTGGGAGAGAATTTTGATGGCAGCTGCTGCAATAGACTAATTGGTTAGGTCGGTTCCACGAAATGGAGGAGATGCATGCGGGTTCGGACCTGCCGGGGCCCATCTTTGGCGTTATTTTCGTGTGATAAACTGAATACAAAAAATCGTATACAAGATGTCACTTGTTGATCAGCTGTACGCCACAACAGACGTCAAAACGTAATGAAGAATCGTAAAAAATAAAATATATGCTGGGTTGCCGCATACTCAGATGGTCACGGCAAGGAAGATAGTGTAGATTTGACAACCATCGTTTTTATTTTAGATAACCTCACTTACTTGAGTGTCGTACAACTGTAAGTAATGTTAAGCGGTAATCTTTTGTTTTTTTACGTCCCCTGTCGAGTGTGAATCGGTGTTTTGACGTCGACGCGGTTTTTTGCTTTTTTTTCCCGGATGACGATATGTTTTACTAGAAAACGATAACGTTCCGGAAACCAGAAGACTGGCGCTTTACGAGCGAGTACGAACTATCGCGGTACGAGGATGAAACACGATCTAAAATGCCGCTAGAAGTCGAAAGTATGGCTGTTTTTCGGGTATCGTCAAACTCTACCCGCCACCGTTCCGCCGTTTCTCAAAATATCGACTTGAGATCAGTCACGTTCGATAGCTGAACGTCGGATAGGGGGATCATTTTGATTGGAGGCTTAGTTTTTTCTAGAAATATTAAAAAAAAACGAGAAAAATGACTAATTTTCGTTAAAATGCCGATAACTTCTCTACGGCACGGAGAAAAGAAATTTCACGTAGGCCATTTTGTAGATGTTGACGAGTACTATAAATTATCAAGAGAGAGTTTTTTCCGTTTCTGTCACCTGTTTCGAATAAAAAGTTGGAAAACTGGGTTTTAAACGTGCTTTTCGATATTCAGCATCTATCTCCTCCGAAGATAATGGAGCTACGGACCTGACGATTTTTGCATAAGAAAGCCAAGACGTCGGAAATTTTGAACGCGGGTATTTTTATTTCTTTATTCCTTTCCGTTCAAAAGTTTCGGTATTTTAAAAATTTCTTGACGAAATGCTACTTTCCGAATCGTAGCCTTCTTTGCTTTCGATGTTTTGATACCTTGGATTAAAGTGCGTTTTAATGCATTTGAAACGCTATTACCCGAATGCTTAAGCGCATTCTTTTTTTTAGTTTTTGAGAAAAAAGCAAAATATAAAATTTTAATTTTTCGTAGGCATTTTTGTGCTTATTTCGGCCTGATTCTTGATGAAACGTCATAAATAAAATTACCATTTTTCGGAGTTGTCCGGGCGTATTGCTATTAGGTATAGAACATAAAAATTAGAAAATTGGAAAATTACACATTTTAAGTACAGCAAACATTCCCGACAATTAGAATTCCCGGTAGATTTCAAAAGAGCAACGTTTTAGGGTCTCAAAGGTACCGATGACAAGCCATTTTTCGGCGTACCTTGTCTTTTTCAATAAGACCGTTACGAATCGAGATAGTTAGGATTTTTTTTCACACACTGAAATAAACATTTTTGAATATATTCCGAACGCTAAAAATGTATAAAACTACTGAGTTATTAAAGGTTGCCTAAAATGAGGAATTTCGTTGTCTTAAGATTTCGAAAAATTCTGCTACATTTTTTTATTAAATTTCGTCTCGTGTCATGCGGCCCTAAAATGCATGCTATTGAAAAAGTAAGCATTTATGAGCGAAGAACCTGTATCAATTTTTTTCTTGAACGCCTGAAAGACTTCTTTTTCCTCTTTTCTCATATTTACCTTGTCCTTCTTTTTCTTCTCCTTGCGATCATCGTCCGAGGGCAAGGGCGGGGGAGGAGGCACATGGGGCTTCCTGAAGATGTCCATCACTTTGGTCATGGGACTGCGCGAGGAACTCGTGGCTGCCGTTACGGTGTGGTAGTACCTTACGTCACTGTCGTCGTCTCTGACAGGATGCGCCGAGCCGTCCTTGGGTTTCTTGGCGTGCATCAAGCCAGTGTGCTGAAAAAAATATAAATACGTACGATTCACTGGTATCACTGTTTTTTAAGGAAATACGGTATTAAAATTGAACATAAAGTGAAAGGGTCAAAGTGCGGTGTCAATTTAAGGTCAGACTTCGTCGGCACGTCTCTATGGTGCTAATTCCAAAGACGGCATCATTTTGACAGAAAGACAGATTGACGCTGATTGGTCAATTTGACGATTTAGCGCCATCAAAACTCTCCTTTGTGCATTTCACAACTATTCTTAATTATTCTACATCATAAAAATATGTTTAGAAGAAAGTACACTTACCACCATTGCGCTTTTCATCGAGGCCATAAAAGCGCTACCTTTTTTCTTGCTAGCGTCCGAGTTCGAACGGTTCCGTACGCGTTTTGGACTTGCGTCATCCGATTTTCTCCTTTCTGTCGAACTAGATCTGGAAATAAAATGGAATAGTTCTTTTAATCAATCTCATAGGTGAATGCTATAGTCAAATACCAGAATTGATGACAGTAGAAGAAGTCATCGTGCGCCACTGATTTGACGCTGTACCTTTTGACCACGTTTACCGACATTTCACAAAGAACCGTGGCATATTCGAAGGCCTCCACGTAATAGCAGTGGCGTACGATGAGTTTCGCTACTGTCATCAATTTTGGTAATTTACTATAGTCTTACACTATTTAGTGATCTATACTTCAGCCTTATCAGTTGGACATTCCGGTTTTTATACTGCTTTTTTTTAATTCACTAACGCTCTAAAAATGAATATTTCAGCCGCAGTAAAGAATCAACGTTGGCGGATTTTGGTTCTTAACATCCTTTACGATCGGTCACGATGCCTAGAGTACGGAGACCTGTACGATTTCGTCAACTTAGTGAGTTTGATAGGGGCCGTATAGTGGGACTTCGGGAAGCTGGACTTTCTTTTCGGGCAATTGCAGTTAGAGTGCAAAGAAGTGTAGACACTGTGGTTAGGTGTTGTCAGGCATGGCTTCGAGAAGGCCGTACGCAAAGAGCAAGGGGCACTGGACGCCGCCATAGAACAACAGACCGTGAAGATCGCCGCCTAAGATTATTGGCCTTAAGGGACCGTTTCTCCACTACCAGGTCCATTGCAAATGAATGGTTTGCAGAACACGCAAGACCTATTGGCATGCGAAGTGTTTACCGACGAATGAGAAGTTTTGGCTTTTTTTCATACCGGCCACACTGGGTCCTCCCTTTAACTCCCTTTAACCCTTTAACCTTTAATCTTCATCAGAGGTAACATAAACGCGCAGCGTTATATCCACGAAGTTCTAGAACCCCATCTTTTACCCTATCTTGACACCCTGGCAGATCCAACTTTCCAACAAGATAATGCCCGACCACATGTTGCAAGAGTCACAATAGACTTCTTTCAACATAATGATGTCACATTGTTACCATGGCCACCAAGATCTTCCGACTTATCCCCAATTGAGCACGTGTGGGATATGATGGGTAGGAGATTGGTCAATTTGCAACGTCCTCCTCAGACTCTAGAAGCACTTCGAGAGGAGTTGGTGGTTGCCTGGAATGAGATACCACATGAGGACATTGACCACCTGATCAGAAGCATGCCTAGGCGCGTTGGAGAATGCGTAGCACAACAGGGTGCATCCACACATTATTAAAGGTCAAAGGGCTTTAAAGCAGTGCAATCATTTTGAAATTTTTATCATTTACTTATTATGCTTCATTAAGTAATTTTATTAAAATAAAACCATTTAAACTGGGTGTTCGGATTTATATGTCACTTAGTATATTAATATATGTATTCATGGATCTGTCAATATCGGTAGATCGGTCTTAGATCGTTTTTTGGGATGGGTTGGACATGAGCAAATTTCCAGTTTGCATAGTATGGTTCGCTTTCTTCCCACCAGAAGCAAGATGCCAGTACTTTTGTTACGAGCGAATCCCCTGGTTACCCGCTCAACAAGCCTGAAACTCTGTACTATACTCTGAGTGAAAGACAAATTGCACGTCAGGAATCTCAATGTGGTCTGAAGAGAAATTTTCAAGACGACGTAGAATCACCTTTTTAGCGAGCTTAGCAGGTGACAGTAGACTAATGGGACTGTAATCCTGGGGGAATAACGAACCCACCTTCTTTGGACATCAGCGGTCGTCCACACCGCTGCGAAGTATTGGGTCCTTAGCTTATTGTCACAAGATTAGTTAAGGACTTCCGCGAAAGTCGCTTGAGCAACCCTTCAGTTGATGAATCTTCTGAAGAAGACTCCTCTGAGGAAAAATCGTCAAGGAAGACGTAATTACCAATGACGCCGTTGGCCCTAAAATATCTCCTGATGGATCTTACTATGTGTTGCTCCTCGTCGAAGGTCATACTTGGGAGAAAACAGCATCAGCGAAAACCTCCACCTTTTCCACTGTGCTAAAAACTATGCCCACAGGACCGTGGATGTGCGGGAGTTGTTCTCGCTTTCCGTTTCTAAGCGACTTCGCAACCGTCCAGGGAGGAATACTTGAGTCAAGCATCCCCGCCAGAAAGTTGCTCCGTTGCTCAGTAGGGAATTCAGAAGAGCATTACTCATCTTTTCCTTTAGTTAAAATCTTATGAGTCATTCGTTCCATCAGCTCTGGTAGGGATAAAGAAAGGAAGTACAAAGAAAGAAAAGAGAGAGAGAGCAACACTAACCTGGAGTTAGATCCGCTGGTAGTGGCGCTGCTTGGCTGTCTGTCCCTTTTCTTTTTCGCATCTCGTTTAGCCTCGTGCTTCGCCTCTTTGGTGGTCTTGTAAGGCTTCTCCGATTTTGAGCCCCACGTGCCTGAGCGAGGCCTGGTCAGCACTTGGACCGACTCATCATCGGTACTGCCTGTAGTAGGGAGAGGTTGGGAGCCTAGTTCCTGAAATAGAAAGCAACTATTTAGATATTTCGTGGCTCGTACACATCACAATGTCAGCCAAATTTGAAACTCGCCGTATATGAGAAGCAAAAGCAGAACCTTGTAGAAAAAGTATCGCAAATATTGAATTTTCGCGGGCTACGTATGTTCGATTTTCGATCTTTTTGTGGCGTTATGTTGGTACTCGTGACTCCCACTAATGTCGACAATATCGGCCATTTTGAATGTTCAGTCAGTTTTTGACAGCTATTGTGCGTGGACGTGTTTTAGCTTGTCCCCGATTTTTGTCTATTCCAAAAAATGCATCAAAGAAGTTGTATTAAATTTTGTGTAAAAAACAACTTGAAGAGCGCAGACATATTCCAAATGTTGACTGTCGTATACGGCGAAGCTACTTTGGACAAAAGCAACGTTTATCGGTAGTACAAAATGTTCTCAGAGGGCCGAGAAGATGTGAACGACGAAAGGCGTTTCTTCAATCAAATCAAAACTCAATTTACTACAACATGAGGTTTGAAAAAAATCAAACATTTTCCGAAGAGGAAAAGTGATAACAATAAAAGTAATCAATTCTACTGTAAAAGTGGAATTTTGACACATAATTTCAAAGCTGGACTAATATTTGTTAACAAGTTACGATTGAAGAAAAAATGTAAATATACTAAGTGACATATAAATCCGAACACCCAGTTTAAATGGTTTTATTTTAATAAAATTTTGTATAAGTACTTAATGAAGCATAATAAGTAAATGATAAAAATTTCAAAATGATTGCACTGCTTTAAAGCCCTTTGACCTTTAATAATGTGTGGATGCACCCTGATGTGCTACGCATTCTCCAACGCGCCTAGGCATGCTTCTGATCAGGTGGTCAATGTCCTCCTGTGGTATCTCATTCCAGGCAACCACCAACTCCTCTCGAAGTGCTTCTAGAGTCTGAGGAGGACGTTGCAAATTGAGCAATCTCCTTCCCATCATATCCCACACGTGCTCAATTGGGGATAAGTCGGGAGATCTTGGTGGCCATGGTAACAATGTGACATCATTACGTTGAAAGAAGTCTATTGTGACTCTTGCAACATGTGGTCGGGCATTATCTTGTTGGAAAGTTGGATCTGCCAGGGTGTCAAGATAGGGTAAAAGATGGGGTTCTAGAACTTCGTGGATATAACGCTGCGCGTTCATGTTACCTCTGATGAAGATTAAAGGTGACCTGGAACCATAAGCTATAGCAACCCAAACCATAACTCCAACAGTGTGATGAACATGTCTTTCAACAAAAAACTGTGGATTCCTCCTTTCACCACGTCGCCTTCTAACCCTGGCACGACCATCGTGCATGCCTAAACAAAATCGAGACTCGTCACTAAAGACAATACTGTTCCATTCCTGATCCCAGAGTGACCGTTGTCTGCACCACTCAAGGCGATTAAGTCGGTGTTCTCGAGTTAAAGGGAGGACCCAGTGTGGCCGGTATGAAAACAAGCCAAAACTTCTCATTCGTCGGTAAACACTTCGCATGCCAATAGGTCTTCCGTGGTCTGCAAACCATTCATTTGCAATGGACCTGGTAGTGGAGAAACGGTCCCTTAAGGCCAATAATCTTAGGCGGCGAGCTACACGGTCTGTTGTGTGTGACAACACCTAACCACAGTGTCTACACTTCTTTGCACTCTAACTGCAATTGCCCGAAAAGAAAGTCCAGCTTCCCGAAGTCCCACTATACGGCCCCTATCAAACTCACTAAGTTGACGAAATCGTACAGGTCTCCGTACTCTAGGCATCGTAACCGATCGTAAAGGATGTCAAGAACCAAAATCCGCCAACGTTGATTCTTTACTGCGGCTGAAATATTCATTTTTAGAGCGTTAGAGAATTAAAAAAAAAACAGTATAAAAACCGGAATGTCCAACTGATAAGGCTGAAAATTTTTTCACTTATTATTTACAGTAAGATAAATACATTCACCAACTTTTATTAAAATAAAACCATTTAAACTGGGTGTTCGGATTTATATGTCACTTAGTATAAAATGTACAAAAAATGCATCTTTTGACAAAAAACTTGGTAATTTTGTCTTTTAGACACATCATGAAATAATTAGATGAAAAGGATTTAGAATACTGCTCCGGGTAGTTTAAAGAAGGGGACATGCACAAACAACAGATGCTATCGAATAAATTTCAAGCATTTTATGATTTCGCGACACAATGCAAATTAGCAAACGAATCTAAATACACATGTTTGCTGGTAACATGTGATATAATATATTAAGCATCTATTTTTAGCGTAATACGTACGAGTAAGAAAAATTATAAATCAATGATGACATATTCGCTCTGTTATAATACGGTTGAGTTATTGCATAGATGCAATATTAAAATGGAAAGTGATATACATTTTCTGCTCAAAACTTCATATTGCGTACGAGTTTTGGAACAATAACTAGATTGAAATTCAGCGAGAGAATCGTATATAGGGTGTCCCAGAAGTCGACGTCAAGCCGAAACCGGGTGATAGGCAAAGTCATAACAGCTATCAGAAAAATATTTTAAAAAATTGTATGTATGTGTTTTGAAAATTATAGGTCTTTGAAAAAGATATAGAAATTTCACAC